>OZ024742.1:364558376-364583376 GCA_964016885.1 Eledone cirrhosa | reverse complement strand
GTAAGAAGAGATTTGGAGGAAGAATCGAACCCTGTACTAGAGTGGTGTATAGTCCCCCCCCCCTAGGACGATAAGCAAATTTGATCATGCCGAGGTAAGAGCTCCGACCACAGAGAGTCGGAATCTCTACAGTTAAATATAATTTAACTGACATTCTAACGAAGCTGTCAATTCACCGCCAGTTTCTCCATATTGTTTCCTATAATATAAACTATAACGATTATCTTTATCATTAGAAAACGCATGAACCTTACTCAATCACGTAACTTATAAACATATCAAACCACGTAATCCTACCTAAGAAAATCCATTATACCACTTGCATACATTATTGTATATATATATCTTATAGTTTTCATATTCTCTTACATATTGTTTCTTATACAATATAAATAAAAAAAATAGCACAATTACCTTCATGAGTTGAAAATAGAACGGTTATTGAGAATCAGTAGTGTATATATAAGGAAGGACTGAAGGAAAGAAAAATCTGAGAAACTTTCTTGAAATCGATTATTTTATGCAAAGACACAATGACTTTCTTCATTCTTCGATTTAGATCATAAAAAAAAAATTAAACTTGGAAAACATAGTTGGAAGTATTGATCGATAAACAGATTTTAACATTTTTTTCAATATGCATGTATTACAAATATATATATATATATATACGCACACCCACCTGTATATATATATATATATATATATATATACAGGTGGGTGTGCGTGCATGCATACGTCTAGCTATCTATTCTGTCTCTCTTTCTCTCTCATTTATATGCACACACAAACATGTGTGTGTGCATGAATACATATCTATCTATTCTCTCTCTCTCTCTCTCTCTCTCTCTCTCTCTCTCTCTCTATATATATATATATATATATATATATATATATATATATATATATATATATACATAGTTAAAACTGGGTGTGTGTTTCTTTTTTTAAAAGAATGAGGTAATGAAAGAATCTGAATATCAGTAGATTAGAAATCTTGACAGAAATCTTATTTAGTCGCTCTGATATGATTAAGATTACATTGCAACATCGTGGTTTCCGCTGCAGCTCACAATAGGCGGCCCACATCTTAGATAAAGGTCCTCTACTATACTATAACCTTGACTGTATCAATACATTTTCTGTGAAAACTGTGTGGAAGGGTTGTGAAGACTTGAACATTAAAGCGTTAAATAATCACCAGGAAAGTTATACACAGTATTCTCTAACTCTATGAAAGATATGTTATTTCCTCTATCGTCCCAAACGTGTTATTGAATCAACCGCCTGACGAGCAGTTCGAGGCTGGAGTCGTCTCCATAGGTGACCTCAGCCAACAGCTGCGGAACCGGTCAATACTGAATGTAAACGAAACTTCATCATAATGTGTGCGTGTATGTATGTGTGTGTGTGGTGTGGTGTGTGTATGTGTGAATGTGTGTGTGCGTGTGTGTGTGGTGTGGTGTGTGTATGTGGTGTGGTGTATGTATGTCTCTGTGTATGTGTATGTGTGGTGTGTGTGTGTATGGTTGTGTGTGTGTGTGTGTGTGTGTGTGTGTATGTGTGTGTGTGTGTGTGTGTGTGTGTGTGTGTGTGTGTGTGTGTGTGTGTGTATGTGTGTGTACGTTAGCGCTTTGATTATGTATCGTAATACAGACTTGATAAGCAGACCGATAAAATATGTACCAGACCTGAAGAAATAAGTATATCCCTTTCTTGTATCTTGTTCATTTCCTTAAATTTAACAAAGAACATTAGATATGAAGTTCTATTTCGACACAATAAATCACAATAAACTGTAGAACGGAAGCGAGGATGTAACACTAACAATATTGAATGTAATTCCATGACGAAAGAACTAAGTCTTCACAACCTGACTCATCACCTTTCTTGGCACAGTTTTTACAACTAATTTGGATTGCAGGACCTTTGTGATGTAGGGACAATGATTTCCATGGTGATAACACAATTTATCATTTAAAGGCTGTTTGTTCTTGGTCTTATTTAATGCCATGATTCTGTTGACGAGCCTTTATCAGGTTTAGTTCCTTCTGCCGATACACACGACCTACAAATGTGATGCTTATGCGCCTTTGATTGTCGGAAGAAATTATTCAGCGCTATGTGTTAATATTCAGTAGAGCCTTCAAGTTTTTTCCTGCATGGTCGCATTCTAATGACTGAAACAAATGAGATAAAAGAATAAAATCATATATCACGATCTATTGAAAAGTAAGAAAGGAAACAAAACCCCACAAAAATCCACAAGATATGTCATTCGGATTAATAAATGTGTTGCGATGAGAATATTTTTCCAACTGAGAATTAAACTGAAAAATTGATTTTGATTGCGTGTGCATGTTATATGACAGATCTTTTAATTAAAGTGATTTAGCCGTTAAATGCAATCTGTAGTATGAGAGCAATACTTGCTTTATTAAATGTATCCCATATATCTTAACAGTTGACTATCTCTTATAAAATAATCCTTTAGCTCACTTGTTTAGCTCACCTGTTTATCTATTATAGTAAGACAAAAGATGGTGTTTCTTCAAAAGTATAGAGGATAGTAAATCTCACAACATTATCTTGATAAATATAGAAACTAAGTCAGTGGGCTTAAATCAGTATAAAGGGATTTATAGATATATAGTCAATATGTTTAACACTTTAAGTCAGGCTGTGAGTATTTTAACTGTAGTCCTTTCACAACTGTCTCAATATGAGGATAAGCCTGGTGTTTACTTGTATTTCAGAACTGTTACTAAGCCCAGATACTGTGGTATGATTGACAGTAGAATTTTATCTATTTTGAAAATAAAGGTATAGTGACAACGTGAGTAACTCATATTAATTAGATATAACATGTTTAACGTGTTATCCAGATTAAAGAACCGCAGAGCCAATAAACAGTGTTAACGTATAGTAACCGACATACTTTTAGTGATAAGGATAACTTGAAATATCCAATTGCTAATAGCAAAGCTAAGTATATATATGCTATCACAAATTAAATTAATATAGACCGACATTACGTCAATATGGGAAGCCGTTAGTTCTACATATCACAACCTGTAACATAATCAGAATTATAAGAATAATGTTTGGAGACAAATATACTAAAGGTGAGCTAGATTGATAGAATCGTTAGAGCATCCACGAAAGGGCTAATGGCTGCTTCCTGCTCTTAGTTAAGATTTAAGTATGGTCAAATCTGCCTATCACTTACCTCTCCGCTGTCGATAAGACAAATAATGTAACAATGAAATACTGGGGTTCAATATCATCATCATCGCCACCACCATCATCATTTTAGTCGTCTTCTTGTTGTTGAGATTTTTGAATATTTCATCCTCCTGTCGCCAATAAATTAAATTACCATCGAAACATTGTTGTCGATATAAACAACTTATATCTGCTCCCTTCCAAAGCCCACAGTTTTCCTACATTAGAACCCATTATCATAATCATAAGTATTATTGTGCTTCTTGTTATTGTTGCTGTAATCATTTCAGTAAATATAATTTCATGTTTCGTTTCAGTCATGGTTCGATGAGAAGCTTCACTGGGATCCAAACGAATTCAGCGGGATCACTAAATTTAGAATTCCTTGTGACTTCATTTGGCGTCCAGACATAGTTCTCTACAACAGGTAACAAACTGCTAGTATTATTACTGTTCTCTACAACAGGTAATACACTGCTAGATGTATTACTGTTCTCTACAACAGGTAACAAACAGCTTATAATATTACTGATATCTACAACAGGTAACACACTGCTAGTATTATTACTGTTCTCTACAACAGGTAACACACTGCTAGTGTTATTACTGTTCTCTACAACAGGTAACACACTGCTAGTATTATTACTGTTCTCTACAACAGGTAACAAACTGCTAGTAGTATTACTGTTCTCTACAACAGGTAACACACTGCTAGTGTTATTACTGTTCTCTACAACAGGTAACACACTGCTAGTATTATTACTGTTCTCTACAACAGGTAACACACTGCTAGTGTTATTACTGTTCTCTACAACAGGTAACACACTGCTAGATGTATTACTGTTCTCTACAACAGGTAACACACTGCTAGTATTATTACTGTTCTCTACAACAGGTAATACACTGCTAGTGTTATTACTGTTCTCTACAACAGGTAACACACTGCTAGTGTTATTACTGTTCTCTACAACAGGTAACACACTGCTAGTATTATTACTGCTCTCTACAACAGGTAATACACTGCTAGATGTATTACTGTTCTCTACAACAGGTAACACACTGCTAGTGTTATTACTGTTCTCTACAACAGGTAACACACTGCTAGTATTATTACTGTTCTCTACAACAGGTAACACACTGCTAGTGTTATTACTGTTCTCTACAACAGGTAATACACTGCTAGATGTATTACTGTTCTCTACAACAGGTAACACACTGCTAGTGTTATTACTGTTCTCTACAACAGGTAACACACTGCTAGTATCATTACTGTTCTCTACAACAGGTAATACACTGCTAGTGTTATTACTGTTCTCTACAACAGGTAACACACTGCTAGTGTTATTACTGTTCTCTACAACAGGTAACACACTGCTAGTATTATTACTGTTCTCTACAACAGGTAACACACCGCTAGTGTTATTACTGTTCTCTACAACAGGTAACACACTGCTAGTATTATTACTGTTCTCTACAACAGGTAACACACTGCTAGATGTATTACTGCTCTCTACAACAGGTAACACTATGCTAGATGTATTACTGCTCTCTACAACAGGTAACACACTGCTAGTATTATTACTGTTCTCTACAACAGGTAACACACTGCTAGTATTATTACTGTTCTCTACAACAGGTAACACACTGCTAGTATTATTACTGTTATCTACAACAGGTAACACACTGCTAGATGTATTACTGTTCTCTACAACAGGTACAAAACTGCTAGTATTATTACTGTTCTCTACAACAGGTAACACACTGCTAGTGTTATTACTGTTCTCTACAACAGGTAACAAACTGCTAGTGTTATTACTGTTCTCTACAACAGGTAATACACTGCTAGATGTATTACTGTTCTCTACAACAGGTAACACACTGCTAGTATTATTACTGTTCTCTACAACAGGTAACACACTACTAGTGTTATTACTGCTCTCTACAACAGGTAACACACTGCTAGTATTATTACTGTTCTCTACAGCAGGTAACACATTGCTAGTGTTATTACTGTTCTCTACAACAGGTAACACACTGCTAGATGTATTACTGTTCTCTACAACAGGTAACACACTGCTAGTATTATTACTGTTCTCTACAACAGGTAACACACCGCTAGTGTTATTACTGTTCTCTACAACAGGTAACACACTGCTACTATTATTAGTGTTCTCTACAACAGGTAACACACTGCTAGTGTTATTACTGTTCTCTACAACAGGTAACACACTGCTAGATGTATTACTGTTCTCTACAACAGGTAACACACTGCTAGTATTATTACTGTTCTCTACAACAGGTACCAAACTGCTAGTATTATTACTGTTCTCTACAACAGGTAACAAACTGCTAGTGTTATTACTGTTCTCTACAACAGGTAACACACTGCTAGTGTTATTACTGTTCTCTACAACAGGTAACACACTGCTAGTATTATTACTGTTCTCTACAGCAGGTAACACACTGCTAGTATTATTACTGTTCTCTACAACAGGTAACACACTGCTAGTATTATTAGTGTTCTCTACAACAGGTAACACACTGCTAGTGTTATTACTGTTCTCTACAGCAGGTAACACACTGCTAGTGTTATTACTGTTCTCTACAACAGGTAACACACTGCTAGATGTATTACTGTTCTCTACAACAGCTAATACACTGCTAGATGTATTACTGTTCTCTACAGCAGGTAACAAACTGCTAGTGTTATTACTGTTCTCTACAGCAGGTAACACACTGCTAGTATTATTACTGTTCTCTACAACAGGTAACAAACTGCTAGTGTTATTACTGTTCTCTACAACAGGTAATACACTGCTAGATGTATTACTGTTCTCTACAACAGGTAACACACTGCTAGTATTATTACTGTTCTCTACAGCAGGTAACACACTGCTAGTGTTATTACTATTCTCTACAACAGGTAACACACTGCTAGATGTATTACTGTTCTCTACAACAGGTAACACACTGCTAGTATTATTACTGTTCTCTACAACAGGTAACACACCGCTAGTGTTATTACTGTTCTCTACAACAGGTAACACACTGCTAGTATTATTAGTGTTCTCTACATCAGGTAACACACTGCTAGTGTTATTACTGTTCTCTACAACAGGTAACACACTGCTAGATGTATTACTGTTCTCTACAACAGGTAACACACTGCTAGTATTATTACTGTTCTCTACAACAGGTACCAAACTGCTAGTACTATTACTGTTCTCTACAACAGGTAACAAACTGCTAGTGTTATTACTGTTCTCTACAACAGGTAACACACTGCTAGTGTTATTACTGTTCTCTACAACAGGTAACACACTGCTAGTATTATTACTGTTCTCTACAGCAGGTAACACACTGCTAGTATTATTACTGTTCTCTACAACAGGTAACACACTGCTAGTATTATTAGTGTTCTCTACAACAGGTAACACACTGCTAGTGTTATTACTGTTCTCTACAGCAGGTAACACACTGCTAGTGTTATTACTGTTCTCTACAACAGGTAACACACTGCTAGTATTATTACTGTTCTCTACAACAGGTAACACACTGCTAGATGTATTACTGCTCTCTACAACAGGTAACACTATGCTAGATGTATTACTGCTTTCTACAACATGTAACACACTGCTAGTATTATTACTGTTCTCTACAACAGGTAACACACTGCTAGTATTATTACCGTTATCTACAACAGGTAACACACTGCTAGATGTATTACTGCTCTCTACAACAGGTAACACACTGCTAGTATTATTACTGTTCTCTACAACAGGTACCAAACTGCTAGTATTATTACTGTTCTCTACAACAGGTAACACACTGCTAGTGTTATTACTGTTCTCTACAACAGGTAACAAACTGCTAGTGTTATTACTGTTCTCTACAACAGGTAATACACTGCTAGATGTATTACTGTTCTCTACAACAGGTAACACACTGCTAGTATTATTACTGTTCTCTACAGCAGGTAACACACTGCTAGTGTTATTACTGTTCTCTACAACAGGTAACACACTGCTAGATGTATTACTGTTCTCTACAACAGGTAACACACTGCTAGTATTATTACTGTTCTCTACAACAGGTAACACACCGCTAGTGTTATTACTGTTCTCTACAACAGGTAACACACTGCTAGTATTATTAGTGTTGTCTACAACAGGTAACACACTGCTAGTGTTATTACTGTTCTCTACAACAGGTAACACACTGCTAGATGTATTACTGTTCTCTACAACAGGTAATACACTGCTAGATGTATTACTGTTCTCTACAACAGGTACCAAACTGCTAGTATTATTACTGTTCTCTACAACAGGTAACAAACTGCTAGTGTTATTACTGTTCTCTACAACAGGTAACACACTGCTAGTATTATTACTGTTCTCTACAGCAGGTAACACACTGCTAGTATTATTACTGTTCTCTACAACAGGTAACACACTGCTAGTATTATTAGTGTTCTCTACAACAGGTAACACACTGCTAGTGTTATTACTGTTCTCTACAGCAGGTAACACACTGCTAGTGTTATTACTGTTCTCTACAACAGGTAACACACTGCTAGATGTATTACTGTTCTCTACAACAGCTAATACACTGCTAGATGTATTACTGTTCTCTACAACAGGTAACACACTGCTAGTATTATTACTGTTCTCTACAACAGGTAACACACTGCTAGTATTATTAGTGTTCTCTACAACAGGTAACACACTGCTAGTGTTATTACTGTTCTCTACAGCAGGTAACACACTGCTAGTGTTATTACTGTTCTATACAACAGGTAACACACTGCTAGATGTATTACTGTTCTCTACAACAGCTAATACACTGCTAGATGTATTACTGTTCTCTACAGCAGGTAACAAACTGCTAGTGTTATTACTGTTCTCTACAGCAGGTAACACACTGCTAATATTATTACTGTTCTCTACAACAGGTAACACACTGCTAGTGTTATTACTGTTCTCTACAACAGGTAATACACTGCTAGTATTATTACTGTTCTCTACAACAGGTAACACACTGCTAGTGTTATTACTGTTCTCTACAGCAGGTAACACACTGCTAGTATTATTACTCTTCTCTACAGCAGGTAACACACTGCTAGTGTTATTACTGTTCTCTACAACAGGTAATACACTGCTAGTATTATTACTGTTCTCTACAACAGGTAATACACTGCTAGATGTATTACTGTTCTCTACAGCAGGTAACACACTGCTAGTATTATTACTGTTCTCTACAACAGGTAACACACTGCTAGTGTTATTAATGTTCTCTACAGCAGGTAACAAACTGCTAGTGTTATTACTGTTCTCTACAGCAGGTAACAAACTGCTAGTGTTATTAATGTTCTCTACAGCAGGTAACAAACTGCTAGTGTTATTACTGTTCTCTACAACAGGTAACACACTGCTAGTATTATTACTGTTCTCTACAGCAGGTAACACACTGCTAGTATTATTACTGTTCTCTACAGCAGGTAACAAACTGCTAGTATTATTACTGTTCTCTACAGCAGGTAACAAACTGCTAGTATTATTACTGTTCTCTACAACAGGTAACACACTGCTCGTATTATTGAATTGGCAGTATCGGTAGAGGGTTGGATATGCTTTCCAGCATAGTTACGTCCCTTTACGATCTGAGTTCAAATCCCGCCGAGGTTAACTTTGACTTTCATCCATACAGAGGTCGTTAAAATAAAGTACCAGTAATGTACTGGGTAATTGCTGGCCTTGTGCCAAATGTAGAAACAATTATTACTGTTCTCTACAACAGGTAACACACTGCTAGTATTATTAGTGTTCTCTACAACAGGTAACAAACTGCTAGTATTATTACTGTTCTCTACAGCAGGTAACACACTGCTAGTATTATTACTGTTCTCTACAACAGGTAACACACTGCTAGTATTATTACTGTTCTCTACAACAGGTAACAAACTGCTAGTGTTATTACTGTTCTCTACAGCAGGTAACACACTGCTAGTGTTATTACTGTTCTCTACAGCAGGTAACAAACTGCTAGTATTATTTCTGTTCTCTACAACAGGTAACAAACTACTAGTATTATTACTGTTCTCTACAACAGGTAACACACTGCTAGTATTATTACTGTTCTCTACAACAGGTAACAAACTGCTAGTGTTATTACTGTTCTCTACAACAGGTAACAAACTGCTAGTATTATTACTGTTCTCTACAACAGGTAACAAACTGCTAGTATTATTACCGTTCTCTACAACAGGTAACAAACTGCTAGTGTTATTACTGTTCTCTACAACAGGTAACACACTGCTAGTATTATTACTGCTCTCTACAACAGGTAACAAACTGCTAGTATTATTACTGTTCTCTACAACAGGTAACAAACTGCTAGTATTATTACTGTTCTCTACAACAGGTAACAAACTGCTAGTATTATTACTGTTCTCTACAACAGGTAACAAACTGCTAGTGTTATTACTGTTCTCTACAACAGGTAACACACTGCTAGTATTATTACTGTTCTCTACAACAGGTAACACACTGCTAGTGTTATTACTGTTCTCTACAACAGGTAACACACTGCTAGTATTATTACTGTTCTCTACAACAGTAACAAACTGCTAGTATTATTACTGTTCTCTATAACAGGTAACAAACTGCTAGTATTATTACCGTTCTCTACAACAGGTAACAAACTGCTAGTGTTATTACTGTTCTCTACATCAGGTAACACACTGCTAGTATTATTACTGTTCTCTACAACTGGTAACAAACTGCTAGTATTATTACTGTTCTCTACAACAGGTAACAAACTGCTAGTATTATTACCGTTCTCTACAACAGGTAACAAACTGCTAGTGTTATTACTGTTCTCTACAACAGGTAACACACTGCTAGTATTATTACTGTTCTCTACAACAGGTAACAAACTGCTAGTATTATTACTGTTCTCTACAACAGTTAACAAACTGCTAGTATTATTACTGTTCTCTACAACAGGTAACAAACTGCTAGTGTTATTACTGTTCTCTACAACAGGTAACACACTGCTAGTATTATTACTGTTCTCTACAACAGGTAACACACTGCTAGTGTTATTACTGTTCTCTACAACAGGTAACACACTGCTAGTATTATTACTGTGTAGCTCAACACCGCACATACTACGATTATATATCCTATATATTCCCCATATATATAAATACTGTAGTATAGGTTTTATAGAAATATCCAAATGTCGAGTTAAGTATAATTAGTTACAACAGGTACTTATGTTGTGTTTGGTTATACATCCCAACTCATTCACCGTTATCTTTATACTACTGAAAACCTCTGGTTGCTTGCTTGTCTGTAATGTAATAAGGGAGCATAATGGGAAAATAATTTGAAAGGAAGTTGCCCCTGAAATGGGAATAGAAATGGAATAAAACAAGTTTCGCGTAAATCGGACCATGAGTTCCCGAGATATGCGGCTTTTCCGGGTGCCTTCATAAACAAAGAAAGGGAAAGATAGAGAGGAAGAGATAGTGGTTGTGACAGATTCGATTGAATCAGATATATAGAGAGAGGGAGAGGAGACAGAGAAGTATCATGAAGGAGAGCTGGTGGTGTTGTTGTGCATATATATGTGTGTGAGTTTGTATACATATAAATATAAATATATATGTGTCTAGACCAGTGCTTATAGATCACAGACATCCACATATATATATACACACACACATACATATATATATGTATACAGACACACACATTTATTTATATACATACGCACACATATATATGTGCCTTCCAGTTTCATTTCATATTATATAGGTGTCTGTGTATATTTTAATTATTTAAAAATGGTTTTTAAGTGAACATGATTTAACAAAAAATATTCTGAAGTGAACGTGACCCATTGGGTCACGGGTAGTCTAGTATAAAATAAATATGGTTACATCCATAAATTATTTTGAGGTTTTTATAAGATACAATTGAGTTATTCAAGGACAGGTAATTTCAAATTTAGCTATGAATAAAATCTTTTAGATAATATAGAGGGCGGTAACTATGAATAGCAAGGCAACTTGTGCAAAGTTATTAATTCAAAGAAATTAGATTTCTCGAAATTATCATCAATTAATTTGGTCTATACCATTTTCTTAGATAAATTTCATTTGGTATGGACAGAAGTTAAAGCAGTCATGGCAGGTATTTACGCAGTGGTTTTCTGAAGCGAGTTGCGAGTGTATATTCCACATTTTCGAGTTACATAGACGGCAAAATGTTCTCCCAATAACAAAGGGGTGGATTTTTCTAATATACTCCATTTACTTGAAAATACTGTGCCGTTAATAACCACGACACACCTCTAGACATCGTGCATTTTATATTATTATTATTTGTACGGTTATAGGGTGGTGGGTTGGCAGTATCGGTAGAGAGTCGTACGCCATGCTTTGCAGCAATGAGTTACGGCTCTTTATGGTCTGAGTTCAAATCCCACTGAGGTTAACTTTGCCTTTCATCCTTACGGGTTCGATAAAATAAAGTACCAGTAATACACTGGGATAATTGCTGGCCTTGTGCCAAATGTACAAATAATTATTAGTACGATTAAACCAATATTAAACTTGGTAGACCATTATTCAATGTAGTACTCGATACATTGAATAGTAGAGTGTGACTATATTAGTAAGTTTGTGAGCCCGAGGGCTGAGCTCTTGCCATTTTAATTGCTAGTTCCAGATTGGTAATAGTTGCTGAAGCAGCAAGAGCTTAGCCAGCTGGTCTCGACTCTCTCTAATATATATATATATATATACAGACATACATTTAAGCATGCGATATGTATATACGTATTAGTGTGTAGATATAAGTTTTTGAACGTGTGTTCGCAGGAATGTATGTAGAAACTAGAATTAAAACAGCTAATCTACTTTACATTGGCTTACAATTAAATATTTCAGTAAACTAAAGAGATTATAATTTTATGCTTTGTTCTGATAATAACTGATGCTGTTAACCTCATTAAATCATTACCGTCACCTCGTTAGTAGTAACCTCTTTAAACTATTCTAGTAACCTCATTTAATATATGGTTCAGCTACATATTTGAGAATGTAAGTTTTCTAAGTAATGTATGTCTCCAATTATCCTTATTAGAATAAATTAACTAACATTAAATACTTGGATTGGAACATAATTTTGAACAATCAAATATAACTGAAATATAAAATTGTAGAAATCTGGTTCCAGTCATTCACATATATTCACACACATACTGTATATAGATTTCTCTTTACCATTCTTTACTTTCCATGTATTTACAAGGAAGCTCACACATACATAAAACTTAGAAATATGTTAACGAAAGAATTATAATAAATTTGATAATATAAATGGCTTTATCATTAACTAGCAGAGGTACCAGGCGTTGCTCGGGTATTAAATACCAGTTATGTATACCATTTATGTCAATACTTCAGTGCTGCTTGGAAAACTATACTTTTACAAAATAATCGGCTTTTTCCAAAAGAGGGTTCCTATCGCCAGGGGTCCCCTACTCAATATGTGCCAATTCTGAGCGTTCGCATTCATCTGTAGAACAAACGTAGCCCATGTGTCAAGTATTGTGAAAATCGGTTGCGAACTCCAGAAGTTATGACGTTTTGTTGCATTGCACTGCAGTGCTTCAGTCGACTCCAAGGAAGTGGTTAAAGGGGGTTATCTGCCGGGAGGCCCTATAATCAATATCTGGAAAAATGAAAGTGCCTATGACCACCCGGAGTACATAAGTAACCTATGTCTCAAGTTTGGTGAAAATACTGCAGAAATGCATATGGTTGACACACACGCGCACGGATGATACAATAAAAGATGTATTCTTTCAATGCTACAATATTAAAGAAAATGTAAAGGAAGGGGTGACCAACGGAGCCAACACCAGAGCAAAAGACAGCAACGTCGCGAGTACTGGGCAACCTTTCTAATTTTGAGGCAAGCCAGCACACTCGCAGCGTTACCTCGAGTGATGGCGAGGCTGATGCGCTGAAATATTGTTTTAAAAGACTTTTTAAGGGAAATGATGCAAAATGGAAGCTTAATGTTGAAACTTCGAACTCATACATTTTGCAGGTTAAAATTTTGCTGGCCCGAAAACTATTCGCGTATTTTTGTACACGTCGTTTGTTCGCAACGTAAATAGATAAACAAATGATGCCATAAAAGGGAAATAACTCGTCTCTCATCTCTATTTATACATTTGAACTGAAAAATCAATACATTACAAATTCGATTTTTGCACTTGGCGTGCGTCGATTTGAAAATTGTTTTGACCGATGTCTCCGCCGGACCTTCATCTATAAGTGTAGCAATTTCACCGAAATTTGAACGTACGGTTTAAGAAGAGATGTGTGCCGACCGTTTTAGTTGACAGATAGTCAGACAGACAGACAACCTCAGTTTTATATATATACTAGCAGTAAAGCCCGGCGTTGCTCGGGGTCGCTCAGTAGCTGTGTTAAAGTTACAATGTTAAGTTTCTTTCTTGGCTTAAAAACTGTAGTTTCTACTGTGCAGACTTGCATGTGGTGTTTTTGATTAATATTCCCTCAACCAACAATATGCCTTATGAAGTTAAGAAAACATAACGATAACCCGAATGTTATAACAAAAGAGGATGCTGGGGATAGAAACTGCACTGGTTATTTATTAACAAAGATCGAAAATGTAAACACTGCAACGCAGAGAAAAACATTAGCGTAACCAAATTATCAGTTATGTCTGTCTGCACGCCTATATCACCTCTCTGCACGACTGTCTGTCTGCACGCCTATATCACCTCTCTGCACGACTGTCAGTCTGCACGCCTATATCACCTCTCTGCACGACTGTCTGTCTGCACGCCTATATCACCTCTCTGCACGACTGTCTGTCTGCACGCCTAACGACGAAATATTTGCTTGTTTTACGTAGTCTTTAAATAGACTTGTTTTCAAGTAAAAATATTGTTTTAAAATGCTTTTAAATGGAAATGAAGCAAAACGGAAGCTTAGTGTTCGAACTGATGAATTTTGCAGGTCAATATTTTGCTGGCTCGACAACTGTTAAAGCCAGCGTAATTTTTTACGTAAGACGCTCAATGTAAACAGAACAAAGGGAAATAACTGATAACTTACGCTCAAAAATCGATACATTATATTCGATTTCGTCACATAGGGTGGGTCAATTTGAAATATTTTTTTCCGATGTCTTCGCTAGGGCTCAATGTACAAGTATAGCAATTTCGGTGCAATTCCGTGAGAGATTCTAAGAGGAGATGTGTGCCAAAAATCGATAGACAGACAGACAACCACAGTTTTATATATATAGATATGCTGACGTTTGCAAAAGGCTGAATCACATGCTGGAGGGGGGGGGGGGCGTTCTTCTCTGAAGACCTTCTACTGCAAGGATAGTTTCAGGTTCTTTAGTATCGGAAGTGTTAACTCAGATATTAGTGTATAAATACATTAGATTGTCTTAGATATGTTGATCTTTGATGAGTATAGTGAATGTTTTGAATGGTATTGATGGCTGCTATTAATATGTCGTTAGTATATTAAATTGTAGCTTCATCGTTATTTCATGAAACTAGTTAGGTTGATTTAACTGAAAGAAAATGGAAAATTGTACGTAACTGTAAAACAAATTTGACAACATTTCCAAAAGAAATTAAGATTAGTCATCAATGTTATATATATATAACAGGAGGCTGGACTGGTGCAATTCCTTAAAGGTTTATTATACTATGAACATTTCAATGTATAATAAACCTTTGAGGAATTACACCAGTCCAGCCGCCTGTTATTTTATACTAATTAACTCCGTACTCGCACCACCAACAACACAAACGAAGACGGGTGAGTTGCATTACGTCGAGTGCTCTCCCTAATGACTCAAGTCCAGAAATAGCCGTCGAAACGGCTTGAGCTCTGCCGTCGGGGTCATACTTTCTCCTATTACCCACTCTACTACCCTAAGTATTGAGTACCCTGGTGCGTTATGGTCCATCTGGTTCCTTACCACAACTCCTTCGTTATATATATATATATATATATATATATATACAAGATGCCCCCCAAAAATGTATACACACTTCAACAGCATTCTAATAAATATTGCCTGTACAGATAATCAAAGTATGTATACATTTTGGGGGGAGACCCTGTATATAAGAATTATCGAGGCGACAGTGTGCTGACTTGTCATATTTTAATTACATGTCATTGAGAGAACTGAATGCAATATTATGATATAGAACCGTGTCTTGATAATCATTTATATATTGATGGAGCAGCTTTTGTGAAACCATATCAAAGGTAGAAGGGTACTACTGATGAAGAGGCCATAACCCACTTACACTAGTGCAATTAATTAAGGTAACGAAATCACAACATATCTAATTATTTGTTTAAATTTATAAAACATATTTGTCTATCTACCTAACAGTCTATCTATCTATATATATATAAAAACACACACTCGGAAACAAACACACACACACACACACACACACACACACACACACACACACACACACACACACACACACACACACACACACACACACACATATATATATGTATGTATGTGTGTGTGTGTATAATGTATTAAAGAGACTAAGTTTAATCTCTTATTTATCATCTTCTAAAGTTAATAAACCAAAATATATACCTTCATTGATTTATATTTTCTTATGATTTTCTCCATATTTCGTCTTCTTTTCCAGTGCTGAAAGCCTCAATCAGGGATATATGAAAAGTCTTGCAATGATTGAAGCTAATGGGAGTGTATTTTGGCCGCCAATTGTACGCATGCGTAGTTCGTGTAAAATGGACATAACCTATTTCCCATTCGATGACCAGATATGCAAGCTGAAACTTGGTTCATGGGCTTACGATGGTTTCCAAGTCGATGTTACAAACCTCACTGATAATATTGATTTATCAAACTATGTGAACAATGGTGAATGGACGTTGGTCGCCACCAAAGTAATACGAAATGAAATAACCTATCCCTGCTGTCCGGAACCTTTCCCAGATGTCACATTTTACGTACAAGTCCGAAGACGGATTTTGTACTATTGTTTTAATGTAATTATACCATGCGTCCTTTTATCTACCCTCTCCCTTACAGGCTTTTGTCTCCCTCCAGATTCTGGCGAAAAGGTTACGCTAGGATTAACCGTTCTCTTAGCCTTTTCCGTCTTCATGTTGCTAATTGCCGAAAATATGCCTGCCACTTCAGAATTCGTTCCTTTGATTGGTAAGTAAATAATTATATATACATACTCGTATATATTTACATAAATACATGAATATATACAAAAATATATGTAAGTGTGCACTTATAAATGAAAACGTACTAATATATATACATGCAATAACACACACAGGCACGCAAAATTAACTAGGGGGATGTTTTATTTAATAATTTCATGAATCTTGTTTCTGGGTTAGTAACCGCCAATTAATTTATTATTACACTCCCATCGTCTCTCTCTCTCTCTCTCTCTCTCTCTCTCTCTCTCTCTCTCTATCTATCTATCTCTCTCTCTCACTCAATCTCTCTCTCTCTCTCTCTCTCTCTCTCTCTCTCTCTCTCTCTCTCTCTCTCTCTCTCTCTCTCTCACGCACACACACACTCTTTCTGTTTTCCTGGAAATTCAGTATATAATAAGACCAGGATAATCTACATCCATACAAGCATCCTTACATACATAAACATACACACATACATAGATTAGGTCGCTCCACCCCGTCTGATTTCGGACCCAAAAGTCTGTCACAAAGCTGCCTGAACAGAAGACGGATGCAAAATGACGTTGAGCACGTACACATATATTATTCTTATATAAAGTGTAATAACATAAAGCACACATAAGTAACATAACATTTCCGGCCCATACACGTGATTAAGTGCAGCCACTGATGTACATCATATATTCACACAATAACATAGTTATGAGAGATATGTATATTCTGCTACATGTAAATTCAACATTAGCTATCTCAGACGGTATATGTTCGCTATGGTTTTCATTGCCGTTTGTAAATAGTAATGTTTGTTTTGTGTGGTGTGACAAGCAGATGGGGTGCATTGTAGCTTGGTGTGATATATGTTTGCAAGAGATCCTCGCTAGAATGACTTTTCTTTATATTCAGGATATGACAATTGGCAGTGTTATACACAGATACATGTATGATATCTCTGGTCCCATAACTCCTGATAAAGTCGTAGGGGAGCCGTATTGACATATGGCGTTTCTTAAGGCATTTTATACCTTACGGAGCTGATCCTTCTCCAGGTCTGAGTACAGCAGATTTCTTCCAGGGAGAGGAAGAATCGACCCCCAGTACTAGTCTGGTACTTTTTTGTCGACCTCGAAATGATGAAAGGCAAAGTTGACCTCGGCGGGATTTGATCTCACAGAACAGGAACGAATACAATAAATCATTCTATCCGACGCTCTAAAGACTGCCAATTCGCTGCCCAGACAAACAGACAGACAGTGTTGGTTGCTTTGAAAGTTCGTGAGAAACAAATCATGAACCATTTGTAGTTTTTATAGATCGAAACAAAGCTTTCGTCATTTTCAACAGAAAATATCTGAACAATTCTCAACAAAACAATTTTATACCTGATATAACACTAAATGTTGTACCTGATATAATACTGTTATACCTGATATAACACTAAATATCAAACCTGATATAACACTAAATATTATACCTGATATAATACTGTTACAACTGATATAATACTGTTATACCTGATATAATACTGTTATACCTGATATAACGCTAAATATAATACCTGGTATAACACTAAATATCATACCTGGTATAATACTAAATATCATACCTGATATAACATTATATATTGTACCTGGTATAATACTAAATGTTACACCTGATATAATACTAAATATCATACCTGATATAACACTAAATGTTGTACCTGATATTATACTAAATATTATAGCTCGTATTATACTAAATATTATACCTGGTATAATACTAAATTTTATAACTGATATAACACTATATGTTATACCTGATATAACACTATATGTTATACCTGATATAACACTATATGTTATACCTGATATAACACTATATGTTATACCTGATATAACACTATATGTTATACCTGATATAACACTATATGTTATACCTGATATAACACTAAATGTTATACCTGATAGAACACTATATGTTATACCTGATATAACACTATATGTTATACCTGATATAACACTATATGTTATACCTGATATAACACTATATGTTATACCTGATATAACACTAAATGTTATACCTGATATAACACTAAATGTTATACCTGATATAACACTAAATGTTATACCTGATATAACACTAAATGTTATACCTGATATAACACTAAATGCCACAATCTCGGTTCAGGCAGGAATGAAAATATTTGAGTTAATAGATGGCCAAATTTCAGATTTCGCAATTTCAAACTGTTCGAAACCAGACTCTGATATGGCCACAGTTCTTTTGTCGGTTTTCTTTTATCGTTCTCCATCAAGTCTGGTCTACAATTCCAATCCATTACTCGTGACGACATTGTCCACCAGCAATAATTTAGAGCGAACATATTTGTACGATTTGCTATTATAGGTGACCTTTTGTTTGATGTTGCTGCTGTAGTTGTTACCTCATCTATCATAGAAGTGCAGTAGCACGGTAATCGATACTACAATGTGAGTAAAGCCTTTCGACTCACCATTGGCATTAAAATGACTGAAGTCTTTCAGCAACAGAGGCCGACACACCTACTCAAATATCACACACACACACATATACACACACACACACACACACACACACCAACACACACACACACACACACACACAATTATACATATATATATATGCGTGTGTGTGTGCGCGTGAGAGCTACATGTACAATAAATGTTAATTTAAAAACAATTTATTCATTTACATTCGCAATCTATTCCCCCGTGACTCATGACATGCATATTTTCTCTTAGAAATTAATGTATTACATGTTTAGCGAGAATTGTCTGCAACAGACACACACACCCCACACGTATATATATTTACTGATACTGTTGCGGTGTTACATCAATCAAAGACGGGTATTATCTTGTTTATCGATACGGTAATGCAAGTAAACCCTCTTCGCTCTCATCCTCAAAATTAAAATGATCCAAACAAATGATAGGTAAAATACAAGAACAACCATTGTATCATCTCTCTGTCACTCCCTTCCTCATCGATGCTGAAATCTTGTAGATATATTCAGGTATTTGGGGAGGAGAGTTAATTAAGGTGTCACTTTTGAAGATGAAAGTGTCAACTTACAGTAAACGCTACAAATGTTTTCAAAACATTCCGCCGCCTTCTGTGGAATCTACAGGAAACATCATGGAAACAAATTAACGTCTGCCAAGCGACAGTCCAATCAATTCCCCTGTCGGGATTTTGTTTCCTTTGTGTATAATTTATTAACTAGCATCATATATTTCATAACTGATGTTTTCCAACTACAAATAAATATATCTTGAATAACAGAATTTCAAACATTGTTCTCTTGTTTAAATGTAAAACGAAGGTCATTGAATCCTTTCTTCTGCATCCTCAATTAATATGAATTAGTCATCGAGTGACGATATAATTTCAAAATTACTCAATATAGACAACTACACGACAGACACACGTAACTAGAGAATGGCTGAGGTATATGAGACCCTAAAATCTAAAGTTAATATAATAAAAATTCTATAAGAAACGTTCGCAAATCTGTACTGAATCGAAATGAATGGAGGCTAAGCTGCTACAAAGACACATCTTAAAGATATGAAAGCAAAGGCGAAGGTTTAACCTAATATAGCAACATCTCTCTATAACTGTATCTTAGCATGTCCAGTTAGGGTACTGACCAAAGCCTCTTTGTCTAACAGTACCCTAACACGTCCAGTTAGGGTACTGACCACAGCCTCTCTGTCTAACAGTACCCTAACATATCCAGTTAGGGTACTGACCACAGCCTCTCTGTCTAACAGTACCCTAACATGTCCAGTTAGGGTACTGACCACAGCCTCTCTGTATAACAGTACCCTAACATGTCCAGTTAGGGTACTGACCACAGCCTCTCTGTATAGCAGTACCCTAACATGTCCAGTTAGGGTAATCACCACAGCCTCTCTGTCTAACAGTACCCTAACATGTCCAGTTAGGGTACTGACCACAGCCTCTCTGTCTAACAGTACCCTAACATGTCCAGTTAGAGTACTGACCATCAAACAATTGCCTGGATGAAATGAAATAAACATCGAAACTAGAGGAAACAATGTATATATATATATATATATTTACTTTACTGACCACAACTTAGGGAAGAAATACCGGCCCTAGAAGGCGGTGTATATAGGGACGACGCCCTGTTTACCGTTAGGAACCATAGCCCCCGTAGGATAGAGAACCTTAACAAACATATACACAGGTTCTTTAAGTCATACGGCCTATCCGTAACTATGGACCTCAACCACAGGGTTGTCAACTTCCTGGACGTGACCCTGGAGTTGAGTACGGGCTTATACAAGCCATACCATAAGCCTGGAGAATGCCTCTCTTATATTAATTATGCCTCCAACCACCCTAAGCAGACTCTCAACTCCATAGTCTATAGTATCTCACATAGAATCTCGAGGCTATCCGCCAACCTTCAACCAAGCGGCTGATTACTACAATAGGGCCCTGATAAGCGCCGGCTTTAACCGAGGAATTTCCTACATCCCTAACGCTAGCTCTAGAAACCACCCTCCTCATAAAACTAACGTTATAGTAAGCCATACCTATAACCGATGACGCGGCGACCTCGTTGAAGTCGGATATAATAGAATAGATGACCGCACCAAATATCACGTCCCCGGCGACGGTGAACACTGTAGATTACTCAAACTATTCCCCTATTAAAAAAACCAACAAAGGCGACGGCCTACTACCAACGCCTTCCAACCAACATCTTCGTGTACATAAACATGGAAGAGGTAGAAAGAGAGCCCCCGAGCATAAAGTGAAAGGGGCACCGAACGGGCGACTGCGCATTAACACACATAAGAGTGGTCACTTAGATGGAACCACCCGTAGCAAAAGTACAAGGACAGGTAATCGCCACCGTAACGTCCTATGGTTCCACCCCCCTACTCTCGGAGTGTGGCCTCCAACATACCCCGGATGTTCTTCGAAGCCTTAGAGAAGAACTTCCCGCCCAACCATAGGTATAGAAAAATTCTTAATAGGAACAATATAAAAATATACTTCTCTACTACTCCTAACCTAGCAGACATCATAGGAACAACGAACCACAGTAAGATCACCAAGACACAGCACCTCGACACAGACGCACCTACACCTGACAATAACTATATCGGCCTTAACAACTCCCTGGAAGCATCCAATAGTGTTGGCAACGGCATCCGCAGACGCAACCAGAATAACCGCGAAATGACTGGGGAACATGCAGGACATAACGTGCAGAATAACAATCGCACCACCCTGCGTGCTGTGGGTTGTAATTGTGCTAACGACAGCTTCGGAAGCGTAGGTAACAACGTAGGCAGCAACAATGATAGCCTTACCGTGGGAAATAGACGGAACCGCGACAGAAATTGCAACTGCCGCGACAGAGGACGCTGCCCCCTTAGAGGATACTGCTTGACTGATAGGGTTATATATAGATGCACTATTACTAGCCACAATAGCGTTAAACATTATATAGGGGCCACCTCCGGCCCGTTCAAAATTAGGTTTCGAACACATCTCCACTCTTTCACAAATAGAAAACTAAGGCACTCCACCTCGCTCGCAGACTACATCACATCACTAAAGGACTTAAACATCAGCTTCTCCACGCACTGGGAGATTGTCGGCAGGGCTGCACCGTACAACTTCAAGAGGAAATGCGATCTTTGCCTCATGGAGCTCTACCACATCATAACTGCACCCCACGAGCTCGTCAACAGCAGAGCCGAAACAGCGATAAGTTGTACACATCGCTTAAAAATATCCTTCTTCAGATGGGTTAAGGATGAAGAGTGAAATAGTACACTGGATCTCCCTGCAACAAGTCTTAACACCCCGGTGGGCAGGCGCTGCAAAATAACACCCAGGAAACAATCCTTGCATACCAGACCCAGCCCCAGACAAACGGATGAGGAAAAAAAAAAAAAAAAAATTTGTCCGGGAAAGACTGCCCTAACACCGGCCAGAGTTACCTTCCTTGACCTGCTGCAAAATCAAAACAAGATATTTTTGCGAGCAATGAACCTTGATGTGGATTTAACCCCCAAAACTCTTTCCGAGCAATATAAGGAAAACTTGTGATTATTTATGCCCTTGAGAAGCCCAACTGGGCGAAACGTACGTAGGTGATATTTTAAATAAACATGTTTTAACGGTCTATTCTCCGATTTTTTACTTTCCCACGCATATATATTTATATATATTTATATATATATATATATATATATATATATATGCAAGTATGTATGTATACGTACATACATATATGTATACAGACGTACAGTAGCATGTATATATATACATACAGGCATACATATATACATGCACGTATCAGTTTACCGAACATTTATTATAATGCTCGATTTGTTCGTTTGTAAACAAACAAACAGCCTGAATTACGCCGTACAGTGTTTAGGCAACCACGTCACCTTTTTGTTCAACACTGACACAGGAACGATGTACTAGTTTCAAGCTTATTAGCTATCGTCAGCACCGTATACCTTTCTGCCAGATGGTTGAACGTCCGAAAGTATATACTTTCCTTATGAAAATTAACGGCTGAGCAGCCCAATTTGCATATCGAGTGAGTTCAGTCGGCCAGGCGCACCGAAAACGATAAATGGAATAGAATGAAACGAAATTTGATTTCTCACTCTTAGTAAGTGCCGTACTAAGAGTGAGAAATGAAATTTTGTTTCATTCTATTCCATATATATATATATATATATATATATATATATATATACTGTATATATATATATATATAGTGACGAAACATAAGTCAATTGCATGAACTCATAATCCTTTATTTACTGCTATATATATTTCGATGATAGCCATTGAATGGCTATGACCTCATCAGGCAGTTAGTCAGTTCTTAGATATGCCAGCTCTGTGTTTATAGTGTTGATGGTATCAGAGCCTTGGGACATATGAGCTTGTTAGGAATAATTTAATGTTGTCAGCAGGAATAGTCTTAATTCTCATTGGTCAGTTTGTAGATGCTAGTAGGGTTGGTATTTGACCTCAGTGAGGCAGGTGGTCTTGTAAAGTTCAAACCATCAGGCATGATGACAATAGTTCCATATGACTGATTTTCACAAAAAGCATTCCTGGTCAGATATATATTCAATTGAGGTTAATAGTATGAAATAGATACTACAGGACATTCTTAAGTTGAGGAATTTATGTGGAGTGGTACTAGTGAAAATTATGGTTAGAGTAGAAAGTTTACAAATAAAAAATTTACAAATAAAAAGACTTATGTAGGTAGACTTACACATACACTCACACACACCTCCACCGACTGAGACACACATCCACACAGACAATTTAAGGAACTGATGTGGGGTGGTAATACTGAAATTAAAGGTTGGAGTCAAATACTTAGAAAGTTTAGACATTTTGGAAAAAGTCTTATGTTGGTTGATTTGTACACACTCACACCTACCCCTTAAGGCACACACACATCTACACACACAAATCCATACAGGTGTGTGTGTATATATATATATGTACGCACAAGTGCATATATATATATACAACAGAGGCCCCCCAGATCCAATTATAAGGCAGACCTAAAACTAGGTGGGTGTTATTTTTAAAGAAAAGTAAAGTAGGTGTTTGGAAGAGTTACTGTTAGACTAGACAAAAATAGAGTGTGATATATATCTTCACAGCAATAGCTTGGGGGCTTTGGAGCTTAGGCGAGTCCCTTAATACAGACATACATACCCACCCACACTTTTGTACTTTTGGATGCGAGTGAATGTCTATATACACAAGTGCACCCATACAACAGAGCATATACAAACATACTCTTAAGCATACGCTCGAACATTTTAGAAATCCAACCTGGGGTATTGGTATACTATATATATATATAGATAGAAAGGTTAAACAAGGTTTAATGAATAAATCAATGACTGAATTTTAACCATCAATATAGTCAAGGCATGTCAAGCATCATCTTATTTTATCTAATGAGGACGAACTGTTGTAAGTAGCTCAGTAGTTCTGAAATATGTATAACAACATATACTTGATCACACAAATGTCTATATTTGTTAATATTTTGAATTAATATATATATATATATAAAGAATTAGTATATCTACCAACATATTTATACAGATGTATATTTACGGTAGCAAATATATAGGTTTTGTCTTAGTAACTTTGTGGTTCGATACAAAGGGATGCAGAACAATTATATGAAAGACGTAAAATAAGAAAATTATATTAATTAACTTACTTAAATTATTGATATATATATATATATATATATATATATATATATATATATATATATATATATATATATATATATATCAATATATATATATATATATATCAATATATATATATATCAATATATATATATATCAATATATATATATATATCAATATATATATATATATACATATATATATATATATACATATATA
>OZ024742.1:364545876-364548376 GCA_964016885.1 Eledone cirrhosa | reverse complement strand
GGTGTCTGTGTGTGTTTGTGTTCATTTATCTATTTGTTTATTTCTTTACATGTTGTTGGTTGGTTGTTTGTTCTATGTGTGTGTGTGTTTACATTTTGTCCTTAATTGTAAGTTCTGATGTTGCTGTTCCACTCATATTTTCTATTTAATTTTGGTTGTAATTCTTTTATGCTTACTGCCTCTGTAATTTGCCTAAACATTGCATCTTTTCTGTGTGTGGATTCTATTTTTATTTCTATGTTCTCTAATTTACCCTTGTGTTCTATCTTAGCATGTTGGTAGAGTACAGATGATTCTTTATTATCTTGAAGGTCTCGCCAGTGTTCATTTATCCGTTCCCCTATACTACGAGCTGTCTCATCTATGTACACTATATTTTTGTTTCTACATTGTCCTTCAGTACATCTTGTGCTATACACTACATTTCTATTTTTACAGTTAATATAGGGGCTTATTTTACAGGTTATACATTTCTTATCTATACATGAGGGTCTTTGGAACGGGTATGTCTTGCTAATAAGTGTTTTTACGGAGGTACGTGGTCTTTCTACTATCTTAATATTGAGTTTATGTTTATTTAGGGCCCTTCTAAATGTGTAGGCTAGTTCGCCTCTAGAGGTTGTATTGATGAACATTACACTCTGGTATTTATTGCTATCATACCATGAGTTTATTCTATTGGCCTTGTTCCTAGTTCTTTCTATTCTATTCCAAAATTTGCTCATATACAAGGGGCAGGTCCCATTTATGTCATTATTTACCATTTTTTCCCATTTGGTTCTGGCTCCTCTATACACTCTGATTCTATCTCTCTGATTGTAGCCAGACAACTGCATACGGTGGATGAAGTGTTGTATGTGTCTCTCTAGTTCTTCGGGGTTGCACATGCGGGACACATTTCTCATCACCCGTACCAAATCCGCAATCAGTATGTTGATTTTTGTATGGTCCGAAATGGCCGAGTTTCGGTGGATCAGATGTTTGGAAGTCATGGGTTTGGCATAATGGGAATGGAGGATTTGTTTTTGGTTGTTAATGGTATCTAAGACACAGAGTTGTTAATGGTACTAGACAAACAACCAACCAACAACATGTAAATAAATAAACAAATAGATAAATGAACACAAACACACACAGACACCCGGATGTGGCGCATGCGCAAACTGAGCACACAACACACACACAGAAACAAAATGGCGTAGGACAGAAGAAAGGAAAGGCACAGAAACAAAGAAAGGAATCCCCAGTCACTGAAGAGGTCACAGAGTGTGTGACGAAAGGACTATAACTATATATAAACAACTATCTGGTTGTTGAACCAACCAACCAACCAGAAATTCATAAGTTTGTAGATTTGTAAATTTATAAATTTATAAATATATAATAAATTGAAGTGAAAGCAACTGGTGCGTGTGTTTCTTATTGGCAACATGACCCTCCCAAAGTATAATAATATATATATATCAATATATATATATATATATATATATATATATATAAACGTTTGAATATGTGTAATAAGGCCAAAACAATGCAGGTATGGACATAGAAAAAAGAATGCAATAGTAAAAGATATTGATGAGAATTCGTCTTTCACCTTGAATTTATTTAGATGTCCTTAATTTTCGAGATAATATCTCTTCTTCGGAGGGAAGTAAAGGTCTCAAACCAGCGTCTTAAATCTCTAGCCAAGCCATGCTGACCGGAAATAGTATAGAGTATCTGTTCTAACTCTAATATCAAAGAAGTAAAATTAGGTGGATAGAGAGTAGTCTCCCTTTAAGAGGGGTTTGTTTAGGGGTTTTTTTTTGTTTTTTTTTTTAATTTTATATACGTGCCTGTATATGTGTGTGGGAGAAAGCATGAAGGTGTAGGTATGTGGGTGTGTGTGTGTGAGTGTGGGAAGATAGGTCTAATCGTAAAAGTGGGGGGTAGGTGTTATCTGGTGTTAGAACTGGTTTTGTGTGTGTATGTGTGAGAGAGAATAAGTGGAGGTGTACGCGTGTGTGTGTGCGCGTGCGTGTGTGTGGGATGTGTAAATATGGGGCTAGGGGCCCTATCAGGTTATAAATCGGGTGTTGAGCTCTAGTCTATTATTGATTGGTGGTTGTGTTTTATCTATAATAAGTGCTTCCTTAATTCTAAGATTGCCGAGGTTTCTTTCCTTAGTTTCTATCCTAACTGTTATGTTTTTATCGGTGTTTTTGCATTTAACTAGGTGTTTCTTAAATGAGGAAGCGTTAGTATTGAGGTGTTCTTTTATTCTTATGTGGAGTGGTCTGGTGGTGCTACCTACGTAGAAGTTGTTGCATTTGTCACACTCTAGTCTGTATACTACGTAAGCCTGGTGGCATAGGTCTGTGTCGTTGATGGGGCAGTTGGCTAGTCTGCAGCAGTTGTCATGTCTGGTAGAGTGTCTCTTGGCCAGCCGTCCGCGCAGAGAAGGACCTGAGTGGGCCAGTTGAATATCCAGTCCCTCTCGTCTGATGGCTCTGCGGAT
>OZ024742.1:364503376-364540876 GCA_964016885.1 Eledone cirrhosa | reverse complement strand
TATATAAGTATATATACATATGCATATAAATTGTGTACATGTATATACATATATACACATTCACATAAATATATATATCCATTATATCTTATTTTACTCACATGCCAGCATGCTTACATGTGTGCGTACAAAGTACATGCATTGTATATACAAATCATGAGTGCAACCTATATATTGCAGGTGCATTAGTGTTGAATAACTTGCAGTCAAATGGTATTCATATTTCCTGGAAATATCCGGAGAAAACATTATTTTTGCCAACTAAATTTAATCAAAATTTCAATCTAGCTTCTCCGGCATTATCCCTGTGTATGCATACAAGTTCAATTTGTTTAATCGTACAAATAATATAATATAATATATCTATAATTTATGTATATATATATATATATATATATATATATATATATATATATATATATATATATAGTAATAATAATAAATTTGAAGACTAAAATCAAAAGAGGGCTCGATAAGGATAAATATATATCAAATATATAAGAACCGTGGACCAAATATTGAGTTTCAGTAGATCCAGTTAAGGGTGAAAGCAGCGATTCTTTGCTTAAACTTTAATCTGTTATTTTAATATATATATATATATATATATAAATATACACGGGTGTGTATGATTGTGTATAGAATATTATATTAATAAAAGGAATTCCAACTTTGTCTGATTTACTCGTTTAATTTACAATCCTTTAAAATTTTTAATGGTATTAGAATGAAATAGTATGGTAGAATATTAAATGTTAAGTGTTAATTGAACAAGTACTTTCATGCTTTCGCAATCTTCAGGTTCATAATGTGTGGTGACAGTCAAGTTTGCATTTCAACTGTAATGAGATGGGTAAATTTTGTCCCTTATATACAGTGAAAAGTGGCTCTAGAATGCTAAATCTTGCAAACTGTAATTCGACCAATCGGTGTGTCGTTTCACTTGATTACTAAAGCTGATTGGTTTAGGTGTCATGGTTGGTTGAGCATGTCTTAACGACCAATAATTGACCCTATCCAAAGCATCAATTGTTTTGCTATTTTTAGAAATGATGAAAAGAGCATTTTCTAGTAATCATCACCACCAACATCACTTTTATTATTATTATTATTGTTGTTGTTGTTGTTAGTGGTAGTAGTCAACATGGTCGTAGTCATAGTCATAGTAGGGGGATTACTCCTACCGCAATCGAAGGAAATCATCAGGAAAGCATTCCATGTGATTCCCTTCGAATGAAAGAGTTCTAGTCCTGTAAAAGCCATATCTACATTAAATATTGTATATACTCTATATATTGAGTAACTTACTGTGGCTACCTCCGATTGAACCCGGGATACACACACACACACACACACACACACACACACACACACACACACACACACACACACACACACACACACACACACACATATATATATATATATATACACACACATATATATACATACACACATATATATACATACACACATATATATACATATAACGATCGTTACATCATAAATAAAATGTTACACTAATTACTCATTCTTATGATTGTATTATACATTTCACACCTGTCATATAGCCGGCTCACCTGTCATATAGCCGGCTCATCTGACATAAACCTGGCTCACCTGTCATAAAGCTGACTCACCTGTCATATTGCTGACTCACCTGTCATATAGCCGACTCACCTGTCATAAACCTGGCTCACCTGGCATATAGCTGACTCACCTGTTAAAAACCTGGCTCACCTGTCATATAGCCGACTCACCTATCATAAATCTGGCTGACCTGTCATATAGCCGGCTCACATGACATAAAGATGGCTCTTCCTGAGGGAAACATTCTTCAGATACGTAATATTTCGTTACTTAAACCAAATGTTCGCTTTTGTTTCTGAATGTCATTTACATTAGGAACATCTATATTCCATCGAGTAGATATTGCCAAAAACCTGAAACACAGAGTCTAACTGGATTAAACACAAATAGTCTAACAGAATTAAACACACAGTCTAACCGGATTAAACACACAGTGTCTTACAAAATTAAACACACAGAGTCTAACAGAATTAAACACAGAGAGTCGTACAAAATTAAACACACATAGTCTAACAGAATTAAACACAGAGAGTCTTACAAAATTAAACACACAGAGTCTAACAGAATTAAACACAGAGAGTCTAACGAAATTAAACACACAGAGTCATACAGAATTAAACACAGAGAGACTTACAAAATTAAACACACAGAGTCTAACAGAATTAAACACAGAGAGTCTTACAAAATTAAACACACAGAGTCTAACAGAATTAAACACAGAGAGTCTAACGAAATTAAACACACAGAGTCTAACAGAATTAAACACAGAGAGTCTTACAAAATTAAACACACAGAGTCATACAGAATTAAACACAGAGAGACTTACAAAATTAAACACACAGAGTCTAACAGAATTAAACACAGAGAGTCTTACAAAATTAAACACACAGAGTCTAACAGAATTAAACACAGAGAGTCTAACGAAATTAAACACACAGAGTCATACAGAATTAAACACAGAGAGACTTACAAAATTAAACACACAGAGTCTAACAGAATTAAACACAGAGAGTCTTACAAAATTAAACACACAGAGTCTAACAGAATTAAACACAGAGAGTCTAACGAAATTAAACACACAGAGTCTAACAGAATTAAACACAGAGAGTCTTACAAAATTAAACACACAGAGTCATACAGAATTAAACACAGAGAGACTTACAAAATTAAACACACAGAGTCTAACAGAATTAAACACAGAGAGTCTTACAAAATTAAACACACAGAGTCATACAGAATTAAACACAGAGAGACTTACAAAATTAAACACACAGAGTCTAACAGAATTAAACACAGAGAGTCTTACAAAATTATACACACAGAGTCTAACAGAATTAAACACAGAGAGTCTTACACAATTAAACACACAGAGTCTAACAGAATTAAACACACAGAGTCTAACAGAATTAAACACAGAGAGTCTTATAAAATTAAACACACAGAGTCTAACAGAAATAAACACAGAGAGTCTAACAGAATTAAACACACAGAGTCTAACATAATTAAACACACAGTCTAACAGAATTAAACACAGAGAGTCTTACAAAATTAAACACACAGAGTTTAACAGAATTTAACACACAGAGTCTTACAAAATTAAACACACAGTCTAACAGCATTAAACACACAGTCTAACAGAATTAAACACAGAGAGTCTAACAGAATTAAATACACAGTGTCTAACAGAATTAAACACACAGAGTCTAACAAAATGAAACACACAGAGTCCCACAGAATCAAACACACAGTCTTACAAAATTAAAGAAACAGAGTCTAACAGAATTAAACACACAGAGTCTATCAGAATTAAACATACAGAGTCTAACAGAATTAAACACACAGAGTCTAACAGAATTAGACACACAGAGTCTAACAGAATTAAACACACAGAGTCTTACAGAATTAAACACAGAGAGTCTTACAAAATTAAATACACAGAGTCTTACAGAATTAAACACAGAGTCTAACAGAATTAAACACAGAGAGTCTTATAAAATTAAACACACAGAGTCAAACAGAATTAAACACACAGAGTCTAACAGAATTAAACACACAGAGTCTAACAGAATTAAACACAGAGAGTCTAACAGAATTAAACACAGTGTCTAACAGAATTAAACACAAAGAGTCCAACAGAATTAAACACACAGTCTTACAAACTTAAACACACAGAGTCTTACAGAATTAAACACAGAGAATCTTACAAAATTAAACACACAGAGTCTTACAGAATAAAACACACCGAGTCTAACAGAATTAAACACACAGAGTCGAACAGAATTAGACACACAGAGTCTAACAGAATTAAACACACAGAGTCTTACAGAATTAAACACACAGAGTCTAACAGAATTAAACACACAGAGTCTAACAGAATTAAACACACAGAGTCTAACAGAATTAGACACACAGAGTCTAACAGAATTAAACACACAGAGTCATACAGAATTAAGCACACAGTGTCTTACAAAATTAAACACACAGAGTCTAACAGAATTAAACACACAGAGTCTTACTGAATTAAACACAGAGTCTTACAGAATTAAACACACAGAGTCTAATAGAATTAAACACACAGAGTCTTACAAAATTAAACACACAGAGTCTAACAGAATTAAACACACAGTCTAACAGAATTAAACACACAGAGTCTAACAGAATTAAACACACAGAGTCTAATAGAATTAAACACACAGAGTCTTACAAAATTAAACACACAGAGTCTAACAGAATTAAACACACTGTCTAACAGAATTAAACACAGAGAGTCTAACAGAATTAAACACACAGAGTCTAACAGAATTAAACACACAGAGTCTTACAGAATAAAACACAGCGATCTAACAGAATTAAACACACAGAGTCATACAGAATTAAGCACACAGTGTCTTACAAAATTAAACACACAGAGTCTAACAGAATTAAACACACAGAGTCTTACTGAATTAAACACACAGAGTCTTACAGAGTTAAACACACAGAGTCTAATAGAATTAAACACACAGAGTCTAACAAAATTAAACACACAGATTCTTACAGAATTAAACACAGAGAGACTTACAAAATTAAACACACAGAGTCTAACAGAATTAAACACAGAGAGTCTTACAAAATTAAACACACAGAGTCTAACAGAATTAAACACAGAGAATCTAACAGAATTAAACACACAGAGTCTATCAGAATTAAACACACAGAGTCTATCAGAATTAAACACACAGAGTCTAACAGAATTAAACACACAGAGTCTTACAGAATTAAACACACAGAGTCTAATAGAATTAAACACACAGAGTCTAACAGAATTAAACACAGAGAGTCTTACAAAATTAAACACACAGAGTCTAATAGAATTAAACACACAGAGTCTTACAAAATTAAACACACAGAGTCTAACAGAATTAAACACAGAGTCTAACAGAATTAAACACAGAGAATCTAACAGAATTAAACACACAGAGTCTAACAGAATTAAACACAGAGAGTCTAACAGAATTAAACACACAGAGTCTTACAGAATTAAACACACAGAGTCTAATAGAATTAAACACACAGAGTCTTACAAAATTAAACACACAGAGTCTTACAGAATTATACACACAGAGTCTAACAGAATTAAACACAGAGAGTCTTACAATATTAAACACAGAGAATCTAATAGAATTAAACACACAGAGTCTTACAAAATTAAACACACAGAGTCTAACAGAATTAAACACAGAGTCTAACAGAATTAAACACACAGAGTATTACAGAATTAAACACACAGAGTCTAATAGAATTAAACACACAGAGTCTTACAAAATTAAACACACAGAGTCTAACAGAATTAAACACAGAGAGACTTACAAAATTAAACACACAGAGTCTAACAGAATTAAACACAGAGAGTCTTACAAAATTAAACACACAGAGTCTAATAGAATTAAACACACAGAGTCTTACAAAATTAAACACACAGAGTCTAACAGAATTAAACACACAGTCTAACAGAATTAAACACAGAGAGTCTAACAGAATTAAACACACAGAGTCTAATAGAATTAAACACACAGAGTCTTACAAAATTAAACACACAGAGTCTAACAGAATTAAACACACTGTCTAACAGAATTAAACACAGAGAGTCTAACAGAATTAGACACACAGAGTCTAACAGAATTAAATACAGAGAGTCTTACAGAATTAAACACAGAGAATCTTACAAAATTAAACACACAGAGTCTTACAGAATAAAACACAGCGATCTAACAGAATTAAACACACAGAGTCATACAGAATTAAGCACACAGTGTCTTACAAAATTAAACACACAGAGTCTAACAGAATTAAACACACATAGTCTTACTGAATTAAACACACAGAGTCTTACAGAGTTAAACACACAGAGTCTAATAGAATTAAACACACAGAGTCTAACAAAATAAAACACACAGATTCTTACAGAATTAAACACAGAGAGTCTTACAAAATTAAACACACAGTGTCTAACAGAATTAAACACAGAGAGTCTAACAGAATTAAACACACAGAGTCTTACAGAATTAAACACACAGAGTCTAATAGAATTAAACACACAGAGTCTTACAAAATTAAACACACAGAGTCTTACAGAATTATACACACAGAGTCTAACAGAATTAAACACAGAGAGTCTTACAAAATTAAACACACAGAGTCTAATAGAATTAAACACACAGAGTCTTACAAAATTAAACACACAGAGTCTAACAGAATTAAACACACAGAGTCTAACAGAATTAAACACAGAGAATCTAACAGAATTAAACACACAGAGTCTATCATAATTAAACACACAGAGTCTATCAGAATTAAACACACAGAGTCTAACAGAATTAAACACACAGAGTCTTACAGAATTAAACACACAGAGTCTAATAGAATTAAACACACAGAGTCTTACAAAATTAAACACACAGAGTCTAACAGAATTAAACACAGAGAGTCTTACAAAATTAAACACACAGAGTCTAACAGAATTAAACACAGAGAGTCTTACAAAATTAAACACACAGAGTCTAATAGAATTAAACACACAGATTCTAATAGAATTAAACACACAGAGTCTTACAGAATTAAACACACAGAGTCTTACAGAATTAAACACACAGAGTCTAATAGAATTAAACACACAGAGTCTTACAAAATTAAACACACAGAGTCTTACAGAATTATACACACAGAGTCTAACAGAATTAAACACAGAGAGTCTTACAAAATTAAACACACAGAGTCTAATAGAATTAAACACACAGAGTCTTACAAAATTAAACACACAGAGTCTAACAGAATTAAACAAAGAGTCTAACAGAATTAAACACAGAGAATCTAACAGAATTAAACACACAGAGTCTATCAGAATTAAACACACAAACTCTATCAGAATTAAACACACAGAGTCTAACAGAATTAAACACACAGAGTCTTACAGAATTAAACACACAGAGTCTTACAGAATTAAACACACAGAGTCTAATAGAATTAAACACACAGAGTCTTACAAAATTAAACACACAGAGTCTAACAGAATTAAACACACAGTCTAACAGAATTAAACACAGAGAGTCTAACAGAATTAAACACACAGAGTCTATCAGAATTAAACACACAGAGTCTAACAGAATTAAACACAGAGAGTCTAACAGAATTAAACACACAGAGTCTTACAAAATTAAACACACAGAGTCTAACAGAATTAAACACACAGAGTCTTACAAAATTAAACACACAGAGTCTAACAGAATTAAACACAGAGTCTAACAGAATTAAACACAGAGAGACTAACAGAATTAAACACACAGAGTCTAACAGAATTAAACACACAGAGTCTAACAAAATTAAACACAAAGTGTCCAACAGAATCAAACACACAGTCTTACAAAATTAAACACACAGAGTCTAACAGAATTAAACACACAGAGTCTATCAGAATTAAACACACAGAGTCTATCAGAATTAAACACACAGAGTCTAACAGAATTAAACACACAGAGTCTTACAGAATTAAACACACAGAGTCTAATAGAATTAAACACACAGAGTCTTACAAAATTAAACACAGAGAGTCTTACAAAATGAAACACACAGAGTCTAACAGAATTAAACACAGAGAGTCTTACAAAATTAAACACACAGAGTCTAATAGAATTAAACACACATATTCTAATAGAATTAAACACACATATTCTAATAGAATTAAACACACATAATCTTACAGAATTAAACACACAGAGTCTTACACAATTAAACACACAGAGTCTAATAGAATTAAACACACAGAGTCTTACAAAATTAAACACACAGAGTCTTACAGAATTATACACACAGAGTCTAACAGAATTAAACACAGAGAGTCTTACAAAATTAAACACACAGAGTCTAATAGAATTAAACACAGAGTCTAACAGAATTAAACACACAGAGTCTTACAAAATTAAACACACAGAGTCTAACAGAATTAAACACAGAGTCTAACAGAATTAAACACAGAGAATCTAACAGAATTAAACACACAGAGTCTATCAGAATTAAACACACAGACTCTATCAGAATTAAACACACAGAGTCTAACAGAATTAAACACACAGAGTCTTACAGAATTAAACACACAGAGTCTAACAGAATTAAACACACAGTCTAACAGAATTAAACACAGAGAGTCTAACAGAATTAAACACACAGAGTCTATCAGAATTAAACACACAGAGTCTAACAGAATTAAACACACAGAGTCTTACAGAATTAAACACACAGAGTCTAATAGAATTAAACACACAGAGTCTTACAAAATTAAACACACAGAGTCTAACAGAATTAAACACACTGTCTAACAGAATTAAACACAGAGAGTCTAACAGAATTAAACACACAGAGTCTAACAGAATTAAACACACACAGTCTAACAGAATTAAACACAGAGAGTCTAACAGAATTAAACACACAGAGTCTATCAGAATTAAACACACAGAGTCTAACAGAATTAAACACACAGAGTGTTACAGAATTAAACACACAGAGTCTAATAGAATTAAACACACAGAGTCTTACAAAATTAAACACACAGAGTCTAACATAATTAAACACACTGTCTAACAGAATTAAACACAGAGAGTCTAACAGAATTAAACACACAGAGTCTAACAGAATTAAATACAGAGAATCTAACAGAATTAAACACACAGAGTCTTACAGAATTAAACACAGAGAGTTTACAAAATTAAACACACACAGTCTAACAGAATTAAACACACAGAGTCTTACAAAATTAAACACACACAGTCTAACAGAATTAAACACACAGAGTCTTACAAAATGAAACACACAGAGTCTTACAGAATTAAACACACAGAGTCTTACAAAATTAAACACACAGTGTCTTACAGAATTAAACACACAGAGTCTAACAGAATTAAACACAGATAGTCTTACAAAATTAAACACACAGATTCTAACAGAATTAAACACACAGAGTCTAACAAAATTAAACACACAGATTCTAACAGAATTAAACACAGAGAGTCTTACGAAATTAAACACACAGAGTCTAACAGAATTAAACACAGAGAGACTTACAAAATTAAACACACAGAGTCTAACATAATTAAACATAGAGAGTCTTACAAAATTAAACACACAGAGTCTAATAGAATTAAACACACAGAGTCTTACAAAATTAAACACACAGAGTCTAACAGAATTAAACACACAGTCTAACAGAATTAAACACAGAGAGTCTAACAGAATTAAACACACAGAGTCTATCAGAATTAAACACACAGAGTCTAACAGAATTAAACACACAGAGTCTTACAGAATTAAACACACATAGTCTAATAGAATTAAACACACAGAGTCTTACAAAATTATACATACAGAGTCTAACAGAATTAAACACACAGTCTAACAGAATTAAACACACAGAGTCTAACAGAATTAAACACAGAGAGTCTAACAGAATTAAACACACAGAGTCTTACAGAATTAAACACACAGAGTCTAATAGAATTAAACACACAGAGTCTTACAAAATTAAACACACAGAGTCTAACAGAATTAAACACAGAGAGTCTTACAAAATTAAACACACAGAGTCTAACAGAATTAAACACAGAGAGTCTTACAAAATTAAACACACAGAGTCTAATAGAATTAAACACACAGATTCTAATAGAATTAAACACACATAGTCTTACAGAATTAAACACACAGAGTCTTACAGAATTAAACACACAGAGTCTAATAGAATTAAACACACAGAGTCTTACAAAATTAAACACACAGAGTCTAACAGAATTAAACACAGAGTCTAACAGAATTAAACACAGAGAGTCTAACAGAATTAAACACACAGAGTCTATCAGAATTAAACACACAGACTCTATCAGAATTAAACACACAGAGTCTAACAGAATTAAACACACAGAGTCTTACAAAATTAAACACACAGAGTCTAACAGAATTAAACACACAGTCTAACAGAATTAAACACAGAGAGTCTAACAGAATTAAACACACAGAGTCTATCAGAATTAAACACACAGACTCTATCAGAATTAAACACACAGACTCTATCAGAATTAAACACACAGAGTCTATCAGAATTAAACACACAGAGTCTAATAGAATTAAACACACAGAGTCTTACAAAATTAAACACACAGAGTCTAACAGAATTAAACACACAGTCTAACAGAATTAAACACAGAGAGTCTAACAGAATTAAACACACAGAGTCTATCAGAATTAAACACACAGAGTCTAACAGAATTAAACACACAGAGTCTTACAGAATTAAACACACAGAGTCTAATAGAATTAAACACACAGAGTCTTACAAAATTAAACACACAGAGTCTAACAGAATTAAACACACTGTCTAACAGAATTAAACACAGAGAGTCTAACAGAATTAAACACACAGAGTCTAACAGAATTAAATACAGAGAGTCTAACAGAATTAAACACACATAGTCTAACATAATTAAACACACAGAGTATAACAGAATTAAACACACAGAGTCTTACAGAATTAAACACAGAGAGTTTACAAAATTAAACACACACAGTCTAACAGAATTAAACACACAGAGTCTTACAAAATTAAACACACACAGTCTAACAGAATTAAACACACAGAGTCTTACAAAATGAAACACACAGAGTCTTACAGAATTTAACACACAGAGTCTTACAAAATTAAACACACAGTGTCTTACAGAATTAAACACACAGAGTCTAACAGAATTAAACACAGATAGTCTTACAAAATTAAACACACAGATTCTAACAGAATTAAACACACAGAGTCTTACAAAATTAAACACACAGATTCTAACAGAATTAAACACAGAGAGTCTTACAACATTAAACACACAGAGTCTAACAGAATTAAACACGGAGAGTTTACAAAATTAAACACACACAGTCTTACAGAATTAAACACAGATAGTCTTACAAAATTAAACACACAGATTCTAACAGAATTAAACACAGATAGTCTTACAAATATTAAACACACAGATTCTAACAGAATTAAACACACAGAGTCTTACAAAATTAAACAAACAGAGTCTAACAGAATTAAACACAGAGAGTCTTACAAAATTAAACACACAGAGTCTTACAGAATTAAACACACAGAGTCTTACAAAATTAAACACACAGAGTCTAACAGAATTAAACACAGAGTCTAACAGAATTAAACACAGAGAGACTAACAGAATTAAACACACAGAGTCTAACAGAATTAAACACACAGAGTCTAACAGAATTAAACACACAGAGTCCAACAGAATCAAACACACAGTCTTACAAAATTAAACACACAGAGTCTAACAGAATTAAACACACAGAGTCTATCAGAATTAAACACACAGAGTCTAACAGAATTAAACACACAGAGTCTAACAGAATTAAACACACAGTGTCCAACAGAATCAAACACACAGTCTTACAAAATTAAACACACAGAGTCTAACAGAATTAAACACACAGAGTCTATCAGAATTAAACACACAGAGTCTTACAGAATTAAACACAGAGAGTCTTACAAAATTAAATACACAGAGTCTTACAGAATTAAACACACAGACTCTAACAGAATTAAACACACAGAGTCATACAGAATTAAACACACAGTGTCTTACAAAATTAAACACACAGAGTCTAACAGAATTAAACACACAGAGTCTTACAGAATTAAACACACAGAGTCTTACAGAATTAAACACATAGAGTCTAATAGAATTAAACACACACAGTCTTACAAAATGAAACACACAGAGTCTTACAGAATTAAACACACAGAGTCTTACAAAATTAAACACACAGTGTCTTACAGAATTAAATACACAGAGTCTAACAGAATTAAACACAGATAGTCTTACAAAATTAAACACACAGAGTCTAACAGAATTAAACACAGATAGTCTTACAAAATTAAACACACAGATTCTAACAGAATTAAACACACAGAGTCTTACAAAATTAAACACACAGAGTCTAACAGAATTAAACACACAGAGTCTTACAGAATTAAACACAGAGAGTCTTACAAAATTAAACACACAGAGTCTAATAGAATTAAACACACATATTCTAACAGAATTAAACACACAATCTAACCGGATTAAACACAAATAGGCTAACCGGATTAAACACATAGCGTCTAAGATAATTAAACACTTATAGTCTAACAGAATTAAACACACAGTCTAACAAAATTAAACACTTATATTCTAACAGAATTAAACACATATGGTCTAACAGAATTAAACACATAGAGTCTAACCGGATTAAACACTCAGTCTAACAGAATTAAACACACAGAGTCTAACATAATTAAACACATATCGTCTAACCGGATTAAACACATAGAGTCTAACAGAATTAAACACACAGAGTCTTACAGAATTAAAGACACAGTGTCTTACAGAATTATACACACAGAGTCTAACAGAATTAAACACAGAGAGTCTTACAAAATTAAACACACAGAGTCTAACAGAATTAAACACAGAGAGACTTACAAAATTAAACACACAGAGTCTAACATAATTAAACACAGAGAGTCTTACAAAATTAAACACACAGAGTCTAATAGAATTAAACACACAGAGTCTTACAGAATTAAACACACAGAATCTAACAGAATTAAACACACAGTCTAACAGAATTAAACACAGAGAGTCTAACAGAATTAAACACACAGAGTCTATCAGAATTAAACACACAGAGTCTAACAGAATTAAACACACAGAGTCTTACAGAATTAAACACACAGAGTCTAATAGAATTAAACACACAGAGTCTTACAAAATTATACATACAGAGTCTAACAGAATTAAACACACAGTCTAACAGAATTAAACACACAGAGTATAACAGAATTAAATACAGAGAGTCTAACAGTATTAAACACACAGAGTCTTACAAAATTAAACACACACAGTCTAACAGAATTAAACACACAGAGTCTTACAAAATTAAACACACAGAGTCTAACAGAATTAAACACACAGTCTAACAGAATTAAACACAGAGAGTCTAACAGAATTAAACACACAGAGTCTAACAGAATTAAACACACAGAGTTTAACAGAATTAAACACACAGAGTCCAACAGAATTAAACACACAGTCTTACAAAATTAAACACAGAGAGTCTTACAGAATTAAACACAGAGTGTCTTACAAAATTAAACACACAGAGTCTAACAGAATCAAACACACAGAGTCCAACAGAATTAAACACACAGAGTCTAACAGAATTAAACACAGAGAGTCTTACAAAATTAAATACACAGAGTCTTACAGAATTAAACACACAGAGTCTAACAGAATTAAACACACAGAGTCATACAGAATTAAACACACAGTGTCTTACAAAATTAAACACACAGAGTCTAACAGAATTAAACACACAGAGTCTTACAGAATTAAACACACAGAGTCTTACAGAATTAAACACACAGAGTCTAATAGAATTAAACACACAGAGTCTTACAAAATGAAACACACAGAGTCTTACAGAATTAAACACACAGAGTCTTACAAAATTAAACACACAGTGTCTTACAGAATTAAACACACAGAGTCTAGCAGAATTAAACACAGATAGTCTTACAAAATTAAACACACAGATTATAACAGAATTAAACACACAGAGTCTAACAAAATTAAACACACAGTCTAACAGCATTAAACACACAGAGTCTTACAGAATTAAACACAGAGAGTCTTACAAAATTAAACACACAGAGTCTAACAGAATTAAACACACAGAGTCTAACAGAATTAAACACACATATTCTAACAGAATTAAACACACAGTCTAACCGGATTAAACACAAATAGGCTAACCGGATTAAACACATAGAGTCTAACATAATTAAACACTTGTAGTCTAACATAATTAAACACACAGTCTAACAAAATTAAACACTTATATGCTAACAGAATTAAACACATAGAGTCTAACCGGATTAAACACTCAGTCTAACAGAATTAAACACACAGAGTCTAACATAATTAAACACATATAGTCTAACCGGATTAAACACATAGAGTCTAACAGAATTAAACACACAGAGTCTTACAGAATTAAAGACACAGTGTCTTAAAGAATTATACACACAGAGTCTAACAGAATTAAACACAGAGAGTCTTACAAAATTAAACACACAGAGTCTAACAGAATTAAACACAGAGAGTCTTACAAAATTAAACACACAGAGTCTAACATAATTAAACACAGAGAGTCTTACAAATTAAACACACAGAGTCTAATAGAATTAAACAGACAGAGTCTTACAAAATTAAACACACAGAGTCTTACAGAATTAAACACACAGTCTAACAGAATTAAACACAGAGAGTCTATCAGAATTAAACACACAGAGTCTAACAGAATTAAACACACAGAGTCTTACAGAATTAAACACACATAGTCTAATAGAATTAAACACACAGAGTCTTACAAAAATATACACACAGAGTCTTACAGAATTATACACACAGTCTAACAGAATTAAACACACAGTCTAACAGAATTAAATACAGAGAGTCTAACAGAATTAAACACACAGTCTAACAGAATTAAACACAGAGAGTCTTACAAAATTAAACACACACAGTCTAACAGAATTAAACACACAGAGTCTTACAAAATGAAACACACAGAGTCTTACAGAATTAAACACACAGAGTCTTACAAAATTAAACACACAGTGTCTTACAGAATTAAACACACAGAGTCTAACAGAATTAAACACAGATAGTCTTACAAAATTAAACACACAGATTCGAACAGAATTAAACACACAGAGTCTTACAAAATTAAACACACAGAGTCTAACAGAATTAAACACAGAGAGTCTTACAAAATTAAACACACAGAGTCTAACAGAATTAAACACAGACAGTTTACAAAATTAAACACAGAGAGTCTTACAAAATTAAACACACAGAGTCTTACAAAATTAAACACACACAGTCTAACAGAATTAAACACACAGAGTCTTACAAAATGAAACACACAGAGTCTTACAGAATTAAACACACAGAGTCTTACAAAATTAAACACACAGTGTCTTACAGAATTATACACACAGAGTCTAACAGAATTAAACACACAGAGTCTTACAAAATGAAACACACAGAGTCCAACAGAATTAAACACACAGAGTCTTACAAAATTAAACACACAGTGTCTTACAGAATTAAACACACAGAGTCTAACAGAATTAAACACACAGAGTCTTACAAAATTAAACACACAGATTCTAACAGAATTAAACACACAGAGTCTTACAAAATTAAACACACAGAGTCTAACGGAATTAAACACAGAGAGTCTTACAAAATTAAACACACAGAGTCTAACAGAATTAAACATAGAGAGTCTTACAAAATTAAACACACAGTGTCTTACAGAATTAAACACACAGAGTCTTACAAAATTAAACACACAGAGTCTAACGGAATTAAACACAGAGAGTCTTACAAAATTAAACACACAGAGTCTAACAGAATTAAACACACAGAGTCTTACAGAATTAAACACACAGAGTCTTACAGAATTAAACACACAGAGTCTAATAGAATTAAACACACAGAGTCTTACAAAATGAAACACACAGAGTCTTACAGAATTAAACACACAGAGTCTTACAAAATTAAACACACAGTGTCTTACAGAATTAAACACACAGATTCTAACAGAATTAAACACACAGAGTCTAACAAAATTAAACAGACAGTCTAACAGCATTAAACACACAGAGTCTTACAGAATTAAACACAGAGAGTCTTACAAAATTAAACACACAGAGTCTAACAGAATTAAACACACAGAGTCTAACAGAGTTAAACACACATATTCTAACAGAATTAAACACACAGTCTAACCGGATTAAACACAAATAGGCTAACCGGATTAAACACATAGAGTCTAACATAATTAAACACTTGTAGTCTAACATAATTAAACACACAGTCTAACAAAATTAAACACTTATATGCTAACAGAATTAAACACACAGAGTCTAACCGGATTTAACACTCAGTCTAACAGAATTAAACACACAGAGTCTAACATAATTAAACACATATAGTCTAACCGGATTAAACACATAGAGTCTAACAGAATTAAACACACAGAGTCTTACAGAATTAAAGACACAGTGTCTTACAGAATTATACACACAGAGTCTAACAGAATTAAACACAGAGAGTCTTACAAAATTAAACACACAGAGTCTAACAGAATTAAACACAGAGAGTCTTACAAAATTAAACACACAGAGTCTAACATAATTAAACACAGAGAGTCTTACAAAATTAAACACACAGAGTCTAATAGAATTAAACAGACAGAGTCTTACAAAATTAAACACACAGAGTCTTACAGAATTAAACACACAGTCTAACAGAATTAAACACAGAGAGTCTATCAGAATTAAACACACAGAGTCTAACAGAATTAAACACACAGAGTCTTACAGAATTAAACACACAGAGTCTAATAGAATTAAACACACAGAGTCTTACAAAAATATACACACAGAGTCTTACAGAATTATACACACAGTCTAACAGAATTAAACACACAGTCTAACAGAATTAAATACAGAGAGTCTAACAGAATTAAACACACAGTCTAACAGAATTAAATACAGAGAGTCTAACAGAATTAAACACACAGAGTCTTACAAAATTAAACACACACAGTCTAACAGAATTAAACACACAGAGTCTTACAAAATGAAACACACAGAGTCTTACAGAATTAAACACACAGAGTCTTACAAAATTAAACACACAGTGTCTTACAGAATTAAACACACAGAGTCTAACAGAATTAAACACAGATAGTCTTACAAAATTAAACACACAGATTCGAACAGAATTAAACACACAGAGTCTTACAAAATTAATCACACAGAGTCTAACAGAATTAAACACAGAGAGTCTTACAAAATTAAACACACAGAGTCTAACAGAATTAAACACAGAGAGTTTACAAAATTAAACACAGAGAGTCTTACAAAATTAAACACACAGAGTCTTACAAAATTAAACACACACAGTCTAACAGAATTAAACACACAGAGTCTTACAAAATGAAACACACAGAGTCTTACAGAATTAAACACACAGAGTCTTACAAAATTAAACACACAGTGTCTTACAGAATTAAACACACAGAGTCTAACAGAATTAAACACACAGAGTCTTACAAAATGAAACACACAGAGTCCAACAGAATTAAACACACAGAGTCTTACAAAATTAAACACACAGTGTCTTACAGAATTAAACACACAGAGTCTAACGGAATTAAACACAGAGAGTCTTACAAAATTAAACACACAGAGTCTAACAGAATTAAACATAGAGAGTCTTACAAAATTAAACACACAGTGTCTTACAGAATTAAACACACAGAGTCTTACAAAATTAAACACACAGAGTCTAACGGAATTAAACACAGAGAGTCTTACAAAATTAAACACACAGAGTCTAACAGAATTAAACACACAGAGTCTTACAAAATTAAACACACAGAGTCTAACGGAATTAAACACAGAGTGTCTTACAAAATTAAACACACAGAGTCTAACAGAATTAAACACACAGAGTCTTACAAAATTAAACACACAGTGTCTTACAGAATTAAACACACAGTCTAACAGAATTAAACACAGAGAGTCTAACAGAATTAAACACACAGAGTCTATCAGAATTAAACACACAGAGTCTAACAGAATTAAACACACAGAGTCTTACAGAATTAAACACACAGAGTCTAATAGAATTAAACACACAGAGTCTTACAAAATTATACATACAGAGTCTAACAGAATTAAACACACAGTCTAACAGAATTAAACACACAGAGTATAACAGAATTAAATACAGAGAGTCTAACAGTATTAAACACACAGAGTCTTACAAAATTAAACACACACAGTCTAACAGAATTAAACACACAGAGTCTTACAAAATTAAACACACAGAGTCTAACAGAATTAAACACACAGTCTAACAGAATTAAACACAGAGAGTCTAACAGAATTAAACACACAGAGTCTAACAGAATTAAACACACAGAGTTTAACAGAATTAAACACACAGAGTCCAACAGAATTAAACACACAGTCTTACAAAATTAAACACAGAGAGTCTTACAGAATTAAACACAGAGTGTCTTACAAAATTAAACACACAGAGTCTAACAGAATCAAACACACAGAGTCCAACAGAATTAAACACACAGAGTCTAACAGAATTAAACACAGAGAGTCTTACAAAATTAAATACACAGAGTCTTACAGAATTAAACACACAGAGTCTAACAGAATTAAACACACAGAGTCATACAGAATTAAACACACAGTGTCTTACAAAATTAAACACACAGAGTCTAACAGAATTAAACACACAGAGTCTTACAGAATTAAACACACAGAGTCTTACAGAATTAAACACACAGAGTCTAATAGAATTAAACACACAGAGTCTTACAAAATGAAACACACAGAGTCTTACAGAATTAAACACACAGAGTCTTACAAAATTAAACACACAGTGTCTTACAGAATTAAACACACAGAGTCTAACAGAATTAAACACAGATAGTCTTACAAAATTAAACACACAGATTCTAACAGAATTAAACACACAGAGTCTAACAAAATTAAACACACAGTCTAACAGCATTAAACACACAGAGTCTTACAGAATTAAACACAGAGAGTCTTACAAAATTAAACACACAGAGTCTAACAGAATTAAACACACAGAGTCTAACAGAGTTAAACACACATATTCTAACAGAATTAAACACACAGTCTAACCGGATTAAACACAAATAGGCTAACCGGATTAAACACATAGAGTCTAACATAATTAAACACTTGTAGTCTAACATAATTAAACACACAGTCTAACAAAATTAAACACTTATATGCTAACAGAATTAAACACATAGAGTCTAACCGGATTAAACACTCAGTCTAACAGAATTAAACACACAGAGTCTAACATAATTAAACACATATAGTCTAACCGGATTAAACACATAGAGTCTAACAGAATTAAACACACAGAGTCTTACAGAATTAAAGACACAGTGTCTTACAGAATTATACACACAGTGTCTAACAGAATTAAACACAGAGAGTCTTACAAAATTAAACACACAGAGTCTAACAGAATTAAACACAGAGAGTCTTACAAAATTAAACACACAGAGTCTAACATAATTAAACACAGAGAGTCTTACAAAATTAAACACACAGAGTCTAATAGAATTAAACAGACAGAGTCTTACAAAATTAAACACACAGAGTCTTACAGAATTAAACACACAGTCTAACAGAATTAAACACAGAGAGTCTATCAGAATTAAACACACAGAGTCTAACAGAATTAAACACACAGAGTCTTACAGAATTAAACACACAGAGTCTAATAGAATTAAACACACAGAGTCTTACAAAAATATACACACAGAGTCTTACAGAATTATACACACAGTCTAACAGAATTAAACACACAGTCTAACAGAATTAAATACAGAGAGTCTAACAGAATTAAACACACAGTCTAACAGAATTAAATACAGAGAGTCTAACAGAATTAAACACACAGAGTCTTACAAAATTAAACACACACAGTCTAACAGAATTAAACACAGAGAATCTAACAAAATGAAACACACAGAGTCTTACAGAATTAAACACACAGAGTCTTACAAAATTAAACACACAGTGTCTTACAGAATTAAACACACAGAGTCTAACAGAATTAAACACAGATTATCTTACAAAATTAAACACACAGATTCGAACAGAATTAAACACACAGAGTCTTACAAAATTAAACACACAGAGTCTAACAGAATTAAACACAGAGAGTCTTACAAAATTAAACACACAGAGTCTAACAGAATTAAACACAGAGAGTTTACAAAATTAAACACAGAGAGTCTTACAAAATTAAACACACAGAGTCTTACAAAATTAAACACACACAGTCTAACAGAATTAAACACACAGAGTCTTACAAAATGAAACACACAGAGTCTTACAGAATTAAACACACAGAGTCTTACAAAATTAAACACACAGTGTCTTACAGAATTAAACACACAGAGTCTAACAGAATTAAACACACAGAGTCTTACAAAATGAAACACACAGAGTCCAACAGAATTAAACACACAGAGTCTTACTAAATTAAACACACAGTGTCTTACAGAATTAAACACACAGAGTCTAACAGAATTAAACACACAGAGTCTTACAAAATTAAACACAAAGATTCTAACAGAATTAAACACACAGAGTCTTACAAAATTAAACACACAGAGTCTAACGGAATTAAACACAGAGAGTCTTACAAAATTAAACACACAGAGTCTAACAGAATTAAACATAGAGAGTCTTACAAAATTAAACACACAGTGTCTTACAGAATTAAACACACAGAGTCTTACAAAATTAAACACACAGAGTCTAACGGAATTAAACACAGAGAGTCTTACAAAATTAAACACACAGAGTCTAACAGAATTAAACACACAGAGTCTTACAAAATTAAACACACAGAGTCTAACGGAATTAAACACAGAGTGTCTTACAAAATTAAACACACAGAGTCTAACAGAATTAAACACACAGAGTCTTACAAAATTAAACACACAGTGTCTTACAGAATTAAACACACAGAGTCTAACAGAATTAAACACAGAGAGTCTTACAAAATTAAACACACAGAGTCTAACGGAATTAAACACACAGAGTCTTACAAAATTAAACACACAGAGTCTAACGGAATTAAACACAGAGAGTCTTACAAAATTAAACACACAGAGTCTAACAGAATTAAACACAGAGAGTCTTACAAAATTAAACACACAGAGTCTAACAGAATTAAACACACAGAGTCTAACAGAATTAAACACAGAGTCTAACAGAATGAAACACAGAGAGTCCAACAGAATTAAACACACAGTCTAACCGGATTAAACACAGATAGTCTAACCGGATTAAACACATAGCGTCTAACATAATTAAACACTTATAATCTAACAGAATGAAACACACAGTATAACAAAATTAAACACTTATATTCTAACAGAATTAAACACATATGGTCTAACAGAATTAAACACATAGTGTCTAACCGGATTAAACACTCAGTCTAACATAATTAAACACACAGAGTCTAACAGATTTATACACATATAGTCTAACCGGATTAAACACATAGAATCTAACAGAATTAAACACTCAGAGTCTAACAGAATTAAACACATATTGTCTAACAGAATTAAACACATATAGTCTAACCGGATTAAACACATAGTCTAACAGAATTAAACACACAGGGTCTAACAGAATTAAACACATATAGTTGAACTGGATTGGCCAATTTTATGTTGATCACGTGTGTGACAGCAAGCCAGCAAATGCGTCACAACATGGTCAGTCTCACTACTCGTTATAGAAGATATATCTCCCTCTAATCAAACATATGTCAGGTATTGTGCCCAGTCATCCTCAGTGTCTATGAAATATTACAATGATCACTGTTGAGATGTTTTTAAGGGCAGATCTTGGCGGAGCTTACTTTACGATAAGTAAAACAATATTAACAGAATGAACAACAGCAGCACAAATGCCTGGTGTATTCCTCGGTTCACAATCAGAAATATATATCTCCTGGTAGGATAATAATTCAGGATTTATTTCTCTGAAATCCTATATCTGTTTGCATAAGGAGAAAATATTGAGATATAATATACTCGAGAAAGCTTTTTATTATTATTATTATTTTTCTTTTACTCAATTGCATTTAAATAATTAACTTACTAACGTTTCCTTTTTTTCACATTACATATTATTTCTTGTGAAGTATAAATCAATTTTCTAAACAGACAATCTATGAAATGGAATTGTTCGATGGAATGAACTAAAAGAATTGCAAAAAACAGCCAGAAAACAACAAAAGTAAAGCATTGAGAAATGTATTGAAACTCTCTGAAATTACTTTAAATACGTTTTCTCTAATGTTCATGATGGAGAGTGATTTCAGGATAGATATACTGCCAAGAACACGTGTGCAACGGAAGCTAGCTTTAAGTAACTGATCGAAGTAAATAAAATTTAATTACAAAGTCTAGAAAATACTTCTTAGATTTTGTTATTTGATAGAGATATTTCATCTACTTTTATTATATCTAATTTTTACTGGCTTCTGCTTCAAGAGCATAAACATAAATATAGGATTTATTTCTCTATAATGCAGTTGTCAAAATATATAACATACACAGTGGTATTAAACCTCCGTCGATTCCGATGATGACTGTTTCAATTATTTGATCAATGGAACAGCAATGCTCGCGTAGAAGAGGCTATTCCTTCCACAGATCCATAAACACAACGTAATTCTCAGGGAGATTCAACGTTACAAACTTGGTGATAAGGCTTATCCTTCCTTTATTATGTCTAATATTTTTAGATTTCTGCTCAAAATAAAGAAGTTGTGAGGTATTTCTCTTTAGTAGAGATATGAAATATATATAATACTGCGGTTGACATGTAATTAGGTGGACCTCCGTCGTTTGAGACGATGAATGTTGCGTTTGTTTCTATTAACTGAACAGGTTCCTCACGCATAATAACGAATGGGAATGGAACCATTCTACAGATATGTGCATAACTAACGTAATTTCCAGGGTGATCCAGCGTTATTCAGTTTACTACATAGCTTATCTTTGATATACAGATACGACTTATTTGTGTCAACTGTGTGAACTGGAGTAACCTAAAATAAAGAGTCTTGCTTAAGGACACAATGATGGGAATCAGACTCAACTAATTTACATAAGTTCACTTAAAGATCCGCTCGAACTCTGGACTCATTCCCATTTCTAGTGATATAATATCTTCCCCTCCCTGAACTTGGCTCATCTCCTGCCACTTCAGCCGAGTCACCTTTGACAACTCCTCTCACCCAACACTCCAGGCCAGGCAATAAGTTCTCTGCCTACTCCTTGTTGCCCACAATAACGGCATTCTAAGGTTCATCGTTCCAGCAGCTAAAGAGTAACACTGGCTCCTTTCTTCTCGCTGATCGTGAGACACTTGTGTGGGGCATGTAAACATTTCCAGAGCTAGTAAAAGTAAACAAAACCCTGAAGATGTTAGAGGAATGTCAACTGAGTATCACTTCCTCTACAATAGGCCCCAACCATGCAGCATATTATTGGTTCTCTCCTGGTTCCGTTAACGGATATTCAGTTGTATGAACCATGGGAGAGTATTTATGAAATTAAGATGCAAATAGCTGAGTAATTCCACAGACACGTGTATCTTTAATGTGAGTAGTAGAGCATTCCAAGAATAGTCGTACCATCAACATAGTTCTCACGGAGATCGACTCCGTTTGTGACAGGGATGACCCTATAAATTAAGTATACAACACATTTTTACTGGCTCGAATTGTGTGGTTTAAGGGGGCTGTGCTCCACCGGGAATCAAACATATGGCTTAAAATTGAGAGATGAATTCCCTAATCACTAATCGTTACAAACTCTATGAAATACATTTTCAATATAATTATCAAGTGTTCACATATCACTTCCTACCTATAACTCCTTATATGAATTTCATTTAACCTAAAATTTACAAACTTCATATGATTGCCTTGATATAATGAAAAACTATCGTCTCAACAGCAATTGAACGCAGGAACAACAAATAAAAATTGATGATAAAACAAACCGTATAGGTTAGAAAATCACTATAAAGTTTCTAATATAGGCAAACAAATATATTATAAATAAATAACCAACTTAATGTTGATGTGCAACCAAGGAAAAAATGCCGTGATAATATAAATGATAATGATAATATAATTAATAAAAATATAAATAATATATTTAAAACATTGCTTTGTTTGTCCCAAAGGCAGCATCGATGACAAAAAATATATACAGAAAAATCAACTGTGGCAACTGCAATCACGTTGCAACAACAACACAACTGATAATATTAATGATGGTGTTGATGATGATGATAATGGTAATAATAATACTAAATGATGTGCGATAGAAACGGATGTTGTTATGTTAGTGAATAAGAAGGGATGACGTATTGTAACACGTAGTATTCATTTCAATTCAAGACTTCGTGAGTTGGAAGTGAAAAGAGTATAAAAGGCAAGAAAAATGTGAATGAGATAAAATAGTTGTGATTATTGAGGGAAAGTAAGAAAAAAAATCATTAAAGTGGCAAGAAGAAAAGAAAATAGGCCAAGGGTTACTATTTAAAATGTCTTTAACGAATCAAAAAATTGATGTTATTAGTAGAAGGTATTTTGTGTAACAGATATTTTATTGTGCTTTAAAAACTATAATCCACAACATTCAGTGAATCCCTTGCGGTTTTGTTTGGCGTTCTTTCACTATATTTGCTTCTGTTGCTGTTGATCTTTACTGCTGTTATTTTGTATAGATTTTGTTAATAAGGTATTCTTAGGTTTTTTAATTTTTATTAGATTTAATGCTCGTAGTTACATTTGGTTCGTTTGATTTCGTTCTTAAAAATTTCTTTTCAAAATCAACATGGAATATTGTACTTCTAAGATTTAATGATTCAATATTTTTTTTAAAGAATCGTTGAAAAATAGAAAAAGAAAAATATACAAAACAAACCGGGGAAATGATGTTAGTAATTGTTGAGAAAATTCCCCCCTCATTTGGGGAAAAACGTGTTAATTCTCTTCTCAAGCGAACTCCGGTATTAAGCAGATCAAATCATGCATACATGTAGCGTTCTTGCAAATATTCAAAGTGAATCCAATACAGACGCTGGTTATTAATGTAAATGTTTTGTTTAGTAGCTTCATCAATTCACTTCTCGTCCGTTGAGGTCATGTAGTTTAATAGTTAGGGTGTTCGGAAGATAACACTATTTCACGTTACTCCATTGTATTAAGTTGGAGAAAATTAGTTGGAAAGTAAATCAATGAAAAGATTTTGTTATACTCTATGGTAAAAGGAATCCTCCTGAATCTTCTATTATATTTACTTGTGTTTGTGGGATGCACTGGCAATGAACCTTAATTTAATGATAGGCTGTTCCATTGATCAGTCAAATTGAAATCTCGTCATCAGCACAGACGTAGGACCAAAGAATCACACGGAGAAGCATCTTCCTATTAACAATGAATCTTTACACATTAGTTTCATGAATTTCTGGAAAAAACATCAACCATGATATTGTCAGAATCGTGACAGTATCAGATGAAATTCGTTATTGTTCGTTACAGAAAACTATCTTCCCGACTCGAACCCCACCGAGGTAAATTTTGGTTTTCACCCAGCAATGGTCGATAAAATAAAGTACCAGTATCCTACTACCCTTGTGATGGCATTAGAAACCATTAAATTGCGTCTGGTTTGGTCATAAAACCTAAGTGCTCGTGTTAGCATAAGTACTATCACGTGAGATGATGTACATATATTTATATATGTATGTATTTATGTGTGTGTGTATGTATGATTGTGTGTATATATATATATGTGGGTACATAGGTATGTATATATGTACGTATGTGGATATGTATCTATGTGGATATGTTTGCATGTATGTATGTGTGTGGATGTCCATTGCGTGCGGCGTGTCTGTATGTTGCTACATCTACAGGCATAAACACCAGATAAATCAAGAACAATAAAGAACAGACATAGCCTACTTCTCGATATCCTAACATATAGATGTGGAAATATGTATATATATATATATATATATATATATATATATATATATATATATATATATATATATATATATAGGGTGAGAGAGAGAGAGAGAGACAGTGGGTGAGATGGCACTACTGTACATCCACAAGCATATTCTTATACTAAAACATCTAGTACGAAGTAGTGTTATGTATGTCAGCACATCTACATATCAGTCTAATGCAGAACAAATTCCACATATCGACATTAAATGTCGTACTAATTGATGTGTGATGTCACATGACTAGTTAGATCAGCGAGAAGCAGGTTTCTGTGGAATCTTACAATAGAGCAATTGACAATTAGACCATTCAGCTATCAACCTGGAATTGAAACCGTTTGTGTTTGAAGAATAGTTAAGTGTGTTACAGCAAGGCGTATATAAGTAGTGTGGTAGATAAAGTTGAACAAAGTAAGACAGGAAGATATATGAGGAAGGTGGAGATTGGAGTGCAAATGGCTTTCTGCTCTGCTACAGTGTCTGATGCCTTATAAAGGTGTGTAAGTGTGATGGCGGATGCATGCATTAGAGTCTAGATGCATTTGCTTATACAGAAGTATGTGAATAATTGTTTCTGCGTGTGTGCATGTGTGCTTTTTTGCATGTGTGTTATTGTGCATGTGTGTTTTTGTGCATGTGTGTTACAGTGCATGTGTGTTTTTGTGCATATGTGTTACAGTGCATGTGTGTTTCTGTGCATCTGTTACTGTGCATGTGTTACTGTGCACGTTTGAAAAACGAGGCTGATATACTGTTTGGAAGAAATGAAGAAGAAAGTGATATCTATTTTCAAAAGAGATTTAGGAAAGTCGATATAGAGAACGAAAAACGTTATTGTACCACACACACATATTTATGGGTGTGTGTGTGGGTATATATATACATATATATGCATGTATCTATATACATGCCTATCTCAATCATATATATATATACATACATACATACATACATACACACTCACGAATATTTTTGTATATATATATATATATATATATATATATATATATATATATAGTAATAATAATAAATTTGAAGACTAAAATCCAAAGAGGGCTCGATAAGGATAAATATATGTCAAATAAATATCAAATATATAACAACCGTAGAGCACTCTATTGACTTATATTCATCATGCAGAAACAACATCTGAATATTTCTACAAAGAACATACCCGTACCAAGCAGGAAAACATACCTAAAACTCCTCATACAGAAAACATACGCGTTCATTAAACGGTTGCGTTGGCGTGCCTTTTATTTCGATAATCGGCGAAAAGCAGACAACGAACAAGATAAATTTGGGTTTAAAACCTATAATAACCCTCCGTGTAACCCAGCATTGCTACCCTTCGGAAATGATGTCTTGGAACTCATACGGAGTATCAAATTTCGGAATAGGAACAATTCCTTCCAGCAGGACCTGAAGAATAGAATTCGTTCTATTAAGAATTCTAATGCCATGCACGTCCACTCCGACAAAACTGGCAACCTATATCAAGTGGAGCGCAGTACTTACCATCAACTACTACATAATGCTGCAACTAAGGATTACCATAAAACGAATCGGTGCGTCATCAATGAAATCAACGATGCTGGGTTTAAAATCACCTCTGATCTCAACATCCTGGACCGAACCTCTGGACCCTTTTTCTCCCCACTTTACCCTGAAGGATCACAAATCCAATTTTCCGAACAACCCCTCTATTCGCCTTATTAACCCTACGAAGTCCGATTTAGGTAGACTTAATAAAAGGATTCTTGATAGAATTATACCTGAAATTAGAGGTTTGGCCCCTCTTGCACTGTGGAACAATTCTTTCGCGGTGATTGATTGGTTCAACGGCATATGTAACAAGGAACATTGCCGTTTTATCCAATTCGACATCAACAATTACTACTCCTCCATCACTTTACCACTTCTCCTTAGAGCTATCAATTTCGCTAAAACACTCAGAGTGGTTAAGGATTTCGAAGTTGATGTCATCCTCAATGCTCAAAAGTCGGTGATTAATTTCGACTACTCTATTTGGATAAAAAAATCCAATAGTACCCCATTCGACGTGAGTAAGGGTGCCAGTGATTCTGCGGAGGTTACTGATCTTATCGGCCTTTTCCTTCTTTTCTCTATCAAGGACGAATTCCCCAACGCGGGCGGTGGTTTGTACCGTGACGATGGTCTTTTGACCATGACTAAGTGCGGACCTCGTGCTTGCGACAGGTTCAGAAAAGAACTCACAGCCTTCTTTAAAGGCTTCAACCTCTCTATACAGGTTGAGGCCAATCTTTCGGTCGTTAATTACCTCGACGTTACCCTCAATTTATCGAATGGGTTGTATTACCCGTATAGAAAGCCGAATGATACGCTTAATTACATAAGTAAGCATTCCAACCATCCTGCCAGAATAACCAAGAACCTGGTAAGAAACGTTTCGTTGAGGCTTTCCCGTCTTTCCACCAACGAGCGTATTTTCAACAACCATTCCACTTATTACAATGAAGCTCTTGCTCGAAGTGGATTTGTCGATAAGGTAGCATATACGGAGTACGAAAATAGACCTAGAAGAAATAGATCCCGTAGCATTTGTTGGTATAACCCACCATATAATATGGAGGTGGCCACACCATTAGCTAAGATCTTTCTTTCTCTTATTACGAAGCATTTTCCCCCTACATATAAATATAGTAACATTTTTAATAGAAATACTATTAACATTTCTTACTCTACGACTCCTAACTTTGCACATAACATCTCAGCTTCAAATTTAGCTAAACTACCTAGCCGTAGGAACACATGCAACCCTGTAGTTAGTACTAACTGTAATTGTAGGAATCGGGTTGATTGCCCCCTATCCGGGAAATGCCTCTCTAGTAACATTGTCTACAAATGTGAGGTTGTAACATCCACGTCCCGTAGGGCCTACGTAGGGTTAACTGCCAATAGATTCAAGCAGCGTCTTTACATGCATACCCATTCTTTTCGTTACCCTCTAAGAAGGAATATGACGTCACTTTCAGCTTATATCTGGAGTCTAAAAGACAACCACACCCAATATAAGTTACACTGGGAGATCCTAGCTAGGGCTAGATCGTATAACGAAAATAAAAGACCATGTGACCTCTGCGCCGCTGAGGCCCTGGAATACTCTACGCCACAGACCACATCTTAAACAAAAAAATCTGAGGCAATTTCGGCTTGTAAACATAAATTGCACAAAACATTCCTGTATTACAGCCCCACGTTATACCCTAACGGATAGTACGATCTATACGTGGATATTTTACGTCTTGATGTGGGAGCTAAGTATATGTTTTGTTTATTCCATTACTTATTTGCATAGCGAACGTTTCCACGAACCAAAGTATCGTCTTCCTGTCTTCCTCCGGTTGCAACGTTTTTTGAAATATCCACTTCTGCGTTTACAGATTGACTTTGTTAGTTTCAGAAGATCCCGTTAAGGCTGAAAGCAGAGATTCTTTGCTTAAACTTTAATCTGTTATTTTAATAAATATATATATATATATACATACATACACACTCACGAATATTTTTTGTATATATATATATATATATATATATATATATATATATATATATATATATATACATACATACATACACACTCACGAATATTTTTGAGAATTAATGAGACTAAAACAAAATATCTGGTAGAGAATGTTGAGAAGCCATAGGGGATCACTAATGTAGGCGGGAAGCCGCTAGAATTGGTTGAGGGCTTCCTGTATTTGGGAGCAAAGATTGGGAATACGGAAGATGATGTGGTTGAGAGGAAGAGCAAGGCCTGGGCGGCGCGCCACTGCTTGAGATCGGTGTGGAAGTCGGACCTTCGTAGAGACCTGAAAATCCGCCTCTTCATTGCTGTAGTGGAGTCTGTGCTGCTGTATGGGTCTGAGACTTGGACACTTACCAAGAAACTCACTCAGATGGTGGATGGGTGCTACACGAGAATGCTGAGGATGGCTCTGAACATTAATCAGTATACACTGAGGATGAAAAACTCAGAGCTGTATGGGAGCATCCCAAAAGTCAGCTCAAAAGTGACACAGAGGAGACTGAGGTTAGCTGGACATGCTTGCCGACATCCAGAGTTGACATTGCACTCAGTGCTCCTTTGGGAGCTCCTACATTGACACACTAGAAGAGGAAGACCAAGGTTAACGCAAGTTGATGCCCTAAGGACAGACACTGTTCTGTTGGAGACGCAGGACATGGCAGCGATAATGAGGGACAGAGACCGCTGGAGAGAACTCGTCCATGGATCTCGGGAATTTTACCTGCCTTAGAAAAAAAAATATATATAAGTGTGTTTATGTATTCTGTTTGAGAATGATTCTGCTTTTATAACATTTCAATTCCATATAATAGAGATTAAACTACCCTCTAACGTTTTAGTTAATATTAGATTAATATAGATATCAAACACACACACTATATATATATTATATATGTACATATTTGACGTGTTAATATACACATTACATATATTGTATATGAATATATATGTATACCAATATTAATATTTGCCTATCGATATTCGGTCAGCATTTTAGATATCAAACCTTGAGAAAAATAAATCTATATTGTTTGATAGTTTCCTTATAAAGTAAATTACTGTTTAAACAGGGGATTAGTAATAAAAGGAAAGATATTTTCCTAAATTATTCAATTTTAGTAAGTATAAAATTATTTGGAGAACCCGGATGAAACAAAATGGAGATAGATATTGGAAACATATATATGCTTCCATTAGCATAAATTGTATTAATATACAACATATCATATAAATGTGCGTCATATAATGTAATATAGGTACTTCTCTCTACTTCTTTTCCATCTTTAAGTGTAATCTAACACTCTCTCTCAGCTTATAAGGATCGTCTGTTATTGTAGATTCTTACATTTTCCAATTTGAAACATATTCATTGCTTCAATGATCCACACGAGCTCCGTTTATTATAATATATAAACCTACATGATATCATATAATCGTAAATCGTATAAAGTTATATAACTTATACTGTATATAAGTATATAATGTTATATAATTTATATAATATATGTATATAATGGTGTATAACTTATATTATATATGTATATAATGCTGTATAACTTATACTGTATATATGTATATAATGTAATATAACTTATATTATATATGTAAATTATGTTATATAACCTATACCATATATATATATATACAGAGAGAGAGAGAGAGAGAGAGAGAGAGGGGGGTAGAACACTGCAAGGTAATATCCGTAGTGGTAGAGTACTCAGTCCATGGGACGAGTTAAGTAGAAGTGGTGACACAGTGAACTAACTGTTGTGTTTCCACTTTTATATATATATATATATATATATATATATATATATATATATATATATATATATATATATGTATATATATATGTGTGTGTGTGTGTATATCATGTTATATAACTTATATGTACATTAGTTTATATAATTTCTACTACATATATGTATATTGTGTCATATAAATGTAAATAATATCATATACTATTACAAACGTAATACTGTTATATAAATTATATTATTCAAATGCGTACATGAAAACCTATATTACATAAATTTAAAATGGGAATAAAATTAATCTACCAGCATAAAAACGCCTGTCATGCCAGTCGTTGGGGGTATTTAGTGAAATCCACCCAGTTTCATTTCTAACTGGAAATGTCTGGTGATATGTCATGGTCATAAGATATACCTCTATTTTTAATGCAATTTTCATTATCACACTTTCAGGGGGAACATTCCCAATGTCCACGAATCCTCCGCCAGAATAGAAAAATACCCCATCCTAATCTGAATCTAATTGAATTGAAATGTTACAATTCACTAGAATTGAAATATTATTATTTTATTGAAATGATAGCGGCGGATTGGCAGTATCGGTAGAGGGTCGGACGCCATGCTTTGACGCATAGAGTTACGGCCCTTTCCATTCTGAGTTCAAGTCCCGTCAACGTTAACTTTGCCTTTCATCCTTACGGGGTCGATAAAATAAATTACCAGTAAACCACTGGGTAATTGCTGGCCTTGTGCCAAAAGTAGAAACAATTATTATTTTATTGAAATAAGGAAAACCCAGTTAAAATTTATGAAGAAATCACAAAATGGAGAGTGAAGTCGAGGCTGAGAGGGAATAGATGGACAAACAGGCATGGATAGGTTCAGAGATTCTGTAATGAAAACGATTTGATAGATGGAATAATTACCTGGCTAAGAAGGATTTCTAATTTTGGCACAAAGTCATTAATTTGTCACAAGGTTAATAATTTGGTCCAAGGTCATTAATTTGGCACAAGGTCATTGATCGATCTCAATAATGGGCGGTTAATTTATTCTATCGACACTAGTAACATGAAAGGCAAGGTTGGCTGGCTTTCTTTATACAAGGTAAAGAGCCGGCAGACATAACACAGTTCCATTGACCCAATCTCCTACAAGGTATGTCAATTTACCAACCTAATTACGAGAATAACAAAAGTCAGCAATGTTGGGGAGGGTAAAGTCGATCAGATCGACGTCAGTGTTTCATTGGTAATTTATTTATCGACCCTGGAATAATGAAAGATTCATTTACAGCGGTGGAATTTCAAGCCAAAGAGCTTTACTTTTACACTAAGAGGCAACTGACACACACATACACGCAAACACATAGACACACACATACACATATATATATATATAAGTGCACATATATGTGCACTTATGAGTTGGTTATTCAATGGGTCACCACACACATTCTATTATCCTATATTGTATATATTGGTCCTCCTATCTAAGTTTGTATGACACATCTTAGCTGTAGGCATGATATAATGATGTGAATCTTTCAATATTATGTTTATAGCAACACACAGAAATGTGTAACACACTGAGCATTGTATTACTCTCAACATTGTATTGCAGTGAATATTAGATTATTATTTGTCACCTAGGATTGTTTTGTTAATATATAAATCATATTTAATATTTGCAGAAACTTCAACATGTACACATGCATACGAATCTATATACACACAGATGAATACACGGTTTAAATATATATATATATACACACATACAAATAAGCAAACACATATACTCACAAATACACGTTTATACAAATACACGCACACACACATCCCCCCCCCCCGACATACATATATATATATATATATATATATATATATATATATATTACAAGGAATATGTTAGCTCTGGGGGTAAAGAACAAAGACTGAAGGAAAACATGTAACACACTAGGAACTGGGCGATGACTTTCTTTTTACGAAAAGATAAATATATATATATATATATATATATACACACACGGAGAAATGAATACAGGTGTATTGCCAAGCGTACACAGAATATCAATTGCTGATATAAATACGTACAACTCCATATTTAAACACCTAGCAATATAAACACACACATACACACATAACGAACACACACAAACACACACACAAACACACACACACACATGCATTATTTACATACCTTCACAGTTATACATGTGTGTGCTGGACATTGGTTGTTACAATGATGATTGTTCCTGTTATTTGAACTAAGCATATGGCTGAGTATTCCGTAGACACGAGTGATACTAATGTAGTTTTAGAGCAATCCAAATTGGATCTTGTGTTACGGACACAACACATTTTCTCACCTTTGACGTCATTGAATTCATCTCTCTACCAAATTTGAAACCTTATGCCCATATAAGAATCTATTTGTCACGTGTATCTATTTATTTTACATTGGAATAACTGGGATTCTAGAAACTGGAGAATGGTTCTGTTAATTGAATAGTATTAAGATATAGGCGTGGGGTTGATGGTAGGGATTCTGACAGTGCTGACAATATGGGCGTCATGGCTTTGGCTGATGAAGTGGTGCTTGTGTTATTGTTGGGGATATCACTGTCTGATTGTGTATATATTTATGTATATATCCAGCACTGTATACAAGAACTGTCTATTCCAAACACAAACACATTACAAGGAATATGTTAGCTATGGGGGTAAAGAACAAAGACTGTAGGAAAACATGTAACACACTAGGAAATGGGCGATGACTTTCTTTTTACGACAAGATAAATTTTCCAAAAGTGAAATAGAGAAATATATAGGTATAATACACACTGAAATTAGAATAAAACATCAACCCCCGACATAACAACGAACAGGTAACTTAAATTACAGTTCTCGAATCATATAAAACACCACAAAAGAATGAAAAACAATACAGGTAATCACACGTATACTGGGTGAGATTGCGAGTTTAAACGAAATTACTTCTACACAGGAAACGAAGTATAGTAAATGAAGATCGTGTCGAATTGGAATAAAAGAGAAAGAAGACAAAATTAGAGAAACACTCAAAAATACACAAACTTAACATCTGCTGGTGGCGTATATATCTTCAGAAGGAACAACACACACACACACTCACAAACACACACCCACACACACACATATATATATATATATATACATATAAGCATGTGTTTGTGTATGTTTAAGTAGCGTAGCTAGGGGAAGGGGCTTCCTGCGATACAAACTTTCGAGAAAAATACTGGGAGTCGCTGTGAGAAATGATGTATTTTTCTGTGAACCGGGTGGTGAAGTGCCTCTAGCGGAACATAAATTAGCTATGCTATTGATGTGTATGTATGAGTGTGTGTGTGTGTGTATGTGTGTGTGTGTGTGTGTGTGTGTGTCTTTGTGTGTCTTTGTGTGTGTATGCGTGTCTGTGTGTATGTATGTAGGTGAGTGTGTGTGGTTGTATTCTTGATAGAATATTATAAAACTGTGTGAATGATTTTGTTGTCCATTATGTTTGTGTTGTGGTAGATGTAGTGGCAGTGTATTGGTATATGTGGTATAATATCTAGTCACAGTTCACTGTTAATGTTGGTATAAGTGGTATAATATCTAGTCACAGTTCACTGTTAATGTTGGTATAAGTGGTATAATATCTAGTCACAGTTCACTGTTAATGTTGGTATATGTGGTATATATAATATCTAGTCACAGTCCACTGTTAATGTTGGTATAAGTGGTATAATATCTAGTCACAGTCTACTGTTAATGTTGGTATAAGTGGTATAATATCTAGTCACAGTTCACTGTTAATGTTGGTATATGTGGTATATATAATATCTAGTCACAGTCCACTGTTAATGTTGGTATATGTGGTATAATATCTAGTCACAGTTCACTGTTAATGTTGGTATAAGTGGTATAATATCTAGTCACAGTTCACTGTTAATGTTGGTATATGTGGTATATATAATATCTAGTCACAGTCCACTGTTAATGTTGGTATATGTGCTATATATTATATATAGTCACAGTCAACCGTTAATATTGGTATATGTGGTATATATTATATGTAGTCACAGTCTACTGTTAATGTTGGTATATGTGGTATATATTATATCTAGTCACAGTCTACTGTTAATGTTGGTATATGTGGTATATATTATATCTAGTCACAGTCTACTGTTAATGTTGGTATATGTGGTATATATTATATCTAGTCACAGTCTACTGTTAATGTTGGTATATGTGGTATATATTATATCTAGTCACAGTCCACTGTTAATCTCACGTGCCACCATGTAGTTATTTAGCTGAGGAACTATAAATATAGGTGTATTGAAGACGTATTTCCAACGAATTATGATGCATTTGGCCTCAGACTGTTTTTGATATGACTGAATTCTCACGATTTACACACAGATAATGCGTGCGATTGTACGGAGAGGGAGTACCAGGTGTAGAGTTGGGGAATTTCGGGATTTATATATATATATATATATATGTGTGTGTGTTGGTATATATATATATATATATATATTTCGTTTCTGAATTTGTTTAGCAAGATTCTTTATCTGAAAACGTGTGTTGAAACCGATATTGTTATGCTTTGGGAGGGTCATGTTGCCAATAAGAAACACACGCACCAGAGTTTTCACTCCAATTTATTATAAATTAGATTTATAAATTTAAGAATTTATAAATTTCCGGTTGGTTGGCTCCACAACCGGACGGTTGTTCGTATATTGTCAAAGTTCTTTCGTCACACAATCTGTGACCTCTTCAGTGACTGGGGATTATTTGCTTTCTTTTTGTGCCTCTCCTTTGTTCTGTCCTACGCCATCTTGTTTTTGTGTGTGTTGTGTGCTTAGTTTGCGCATGTGTTACATCCGGGTGTCTGTGTGTGTTTATATTTGTTTATTTATTTGTTTATTTACATGTTACTGGTGGGTTGCTTGTTCTATGTGTGTGTGTGTTTTCATTTTGTCCTTAATTGTAAGTTGTGATGTTGCATCTACACACACACACACATAGAACAAATAACCCACCAGTAACATGTAAATAAACAACCCACCAGTAACATGTAAATAAACAAATAAATAAACACATAAACACGCACAGACACCCCGATGTAACACATGCGCAAACGAAGCACACAACACACACAAAAACAAGATGGGGTAGGACAGAACAAAGGACAGGCACAAAAAGAAAGAAAAGAATCCCCAGTCACACAGAATGTGTGACGAAAGAACTTTGACAATATATGAACAACCGTCCGGTTGTGGAACCAACCAACCAACCGGAAATTTATAAATTCTTAAATTTATAAATTTAATTTATTTATAATAAATTGGAGTGAAAGCAACTGGTGCGTGTGTTTCTTATTGGCAACATGACCCCCCCAAAGCATAACAATATATATATATATATATATATATATATATATATATATATATATATATATATATATATATATATATATATACACACACATATATAAAAGACGTAAAATAAGAAAATATTTATAAAAAAAATTTTTTTTAATTTTTTACTTACTTACTTAAATTTTCACTCCAACTAATTAGTTTCTGCAATGGGATAAAGACAGTTATATAATCCAACTGTCGAGAATTCATTGCGTCATCAGGGAGTCTATTCTCAGCTAAGTCTCCAGGCAATGCGCGGACACTGGCGGCTCATATAAAAATAATAATAATTCGGTAGATAGAACAGCTGGCGAGGACTGGATTCCATGTACTGAAATTCTCACTGCTTCTAGTCAAATGGCCGATTCTAAAGAATCAATCACGTGACACAGAGGCTAGTTAGAAGGAATGGGATGGTAAGACGACTGACGCCTACTAACACCCCCAAAAATTCAGAAGTGGTTTTGGCAGGTTTGCTCGACAAATCAGTGATTTGGAGATAAATATAGATAATTTAATATATCAACTAACATAAGCGCACAGATGCACATCCATGCCAGCAAATACACAGGTTATGTCATAGTACCTAGGTGGTTCAATGCAGGAGGATGCAGAACAATAATATAAAAGACGTAAAATAAGAAAATATTTTTTAAAAAAATTAAAAAATTTTTTTTTACTTACTTACTTAAATTTTCACTCCAACTAATTAGTTTCTGCAATGGGATAAAGACAGTTACGTAATCCAACTGTCGAGAATTAATTCACACACACATATATATATATATATATATAT
>OZ024742.1:364463376-364495876 GCA_964016885.1 Eledone cirrhosa | reverse complement strand
CATACATGCACACATATATATATGTACGTATGGATTTACCGAACATTTATTATAATGCTCGGTGTGTTTGTAAACAAATATCCGGAATTAAGCCGTACTGTGTTTAGCAATCAATGTTAGATGCATGTAAATGTAATAAACCTTCTCTCCGATGTTATATCTACATACATAAGTGAATTGGCAGTATCGGTAGAGGGTCGGACGCCATGCTTTGACGCATAGAGTTACGGCCCTTGCCATTCTGAGTTCAAATCCCGCCGAGGTTAACTTTGCCTTTCATCCTTACGGGGTCGATAAAATAAAGTACCAGTAATACACTGGGAAATTGCTGGCCTTGTGCCAAAAGTAGAAACAGTTATATCTACATACATAAGCACCTGAATATATGAACATCTCATGTGTTATAAAGTGTTATAGTTTACAGTGAAATGAAAGGGCTTATGGCTTGAATATTCACTGGATGTAGCAAGCAGATAGTGATAGTAAAAATCATATAGTAAAAATAGTAAAAATAACAACACAATCGGTACAGTATATGGAAGGGATATATTCGGTTAACAATTGAAATAGCAGGAAGAGTGTCTTAAAGTTTACATATACATAAACTAGACAGAGCCATAATATATACATATATGTTTTGGCAACCATTCATGGTGTGGCTCAATGACGAATTAATTAATTAAATAATCAACAATCAGAGCAATATATAAGAAAGTAAAGCTTTCTGACTTGACCACTGGCCATCTGACAATTCTTAGCCATTTTGAATTTGTTTCTAGCGGGGATCATTTAAGAAAAATCTTTGTCCAATTGAGTTTGTTTCCTGATGATTTCGAAACTCGTTGATTTATCCATGATCGGATATTTCCAAAAAGCGAATGAAACCTTCGGGGGTAGAAACATGAGTTTGGTATGTTTATGTACATTTTTTCTTCCAACTTTGATTTGGTACCCAATTGTGTAAGGTTAACTATATGTCTAGTCAATTTCTACGGGCTATTAGAAATACTAGGTAAAACTTCTGGGGCTGTTGATCGCGGATAAAATAGGTATCATTTATTTATCTATTGTTTCTTCATAGGTACATTTTAAACTTATAGTCTCGTTTAATTGATTTTTTATGTGGTTGTTAATGGTGATTGGGAGAAGAAATACTGTATATATTTTATCAAATGATTCTATGGACTTATTTTCTTATATATATATATATATATATATATATATATATATATATATATATATATATATATATATATATATATATATATATATATATATATATGTATATATATATATATAGAGAGAGAGAGGGAGAGAGGGGGGAGAGAGAGATGGAGCAGATAGGTGAAGAATGGAAGGTATGGGGAGAGTGGTGTATTGAAACGTGTATAGACAGATCCGCTTTTTATATAAATACCTGTTCAATGAGACACAGATGTGACGATTTCTCAATTCTCTAAACAAACATGTCATATTTCTTCACACTTTTAACGGCTATGAAATTAAAATCACGCACGTGAAAACACATACAAACACACACACATACACATACTGACATAAACACACATATATACACACTATTACTGCCTCCATTTTAATCTATTTATGAGGATTTTCTGTGTGTTTTTTCTTATGTGTCTATACCTCTATCGTCTCGAATTTCCTGCAGTCACGAGTTATGTTATATACCATGGCAGTTCACCCACGTCTGTTGCCATAGCATGTTATGTTGTTTCCTACACCTCTACAGGGAAACAAGCAAAGCTGAGTAGTTAATACATTTGTTAAACAATCATGAGGTCTCAGGTTCGATACCATGCGATGGCTCGTTGGGCACTTCGCATTTCTATAACTGTAGTTCCTCGGATAGAGAGACGGACAGATGGATAAACCTATGCAGTGTATGTAATGTGTGTATGTATATGTGTATGTGTGTGTGTATGTGTGTATGTATGTAAGTAAGTATGCATGTATATATATATATATATATATATATAGGTGTGTGTGGTTGTGTAGAATGAAGACGCAGTAGAGGAAGACCACGAAAAACATGGGCGGAGATAGTGAGAGCAGACCTCAGATCGCTGAAGCTCACGTAGGAGATGACGAAGGACCGTGACAAGTGGAAAGATGCTGAATAGAACCTGTCCCACAATTGCAAGCAGGGAAAAGCGGACGTAAAATGATGATGATGATGTGTATATGCGCGAACATAGAAATATTCGGTTTAGTTGACCAGTGCAAGGTTTTTCGCCACGTAAACAAGATTTAAACACAGGCACTACTTGATCTTAACGACGTTCATCATCATCATCATATTATCATCATCAACATCATCATATTATCATTATCATCATCATCATCATCATATTATGGTCGCCATCATTATATTATTATCATCATCATCATTATCATCATATTATCATCGCTATCATTATATTATTATTATTATCACCATCATCATCATCATATTATCATCATATCCTCACATCATCATCATCATCATCAGCATCATATCATCATATCATCATCATCATCATCATCATCATCATATCATCCTATCATCATATCATCATCATCTACAAACATATTACCTCATGTGTTACACCGCCAATATTAACTAAGATATTCCTCACCGGTCAACCGGTGTGGGCCTCGTTTGTGAGACGAACCTTTCCCAGACTCGTCTCACTCACCGAGCTGCAATCCTGGGTCAAACAAAGACCGAGAAAACTAGGCGCCTGGCACACTGAGTGTGCCCAGGCGCTCATCGCCCTCTGGCAGGCGGATCGGGTTATCAGTGGAGACTCCACCGCAACATTCTATAGAGGGCTGGTACGCAGCAGGTGCGACGACGCCCTCGGAGAAGCCCTAGACATGGAGGAAGACGAACTTGCCAGCCTGTTCGGTAGAACAGAAGTCCCTGGCCTGGCAGTGCTACCGAGGGGCTCTACCCGTTCGAGAAAAACTCTACAGACACGGGCGCCCGGGTAGGGACCCCGCCAAAAAGATCTGTCCCAGATGCGTGTGCGACGAGGAAACCGTTGCACACGCATTGGTACACTGCTCGGGCATTGCTGATCTGTGGGGCTATGTCGAACACTGCTGTCAAGGGTGGGACCGATCCGGTTGACCACCGAGTCTATTGTAATGATCAAGCCGCCGCCCCCCTTCAAAAATGAAGGAGAGGCGGTGTTTCTGTGCGTAATATCCATGGTGATAGAGGTTGTATGGTGGACGCGTCTGAAAGGACTGAGGTCAGACACCTTTCTCTCTGGCCAACAACTGGTCCGTTTCTTCCGATATCATTTCGGAAGAAGGATCAGGATGGAGAGAGAGGTGCTGCACCCCAGGATGGAGAGAGAGGTGCTGTACCTCAGGATGGAGAGAGAGGTGCTGCACCCCAGTCGTTTTTATGAAAGGTGGGTGAAAGTGGCGAGAATGGCCCGTGTGAATGGGCCTTCACTCTACATCAGACTATAGGTGAGGAAGATGAAAGATCAAGGGAACACCCCCTCTCTGTGCTCCTCAGGAGAAGGGTTGCACACTTTTTTTCGGGAGTGTGTGCGACCCCCCAAGGCGCCTCCTCTCTATTGAGGATTTTGTTATAAATTTTATTTTTTGTTATATTTTAGTTTATTTTTATATTTTGTTATTGCCTCCTCCCTATTGAGGACGCCTTGTTATCTAAACTCCCCCCATTGTACTTGTCCCACTTTTGATGCCCTGGTGGCAAATAAAAGAAACATATATTAACTAATATATTCTTCAATGAAATGGAATCTCTCTTTTACGGTTTCTTTCGGCTGAGTTCGCTAAAATATATCAGGTTTACCATCCTTTCCATACAGTACCTTCAATTCCTTCGGGGAAAGAGCCTGTCACCAGATTAATACAAAAAAACCATGTTACCATTGGTCATTGGATTGGCTGAATCGGTAGAGTGTCAGACACCATGTTTTGCAGCAGAGAGTTATGGTCCTTTATGGCTTGATTTCAAATTCTGCCGAGATTAGCTTTGCACGTCATCCTTACGAGGTCGATAAAATTAAGTACCAGTAAAACACTGGGGTCGATTTTCCCCTTCTCTTGAAATTGCTGGCCTTGTGCCAAATGTAGAAACAATTTTTGGTCATTTCAAGGTTTACAATATCTGGCAGTCCCATCACGTGGCAGAATAAGGCTGAGCAACTCAGAGAGACGGATTCTTTGCAAATCTCTCAATACTTTTATGTCGATAGCTTCATGGTAGAAAAGGATTTCGTCTTGTGCACAATAATAATAGTAATAATAATAATAATAATGATTTCATTTATTGGCCACAAGGGCTGACATATAGGGGACAATACAAAAGACTGGGACAGTGGGGTTTTACAGAAAAATCGAGTAAACAATATGAACAACAATAACAAAGTAACAATAACAAAGTAACAATAAAGTAACAAGAAAATTACAAGAAAAAATTCCCCAATAGGGGGGATGACCACCTAGGGTTCGCTCAGGTACCCCAGCAGTCCTGAACGACCCGACGCTTCGAGAGCACCATAGAAGGGCACCCCTCTCCCCTTCAAATTTACCTACCTACAGCCGCATGACCAGAATAGGCCCACTCACACGGGCCATTCTCGTCACATTCACCCACCTTTCAGAAAATGTACTGGGGGGCAGCACTTCTCTCTCCACCCTCACCTTCCTTTCCAAGTGAAACTTGTAAAAGTTGATGAGGGATTGCCGAAGAGAAAAGTGTCTGTCTTCAGTCCTTTCAACCTCGTCCACCATACAACCTCTTTCGCTACTGTCACCAGACAGAGGAAAATTGCCTGCCCTTCCTGGCCAAAAGAAGGCAGCGGTTCGATCTTCACTATGGACTCGGCCGAAAGCCGGATCCGTTCTACACGCGACAACAGCTGTTCAACATAACTCCACAAGTCAGTAATGCACGGACACTGGACGAGTGCGTGCAGAACTGTTTCATCGCTCTGCGCGCATCTGGGGCAGGTCCGCCTGACAGCACTTCCGTGCCTGTAGAGTTTATCTCGAACCGGCAGTGCCCCCCGGTAGCACTGCCAAGCGAGGGAATTTTGGAAATTATCCATCGTCCCCGGCTCGAAAGTCCTCCGGTACAGACTGGTTAGATCGACTTCGTTGACTCCCAGACACTCTCCGAGTGCGTCGTCGCACTTGCTCACCACTAATCCTCTATAGAACTCGAGAGTGGAAGTTCCACTGACCGCATTGCCCGCCTGGTAGAGGGCAGTGAGTGCCTGGCAACATTTCAGATGCCAGTCACCCAGTCTCGGTCTCTTCTTGACCAAGGACTGCAACTCAGTCAAAGAAACGAGCTGCGGAAAGGCCCGTCTGACAAACGGCGACCACACCTGTTCACCGTTTAGGCAGAATATCTGGAGATGCCGCAGCCTCAGCGCGTGCCTGCGCATCATTAGCCACGGCACGCCCAGCCCTCCACGTAGAGGGTGCTAACAGCAGATGGACCGCCTCACCAGCGGAACCTGGCCCCTCCACAAGAATTTGAAGAGGAGCCGCTCCAAGATGGCGAGGCGCGAACGGGGACAAGAGACGACAATCAGACGGTAGTAGATGACGGACGCGATGTACGCGTTCCCCACCTACGCCCGACCATTCAGTGATAGCTTCATCCCAGCCCATTTCTGGGTGAGACTGACTACCCTGCCCGTCACCTCGTCCCAATTCTTATCCACCTGGAGGTCTGGCCCGAACCAAACGCCTAGCAAGTTTGCGCCTCCCCAACCAAATACCCGACGACAAGCGCCAACCTCTTCGCTAACACCCTGGCCAAAATATTAAACTCTGTGTTGAGCAGAGTTATGGGACTGAAATTGTCTGATGTGTCCCTCTTGTTCTCGTCTTTCCTTATCAGCGTCACTACGCCCCGGCTCACAGAACTAGGAATACTCCCGTTTTGCTGCCAGTTGCAGTAGAGGGCTTCGAGGAGATTGGAGAACAAGTCTGGCACATTTACGTAAAGCTCGTAGGGCAGACCATCCAAAACGGTTGACTTGCGCCTCATGCAGCCGACAAGGGCATCCTGAATCTCGGCTGAAGTAATTGCCCTTTCGCAGCGCCCAGCGTCAGCCGTCGAGAGTTGCGGCAAGCCATCAAGGTAGGGACTGAAGTCCGCCAACATCTCTGACCCGCCACTTCCCCCGAACAACCGAGCAAAATGTTGGCGAAAGGCCTCACACATCATCTTGGAATCACTCAGCTCGTACCCGTCTCGGTCCGTCAAAGACTGAATCGTGGTTTTATTTCCACGCTGCGCCTCTGCCACACGGGCCCATCGAACAGCTTTGGTTCCCTCGTTTCTCAGAGCACGCGCCCTAGCTCTGACAATGCAACCTTCGTGTTTCGCATTGAAGAAATGGTCTAATGCCATTCTCGCCACTCGCACAACAGTTAAAATGCCACTACCAATAGCCTCGTCTAACTTATCTACCAACTCTCTCTCCTTTCTATTTTTCTCTACTTCTTTGCTAAACTCTATCGACATTACTTTAATCTCACTTTTGAGAGCCCCCCCACCATCTATTGTTGGCGACTCCCCCTATCAACTTTTTCTTAACTAAATTGTTGACCTGGTCCCTGTAAGCCTTACGTGCTGGAAATGACATGTTTAGCTTCCAGTAACCAGGTCCTAACCTACGCGTCTTATCTAGGTCGACCATACAGATCACAAACTTGTGATCTGAATAGGCGACCGTTTCAAAACGTGGACAGCTTATACTATTTCTGTCTATTTTCCTAATGAATATCCTGTCTATATACGATCTAGATGACCCTATGCGGTTAGCCCAGAACAACACTGGCGTATTAGGGAAAACTAGTCGGTACCTGTCAGACAGTTGGAACTGGCTGATCAGGTTCTTGAGGCTTTTGCAGCTCCCGCTCCTATCGGATACTCTCACACAGTCCCAGCGTGCGTCTAAGATGTCGTTCTAGTCCCCCACTAACAGTAAAGGGCGAGACGTACCCGGAAAGGCTTCCAGGCGTCTAAAGAAGTCCGGCCTTCCTTCCCCAGTAGGAGCATAGACGGCCACCAGTCTAAAGGCACCACCTTCATTATTGTTCACGTCCAGGACTACCAACTTCCCGTCCGGGTCCCGGAAGATCGACCTTACCTCGAGATCCAGGCCTTTCCTAAACAGCACTGCCAACCCGCCTCCCATGCCCGGCCGGCTAACAGATGCAAAGATCTGATAGTCGTCGAAAATGGGGGCTAGTGCGCGCGTGTCGGAAATCCTGGTCTCGCTGACTGCAATTACATCCATTTCTATAGACCTGAGGTCGTTGAGCAGGTGGCCCTGCTTCCAAGATGATCCCAGGCCTCGAACATTTAAACATCCTACTCTTAATATGGCCATGTTGGCAGGTTAAACAGAGAGAGAGGAAGGTTTACTTACCTTCCGCGCTCTTGTGAAGGTCGGGTTGTTCTACCTCCATAGTTAGTGAGATTTCTTTTGGGAACCCCTTTAAAAGTCTTGAAGTGGGTTTTACGTTCGGGGTTCCCACGTCCCGAGGAAAGCTGTCTCGTATTTCTTTGAATACGTCGTGCGACATTCGCACCAGAACCAAATCTTCCGGCACGCGAAATTTGCTCGATTTAAAAATGTCCCCCTCTTTTTGTATATTTTTACTTCGTGCTACGAGGGCCATCAGTTCCTTGTTGGCCCTCCTGACGAGCACGAAGTTTTGTATGTTTTGTTGGTGTGATTTTATTTGTTTGCGTGGCTGTGGTGGTGATGGTTTTGGTGGTGTTGTTTCGGTTGTATCTGTGTTTGTTGTGAGTGCGGTGTCTGTGGTTTCAGATGTTTGTGTGTATATTTGTTCTTGCGTCTGTTTCGGTTGTTTGCGTTTGGGGGATTCAGGTGATGGTGATGGTGGTGTTGATGTTGGTGTTATTGGAGAGATGTTTGCGTGGGTGGTGTCTGCGTTTTTTATTGTGGGTGCTTTTGTGCTTTGTTGAGTTTTCTTTTTCTTTTTGTGTTTCCTTTTTTGTATTTTGGAGGATTTTGGATTTCCCTCATTTTCCCTACTGGTAGATGAGGGGTCTGTGTCTGTATGTATGTTTATGGTTTTATTGGTGTGTGTATTTTGGGGGGAGGGGGAATTTGACAGCTTTCCTCGTTTACCTCCTGGGTGGTCAATGTTGGTGGTGGTCTTTCTATTGGTGTTGTTGTTGGTGGTTTTGCCGGTGCCTGTGTCGGTTGTGGTCCTCGCCCCGGCGTCAGCAGCAGTGGAGCCTTTCGACCTCTTGCCTCTTTCAGCAGTTGAGGGCAGAAGGCTCGCAAATGGGTTTTTTCCCCACAAATAAAACACTGTGGCCTTTTGCCTTCGGTCATAATGTGAATGACCGTCCCATTCTGAAGGCGGATGTGGTCCGGGATTGTCTTCACATTCTCGGGCCTGATCTGGAGAAGGACTCCAGGTCAACCCCGGACCAGTCCTCTCTGGCCGTTCTGGTCACTTCCATAGGGACTGTATCCGTCCCCTCCACAATCACACATCCCAGAAGCCACCACATGTCAAGTCCTGGTGGGATTCTGGCAATGCGGAGACAGGCTGTTCTTTTTCTCATGTAGGAGGGGTACATTATGACCTTGCTGGTTTTGCAAGGAGTCATAGCGAGTTTCATAGCGACGGCTTCTGACTTGAACAACACCGAAATGGAGCCGTACTGTCTGCCCCTCTCTATGTACTGGGTGTCTTCTCTGATGCACCTCAGCGCGACTTCGACATCTTCTTGTGGGATTAAAGCTGCCCTTTGGTTTGTGCTGAGATGCATCTATAATACACCGTTTTGCGCTCCACTGCCTCAATAGTTTCTACCGGGACAGTTAAGTTGGCCCAAGTTTGCTCTTGCTTGATGAGATTCCATGCCTGGGCCAACTTTTCATCTTTGTTTAAGAGGTCCATGTTGAAGTATGGCCTCTTTTTTGCTGTTGCCGCAGCGAAAGTGTTCTTCTTGTTTTCGTTGGGGGTTTTGTTGTCGTTGTTGTTGTTGGTGTTGTTGTTAGCACTGTCGCTGTTAACATTGTTGTCTTTGTTGCCACCGTTGTTCTCGGTGCAGTTGGTATTGTTGCTGTTGGTGTTGTCGCTATTTGTTTGCATGCTAGTGGTGTTGATATTGTTGTTGTATTTGTTTTTTTTTTTTTTGTTATCTGTTTTTTCGTTGTCGCTGTTACTGTAATTTTTTGCAAAATTAGAGTTCTCATTGGTATCATTGGTGTCTTTCTTTACCTTGTTTGTGGTGGTGTTTGTGTTATCAATGTGTGTTAATTTCGCTGTAGCGCTCCTCTCAACTTCTACGTCGTTGTCGCACGACAGCCCACATATCGCTGGGGGGCGTGGCTCAGCCATGATTTTATTTCTTCTTAAATTTTTTAACATGTAAAAAAAGTTCAAATATTTGGGCCAAAAGGCCCAAATATTATACTTTCCCCTTCACGGGGCAAAGTCTAAGGGCTTATATCCCTTACACAACAAGAAATATTTAACAACAACTAATTTTAACAGGCAAATAAAGCGACTTACTGTGAGCGAAAAAAATACGTCCGCTTAGACCAGTAATAATAATAATAATAATAATGATTTCTTTATTGGCCACAAGGGCTGACATCAAGAAAAACATTACAGACGGCACAGGACGGTACGATGTGGGTTTTGTGCGTGTAAATATTTTTATTATTTATATAAGAAAAGAAAAAAAAGGACATAGAAACATATATATATATAAACAATAAAAATGAAAATTGAAACAATAAAAACCTCCGAGGGTTACTCGTGGCGAAAACCACACAAAAGACCACGGCCACCCTGATTACCAGGGCAAGCGCCCTCTCTCAATTTTTCCATCTCTCAAACTACAGACGTATATTCAGAGTGGTCCCGTTCACTCTGACCATTCTCGCTACATTCACCCACCTTTCAACAAACTTGCTAGAAAGCAGCACTTGCCTCTCCACCCTGATTTTTCTCTTCAAGTGAAACTTGAAAAAGTTAATTAGGGATTCGCCGAAGAGGAAAGTGTCTGTCTTTAACCCTTTTAACCTTGTCCACCACAGAACCTCTTTCACCATGGCCACTTGGCAGATGAAAACCTCCTGCCCTTTCTCCTCGAAGGAAGACGGCGAGACTATCTGCACAATGGACTCAGTCGATAACCGGATCAGTCCCACACGCGACAGAAACTGTTCGACATAGCTCCACAAGTCAGCAATGCTCGGGCACTGAATGAGTGCGTGCACGACGGTTTCGTCGCTCTGCGCGCATCTCGGACAGGCTCGGCTGACGGCACTTCCGTGCCTGTAGAGCTTAACTCGAACCGGCAGCGCTCCCCGGTAGCACTGCCAGGCCAGGGATTTTTGGAAGTTATTCAGAGGCCCCGGGCTGAAAGTTCTCCGGAAGAGAGCAAACAGCTGATCTTCTTCAACGCCCAGGATCTCTCCAAGAATGTCGTCGCTCTTCCCCTCCACTAGTCCTCTATAGAACGCCGAGGTGGATGTTCCACCGATATTGGTGCCCAGCTGGGAGAGGGTAGTGAGCGCCTGGAGACATTCCATTTTCCAAGCGCTATCCCTCGGTCTTTTTCTGACCCAGGACTGCAGCTCCGTCAAGGAGACGAGCTGTGGGAAAACGTGCCTGGCGAACGGCGACCACACATATTTACCATCAAGGAAGCACCAGAGATGTCGCAGCCTCAGCGCATGTTTGCGCATCATCAGCCATAGCATACCCTGTCCTCCACGCAACGGGTGTTGACAGCAGATGGATCGTCTAACCATGGGAGCGCGTCCCTTCCACAAAAAGCGGAAGAGGAGGCGCTCCATTTGGTGAGAGTTGGGCTGGAGCAAGGGACGACGGTGAGGCGGTAGCAGATGACGGATGCGATGTACGCATTCGCCACCTCCGCCCGGCCTTTCAGGGACAGCTTGCTCTCAGCCCATTTCTGGGTGAGGGAGGCCACCCTGTTCGTCAACTCGTTCCAGTTTTTCTCCATCTGGAGGTCCCGTCCGAATCAGACCCCGAGCAATTTAATCGGTCCGTCTTACACCCCACGACGCTGTCGGACGGCATGGACCTGCCTCTCCAGGTGCCGAGCTGTAAGCCCACCGACTTTTCCTGGTTTATCTTTGCTCGGGTCACCGCTTCGTATTACTTGAGAGTGGTGCCGAGCATCTGGACGTGTCTGGTGCTCGACATGTCTGCGCCTCTCCCACCAGACCCTTGACGACAAGCGCCAAACTCGTTGCTAACACCTTGGCTAAAATCTTGAACTCTGCGTTTAGCAGGGTTATGGGCCTGACATTATTGATAACATCCCCTTGTTCGGGTCTTTTCTCAGCAGCGCCACTGCTCCCGGGCTCAGAAAACTGGGAATGCTCCCGTTCTGCTGCCAGTTGCAGTAGACGTCTGCCAAGAGGTCACCGAACAAGTCTGGCATAAATGCATAAAGCTCGTAGGGCAGACCATCCAAACCTGTCGATTTACCCCTTGTGCAGTTAGCTATCGCTTCCCGTATTTCACCGGCTGTTATTGACTTTTCGCAACACTGTGCTGCGATCGTCGAGAGCCGAGGCAGTCCGTCGAGGTATGCACTGAAGTCCATGCCCCGATCCGGGCCGCCGCCGCTCCTGAACAGTTCAGCAAAGTGCTGCTGGAAAGCTTCCCACATCCGCTCGGGTTCGAGCATTACGCACCCGTTTTAGTCAGACAAAGACCGAATTATGGCTTTGTTGCCACGTCGGGCTTATGCCACCCGGGCCCATTGGACGGCTTTTGTCCCCTCGTGTATCAGAGCACGCGCTCTAGCTCTGACAACGCAGCCTTCGTGTTTTGCGTTGAAGAATTGGTCGAGTGCCAATCTCGCTGCAAGCACGTCGGTTGCGATGCTTGTCCTAAACGCCTCTTCTAGCTTTCTGACTAGCTCTCTCTCTACTCTATTTTCCTCTATCACTACTCCTTTGCTAAACCTAATCGACTCTACTTTAATTGCCCTTTTCAGGGCGAACCACCACCTGTTGTTGACGATCGCCCCCGTCAACGCCCGCTTAACTAATACGCTAATCCGGACTCTGTAGGCTTTGTGCGCCGCGAAAGACGCGTTCAGCTTCCAGTAACCAGGCCCCTGTCTATGAAGTCTGTCTATGTCGATCTCACAGATCACAAATTTGTGTTCTGTGTAGTCGACTATTTTAGATTGTGGACAACTTATACTAGCCTTATCTAGTTCTCTGCAGAATACCCTATCGAGATACGATCTGGATGACCCGATGCGGTTTGTCCATGTCCACATTGGCACATTCGGGTGATCCAGTCGATACCTGTCAGACAATTCAAAAAGTCTGAGCAGGTTGGTGAGGCTCTTGCACCCTCCTCCCCTATCCACTCGCCCCACACGATCGCAGCGCGCATCCAAGATACCGTTCCAGTCGCCCACTAACACTAAAGAGCGGGACGTTCCAAGAAAGGTCTCTAGACGTCTGAAGAAATCTGGCCGTCCTGCCCCTGTTGGGGCGTAGAAGGCTACTAGCCTGAAAGCATTGCCATCGCTGCCGGTCACGTCCAGCACCACCGACTTACCTTCTGGGTCTAGGAAGATGGCCCGTATCGTGAGATCCAAGCCTCTCCGAAAAAGGACGACAAACCCTCCCCCCGATCCTGGAGGGCTGGAAAATACGTATACATCGTAGCCGCCGATGATCGGTGCGAAGGCTTGTGCTTCGGAGATTCTAGTTTCACTGATGGTCACCACATCTATGTTTAGTGACCTGAGGTCGTTGAGCAGGTGACCCTGCTTCCAAGATGACCCCAGGCCACGTACATTTATACTGCCTATTCTGAGTACGGCCCTGTTGGATGAGAAACGGGGCAAGTGAGAAAGGGTCACTTACCTTGTTGGTGTGGTGAAGGGACAGTAGAATCGTGCCTTTCGCTGGTCATGGGTGTTTCCAAGAGGATGTCAGTGTATATCCTCTTGGTAACCGACCCTCTGAAGTCTCCAACTGCGTTTGGGAATTTTTGTTTTAAAGGTTTGTACTGTTCTATTGAGATTTCGATGATGCTTATGTTTGTCGGGAGAGTTCTTGGTGTTGGTGGAGTGTAGTAGTTTTTTTCTGTGATGCCTGTGTTACGCTTTACATATTGTATGAGTTCTTTTTTTGCCATGTTTATGGCTGTGTAATTTTTTGGGGGAGGGGTGATTTTGTTGCTGTTTTCTTCTTGTTGCTGTTTGGTGTGTGTGTCTTGTTGTGTTTGCGTTGTTGGTGTTTTTGGTGATGCTGGTGGTGGTGTGGTTGTTGTTGTCAGTGGCGCTTGTGGTGGTGATGGTGGTGGTGTTGCTGCAAGTTTCCTTACTGCCTTTACCCCTCTTTGTATTCCTTCGCTTTTGGAGGGTGTATCTAAGGTTTTTTTTCTTTTTTCTTTTTTGTGGCAGACCGTTTGCTACTTCACTCCCGCCTCAAACTCCATGTCGGATTCTTTGGCGTCTGGGAGGGGTATGTGCTCCACGGCTGTTGGTGGTGGTAGTGGAGCCCTCTTCGGCAATTTTGTTGCTGGTGTAGCTACTTCAAATGTAGCTATTGGTGTTTCCGCCACTGATGATGCTGCTTTAGTTGTCCGTGGCCTTGGTACGGGTGCTACGGACGTTGCCCTCCTACTCACCATGGAAGGGGCTTCTTCGTTTGTTGCCTGCCTTGCTCTTGGTAGCAGCGGACCAGGTATTCGAAGGAGAGGGGCCTTCTTCGCTGTCTTCTGCGGGCAAAAGGCCCTGAGGTGACCCTTCGACCCACAGAGATAACATTTTGGCCGTCTTCCTTCTACACTTATAGGGAGTTGGAGTCCTTCCTCGATGTCTATGATATCGGGGATAGCGTCGATACATTCCTGGTCAGTTTGTATAAGTATTTGCATGCCTATACCTGACCAGTTCTCTCTCCCTATTTTTTCTACTTGCAGCATGGTCGCCCTGTTCTCGATTCCAGCAAGGACAGACGCGGCCAGCCAAGGTATGGGCACGTTGGGTGGGACCTGGGTCACTTTGACCCTCACAATTTTCTGCCCGCAGTAGGAGGGCACCAAGACTAACTCCTCACTCTTTAGGGTTTCCAAAGAGTGAGACTTTGCTTCCTGGGGGCTGGCGAAAAGTACGTCTACTGTGGCGTACTTTCTGCCTCGGGTGAAGTGGGTTTTGCGTGCCCAGACGCACCCCAAGGCCTTTTGGATTTGAGCCTCCGTGGCTCTCTCCGCTCGATGTGAGATTTTGCTTACGGTGCGGTAAGTCACCGTCCGTAGCTGCTGGTCCTTGAAAAAATTGGGTGGAGGTTTCAGGGAAACTCTATTTGCGCTTCTTGTCACCATGCCCCTTGCGACTGCCATCTCCTCCTCTGTGACTAACACTGTCTCGATATTTCGGGCGACACCTGCAAAAGAAGTGGTCCCTTTTTCAGCAGCACCTCTATTGCTGCCGCTACTGGTCTTACTGGTGGTGCTGAGGTCGCTATTACAGGTATCGGTGTCATTGTTGTTGTTTTCGTTGGTACAGTTGCTGTTGTTGTTGTTGTTGTTTTCGTTGATACTGTTGCTGTTGTTACTGTTATTGTGGCTGTTGTTATTATTGTTGTTTTTGTTGATACTGTTCCCACTATTATTGTTGTTGTGGCTGTTGTTATTGTCATTGTTATTGTCGTTCTCGACCTTAGCGCTGTTATTTTTGTTATTGTCGTTCTCGACTTTACCGCTGTTATTTTTGTTGTTGCTGTTGTTATTGATGGTGTTGTTGTTGGTGTTGTTGTTGGTGTTATTGTTGGTGTTGTTTGTGTTAGAAATATTTGTTAATTTTAAATCTGTAACAATCTTCTTTTCCTTTGTAATATTTTCGTTTATATGATTTCTTTATTGGCCACAAGGGCTGACATCAAGAAAACATTACAGACGGCACAGGAATAATAGTAATAACAAGAATGAGAATAAGAAGTGCGTTATCATGTTGTTCAAGTGAGCTTTCAGATTTGCCTCAGAAAATTTTCTTGGAAACAATAACGATCAAATTTCCTCCAGGCCTTCATTTATTTAGAGTTAGGCTTCTTTCCCTGAGGAGCTTAAATATTGATATATATATATATATATATATATATATATATATATATATATATATATATATATATATATATATATGTATGTGTGTGTGTGTGTGTGTGTGTGTTTGTTTGTTTGTGTGTGTGTGTGTATGTGTGTTTGTGCGTGTCTGTATATGTATATATTATGATTTAGTGCTGACAATATAGGAAGAAATTGTTGTTTGTAGTGACAAAAGCGCAACCGAATAAAACATTGAAGTAGGAAATATCAATAGAGGAGCGTGCCGATGATGTTTTAAGGGGGGGGGGGAGTAATTTGCCTCAAACTACGGAAGAATGATGCATGTTTCTATTTTTCATAGCTAGTAGCTATATAACAATCATGATATTCTGTAATATGTTACGTGGCAATTGATACTAACTGCATTGAAGAGGATCAGAAAAAAGCACCAACGACAGAGGCATCAGGCGTTCTGGTAGCATTGAGAGAGTTTTTAACGAAAATATATAATAAATGACAATATAATGAAATAATGGAAATAAAATTACTCAAGATACCAAAACTTGGAAACTGTTATATATTATTAATAGAAGAAAGGCACATCTCCCACAACCACCTCTTACAATAAATATGCGTTAAAAACGAGGGATTCAATTAATAAAATGCACACACAGACACACACACACACTATATATATATATATATATATATATATATATATATATATATATATAAATATGGTTTTATAAATATAGTTGCCATTTATTTAATATCATAGTATATATATATAATATATGCATATATATATATATATATATATATATATATATATATATATATATATATATATATATATATATATATATATATTGTTATACTTGGGGAGGGTCATATTTGCGTAATATTGCCAGAATTAATAACAGAACACAAAAACAAAAAAAGATGAAATCGAAAATGCAACTGAAGTCTTATTTTTAAAAATATATATATATTTATTATTTGGTTCCTTTACCGGTTTCGCAGATCTTCTGCTATTCAAAAGTAGAGTTGAGATGGAGGGTCTGTGGTTTTTCCCAAATCTGGTTGGTCACTGAATGTTACTTGTTTTATATGGAAAAAGTGGCTCGAAATGCCAGATTTTTCGAGAAGTAATTTGATTGGTTGGTCAATAATTATAATAAATTTCGCGCCAGTTCGCGTTACAAAGATCTTCAAAAAGATAAAGGTCAAGAGAAATTGGATGGGAGAATTGTTCTGGTTTAGGGAATATGGTTAGTTCGCTGGTGTGTCAGAATTCAGATTTTCTATTGAATAAAGAAAGTAAAGATATGTATGTTTATTTGTGTGCTCGTGTGTGTGTGTGTGTGTGTGTGTGTGTGTGTGTGTGTGTGTGTGTGTGTGTGTGTGTGTGTGTGTGTTTGTGTTTGAATTTCTTTTTACTTAAAAAAGGGGGCTCACGAAGGCTTTTTCCTAATAAACGTAATTTGATTGGTTATAAATGAAATTATGGCTGTCACGTGAACAAGTTTTCATTAAATTTTCGCGCCCTTATTTGGAAATCTATTCTGTAGCCTCTTTAGAGAAATTTATGACAAGCAAAAGATAATAGTCAAGAGAAATTGGATGGGAAAATTGTTCTTGTTCAGTGAATATGGTTAGTTCGCTGGGGTGTTAGAATTCAGATTTTCTATTGAATAAAGAAAGTAAAGATATGTATGTTTATTTGTGTGCTTATGTGTGTCTGTGCACATACCAAGCCATGTAAGAGACGATCTGGACCTCTTAAACCACCTCCCCAAACATGTCAACAACGACACTATTATTGGGTCTTTCGATGTAGTGAATCTCTACACAACGATCCCACTCCAATACGGACTAGAAGCAATAGGATTCTGGCTAGAGCAATATCCCAATGAGATACCTAACAGAATAGAAAAAAGCTTCATCACCGAGGGATTAAAATTTATCTTACAGAACAACTTTTTTGATTTCGATGGCAGTACTTACAAGCAAATATCGGGGACTGCGATGGGTACAAAAGCCGCTCCAACTTATGCCAACTTAGTCATGGCATACTTAGAAGTCCAGATATATGAACAGTCCAAATCAAAATACGGATTGAACTTCCACAAATATTTATCAGAGAATTGGAAACGCTACTTGGATGATTGTCTCATTCTTTGGTCCCACACACTCGACCAACTGAAGGATTTCAAAAACTTAATAAACGGCATCAATAACCACATCCAATTCACAATGGAATACAGCCAAGTTCAACTCCCATTTCTGGACATCTTAATCTTTAAAAAATACACAAATATTGAAACTGACATACAATACAAACCAACAGATTCCAAGCAATACCTGCTATTCACCTCCAACCATCCAAAGCACACGAAGACGAACATTCCTTTTAACCTAGCAAGAAGAATTTGCACAATTGCCTCCAATTATGAAACGCGAAATAAAAGACTTCAAGAATTAAAGGAAATTCTACTCGAAAGAGAGTACCCACTAATAAATAATGGAATAGAAAGAGCTAAAGCAATAGGCATTGATGAATTACGAAAACAGAAACAAATTCGAGGTACGTCCAATATTCTATCATATATCTCAACACACAACCCCAAAAATGCGGAAGCTTACAACACTATTCACAAGAACATCCCACTACTAAAACAAAACCCAAGAATGAAAAAAGCCCTTGAAATACACAAAATAATCAAAAGCAAAAGACAACCGAAATAACTGAAAACATTACTCACCAATGCCAAATTACCTACCACAAACCCACAACCTACTGTCAGAAAATGCGGTCGCTCTAATTGTGGAACCTGCACTCACCTCATTGAAGGTAACACGTATACATTTAAATCAGGACAACATTTTACTGTAAAAATCACTTCACATGCTCATCAAAAAATCTAGTTTATGCCATTAAATGTAAAGGATGCAATGAAGATTATATAGGACAAACTAAACTCACACTTAGAAACAGAATGACAGTTCATCGCCAACAATTACGAGATCCAACCACGAGACAGATACCACTAAGCGCATATCTAGACATATGCGCAAGTAATAAGACCACACAAATTCCAAGTCTTCCGATTTTACCTTTGCGCTAACAATACAACAGAACAAATACGAATAAATAAGGAAAATATGTTTATTCAAAAATATAGACCAGCATTAAATATGGTTTAATATACATTATATCAACACCATAACATGCTAACCATCCAAACAGATACATACACACACACATAACACCTTCTACTTTAGAAAATAAAAACCCGAACTAAATAAACCTTAACATACGTTTGCACTGACAATACAACAGTACAAATACGAATAAGTAAGGAAAATATGTTCATTCAAAAATATTCCTACTAAAGGAATCATTGTCCTACACACACACACACACACAATATATATATATATTCTCTTCATCTTAACATGCTAACCATACTCCCACACACATAATACCCATACACACACATACAACTCCCTCCCCCATTTCTACTAATAGAATCACTTTCCTACACACATATATACACACACACAAAATATATATATTCTCTCCATCTTAACATACTCCCCCCCCCCACGCACACACATACCACCCATATACACACACACAACGCCCTCCCGCATTTCTACTAATAGAATCATCTTCCAATACACACACACACACACAAGCACACAAGCACACAAATAAACATACACATCTTTACTTTCTTTACTTCAATAGAAAATCTGAATTCTGACACCCCAGCGAACTAACCATATGCACTGAACCAGAACAATTCTCCCATCCCATTTCTCTTGACCATTATCTTTTGCTTGTCATAAAATTCTCTAAAAAGGCTACAGAATATATTTCCAAATAAGGGCGCGAAAATTTAATGAAAACTTGTTCACGTGACAGACATTATTTCATTTTTAACCAATCAAATTACGTTTATTAAAAAAAAAATCGTGAGCCCCCTTTTTTTAAGTAAAAAGAAATTCAAACACACACACACACACACACACACACACACACACACACACACACACACACACACACACACACACACAAGCACACAAATAAACATACATATCTTTACTTTCTTTATTCAATAGAAAATCTGAATTCTGACACACCAGCGAACTAACCATATTCCCTAAACCAGAACAATTCTCCCATCCAATTTCTCTTGACCATTATCTTTTACTTGTCATAAAATTCTCTAAAAAGGCTACAGAATAGATTTCCAAATAAGGGCGCGAAAATTTAATGAAAACTTATTCACGTGACAGCCATAATTTCATTTATAACCAATCAAATTACGTTTATTTAAAAAAAAGCCTTCGTGAGCCTCATTTTTTTAAAGTAAAAAGAAATTCAAACACTCATATATGAAAACACAACCTGTGACACCCCCCCCCCCTTGTTTGAAGAACTTTGTAACGCGAACTGGCGCGAAATTTATTATAATTATTGACCAACCAATCAAATTACTTGTCGAAAAACCTGGCATTTCGAGCCACTTTTTCCATATAAAACAAGTAACATTCAGTGACCAACCAGATGTGAGAAAAACCACAGACCCTCCATCTCAACTCACCTTTTGAAAAGCAGCAGAACTGCGAAACCGGTAAAGGAACCAAATAAATATATATATATTTTTAAAAATAATACTCCAGTTGCATTTTCGATTTCATTTTTTTTCCTTTATACTTTCCCTCTTGTAGGACACCTCGGTTATTTTTCATTTTGTAAAAAAAAAATCACTTTCTAATATATATATATATATATATATATATATATATATATATATATATATATATATATATATATATATATATATATATATATATATATATATATATATATATATATATATACGTATATATGCATATAAATATATGTACTCATGACCTGGACGGGATTACATATGTATCTAGCACATTACTTGAATCACATTGTCTCTTCATGTCACTCTAAATTTAATAATATACACACAGATATTTATAGTTGTATACACTCACACACACACAAATACGTCGTACGTACATAATACCTTATATATATATATATATATATATATATATATATATATATATATATATATATATATAACAAAGGAATTGTGGTAAGGAAACAAATGGACCATAACGCACCAGAGTACTCAATACTTAGGGTAGTAGCGTGGGAAATAGGAAAATGTATGACCCTAACGGCAGAGCTCAAGCTGTTTCGACTGCTATTTCTGGACTAAATTAGAATGTTTAGCCTGGTGAATAAATAGCCGAACTTTTCAAGGGGGTACTTCCTTATATGGGAAGATTGTAGTTGTCAAGAGGATTGGTTAAAATTTGTTGTAAACACAAATAAGTCTATCATGGCATTTGGTGGGGAGTAGGGTGGCTGAACTTGCCTGTAGAACAATAGGGGAGTTAGTGGAGCGGTCAAGCGTTGAAAGTGATATGTATACATCAGATTCTAAGGATAGTGTATGAAGTGGGGGAGGGAGGTTATAGAATAGGTAAATTGAAAGAGAGTTGGAGACAATAAAAGATACTAGAAATAAATAAAAAAATATATAAATTTACATAGTTAGAAATGAATAAAGAAATCACAATGCTATCTTACAATTACAGGTTAAAAGTTGAGAATAGAAAAAACTTATAGAAATTACAAAACAGATACAAACTTAAAGGGGTTTTTAACACATCTGCTATACGTAGTTAGTAAAACGTATTCGGCCAATTCTATCTTAAAATAACAGGGGTGGGGGAACTGATGCTACAAGGCCCGATGGGCTGCATCGGCGTAGGCGAAAGGGGAAAGCAGACGAGGAAGAAAATAGGGGGTGGAAGGAAATGATAGGATGAGACAGGTGGAAGAAGTTGACAAAGAGGAAAAGAAAAGAGATACATTTATCTATGTAAGCTGGGGTTTCCCCTAACTTATTCGGCAAGTGTGGGGGGGTGTATCAACCCTTGTCTACCCACCCGGGTCGTTATAGGGTTTTTAGGGCGAGGTAAATCCTACGCAATCTGTGTTTGCATGCGGTTACCAGTTCATCTTTCTTGTTTAGGAGTTGGTCCTTCGAAAACAGCATTTGTAATGTTTCCTCCGAGCATAAGTTAAACGGACGGCGTCCTCCTGTGTAAGAGTTAGATCTGGACAGTAAGCTCCAAGTGAGATTGTAGTTTATATGGAGCCATGTTGGGTTTGGTATCTCACACGTCTGTTCACACTCCCGATTATGTACCCACATATACACACACACACAACAATACACACACATATACACACACGCAGGCTCACACACATGCATGCATACACATACTTACGCACACATGTATAGACACACATACCCCCATACACATATATACACACACAGACTCTCCCTCTCTTACACATACCCAAGCACACCTACACCTATATACAGACCACCACATGTCTACTAGCGCCTGCCTATACAGCCCCCTACATCCGGTCTCACATGCACGCACACGCGCATACACACACGTACATGCATACAAAGACACATATAGGCGATCGGGCAAATCTGCACATATATACACAAACACTCTCAGTCACATACATAGACACACAAACGCACATACACGCATATCGTTATGGATTGGCATCAAGGACAGACACACTTCCAAAGACATAAGCACACATACACACAGCGATACATACCTGTACATATATCTACGCACAAGTACATGTACCCGCACATAAAGATATAGACAAATCCTTTATTATATATTATTTCATCATATATCTAGTATGTATATATATATATATATATATATATATATATATATATATATATATATATATATATATATATATATATATATATATATTATATTGTATACTATATTGTTATTTTATTGTATATTGTATTTTTATTGTATACTGTATATTTATTATACGGTTTTGTTTATATACGTATATGTGTAAGCATGTGTGTGTAAGCACATATGCATATGTGCATGTGTGTGTCCGTGTGCGTATGTATATATACACATATATATATATATATGGATATGCATAGGTATATGTGTGTGCGTACATGTGTGTCTATGTGTATGTATGGGGGTGTGTGTGTACACATATAGACATATATGTGTGTATAAGTATGTATGAGTTTGTGTGTATATATATGTATATATATATATGTATGTGTATACATATATGTATATGTGTATGTGTATGTGTGTGTGTCTGTATGTGTGTGTATGTGTGTGTATGTGTGTGTGTATGTACACACATATATATATATACATGGTGTGTGTATCTGTCAGTTGAGGTGTGTGTGGATGCGTACGTACACCCACATAGGACAGGGTTTGTCTAATTGTTTATATGCGGGTACATGTACTTGTGTGTAGATATATGTACAGGTCTGTATCGCTGTGTGTATGTGTGCTTATTTCTTTGGAAGTGTGCCTGTCCTTGATGCCTATCCATAAGGATGTGCGTGTGTGTGTCTATGTATGTGTCTGAGAGTGTTTATGTATATATGTGCAGATGTGCCCGAACGCCGACATGTGTCTTTGTATGCATGCATGTGTGTGTGCCTGCGTGTGTGTATATGTGTGTGTGTATTTGTGTGTGTGTGTGTATATGTGGGTACATACTCGGGAGTGTGAACTGACGTGTGAGATACCAAACCCAGCATGTCTCCATTGAAGTGTGTCGGCAGTAAATCGTGACAAGAATTTATGATGACGTAGAAAAACAACAGCCAATGGCATAACAAGAGTGGAAGATGTTTTTTGAAGGTGTTTTTTGATGATAACACCCCAGTGAAAAAATTTGCTCCGAAAGAATTGCATGTGTCCGAAGAACCTGCAGCCGTAGAATCAGCCAGATCCATACAGTGATCATGTCTCAAGCCACCTGCCGGCGAAACAATTGTAACACGCAATAAACTGAATCCAGATGCATCACATATATATTAATAATATTAATGAATGCAAACTATCTTTATAAAACCATATTTATTTGATTATATATATTTCAAGGGTAGCAAAATGTTGGTACGTCCTCATCAGATGAAATACATAAGTTGTTTTACAGATAGTGACATATAAAAAAAAATTACCGTTTTAAGTTCAGTTTAAATAACGCTTTATATATATATTAGTATTAGTGTTCTGAAATAGCGACGTATACATGAATGTATATATTGTATATTTGGCAATATGCTGTATATATATAATAGGGAACGATTGACTTTCTTCAAATCGGACCGAGGAAACAAATGGACTCTTTTAAGAATATTTTTCTACATCACCAGTTTCACAGTTCTTATGATTATCAAAAGTAAAATTGGGATGGAGTGTTTGTGTAGCTGTTTCTTTATCTGCTCATATGTGTGTCTATAAATCTATTTATCTATCTCTATTGAAAGATAGATATAGATAGATAACAAAAAAATAGGGTAATGTGCTCGACAAAACAATGTAGATGTCTCTAAATATTTGTGTTGGTATCTGTATAACTTAATCAATTTTTTTCTTGCTGTCGGGCAAAGTCGATGCTTAATTCTCAACATCTTTGTCACACGTTTTATACTGTACGATATTGATATAAACACTGTATCTGTCTATCTATCTATCTATCTATCTATCTATTTATCTATCTATCTATCTATCTATCTATCTATCTATCTATCTATCTGTCAAGAGTGGGACCAATCCGGTTGACCACCGAGTCTATTGTAACGATTAAGCCACCTCCCCTCTTCAAAAACGAAGGAGAGGCGGTGTTTCTGTGCGTAATAGCCATGGCGAAAGAGGTTGTATGGTGGACGCGTCTGAAAGGACTGAGGTCAGACACCTTTCTCTCTGGCCAACAACTGGTCTGTTTCTTCCGATATCATTTCGGAAGAAGGATCAGGATGGAGAGAGAGGTGCTGCACCCCAGCCGTTTCTATGAAAGATGGGTGAAAGTGGCGAGAATGGCCCGTGTGAATGGGCCTTCACTCTACATCAAACTATAGGTGAGGAAGATGAAAGACCAAGGGAGCATCCCTTCTCTGTGCTCCTGAAGAGAAGGGTTGCACACTTTTTTCGGGGGTGTGTGCGACCCCCCAAGGCGCCTCCTCTCTATTGAGGACTTTGTTATAAATTTTATTTTTTGTTATATTTTATTTTATTTTTATATATTGTTATTGCCTCCTCCTTATTGAGGACGCCTTGTTTTGTAAACTCACCCCATTGTACTTGTCCCACTTTTGATGCCCTGGTGGCAAATAAAAGAAACATATCTATCTATCTATCTATCTATCTATCTATCTGGCACACCGAGTGTGCCCAGGCGCTCACGGCTCTCTGGCAGGCGGACCCGGCTGTCAGTGGAGAATCCACCTCGTCATTCTATAGAGGGCTGGTGGTTAGCAGGTGCGACGACGCCCTTGGAGAAGCCCTAGGCATGGAGGAAGACGAACTGGCCAACCTGTTCGGTATGACATTCAGCCCGGGACCCATGGATAACTTCCAGAAGTCCCTGGCCTGGCAATGCTACAGAAGGGCTCTGCCCGTTCGAGAAAGGATCTACAGACACGGGCGCCCGGGTAAGGACCCCTCGAAAAAGATCTGTCCCAGATGCGTGTGCGACGAGGAAACCGTTGCACACGCATTGGTACACTGCTCGGGCATTGCTAATCTGTGGGGCTATGTCGAACAACTGCTGTCAAGGGTGGGACCGATCCGGTTGACCACCGAGTCTATTGTAACGATCAAGCCGCCTCCCCTCTTCAAAAACGAAGGAGAGGCGGTGTTTCTGTGCGTAATAGCCATGGCGAAAGAGGTTGTATGGTGGACGCGTCTGAAAGGACTGAGGTCAGACTCCTTTTTCTCTGGCCAAGAACTGGTCTGTTTCTTCCGATATCATTTCGGAAGAAGGATCAGGATGGAGAGAGAGGTGCTGCACCCCAACCGTTTTTATGAAAGATGGGTGAAAGTGGCGAGAATGGCCCGTGTGAATGGGCCTTCACTCTACATCAGACTATAGGTGAGGAATATGAAAGACCAAGGGAGCACCCCTTCTCTGTGCTCCTGAGGAAAAGGGTTGCACACTTTTTTTCGGGGGTGTGTGCGACCGCCCAAGGCGCCTCCTCTCTATAGAGGATTTTGTTATAAATTTTATTCTGTTATATTTTATTTTATTTTTATATTTTGTTATTGCCTCCTCCTTATTGAGGACGCCTTGTTTTGTAAACTTCCCCCTTTGCACTTGTCCCACTTTTGATGCCCTGGTGGCAAATAAAAGAAACATATATTAACTAATATATTTATCTATCTATTTATCTATCTATCTATCTATCTATCTATCTATCTATCTATATATATATATATATGAGTTGAAAACAAAAAAGAAAAACAATAGCGAATTGTGCAGTACAAACAGTGTTAGTATTCGGTTCTCGCTTATATGTATGCATAATGTATATATATATATATATATATATACATATTCTTTTTTCTAAGGCGGCTAAAATTCCCGAGATCCATGGACGAGTTCTCTCCAGCGGTCTCTGTCCCTCATTATCGCTGCCATATCCTGCATCTCCAACAGACCAGTGTCTGTCCTTAGGGCATCAACATATGTTAACCTTGGTCTTCCTCTTCTAGTGTGTCCATGTAGAGAGAGAGAGAGAGAGAGAGAGAGAGACGGGGAAGAGTGAGAGAGAGAGAGAGCTAAATAGATGCATTAATGCAACAGATATCTCTCTGGATTCTAATAGCAAAATGAATGACGACCGTATTGACAAGATTGTTTTATTAAGCAAATTGAATTTAGATAAGACTCTCACATCCAGTAGGCTCTATTTAGGTGTTTTTTAACGACTAGTTCTTAATGTGACATTAGAAGGTCGACACCATCACTGCAGCAGCAGTAGTAGCTCCATCATCACCATCAATAGTAGCAATAGTTACTGTTCATGTTATTGCTATTTTTAAAAATACTAGAATTTAGCTGCTCTGTTATAAACTTATGGGTAATGTAAGACGTGACAGTGTAGGATCAAATATGATATGTTATCTGTTCTTCCAATCCGTGGTCATGTGATAGCAGGAGTAACAAGCCACGTCCGTGATGCTCATAGTATCAATCGATGGTATTACTTGAAATGGAGTTGAAGCCATCATAATTATGTGTGTGTCTTGGGTGATTTTAATGATAGGGACCCCAGTCCTATCATCTCATTTATACAGCTGTGTAAACTGGATCATATATATATATATAAAACAAATAACGCTGCTTACCAAAGTATATTTCTCAACACGGTCTTTGTAGGTTACAATAATATTCCAACATTAAGGATCAGATTATAGTATCCAGGTGGAAAATCACGGAGTAATAATATTTTCAATGTACAGTAACACTAGGCGTGAAGTATAAAAACAGTGAAGAATTTTATCAAACGGTCATTCTATAATACATGTTTCAATACAATATAAGTCTACATAGTGCTGGTTGTATATTAATATTATATTATTATTATTATGATTGGCAGTATCGGTAGAGGGTCGGATGCCATGCTTTGACGCATAGAGTTACGGCCCTTTCCATTCTGAGTTCAAATCCCGCCGAGGTTATCTTTGCTTTTCATCCTTACGGAGTCGATAACATAAAGTACCAGTAATGCACTGGGTAATTGCTGGCCTTGTGCCAAAAGTAGAAACAATTATTATTATTATCATTATGCCATGCATGGTGGTGGATTGGCAGTATCGGTAGAGGGTCGAACGTCATGATTTACAGCACAGAATTAGGGCCCGTTATGATCTTAGTTCAAATCCCGCCGAGGTTAACTTTGTCTTTCATCCTTACGGGGTCGATAAAATAAAGTACCAGTAATGTACTGGTAATTGTTTGCCTTGTGCCAAAAGTAGAAACAATTATTATTATAGCCAGCAATACATTAAATACTGCATTTCGTCGGAAAGATTTGAATGTAGGTGATAAGTTGTATGTTACAGTAAAGATATTTCTACTGCTACCCACTCTCATTAAAAGGCAACTGGCCTAACAGGAGAGGTAGAAAAGATATAATTTAGACGGTCACAGAGAGTAGCAAATACAATAAGCAAAAACTATAAACAAAATAAAATACAAAATTAGCTATGGAATATTTATTTGCTCTACGGGTTATATATATATTTATACATATATATATATATATATATGTGTGTGTGTGTGTGTGTGTGTGTGCGTGCGCGCGTGTGTGTGTGTGTATCTTTGTAGGCGTGCGTGGGCCGTCGAAACGGCTTGAGCTCTGCCGTCGGGGTCATACTTTCTCATGTATATATATATATATATATATATATATATATATCAAGTAAAAATAACGGAGTAAAGGACTCGCGTATAATCCTGTAATTAAATGAGCTCAAAGGGCACTTTAAAATACAATATATAGAGGCACTTTCCCATCTATATATTGTATTTATATACATATTAATATAAAACGAAAATTCAGTGATGCATCTGAACTCAATTTATTGTGTGTTACAATTGTTTCGCCGGCGGACAGCTCGAGACGCGGTCATTGTGTGGATTTATCTGATTCTGGATCTGCAGGTTCGACGGACACGTCTAATGATTTCGGAGCAAATTCTCTCACTGGGGTGTTAATGTCAAAAACATCCTCTTCGCGCGTCCTGTTATTGGCTGCTGCTTTTCTACGTCATCGAAATTCTGACCAACAGGTGTGAATTCTACTGACCATCAGCTGTCCCTTTCAGCCACACTTCGATGAATTACTACTGGGTTTGGTAGTTCACATGTCCACGCGCGCACTCACACACACATATACACACACGCACAATCACATAGATAAACACATCCGTACGCATAGACTCCCGCTATACACACACATTTAAGGAGAACATATAAACCTATAAACATACGCATACACAGACGCCTGCCTACATGCCCATATACATCAACACACACACACACACACACACACACAGGCGCACACACCTGGTATTCGCCTAACAGAACTAAGAGAATCTTTGCTCAAACAAAAATACCCATCTCTACTTATAGAAAATGGCATACAGCGGGCTATAAAAATACCAATACAACAACTTAGGACAACCCAAGGAAGAAGAAACCAAGAACTGGTCATACCATTTATAATGACACACAACCCATGTCACCAGAATATCTTCAACACTGCCAAAGCAAACCTACCGATCATTGCTCAAAGTAATGAATTAAAAGGCTTAATCACAGATCGATCTTTGACTCTTAGTAAAAGACAGCCAAAAAATTTGAAGCAAAGTTTGACCTTAACAACAAAGACCAATAATCAACCGTATCTAAATGAAATGATAGTCGATGCGGCACATGTCAATCCATACACGCCGGTCAATATATGAAAACAAAAACTGGAAAAATATTCCCAAATGCAAATATGAACTGCAAAAGCAGAAATCTAATTTACTGCATTAAATGCCCGAATTGTGAAGAACTATATGTCGGTCAAACTGGAAATGCACTATCGGAACGTGCACGTGTACACCGTCAACAAATCAGACACCCAAATGTCCGTCAGATACCCCTAAGTAACCATCTAGCAACATGTGGTCAGGGAATATTTATAATATTCCCATTCTACAAATTATACAGTCCAAGTGAAATCAAGAGAAAAATCAAAGAAAATAATTTTATTGATAAATTCAAACCCAAGCTAAATGAACAATAATAACGCTTAGGGGTATTACTTCTACTATCACTATGACTACGACCACTAACAACAACAACAACAACAACAACAAGAATAATAATAATAAAAGTGATGTTGATGGTGATGATTAATAGAAAATGATATTTTCATCATTTCTAAAAATAGCAAAACAATTGATGTTTTGGATATGATTAATTATTGGTCGTTAGATATGCTCAACCAGCCGTGACGCTTAAACCAATCAGCTTTAGTAATTCAGTGAAACTACACACTGATTGGTCGAAATACAGTTTGCAGGACTTAGCATTCTGGAGCCACTTTTCCCTGTATAAAATGTATAAAAAGTAGAAAATTTACCCATCTTATTACAGTTGAAAATTGCAAACTTGACTGTCACCACATAATATGATCCTGAAGATTGCGAAAGCATGAAAGTACTTGTTCAATTACCACTTAGAATTTAATATTCTATCATACTATTTCATTATAATACCATTATAAATTTTAAAGGAATGTAAATAAAACGAGTAAATCAGATAAAGTTGTAATTCCTCTTATTAATATAATCTTCTATACACAATCATACACACCCGTGTATATTTATCTATCTATATATACATATATATATATATATTATGCCTTTATGTTAAATAAAGAAATATATATATATATATATATATATATATATATATATATATATATATATATATATATATATATATATATATATGCACAAATAGGATATATACACAAAGTCATATAAAGATACACAATAGGTCATACAATGGGTCATATATGAAATGATGCATCTTGTTATAAGCATGCACATATATAAACAATATAACCATATACATACATATACACACACACACACACACACACACACACACACACACACACACACACACACACACACACACATATATATATATATATATATATATAGTGGTAGAGCACTCAGTCCATGGGACGAGTTAAGTAGAAGTGGTTACACAACAGTTAGTTCACCATATCGAGAACAATTGTTTCAACTTAGCGGATCCTCAGCTCGTAATGGACATGGTTATACGGAACAGGAATATATATATATACGCATACATATATACACATATAAAAAATAAACGTGCAATATATTAAAATTATAGATATAACGTCACATAGAGATATATAAAAATGAAGAAGGAGGAATGTGTATGTGTATGAGATAGTACACAGGAGAAGCATGAGATATACAGAACATATAATATGTGTTACAAGATGGAATATGTGGAGAATATGGACTCTCTATTGAAAATATACACATGCATGGGGGTGCATGGACCGGCCATACTGGAGCATGTCACTGTGGTTGAGGTATAGTGTCCTATAGGTGTAATGCATTTGACTGAAAGTCATGGAATCCGGGTCAACCTGTCCCGGCTCAGGTGATGTTCTTGCCTAGGGTGACGTGCAGAGTCGGGTGCATCTCGGGTTATTTCGGTTTACCCCACAGGGCATATATAGTCATCAGGATATGGTCTCTGATCCCTTCAACATGTTTCCCAGCTCTGGTCGGTCTATGCTCCGTCGCATGCCTTTAGCCTGGGCTTCCCGGTGGATTCCATGCGGAGAGTGTGCACCTTCTCTGGTGTCTGCACGTCATGATTATTTTCGATTTCAAGTTGACCACCTCATCCTTCAGTCTGACCATCTCCATGGACTCGTATAGGCATAGCCTATACTTTCTGTTTCCAGCCGAGTATGTATTCGTGTGCCGAACAATTCTACAGTCAAGGGCATACAGGGTGTCTCTGTCTTTCAAGTCCGACACCAGGTCCACCAGCCTAGAAGAGTGCCTCTTACTCCGGTCCTTCAAAGAGTTCGTGTGGTTATACATCCGCGATGTAAAGGTCGAGGATGTTGCGCCGATGTAGGTGCGCTTTATATTGTGCGTGCTAACCACACATTTATATACCAGGCCCTTCGTCAGGCATCTTCTCTGCAGTTGTACGTTCTGTCGTTATGTTGTTCATTTCAAACGCCTGGCCCTTGATCTGCTATGGCCCTCTCCCGGATTCTCAGGGTGTTGTTGCGCCGACACGGTGATATCTCTTTCGACACTCATTCCCGCCCGGCGTTGGAGTGTATCGTCTTCCGCGGGCGTGGCGGCCGCCGGGAGGGCCGGGTTGTGGCTGGAAGACCGGTCTGCGAGGGGCCCTCCGTGCTCCGATGGACGGTCATTCCGCCGCCGCGATTGATGGTCGAGATTCCCCATCTTCGCCCCGTTGGTTTTGGCCATGTAGTCGGCCATGTTAGATGCTGTGGAGAAGGAAAACTTCACTGTGTGGCGGTTGAAGATCTTGTGGTATCTGTTCGACGGCGGGAAGCATTCATCTAACGCTCGGAAATAGAGGCTTGGTATATTGCTGCATTCATGCTTAGAATACGGCGCGTTAAACCATGTAACGGCCTTAGATCTAGTCTTGTACTTTCGTGTGTGAGTAGCAGCGTGGATGTGTTTTGGATCTGGGGTCCGTCTCGGGTTTTGCCCGCCCATTATTTCGTCCCCTATGTTGCCTCTATCTATATGTCTACTGTGGGCGTCAGTGTTACGCCTTTCGCTTACTATTTTTGGGGACACATGTATATATATATATACATGTGTCCCCAAATATATTTCTCTAAGTTTTCATCCCATCACACTTACAATATGCCACACACACACACACACATACACACACATGTTTATATACACACTCACATATACACACTCATACTCTCTAAAATAATTGTTTCTACTTTAGGCACAAGGCCAGCAATTATCCAGTATATTACTGGTACTTTATTGTATCGACCCCGTAAGGATGCAAGGCAAAGTTAACCTCTCTAAAATAATATTCCTAAAATAGAATTTCTTTTGACAATCCCACTCATGTACCTCTCTCCCCTATAGCAATTGTCTCTAGCTTACATTTCCTCCCTTCGCCATCCCCATCTGAACTCTTGACAATTGAGACTAATATTTAAAATAATTTTGTTCAGTGAAAAGACACAACTACCAACCTCTCTTCTACTACTACTACTACTACTACTACTACTACTACTCCTACTACTACTACTATGTATACCCCCTCTCTCTATATATAAGGTTTCCATTTTAGAGCCAGTCTTTGAAACAAGAAAGATGAACAGACCTTTTCACCACTCAATTTAATTTTTTTTTATATTTAATTATCTTTAATCCTTTTTAATTGTAATCTTCAACATTTGATAAGATGGTTTACACTGATACATCGAAACCGGTTATGTTCTATATATTTTATATACATTATAAAACTCCTTTTCTTTTAAAAGAATTGTTCCTCTCATTTTTTCAATAATGTCACTTTTACGAATCAAAGAAGAAGAAAAAGAAAAACAGATCCTTAAATGTATTTTACTGCTATTTCCAATTCCACTTTTTCTCTATAACCCCTGTTTTGTATGGAAACTTACTCTCTTTTCATATATATATATATATATATATATATATATATGTGTGTGTGTGTGTGTGTGTGTGTGTGTGTGTGTGTGTGTGTGTGTGTGTGTGTGTGTGTGTGTGTGTGTGTGTGTGTGTGTGTGTATTGGTGATTCAATAGATTCACGTTTACTTTCGTTTGCTTTATTTACCTGTATTCTCAGGTGTATAA
>OZ024742.1:364315876-364458376 GCA_964016885.1 Eledone cirrhosa | reverse complement strand
GGCCAAATGATCATGATCAGCGATTTTATCAAAAGATAAAGGTTCAAATCTCCAGTATAAAATACCTGAACAAAATGTGTCAATGCTGAAAGACAAACTGAAACACCATGTCGACCACAAACGTCTACAGACCACCCTTTTACACGCTCAAACGCTTTTTACATTGAAAGGTCATATGTATATTTCGATAAAGCAGTAGCAACATTTCTTTGACATCTCATAAATTTATATTTGTGCTGATAAATCCTAGCGTTAAAATTCTTCTTAGAGAATCCGAAGTACGATTTTGGAAGTGAGTTGTCATGTATGGCTTAACCCATCACATTAATAACGGCGCCAATTACATGTTAGATGATTTTATCACCAGTACCAAAGCTACATGTTCGTACGTAATTTGAATTAACAGCACTAGACTACAGAACTAAGGGTTTTTTTTCACTTAATAACGAACGATTGTCATCAATTTGGAATATGTTCTGAACAGTATATTACATATACAGGTTCCTTCTTTTCTTTTCATAAAGATCGTCCAAAATCGGAACCAAGAATCTCAGTATAATGGATTCTGAAGTTTCTAGTTTCCAATGAATGACACAAACACACACACACACACACACATACACACACACACACACACACACACACACACACACACACACACACACACACACACACACACACACACACACACACACACACACACGCACGCACGCAGACACACACACACACACACACACACACACACACACAGGCACACATACGCACGCACACACACACATACTCACACACACATATGTATATATACATACATAGATACATGTATACACACAGATAAATGAGTATGTATCATTGATAATAATTCACACATACACCCACAATATAGATAAATATATATAACTCAACAACGACACAGATTTATAAACAATCGCACTGTGATAGACATCAATATCCAGCAAACTTGATGGCCATAATATATAAACATATTTATGATCCCTTATACACATATCTCTCCTAATCGAAATCTACGCAACATATTGACGTTTAAGGGGACACAATCCATACGAGCCCTAATAAAAATGATGTTACTCTTACAATAATTTTTCTGTAAATTACAACGTAGCCGAATTTCAACATATCTCTATCATCTTGAGCCGCCTATGTGCCGATCTGTGAATGCATTGTTGTCTAATTCACAAAGCTGTCTATTACCTTATATCTGTTTAATAGTAGTCGGCGACGTGGGGAAGACGTTAAATCGTCGGTTATAATTCTCTACGGTTTTATTTCCGACTTTCAGTGGTTTGAGTTCAAATCTCCCTGAGGCCATCTTTTCTTCATCCATTTCAGGTCGATGAATAAAGTATCAGTTAAATACTAGAGTCGGTTCTTCCTCTATACTCTCATTCTCACTTATCTCACTCTCGCTAACTCTCTTTATATTTCTCTGGAGGAAATCCGTTGTGTTCTGACCTGGAAAGAGATGGTCTCGGGTAGGTTTTAAATGCCCTACGATACTACATTAAGGGCCAACATTGTTTCATGACCAACCGCAATGTGTGACATATATTTAAAATGGCCAATGTGGTATTATATCTTGTTGTATCATGCAATATCTTGTTATCTGATGGTTTCCTGTTTGATGTTTTAAATGTATCATCCAATTTTTATGTTTGTATGTATTAAGTATATACATAGCTTTTATAAACTCCTTATGCAAATTTAAACATTAATATCTTTTGAAGTACACTTGATTGAAATACACAGTTAATTACATATGAAATATTTAGATATTTTATATGTTATTCACACATTCATAATTTATGCAGATCTAATGTTAATCAATATTTTTACTCTTTGGACAAGACGGATCTCAAAATTGTTTTAAAATATTTCTAGATTGTTAATAATAATAAATGTACCTAGTAAGAACAGATACTAACAAGTAAACCAATATGAAACTTTTATATATTATATATTAGGGCGGTGGATTGGGAGTATCAGTAGAGGGTTGGACGTCGTGCTTTGCAGCATAGAGTTACATCCCTTTACGGTCTGAGTTCAAATACCACCGAGGTTAACTTTGCTTTTCATCCTTACGGGGTAAAAAAAAAATAAAGTACCAGTAACGCAATGGGAAGATTGCTGGCCTTGTGTTAAAAGTAGAAACAATAATTTACACTGAAATTCTCCAACGTTATTAACGTTTAAATTTGCACAAGTATTTTATAAACAACTTTTATGAAATAGATGGGTGAATGTACAATACTGTATATATATATATATATATATATATATATATATATGTATGTATATATATATATATATATATATATATATATATATATGTGTGTGTGTGTATATATGTGTATATATATATATATATATATATATATATATATATACATTTACACACATATCTATATATCTCTATATATATATATATATATATCTATACATGTAGATCAATGTATTATAAATTATTTGAAGCTGAATGTTCACAATTGCTCCTATATCTTTCATCTTTCGGTTATTTAGGCAATATTACATATAGAAAATGTGTGAACATTCGAAAGGTGAAGAAGACTTTTGGATGTACGTACCTGGTAGTGAGTGTGTGAATGTGCGTGTGTGCTCATATATGTGTATATGTAAATAAATATATAACTTCTTAACTCCCACATAGAGATACTATAGAATATATATACATGTATGTTTGAAAAGCGCAAGTTAAGAGTTGACATCAACTACAGACCCACGACGGTTTTTATAGTGTTGCTTTACAATTATGTATTCTGCAATCATTTTCAATTTGTTAAAATCCCTGATCAAGTTAGTCACTTAATTATCACAAATAACATAATTAAATATACAACTATTGAAGAAGATTCCGCATAGACATATCTAGGAATAAATAATATTATTATTTTGTCTCTTGTTTGTATATATATACACACACACAGTCATATATATATATATATATATATATATATATATATATATATATATATATATATATATATATATACATATCCATAGATTTATAGTAGCAATAAATGAATAGTTATACTTCCTAAAGCAGTCGATACAATAGGCAGGATAATAGTACATTTGTATTAATATAATAATATTGTATTTAATGATGTGAAACTGCAATCTCAGCATTGATGACATCATTGATACACAATGTTGAATAAAGTTATTAATGGCCTGTATATATATATATTTGTTTTGTAAGGTTTTGATATGAAATCGTGTGTCGAAACAAATGTTTATATCTTATTTATTATAGCAATCACTGTTTATTATTGACTGACCATCGACTGAATACAGATAGAAAAATATATATATATAGTCTAACAAAGTCCTTTCGTTGCACATCTGCAACCGATGGTCTGTCAATGATAAACATTGATTGCCAAATAAATTAACTATGGAGATATAAAAGTTGCAGAAGCGAAAAGCGAAAACCAACCAAACAGTGAGTTTGTTCTGTTATTATTTCTGGCAATATTATTACAACAATATGACTCTCCCCAATTGTAACAATATATATATATATATATATATATATATATATATATATATATATATATATATATATTAGGAACCAGTAAGACCCCGACAGCTGAGCTCAAGCCGTTTCGAAACGGCTTGAGCTCAGCTGTCGGGGTCTTACTGGTTCCTATTATCCACTCTACTACCTCAAGTATTGAGTACTTTGGTGCGTTATGGTCCACCTGGTTCCTTACCACATTTCCTTCGTTATATATATATATATATATATATATATATATATAGGACATAAGTGGCTGTGGAGTGGCCTAATTGTTAACTTCGAATCGCCATCGTGAGGATCGAGGTTCAATCCGACTTTATGGACACCGTGGGAAAATACCATTTACAATAGTCTGACGTCATGTAAAGGGAATTATGTGGATGGAAACTGTTTGGAAGCGCTTCATTGGGACTGGAGATCTTCTTGTTACACACAGTCAAACTGAATCTCCCTGAGAAATATTACACATGCCAGTAGAATGATCATCCAATTGAACGTTAATTTCCTGATTAGGATCTTCCACAGAAGATTAACCTCCATCACACATAACGTGTATTGTTGAAAATTATAAAGTTGACAAATGTAAACTGATTTAAAATTATATGTATGTATAATGTCACAGAAGTAGGTAATACAGCTAAATATATATATTTGTAGTAATGTTATGGGTCGGACGCTATGCTTTGAAGCATAGAGTTACCTCCCTTTATGATCTGAGTTCAAATCCCGCCGAAGTTAACTGCCTTTTATCCTTACGGGGTCGATAAAATAAAGTACCAGTAATGTACTGGGATAATTACTGGCCTTGTGCCAAAAGTAGAAACAATTATTATTATTAGGGTGGTGGATTGACAGTATCGGTAGAGCGTCGGACGCTTTGCTTCGAGGCATAGAGTTACGTCACTTTACGTTCTGATTTCAAATCTCGAGGTTAGCTTCGTCTTTCATCCTTACGGAGTCGATGAAATAAAGTACCTGTCAGGCACAGGAATTGATTTAATCGACTTTTCCCCCTCCGACAACATTGATGGCCTTGTTTCTAATCAAGAAACCATTATTATTATCGTTATTATCATTGTTATTGCTGAAATATTATAATTATAATATTCATAACATGCGTACTGAAAAGCAACTACAACGACATCAATGACAATAATAATAATTACATGGACAACAACAATAAAAAAACGAACATATATCAATTACAGAAAACATTAGTCTGTATACATTATGTGTTATATTATTTCTAATACATTTAAAATAATATAATTATAATATAATTATAATATAATTATAATATAATTATAATAGAATTATAATATAATTATATTACCCAGTAAATATTTCCTAAGAAATACAGGATTTCTTTTAAATTCATCAATTTACTTAAATATTAATAACTGAATTTAAATTCAACGTTAATAAATATCAGGCATGTCTTGAAACAAGGAGCCATATTGAAATTAGAAATAGAAGCTTTCGCCATATCTTTGACTAAAGACATGTTAGCCTGATAGTGGGGTTTGGAACCCTCTCAGTTATGAAAAAAGATGAGTATTGATCAATACTCATCTTTTTCCATTTTTTTAGGGTTCTAAATTTCACTATCAGGCTAAAATTTCTTTTGTTAATAAACATATTCTTATGCACGTTGGTGATGAGAACATTTAAGGGACAGTCTTGAAAACTATATGATTGCATCAGAAATATCTAAAGTCATTATTCTTCCGATACCGCAAATTTCCACAACAATGTCTCCACCAATAAAAATGTATGAAACATTTGAATTAACAAAGGTGTTTTTAGATGTTTTCTGCTAAATTATTACAGGATATTAAGGGTTAAAACATGCTTCAGTATTGACATGGATACAACGAACTTGGTCAGAGCGGGATATTTCATTAGGTACAACCTATGTCGCAAATCATTATTATTATATCATTATTATTATCATAACAGACATTTCTTAACAGGATTGTTAATATATCGGGATATACACTTTACTTTATTGCTTCCAGAACGAGTTTAAATCACACCGAGAGATCTTTATCTTATCTGCAATTCAATGAGACAAATATGAAATGTTAATAGAATCGTAGAAAACTAATGTTGATCCGCAAAAATACAACAAAATAATTGTTTCTACTAATGGCACAAGGCCAGCAATTCACCAGTACATTACTGCTACTTTATTTTATCGACCCCGTAAGGATGAAAGGCAAAGTTAGCCTCGGCAGGATTTGAACTCAGAATGGTAAGGGCCGTAACTCTATACGTCAAACCATGTCATCTGACCCTCTACCGATACTGCCAATCCCAAAATAATGAAGAGTAAATACAGTTTGTAAAATATAAGTTTCTGTGATCATATATAGTAAGGAGAAGCGAATCATGCTGTGATGGTATGGTCTCTTCCCTGATGTGACTAGTAATTGCGAAAAAAAGCCATGTGATGATTATCATTATAGCAGATGGGCGGTGGATTGGCAGTATCGGTAGAAGGTCGGACGCCATGCTTTCCAGCATAGTTACGTCCCTTTACAATCTGAGTTCAAATCCCGCCAAGGTTAACTTTGCCTTTCAGCCTTACGCGTTCGATAAAATAAAATACCAGTAATGCACTGGGTATTTGCTGGTCTTGTGCCAAAAGTAGAAACAATTATTATAGCAGATGTCGTTTGATGTATATCAGCGTTTGCTCTGCAAACCGCTTTAAAGATAAAACAAAACATCGTACGTGCAGTTATCAACGGAAATTCAATGAGGTGCAAGTCTACAGTGAAACCAAATGCCGTTTATTCCCCCCACACCCACAGCATATATGCTTAATTTTCTGACATTCTCCTAATATATTGAACTTAGTACAACTATAGATGATATAACAGTGACATATCGATTCCACCATTCTATATCTTAGATATATACTTTTCGAAAAACTTGTCAAAGCACTCCCCAAGCGAAAGAAATACAATCGCGTTTATTTCGCTTTATTTGACTATTGAAAGAAACGTATTCATAAATAGAAATGGTGATATCTGTTATGTGATATTTCCTAGAAATGAAGGAACATATGTATTTAGGTGTCTAGTGTGTTCAGCTCACAATCAAATGGACGTGAATTCGATTCACTTTGGCGGGTTCCGTCTTGAGCAAAATTTCACGTTGTTACACTCCATTAAATATGCAAAAATGAGTTGTATATTTAGTTCAAAGAGCCAGCCCTATCTCTCATTGCATCACATTGAATATCCTTGATCACTTCGTTAAGCGTGTAGGTGTTTGTAGAATGCTCAGTCACGTTGTAATTTCACCAGCAACCTGTCCTTTTGTTCTAACAATTGGGATACTCGTCATTAGAACTAAAAAAACGGTGAAACAAACACACACGTGTGTATTTATTTATAATTTCAACCCAAACAATCTTCTCATTTTACTTAACACGTTTTCAGAAAAATAAACATAAGACTATAATAAATATAGAATATGGTATATATTGCCCATATATGTATATATATATATATATATTGAGTACTTTGGTGCGTTATGGTCCACCTGGTTCCTTACCACATTTCCTTCGTTATATATATATATATATATATATATATATATATATATGTGTGTGTGTGTGTGTGTGTATATATATATATATATATATATATATATATATATATATATATATATATATATATATATATATATATATATATATATATATATATATACATATATATATATATATTTATATTTATATATGGAATAGAATGAAACGAAATTTCATGTCTCACTCTTAGTACGGCACTTACTTAAATGTAAGTATGTATGTATGTATGTATACGTACATACATATATGTATACAGACGTACAGTAGTATGTATATATATATACATACATGCACACATATATATATGCATGTATCGGTTTACCGAACATTTATTATAATGCTCGGTTTGTTTCTTTGTAAATAAACAAACAGCCCGATTTACGCCTTACAGTGTTTAGTCAACCACGTCACCTTTTTGTTCAACAATGACACAGGCTGTTTGTTTATTTACAAACAAACAAACCGAGCATTATAATAAATGTTCGGTAAACCGATATATATATGTGTGCATGTATGTATATATATATACATACTACTGTACGTCTGCATACATATATGTATGTACGTATACATATATATTTATATAGATATATTTATATATATATATATACATTTATGGGCAAAGTTAAAACGTAATAAAACGTAATGAAACGTAAATATTGCTGGAAGGCCATTTATTCAACAATCTAACAACCTTACGCATTCTATATATGTTGGAAACTATTTTTAAAGCGACACTTCTAAATCGTTTAATAATTCCTCACTGACATTCTTTAATCTTGGTTCAGATATTTTATTACGGACTATGTAGATTTGTTCTTTCAGAAATCTTGTTATTTTGCTGTATAAATAATTGGTCTAATTCTCTTTACCACATCAAAATTTGTTTCGTTTGTTCCTGTATATCTGAAGCCTAGTCACTAACAATCATTTTAACGTTATTTGTAAATAATCAGGAATTTGAAAAGATTTAGATATATAATTAACGTACGCTTTATTATACTGGTCTTTTGAACATAATTTACCAACGATTTTTACATAATCGCATTCTGGAAGGTATTCAGATAAATACAGTTTTATATCGTAGAAACAAGAGAAACTACAGGTAGTTTGTTATCAAGAGACTTACTATATAACCTCAACAATATTTACAGAAGAAATGAGAGAATTCTCTGGGTAACAAAGACTAGGAATGTCGAGGAATTAATGAAAACAATGGGTCTACAGTACTTGTTAAAACATTAGCACATTTCCTATGTTACTGTATATATTAATATATTTTAACTTTTGTAGTCTTTGTGACAGTAATTACATCCCGATTCGTCGTCTGGCGAATGAAGGGAGTCGGGTGCAATGTTTGTAAGTTGAGGGTAATTTAATTGGCTTTACTAATTAATTGACTTTACTAATTAATTGCTGATTTGGGGCCTCAATTAAAAATTTGTGTGGGAGTATGTGTGAAAATAGACGAGAAGAAAAAAGTACAATGACATAGACATTTATTTAATTATATAAATGAGTTTTAAACTTTTAGCATATATTGTAAATTTTCAACAGAGGATAGAACTACGAAAAAATAGAAGCAATAGAATTGGAGAGGTGAAAACTAATGATGGGTTTCATACAAGAAAATGGAGGGAATTTACAACGTTAGGGTGTCGGAAGAAATGCTTCCCGAAGTTTTCTCCGAGTTTCTGTGTTCTCAAATCAAATCCCTTCATTGTCAAATTTGGCTTTCATCTGATCAAGTACGAAAAATATTAAACCAGTTCAGTATATCTCTCTTTCACATCCTCACTCTTTATTTCTCTTTGAAAAATTGGCTCACATCTGAATTTTCAGAAATCCCACGATACTACAAACGTCATTGCGGCGTCCTTATATTACTATCAAGAAATATGGCCTCAATGAACCACGGAAATACAAAATGGAATTAGGTTTCCTTGAAGAAATTACGTGAGACTTCAAGTATGGCTCTCGACATAGAGATCATATAATGTTGTAGTTAGAATTAAGACAAAAATGTCAAACAAGAAACATATTTACAAAAAAGGGGAATGTGTGGTTGTGACCCTTAATATATTAACTTGTCAGAATGTAGTATCAATTATTAGAGATGTTATTGGGTTGTATTGATGAATGGATGAATTGAGTGATATTATCTAAGGCTCCTGTGAAACACATCGAACAACATACTATAAGGATACAAGTGCAGTTAATAGTGGTGATGATTTATTTTAACGGAAATAATTGTTTCTACTTTTGGCACAAGGCCAGCAATTACCCAGTGCATTACTGGTACTTTATTTTATCTACCCCGTAAGGATGAAAGGCAAATTTAACCTTGGCGGCATGTGAACTCAGACCGTAAAGGGGCGTAACTATGCTGGAAAGCATGGGGTCCGACGTTCTACTGTTACTGCCAATCCCCCTATGACAAAATAATAATGATATTAGATGAGAAAGATAATGATAATTATGATGATGATTTCTTGTAACTGCCATCAGGGTATCGGGTGAAGGAGTCCTTACAAAGACAAGCTACTATATGAAGGTTGAGCTTTCGATAGAAATGAGAAAATGGGTAACAAGTATACATACTATACAAATTAGCTATATATAATACACACACACACACACACACACACACACACACACATATATATATATATATATATATATATATACGGTACAGCCTAATTGAAGAACCTCACGCATCCCCAACCACCCTACGTATATAGGAATGGCCTCTCCCATCTGTTGTTGCCCGAGCAACACACTGAAACTGGTAGTTGCTACACCATTTCCACTATTTCACCGACATTACTGGAAGAGGGAACCTTCTGCTCCACTCTCACAATCGGTGAGAGCTTCACCGAAGTGGAATATTGTTATTTTAATCTTATCCACCACACAACCTCTTTCACCAATGAAGATGATAACGAAAATAACAATAATAATGATGACATTAATAATAATAATGATAATAATAATAATAATTATTATAATAATAATAATAAAAATAATAATAATAATAATGTTTTCTTTATTAACCACAAGGGTTATAATAATAATAACAATAATAATAATAGGCACACTAGGTACTATCTCAAAGAGTTTGCAAGGATTGTTAAAGAAAATTGGCTCCGCCCCGCTCTTTGGAACACTTCAAAAGGCATGCTTGCTGGGAACAGCAAGAACCCTCCGATACGTCCTGAATATCTGAGGTTGCAGGTAGTGGCTAGATATTCATTTCAACAAACTTTCCAGTTAAATAACATGAATGACTGAGACTCAAAGAATAATAATAATAATAATATTAAAGATGATAATGATGATAATGGTCTTGATCAGGGTAATATAAATCACCACATTTAAAAATGTAGGTACAACGTAGCATTACTTGTTTAATTTTATCTTTTGAGAAGCCATTTTGAAAATGTCAGTTATTTTGTGTCTGTAAATACCTAATTACATTTACGTTAAGTTTTATGTTACAGTTATATTTTCTTTCATTTCTATGATTTTCTTATTGATTATATTGTTATTGTTATTTTTTGAGAGAGAAATAAAAATTTTGATTCTGCTTCGAAATAATGAAATATATAATAAATTCAATGTATGTGAATATTATACTATACAATATAAATTGTCCTGTCAGTTCTTAAATAGAAAATTAGCTCAACTAATATGAAAATATAATTATGTTCTGTCCTGTTCAGGTCTGTAAAAGTGAAAGCTGGTTAATTTTTATGCGTTTATGAATACTGAACTTTACAAACACGTTAGTATACATAATTTTTCGTGTTCTTTAATGTTACTATTATACGTAATATATGAACAATAAACAATTAAAATGTTTCATAATGTCTTTCAATCTTAACTTAATGTGAATATTATAACTGACATATTGAGATCCGTCTTTGTTTCAGCTATTCTGTTTCTGTTTTGACGCTTGCGGTTTGTGTATTTAACTCTAGACGCCACTGTTAGAGTACATATGAACTATGTAATGTACAGAGCTAAAATATATTATATGAATAAGATCTCAAAAGAAATATCTACTACCAAATATTTCTATCTTCAACAATTACAGGAGATAGATATTATATATCTGCAATCAACTAGCAGATGTAAGATATCTATTTCCAAAGCTGGTTGAAGATTGAAAGCTTAGGCAGCATGCGTTTGTGTTGAGATCGTAATTATATATATATATGTATATATTTATATATATATATATAAATATATATATATATATATATATATATATTTATATATATATAAGTATGTATACGTACATACATATATGTATACAGACGTAAAGTAGTATGTATATATACATTCATGCACACATATATATATATTTACGTATGGATTCACCGAACATTTATTATAATGCTCGGTGTGTTTGTAAACAAACATCCCGTATTAAGCCGTAGTGTCTAGCAACCATCGTTGCTCGTTTGTTCAACACTGACAAAGGAACGCTGTACTAGTTTCAAGCTTATTAGCTATCGTCAGCAACGTATACCTTCCTGACAGATGATTGAACGTCTGAAAGTATATACTTTCCTTATGCATATTAACGGCTGAGAAGCCTAATTTGCATATCGAGTGAGTTAATCGGCCGGGTGCACCGAAAACGATAAACGGAATAAATGAAACGAAATTTCATTTCCCACTCTTAGTACGGCTGTTACTTAAATATAAGTATGTATATGTACATACATATATGTATACAGACGTACAGTAGTATGTATATATATATATACATGCACACATATATATATGTACGTCTGGACTCACCGAACATTTATTATAATGCTCGGTGTGTTTGTAAACAAACATCCCGTATTGAGCCGTAGTGTCTAGCAACCATCGTTGCTCGTTTGTTCAACACTGACAAAGGAACGCTGTACTAGTTTCAAGCTTATTAGCTATCGTCACCAACGTATACCTTCCTGCCAGATTGTTGAACGTATATACTTACCTTATGTATATTAACGGCTGAGTAGCCCAATTTGCATATCGAGTGGGTTAATCGGCCGGGTGCACCGAAAACGATAAACGGAATAAATGAAACGAAATTTTATTTCCCACTCTTAGTACGGCTGTTACTTAAATATAAGTATGTATACGTACATACATATATGTATACAGACGTACAGTAGTATGTATATATATATACATACATGCACACATAATACGAGATGTTTGTTTACAAACACACCGATCATTATAATAAATGTTCGGTGAATCCATACGTACATATATATATATGTGTGCATGTATGTATATATATATATACATACTACTGTACATCTGTATACATATATGTATGTACGTATACATACTTATATTTAAGTAACAGCCGTACTAAGAGTGGGAAATGAAATTTCGTTTCATTTTTACCGTTTATATATGTGTATATAAAAAGAAAAGAAATTGAAAATGTAACTGGAGTCTTTTAAGAATATTCATTTATTTACTTTACAGGTTTCACAGTTATTATGATTTACAAAAGTAAAATTGAGATGGAGGGTTTGTGTTTCTGTTGTGGTTTCTCTATATACACGAAGGTATTCTCCCTAGGTCTTATTCAAATATATATATACATACTCCGACATACACACACACAAAGACACACACACACACACACACACACACACACACACACACACACACACACACACACACACACACACACACACACACACACACACACACACACACATATATATTTATATATTTATATATATATATATATAAGTGGTAACACAACAGTTAGTTCACCATACCGAGAACAATTTCTTCACCTTATGCGGATCTTCTGCTCGGACTCATGTTACTACTTCTACCAAACTCGTCCCATGGACTGAGTGCTCTACCCCTACTGATATTACCTTCCAGTGTTCTACCTTTATGTCTATATATATAAAGTGAAGTTGGGCGTTGTGTGTTTGTTTGTTTGGTGTCCCGAACTTGCAGGCTACACCGTTCATCCGATTTTAATGAAACTTGACACATATATAAAATTCGATCCCTAGATTGGAATAGGCTACGTGAAAGTTTCGTAAAATCGATAATCGGGGCCACAGAAGCCAACAATCGATATTTTCAAAAATCTAGAGGCATTGGCTGACCCGCCAGACGTTCTTCTGAATCTACTTACAGGTGACGTCACTACGACTACAACGTTCCTCCGTAACATGTGGAAATACAACTCCTGTTTCATGATGACCTCCTTTGGTGTAGACAATAACAACACCAACAATATCGTGAATCCCAACAACAACGTTGCACCTGTGATGCGCGGGGAGTAACTTTCACATATTTTAACAACAGAGCAAAGGTCGACTTACACCCGGGCAACGCCGGGTACTTCTGCTAGTATATATATATATATATATATATATATATATATGCACGAAGAAACTCTACACTTTCCATCAAACAAATTTCACTCATATAGCATTAGAAAACGTGAGGTTAGAACAGAGACATGAATATGGTGACATGCAATGGGATTGAACGCAGACTGTTACGGTTACAATTGAACGCCTTATTCACAAAGTCATCCTGCTCCCTAAAATATTCTTATTACTGAAAAGTAAAGACTACTTACAGATCATACAGTTTTTCTTTTTATTTTTATTTTTTATTTTGTCACGTTTGGTTGCCGTGTTCCCGACAATAACAGTGAAAAATTAGAAACTTGAAGAATCGATAAGAAAAGAAGTTATGCAGCTAATGTATTATCATTTACGACATCTTAGTGGTACATATTGTACCGTATCACCCCAGTAGCAGCAGTTAAAGCAAATACAGCTACAATACTTCTACGCTGTAAATGTACCCAAATGTCTTCTGTACTTATAAAAAATAATTCTTTAGACGTATTGTAGCAAAGTGGTGGAGAATTTACTAATGAGAATAGCGTTAGAACTATTACATATATAGAGTAAAAAATGTGTTCGTGATTGCACATGATATTTAGGAAATAGATAAAAATCATAAATACATAATATGTGTTCTTCGTACGAAATTCGACAGATGCAACGCACACACACTGTATTATATATATATATAATTATTCATACATAAATACAATCATATATATATATATATATATGTATATATGCATATATATATGTATATATGCATATATATATATATATATATATATATATATATATATATATATATATATATATATATATATATATATATATATATATATGTATATATGCATATATATATATATATATATATATATATATATATATATGATATTAAATAAATGGAAACTATATTTATAAAACCATATTTATTTCGTTATATATATTTCAGGGATATCATATTAACAATATGTTATGCCTTCTTCAGACAAAATACAATATAAACAGTCGTATAAATAAATAGATACGACATGCCTTTCAATCACCTTGCATTTGGGAGGTTGATTTGGCAGTAAAAAATATTGTGGACAGTTGTAAAAAGAAAGAGAGAAAGAAAGAAAGAAAGAAAGAGAAACGAAGACTGTTTATATTGTATTTTGTCTGAAGAAGGCATAACATATTGTTAATATGATATCACTGAAATATATATAACGAAATAAATATGGTTTTATAAATATAGTTTCCATTTATTTAATATCATAAATATACTCCAAATACTTGTTGAGTGCTTTTATATCAGTTATAAATATTTACTCGTTGTTAACCCAACAATTTAAATATAACTTTCCATGTATCTTGCTCCAATACTGTTGAGCGCTTTATATTATAACTGAAAAAATGGAATTCTTTAAGATTACTTCCTCTTTAAAAGACATACTTCTACCTAGAAACAAAGACTTTATAAAACAATTAATAGATAAATCTGACTCTTTTATAAGGAGAATCAGGTGGCGAGCATTCCACTTTGATAAATCTAATATAAATGAAAATGTCTCGGACTTAAACAAAGTTTTCAAATCCAAAAGAAATCCACCCCCCAACAAACTTTTATCTGACTTTGAAAACGATATAATTTCTATCATACAAGGAGTCAAATTCAAGAGAAACTTCAAAGGCCAGGAATATCTGAAAGGCATTAGGGATAATATTGAGAGCTTAGAGAAAACTGAGAAGATCTTGGTAAAATCTGACAAGACCAACAACCTCTATGGAGTGCAGAAAGACATGTATAATGGCCTCATACTAAAAGAACTGAGGAAAAAGTACAAGGTAGCAGATAAGGCCGAGCTAGAGAAAATGAATGTTGAGGCATCTTGTATAATGCACGAGTTGGAAATTGAGAACAGAACACAACCTTTCGTGCCCAGGAAACCGAAGATCAATATGAAAGATCATAAGAGAAATTTCGAGAATGACTTGCCAGTCAGATTGATTGCACCATCAAAATCGGACCTGGGTAAACTAAGCAAAAACATTCTTGACAGGGTGATACAGCAAATTAAAAACTTGAGTTGTTTACCTAACCTGAGCTTGTGGAAGGGAACTGGTGAGGTTGTTGAGTGGTTTAAGCAAATTAAATATAACAATAATAATAAGTTTATTCAACTTGATATTGCTAACTATTATTCTTCCATTACCCCTAATCTACTAAATAAGGCACTAAATTACGCATTCAAACATACAGACCTAACTAGCAATGAAAGGCACATTATATTATCGGCTAGGAAAACATTGATAGAATTTAATGACCAACTATGGACCCGAGCAGATAGAGATAACAATTTTGACATTACTATGGGATCATCCGACTCAGCTCAGGTAACTGACCTTGTGGGATTATTTTTAATCAATTCGCTGCATAGGAAAATACCTGGTACTACCGGAGGTTTATATAGAGATGACATGCTTTTACTTATTGATAATAATAACTCTGAACTAAATAGAAAAAGAAAACAAATTACACAATTTTTTAATCACTTTAATCTAAAAATAGAAATTGAGAATAACCATAGAATAGTCAACTTCCTAGATATAACATTAAATTTCAACACGTGTCTTCACTATCCATTTCACAAGTTGAATGAAAACTTAAACTATGTCAGCTTTAACTCTAACCACCCCAGATCTGTTAAAAATACTATAGTAAACTCTGTTCAATCACGTATCTCTAGAATCTCATCTAATAAAAAGATTTTCGACGAAAAAGCCCATTATTACAATGAAGCGTTAGCTAGAGCAGGATTAGTGATAAAATTATGTACATAGATAATGATAAACAAATTAAACAAAATAACAACCATTTTAATTATGGCCACAACCTTAACAACTATAATAGAAAGCATTACAATAATTCCAAAAGCCATAAAAGAAATAGAACTAGGAATATAATATGGTTTGCCCCCCCTTTCTCACTAAACATTAAAACCCACATTGCTAAACTATTTTTTAAAGCTCTCGATAATCGCTTCCCTAGAACACATAGGTATCACTCAATTTTCAATAGACATACTATAAAACTAACCTACTCATCCACCAAAAATTTAGCGCAAAATATTAATAGAATAAATAACAGGAACTTAAAACCTAGCGATAATAGCATAAATAATATCCAAGTTAACAAATGTAACTGTAGAGATAGATCTAAATGTCCGTTAAATAACAACTGCTTAGTTAAAAATATAATATACAACTGTAATGTTAAAACGGACGTTAATTCTTTTAACTACGTTGGTTCTACATCGACGGAATTTAAACTTCGCTATAACAACCACAAGATTTCTTTCACAGATCCATCCAAAAAATCTTCAACAGCACTATCAGGCGTACTCTGGCAACTTAGGCATGATAACGTTAGATATTCGACGACTTGGAATATAGTTTCAAGGGGGATTCCTTTTAATTCAACCTCTGAGACATGTGACCTCTGTGCGGAGGAGATATTCTTTATACTAAAATCTAAAAATTCCCTTAATCTACGGACAAATTTATTCAGTTGCTGCAGACATAGATTGAACTCAACGTTTAAATATAAATTTAAATTTAAAATGTAGTTATGTTTGATTTGATGTGTAATTATTTATGAAACTAGCCGATAAATCTTTCGATTTCTTCTTTTTATTAAAACATTCTTTTTATTAAAACATTCTTCATGAATAATTAAACTACCCTAAAAGCTGATGCTCCAAATATATCGAATTAAACTTTACACTAGATAAACTTCTATATTAAATATAAGAACATATGTAGACCAAATGGGTATCCTAAACTTTTGGAATGATTTCTGCTAGACAGGATTTGGTAAACAATTTTTGTTTTATCTGTTTCGACTCTGATGCTTATGATGAACTTGGCAATATATTGTCAATTAACTTTGAAAGGCTGATCTCTGTGGCCGATTTGCGTGGCATACTATGTTTTATTTTTATTATTCTTTAATATTTTGTAATATTTTTTATTTTTAATATTAAATGTTTTAGTTTTCTGTTTATTTATTTATTTTCTTGTCTCTGATATTTTTATTTTTATTTTTATTTTTATTTTTATTTTTATTTTTATTTTTATTTATATATTGAAATCTGTTCTCTATTTCTGCTTGATCGACAATCATGTAGAGTAAAGACAAGAATAGTATTGTTAAAATTAATATAGACTCTATATATATGTGTATATATACACACATATATGTATACTTGAATTTTTATAGCACAATGAGAATGTTTTCGTGTGAATTGGGAGTTTGTTTATAATTATGATATAAACATATGAATTTTTAAAAACTAGACATAAGATCATTACTTTTCACACATTATAGATACATGTCTCATTCATGAATACTGATATTTACATTATAATGCCTGTTTTATACGAACTAATATTTTCTACAGGATAAAACATAGCGTTTTTAAATTCTGCCTCGTATATGTCTGGTTATTTTTCATTTTCTCTTTTTTCTCTCTATATAACGGCTATTTTCTCTCTTAACTACATACATCTCTCTTTACATTAATACTAGAGCTAAATAAATAAATAAATAAATAAATAAATGTATCAACCGATACTCAACTTCCTAGTTTCTCTATCTATCTCTATCTATCTCTTTCTTTTTTCCTCTCTCTATATATATTTCTCTCTATTTCGTTACATGAAGTTCTTCTCTTTATCTATCTTTCTATATCTCTCTATTTAGTCACATGCATTTCTTCTTTTTCTTCGTTTCTCTTTCTTTTTTTCTTTCTTTCTTTCTCTCTTTCTTTTTACAACTGTCCACAATATTTTTTACTGCCAAATCAACCTCCCAAATGCAAGGTGATTGAAAGGTATGTCGTATCTATTTATTTATAAGACTGTTTATATTGTATTTTGTCTGAAGAAGGCATAACATATTGTTAATATGATATCCCTGAAATATATATAACGAAATAAATATGGTTTTATAAATATAGTTTCCATTTATTTAATATCATAAATATACTCCAAATACTTGTTGAGTGCTTTTATATCAGTTATAAATATTTACTCGTTGTTAACCCAACAATTTAAATATAACTTTCCATATATATATATATATATATATATATATATATATATATATATATATATATATATATATATATATATATATATATATATATATATGTATATATGCATATATATATATATGTATATACTCTTTTACTCTTTTACCTGTTTCAGCCAGCCGGCTGAGGCCATGCTGGGGCACCGCCCTTGTTGCTACACATTTTTTCTCCAGCCTGTATAGGTTGGCCACTGGTGTAAGAGGAAGTTTGTGGCTGCTGCCCTTAGGTTTACCTCGTGCCTTGCTGTGGGCTAATCCGGGATCCTGGATAGCAAGGTGTCGAGATGTTTCTTGAAGACATCCACCTCCACAACATGCAGATCTCTCAGATCCCTCGGCATCTTGTTGAAGAGCTGAGGGCCCATGAATCCCAGGCTATTGCAATATCTGCTCCTTATTCTAGATGTGGAAGACGCGACCTTTGGTACCACACAGTGACGTGCTGTTCGATGGTTGGTCCATCTCCCAATGCCAGAGTTTGGTGCTCGTCTCTCCAGGATTTTCCACGTGTAGATCACTGCGTATCTCTCCCGTCTTCGTTCCAAGGAGTAGAGGTTCAGTTCTTTAAGCCTCTCCCAGTAGCTTATCTCCTTCATCGTGGCAACCCTCTTGACGACAATTAAACAGTCTGTGGTAGCTAAAAAAGAATATACCCACAGATTTGATACATACACTGGAGCTTATACCAACACTACGAAATGCAAAGAGCTTAGCCGTCGGAGTCCCAACTATTTATAATATAAATACTCTACTACCACAGTCTGTAGTGTAATGGTCTAACCTGCTTCACGACTGAATACATCCTTATATATATATATATATATTATATATATATATATATATATATATATAAAACAATACCAGATCATTATAAATAATAGTTGATAAAATTGGTTAAAGTAAGTTTGTATGAAGACGGAAATAATGGAGATCCGCAAAATATTAGTATTAAACGAGTCGCCATCACTAATACAGTGTTTAGAAACGGCGAAGGAGACGAACGATTTAGGTAGCTTACTAAATAAGATATTACAGACGACAATAGATAATCCTTCTAAAAGCAAAGTGAGGAAGAATATATCTCCAATGTTTAAGTATATATATCTATCTCTCTCTATATATATAAATGCATGTTTACGATTCTGTGTGTCCGCCTAAAACCAGCAAACTACCGGACCAAACTCCTCAAAATTACATGTACATATTCACTCTACACTCGGACAGGTAACGGTCGAAAAAGTTTAACTTTGCAAAGCAAGGTATTCATTTAAATTCAATTTATCTTATTTTCTAATGAATAGCAAAAGAGATCATCCATTTTGTTTTTTTATGTTCTCCAGTCTGTAGATAAGAGAGTGATGGGTGGGAGAGAGAAAGAGAGAGAGTAAGGGATGAGAGAGAAAGAGAGAGAGTGGCAGATGGGAGAGAGAGTAAGGCGATGAGAGAGAAAGAGAGAGTGAGTGGATGGGAGAGAGAGAGAGAGAGAGTAAGGGGATGTGAGAGAGAAAGAAAGAGAGTAAGGGGATGAGAGAGAAAGATGATGAAAGAGAGAGAGGGAAAGTAACCAGCGTTCTTAACTTTTATTTATTTATTATTTTTACACACTTTTTAACTCTCCCGCTTCCTTAACGTTATTTATCTTTTCTTTATTTGTTGTTCTCTATTCCGTACAGAGAGGGGGGGGGGAGAAAAAAGAGAGAGTAATGGGATGGGAGAGAGAGAGAGGGAAAGTAGCCAGCGTTCATTAACTTTTAATTATTTATTATTTTTACACACTTCTTAACTCCCCCAATGTTATTTATCTTTTATTTATTTTTGTTCGTTATTCTGTAGAGGATGAGAGAGAGAGAAAGAAAGAGAGGAGATGAGAAAGAGAAAGGGAGTGAGGCGGATGGGGAGAGAAAGACAATAAGAAAAGAGAAAAGATGGGAGAGAGATAAAAGTAAAGAGGCAGGAGAGAGGGAGGGTGATTGGAGCGATTCTTTAATTAACGTGTGTCCGCGTTTATATATATATTTACACACACGTTGTGTGTTATGGGGGGGGGGGGGGTTAGCAGACGATATATGTTACCATCAAAGCTTAATTTCTACATATGTCTAAAGAAATCACAGATGCTTTTATAGAAGTTGTATATATGTATTTAACTGACAAAAAAAAAAACGGTATTTTTAAAAGATATTATTTGAATATATTATTTTCCGCTGTTATTTGAATTAACACAGGTGAATTGGCAGTATCGGTGGAGGGTTGGATTATGCTTTCCAGCATAGTTACGTCCCTTTACGATCTGAGTTCAATTCCCGCCGAGGTTAACTTTGCCTTTCATCCTTACGGGCTTGATAAAATAAAGTACCAGTAATGTACTGTGATAATTGCTGCCTTTGTGCCAAAAAGTAGAAACAGTTATTTGAATTAACACAGAAAATATTTTGTTTGTAATGTTTGTCGTTTTTTGGGATACAATCTGAAATCTCAATATTTTCTATATATGTATAATATTAATTACACCTAATATACATTCATATAAAGAGATCATTTAAAACAACTTTACTGAGTGAACAATACATTGTATAGTTGTTTCTATTTCGGAAAGAGTGTGGTTTGTAATAATTGTTTATACTTTTGGCACAAGGCCAGCAATTATTCCAGTGCATTACTGGTATTTTATTTCACCGTGTGGTGTGTAATAATATCACTTCAAATGCCTAGAAAACGTTCCAGATCATTATATGGAAGGTCATCTTCAGAGGCTAAGAGAAAGAAAACAGCGATCTGAGGAAAGTGAAGAAGTTCGGCATGCTCGTCTAACTGCTAATAGAGCCCAAACAGCTTTAGCACGGGCACACCATTTGGATGAAAGGGAACAAAGGACTGCTGCTACACGAGAACAACAAATTAAGGAACAGCAGCAAATCAGGCGAAATGCTAATCAAGCACATCGTTCTCCTGCCCGAGCAGGAGAACAAGCCACAAGTAAAATGAACTGGCTGATGGGTGCTTTTTCTTATGACCCTCAAAAGGACTACAGCAGTAATCCACAAATCAACATTGGCAAAATGAACAAATGCTGCCAGTATTGTGGTGCCAAGAAGTGGGCAGCAGAAACACCAAGTCTATGCTGCTCAAAAGGCAAAGTGAGCCTTAAAACAATACAAGAACCTCCTGAATTTCTGAAGAATCTGCTCCTTCAGCATACACCAGAAGCACTACACTTCAATAAATACATCATAAAATATAATTCTGCCTTTCAAATGACATCTTTTGGGGCTGATAGGAATGTGATTGACTTTAGATTCTGTAAACTTATAAAATTCAGGGACAGTGTTACCACTTAATGGGTGGCCTTCTGCCACTTTCACAGGAGCCTCACAAATTTGTGCAGGTTTACTTCATGGGTGGAAATGTAATACAGGCACAACAAAGATGTACCAATGTCTATGGTGGATTGCAGTTCTACATAGTCATAAAGTTACAAGAAATGCTTTACCAACATCACATGTACGTCAGTGTATTTAAATATACACTGGAGCATATGAACAACACAAGAGATCGTAAAATCATCATTAGGGCAGACAAACGCCCAGATTCAGAACATGAACGCAGATTAAATGCACCTGTCACTGTCGAAATGCAATTATAATGGTTGACGAACAGTATCAACGACGTGACATTGTTTTGCAAAAACAAAGTGGACATTTGAAGCTCATAGAGCCTATGATTCACTCCAATATCCGCTCATCTTTTGGAATGGTCAAGATGGATATCATTTTCAGCTACGGCAGATCATCCCAGGAACGGGACAAGAAACTGGCCGATCAATCAGCTGCAAAGAATTCTATGCTTATCATTTCATGGTACGTGACCACTTCAACCAAGTTCTGCGATTCAAAGAAGTAACCAGCCAGTTCATGGTGGACGTGAATGCCAAAATTGAAACAGAAAGATTGGGTTTTCTGCAAAGGAATCAAACTAAATTGAGGGCAGATAACTACATCCTTAGAGATGCCATCAATTCTGATGTTGACCAAGAAATATTGGCAAGTCATATTCCCATCAAGCTTCACGGGAGGACCAAGTTACATGCATGAACGTACGCATGATGCAATGGCCTATGTCAGAAAATTTGGTCGTCCAGATCTCTTCATTACATTTACATGCAATTCTGGCAGAAATATCAAATGAATTATTTCAAAATCAAAAGCCAAAGGATCGACATGACTTCATTGCTCGGGTTTTCCATGAAAAGCAAAAAAAAATCATTTGGCTCCTAAAAGAACGAAGAATCTTTGGTGAGCTTAGTGCTTGGATGACCACTATTGAGTGGCAGAAGAGAGGTTTCTTCACTCTCACACACTAATCTAGTGTAAGGAGAAGATAAGACCAGATGATGTTGATAAGATCATTTCAGCAGAGTTGCCTGATAAAGGTGGTGATCCAGAGCTCTTTGAAACAATCAAGTCCAAACTCATTCATGGTCCATGTGGAGTCATCAATCCAGCCTCTCCCTGCATGAAAGATAAACAATGCAGCAATCATTATCCTAGAGCTTTTATTCGGGAAACTCGGACTGACAATAATGGATACCCCCTTTATCGTAGGCGTAGACCAGAACATGGAGGCAATACTACAAGCCCAACAGTTCGAGGAGAGGAGCTGACCATAAATAATCAGTGGGTCGTCCCACACAACAAATTGTTGTGTAAACTTTTAAAAGCTCATATCAATGTTGAGTATTGCAGCTCCATCAAGGCAATCCTATATGTCACAAAATATATCAACAAGGGCAGTGAGATGGCTACCTTCATTACTGACAAGGAACTGAAGGATGGTGGGCTGAATGAGGTCAAACGGTATAAAACAGGTCGATACATCTCCAGCAATGAAGCTATCTGGCGAATCTTTTGATTCGATATCCACCAATGCCACCCAACAGTGGTCAACCTCTCAGTCCAACTGGAAAATAGACAGAGAGTGTACTTCATTGAGATCATCACATGATACTACACTAACTGCTTTCTTCAAACTCTGCCAGAATGATGAATTTGCTCGATTTCTCCTATATGCTGAACTCCCAACATGGACCAATTGCAAGACCTGGAATCGAAGAAAGCAGTGTCATTTAGTGGAAGGTCATGAAGTCAAGTCAAGTGATGCTATTGGGCGTGTTTACAATGTCCATCCCAACAACAGAGAATGTTTTTATTTACGGCTACTTCTGCATACCGTTCGAGGACAAACGTCATTTGAGGATCTTAGGTGCTTCAGAGGAAGGGAGTGCGCAACATACCAAGAAGCATGCAAAGAGCATGGACTCCTGCATGACAATGGACACTGGAAGAAGTGCCTAGAAGAAGCAGCAATCACTCAAGTAGCCAGTGAAATAAGACAATTATTTGCTATTATGCTCACAGCATGTGGAATTGATGAAGCTCATCTACTCTGGCTGGAGTACAAAAACAATATGTTGGACAACTATCTACACCTAGCCCAAAGACATCATGGCAATATGTATATGGAATATACCCCCAGGATTTACAATCAAGCAATGAATAGCACATTAGCTAGCTGCGGGATGCCAGAGCCAGATGAAGAAATGGAGGTAGCACAAGACATTTTTCAGGAGACAAACTACGATATTCAAGCATTGCGTAAGAATGTGGATGAAAATGAACCTCGATTGATGGGTGACCAGGAATACGCCTACCACAACATCATCGCAAACATTCAAAATGACAGGGGAGGACTTTTCTTCATCGATGCTCCTGCTGGCACTGGCAAAACATTCCTCATAAACCTCATGCTTGCAAAAGTTCGGCAAAAGCAACATATTGCCCTTGCTGTGGCTTCAAGTGGCATTGCAGCAATACTTCTGGATGGAGGAAGAACTGCACACTCCATGTTTAAGCTGCCCATAGATCTCACGCAGCATGAACAATCTTTTTGCAACATCAAGAAGAACTCACCCAAGGGCAAGCTTCTTCAAACATGCAAGATGATAATTTGGGATGAAGCTACTATGAGCCATAAAGGAGCAATTGATACTTTGGACTGGACGATAAGGGATCTGAGAGAAAATAGTAACATAATGGGAGGAGTGACAATGGTTCTTGCTGGTGATTTCAGACAAACTCTGCCTGTAATTCTTCGAGGGACTCGAGCTGATCAGGTCAATGCCTGTCTGAAAACATCCTATCTCTGGCCCCGCTTTCAGCTGCTGAACCTTACAACCGACATGCGAGTGCACTTAACTGGTGACGAAGGTGTCTGAGTTTGCCATCCAACTACTTAAATTGGGAAATGAACTTCTTGAAAAGGACTCCAATCGTCATATTCAGTTGTCATTTGGCCATATCCTTGACACAGAACAAAAGCTGATTGCCAGAGTGTTTCCAAACATTCAGACCAGGCAATGTGATCCGAAATGGCTCTGTGAACGAGCAATCTTAGCACCTAAAAATGTTGCTGTGAAAGAAATCAACAGAAGGCTGCTGGAGGTGTTACTGGGAGAGAAAATATGCTACAAATCAGTTGACACAATCACTTCTCAAGACCAGGTTGTAAACTATCCAACTGAATTTTTGAACAGTTTTTAACAAGCGGGAATTGCTCCACACAACCTGATATTGAAGCTTGGACCATCGCTTATGCTCCTTAGCAATCTGGATCCTCCAAAACTTCGTAATGGCACAAGACTCATCATCAAAAAGATGATGTGCAATGTTCTAGAAGTTGCAATCATGTCAGGAAAATTTGCTGGTGACAATTGTTTCATTCCCAGAAAACCTCTGAAGCCAACTGATTTGCCATTTGAATTTCAAAGACTTCTATTTCCGATCAGGCTCAGTTTTGCCATGACTATTAATAAATCTCAAGGGCAATCATTGAACGTCGTTGGGTTGAATCTGTCAGATCCTGTCTTTTCACACGGTCAACTCTATGTTGGCACAACAAGGGTTGGGAACCCTGATTGTCTCTTCATTGTGGCACCACAGGGCAAAACCAAGAATGTTGTTTATCCAGAGGTTTTGGAATGAGCAATGTCGTAATTCCTCATTCAATGACAATACACACAGATCCTAATTCCTTAGTCATATAGTTTGCAAGGAATTCTGATGCCGCAAATTTACTGCATGGTGTTATTTTGGAAGAATATGCAGGCATTCCCGGGAACCTCTGCTATATAAAGTAGTATAAGTGAGGACTTTGTTGGGTAGAAATAGCAGCCAAATTTCCTTTAAATCCCACCATACTTTCTCAGGTATGTATGAAGCAAAAAGGTATGGTTCGATGTGATAACTCGATCTACTAGAAATATTAGCAAAATCCATTTCAAATCACAAACAACTGTCTTACACACATACATGTGTGTGTATGTATCTATGTATGTCATGTGAGCCACTGTTAGTATAGCTAATAGAAATAGAAAACAAATCTCCCTCAATCAAGATCTTACTGCCATAGAGGCAAAGATTGGTGAACGCTACAGTGTACAAATTTAAATACACTTTCCCCGAATTACAGAAATGAGTAAGTAAATGCTTCATTCAATCATAAACCAATGCTAAGTTTATTTTCTTATTTTATTCATGGTTTTTAAAATAGTCTTTACATGTCGTTTGAATTTCAGAAGTTCAGATTGAACAACAGAAAATAAAAAAAAAAGAAAAGGATAAAAAAAAAAAATCTAAATGTATTTTTTGGGTCATGCCCTGACAACATATCTAATGATTCATCTATAAGTAAAGTATTATATATGCTGACTGTAATAGGGAGCAGTATTCAAAAAATTACCACTGGAAAAAACTAATATTTTTATCTAGATGATTTACTTTGACCAAACGGCAATAAATATTCTGCTATAATTCCTACTTTGGTTAAAATTCAGCAATCATATTTGAATGGTCAAATATTTTGTAATGTGTGCCAAATATATTGTAACTTTCATAAAATACCCGGGTATCACCGGGTAGCTCAGCTAGTCATAGATAAAGAAAGAATGCATTTGCGAACATTGGAATCCTTAGAATATCCGTCTTAGAGAACAGATTTATAAAGGTTTAGTATCAGAATAAATCGTATTCTTTTGTAAATATATCATTGCATATAATACACCCCAACCCAATGTCTATACAATGATACGTGTTAGAATCATGGAAGTGTAGTTATATATATATATGTGTGTGTGTGTGTGTGTGTGTGTGTGTGTGTGTGTGTGTGTGTGAATATGTGTGCGTATGTGTGTGTGTGTGTGTGTGTGTGTGTGTGTGTGTGTGTGTGTGTGTGTGTGTGTGTGTGTGTGTGTGTGTGTGTGTGTGCTTGTGTGTGTATATACGAGGTTTATCCCAAAAGTAACTGAACTGATTTTTCTATGTGCAACAAGCACCTCGTTGATGTATATAGATGAATTGGTTATGAAATTGTTTCAACATGATCGATTGAGTATGTCGTGAGTTAATCGTGTTTGTGTATAGACGTGTTGCTATGTAGGAATATATCGAACAACGTCACGAGGTCAAATTTTGTGTGAAACAATAAATCTGCCAGCGAAACATTTCTTTAAAACAAGCTTAAAAATATACCATGCTCTCGAGATATACGGTTTCTAAGTAGCACAAAGAGATACCACGCTATCGAGATATACGGTTTCTAAGTAGCACAAAGAGATACCACACTATCGAGATATACAGTTTCTAAGTAGCACAAAGAGATACCACACTATCGAGATATACGGTTTCTAAGTAGCACAAAGAGATACCACACTATCGAGATATACGGTTTCTAAGTAGCACAAAGAGATACCACACTATCGAGATATACAGTTTCTAAGTAGCACAAAGAGATACCACACTATCGAGATATACGGTTTCTAAGTAGCACAAAGAGATACCACACTATCGAGATATACGGTTTCTAAGTAGCACAAAGAGATACCACACTATCGAGATATACGGTTTCTAAGTAGCACAAAGAGATACCACACTATCGAGATATACGGTTTCTAAGTAGCACAAAGAGATACCACACTATCGAGATATACAGTTTCTAAGTAGCACAAAGAGATACCACACTATCGAGATATACGGTTTCTAAGTAGCACAAAGAGATACCACACTATCGAGATATACGGTTTCTAAGTAGCACAAAGAGATACCACACTATCGAGATATACGGTTTCTAAGTAGCACAAAGAGATACCACACTATCGAGATATACGGTTTCTAAGTAGCACAAAGAGATACCACACTATCGAGATATACGGTTTCTAAGTAGCACAAAGAGATACCACACTATCGAGATATACAGTTTCTAAGTAGCACAAAGAGATACCACACTTTCGAGATATACGGTTTCTAAGTAGCACAAAGAGATACCACACTATCGAGATATACAGTTTCTAAGTAGCACAAAGAGATACCACACTATCGAGATATACAGTTTCTAAGTAGCACAAAGAGATACCACGCTATCGAGATATACAGTTTCTAAGTAGCACAAAGAGATACCACGCTATCGAAAAATACGGCTTCTATGTTACATAAAGCTTTCAAAACGCCTGAAAAATATTGCAAACGAACATCGTTCTGGAAGGCCAATCTCGTCAAAAAGTTGTGCGAGCGGTGATGTTTAAAGGTCACCGGTTGTGTGTTAACATGTTTGCAGTACGAACGAGCTTGGATGAAAATGCAGTTCACAGAATTTCAACTGATCATTCGCACATGCTAGCATATTATGCTAACTTAGTGCCCAAACGCTTGTCTGTGGAGCAAAGGCGAACCGGTTGGAGTTGTCTCAGAATTTCCTAGAAAGACACGAACCTGAGCCATATTTCTTGGATAAAGTAACATCAGGTGCTGAATCATGGGTGTTCGAGAAAGATAGAGAGACAAAACGGTAAAGTGAGGAGTGACACGTGAACAATTCCCCTCATCCGAAAAAAAGCATGCATGAGCAGAACCTGGCTGAAAACAATGATTACCATTTTTCTGGACAGCCGTGGTATTGTTGACAAATGTGATTTACCTCCAGGAGAGACAATTAATCACAACTTCTTGGAATTACTTTTAAAACGGGACCAGCGGGTCCGAAAGTACATTGCAGGAGATTGGGTATTACACCACGATAACGTACTTGCTCACACATCAGTTTGAATTAGAGAATTTCTGTCAAAGAAAAACATTCCCACTCTTTCACATTCTCGCTACACCCCAGATTAAGTTCCGTGGGATTTCTACCACTTCTCTAATTCGAGATTGAAGTGGAAGAGACTGTGGAAATCATACAAAAACTACTAACCGACGAACTAAAGACACTTACAAGAAATGACTTAGATACTGCTACGCTGAATGGAAAAAAATCTACGTTTCTAGAGCGTAACCTACTTCTGAAGGATATATATAAGAGTGAGAAATGAAATTTCGTTTCATTTTTTTCGTTTATCGTTTTCGGTACCCCGGCCGATTAACTCACTCGATATGCAAATTAGGCTGCTCAGCCGTTAATATGCATAAGGAAAGTATATACTTTCAGACGTTCAACCATCTGGCAGGAAGGTATACGTTGCTGACGATAGCTAATAAGCTTGAAACTAGTACAGCGTTCCTTTGTCAGTGTTGAAAAAATGAGCAACGATGGTTGCTAGACACTGTACGGCTTAATTCGGGATGTTTGTTTACAAACACAGCGAGCATTATAATAAATGTTCGAAGCTTGAAACTCAGTGTTGAACAAATGAGCAACGATGGTTGCTAGGCACTGTACGGCTTAATTCTGGATGTTTGTTTACAAACACAGCGAGCATTATAATAAATGTTCGATGAATCCATACGTACATATATATATGTGTGCATGTATGTATATATATATATACATACTACTGTATGTCTGTATACATATATGTATGTGCGTATACATACTTATATTTAAGTAACAGCCGTACTAAGAGTGAGAAATGAAATTTCGTTTCATTTTTTCCGTTCATCGTTTTCGGAACCCCGGCCGATTAACTCACTCGATATGCAAATTAGGCTGCTCAGCCGTTAATATGCATAAGGAAAGTATATACTTTCAGACGTTCAACCATCTGGCAGGAAGGTATACGTTGCTGACGATAGCTAATAAGCTTGAAACTAGTACAGCGTTCCTTTGTCAGTGTTGAACAAATGAGCAACAATGGTTGCTAGAAACTGTACGGCTTAATTCGGGATGTTTGTTTACAAACACAGCGATCATTATAATAAATGTTCGATGAATCCATACGTACATACATATATGTGTGCATGTATGTATATATACATACTACTGTATCTCTGTATACATATATGTATGTGCGTATAAGAGTCAATGGCCATCCAAAATCACAGGGAGAGATGATCCCTTAACCTTTGTCAAGGCAGAATTCTAGCAGAAGGAAAACTCTGATATAACACCTGCAACCCTGATGGTATCCAATGATGTTGACTTGTTCTTCGTTTTGGTAAATATCATCTTGCTTAAGAGAGTGGGACTGGCTCTGTGCAGTGCCATTGCTCACTATAAAAGCTTCACGGCACAGGCATTGCTTTATATCTGGAGATCTCTCTGCACTTGTCGTCACATGGTACCATGGGCCCAGCACTATGTGTCAATAATTGTCACAAGTGTAGTGTTTGTACCAGAGTTTTCAAGTCGCTGGCCGGACTAAAAAGTCACACTCATTCAGTGCATCGGTAGGGGTTCTCCTACATGGATATAAAGTAGTGGCAGTACTCGAAAACGAGTTGGCAGCCACCATGAGCGTATATACACTTACATTTAAGTAACAGCCGTACTAAGAGTGAGAAATGAAATTTCGTTTCATTTTTTCCGTTTATCGTTTTCGGTACCCCGGCCGATTAACTCACTCGATATGCAAATTAGGCTGCTCAGCCGTTAATATGCATAAGGAATGTATATACGTTCACACGTTCAACATATATATATGTGTGCATGTATGTATATATATATATACATACTACTGTATGTCTATATACATATATGTATGTGCGTATACATACTTATATTTAAGTAACAGCCGTACTAAGAGTGAGAAATGAAATTTCGTTTCATTTTTTCCGTTCATCGTTTTCGGAACCCCGGCCGATTAACTCACTCGATATGCAAATTAGGCTGCTCAGCCGTTAATATGCATAAGGAAAGTATATACTTTCAGACGTTCAACCATCTGGCAGGAAGGTATACGTTGCTGACGATAGCTAATAAGCTTGAAACTAGTACAACGTTCCTTTGTCAGTGTTGAACAAATGAGCAACGATGGTTGCTAGAAACTGTACGGCTTAATTCGGGATGTTTGTTTACAAACACAGCGATCATTATAATAAATGCTCGATGAATCCATACGTACATACATATATGTGTGCATGTATGTATATATACATACTACTGTATCTCTGTATACATATATGTATGTCCGTATAAGAGTCAATGGCCTTCCAAAATCACAGGGAGAGATGATCCCTTAACCTTTGTCAAGGCAGAATTCTAGCAGAAGGAAAACTCTGATATAACACCTGCAACCCTGATGGTATCCAATGATGTTGACTTGTTCTTCGTTTTGGTAAATATCATCTTGCTTAAGAGAGTGGGACTGGCTTTGTGCAGTGCCATTGCTCACTATAAAAGCTTCACTGCACAGGCATTGCTTTATATCTGGAGATCTCTCTGCACTTGTCGTCACATGGTACCATGGGCCCAGCACTATGTGTCAATAATTGTCACAAGTGTAGTGTTTGTACCAGAGTTTTCAAGTCGCTGGCCGGACTAAAAAGTCACACTCATTCAGTGCATCGGTAGGGGTTCTACTACATGGATATAAAGTAGTGGCAGTACTCGAAAACGAGTTGGCAGCCACCATGAGCGTATATACACTTACATTTAAGTAACAGCCGTACTAAGAGTGAGAAATGAAATTTCGTTTCATTTTTTCCGTTTATCGTTTTCGGTACCCCGGCCGATTAACTCACTCGATATGCAAATTAGGCTGCTCAGCCGTTAATATGCATAAGGAATGTATATACTTTCACACGTTCAACATATATATATGTGTGCATGTATGTATATATATATATACATACTACTGTATGTCTGTATACATATATGTATGTGCGTATACATACTTATATTTAAGTAACAGCCGTACTAAGAGTGAGAAATGAAATTTCGTTTCATTTTTTCCGTTCATCGTTTTCGGTACCCCGGCCGATTAACTCACTCGATATGCAAATGAGGCTTCTCAGCCGTTAATATGCATAAGGAAAGTATATACTTTAAGACGTTCAACCATATGGCAGGAAGGTATACGTTGCTGACTATAGCTAATAAGCTTGAAACTCTTACAGCGTTTCTTTGTCAGTGTTGAACAAATGAGCAACGATGGTTGCTAGACACTGTACGGCTTAATTCGAGATGCTTGTTTACAAACACACCGAGCGTTATAATAAATGTTCGGTAAATCCATACGTACATATATATATGTGTGCATATATGTATATATATATATACATACTACTGTATGTCTGTATACATATATGTATGTGCGTATACATACTTACATATATATATATATATATATATATATATATATATATATATATATAGGAACAAGTAAGACCCCAACGGCTGAGCTCAAACCGTTTCGACGGCTAATTCTGAGTCCAGAATTAGCCGTCGAAACGGCTTGAGCTCAGCCGTCGGGGTCTTACTTGTTCCTATTACCCACTCTACTACCCTAAGTATTGAGTACGTTGGTGCGTTATGGTCCACTTGGTTCCTTACCACATTTCCTTCGTTATATATATATATATATATATATAAGTAAAAGGGATATTTAATTTGTTGGTAATTCAACAAATAGATATGTTTATAACTGATTTGAAGCACTCGACAAGTTTTCTGGAGTGTAATATTCAATGATATTAAATAAATGGAAACTATTTATAAAACCACATTTATTCTATTATATATATTTCAAGGGTACCAAAACTTTCGTACGATCTTAACGGTTCAAGTTTTTCCTGTATCCAGGAAAAATTTGAACCGTTAAGATCGTACCAAAGTTTTGGTACCCTTGAAATATATATAATAGAATAAATATGGTTTTATAAATATAGTTTCCATTTAATTAATATCATGTATACATGTATATATATATATATAAAGAGAGCGAGATAGATAGAGAGAGAGAGAGAGAGAGAGCGCGAGAGAGAGGGCGAGAGAGAGAGAGAGAGAGAGACGAAAGTGATAAAAGGATTTAGTAAAGGACATGAACCATTACTAGCGCGCGACATCATTTAATCCTCCTCGTATAGATGTAAAGAACACTGGCCTTCGGCGGAATTCGAATTTAGAATGCAGTGATCCGAAACTTCTAACCACCGTGTCAATAATCCGTGTACAATGGCCCTCGTGGTTACATAGTAAAATGATCTCAGGTTTAGTTAGGAAAGTCAGAAAATATTCTCTCAGTTCAATAATTGCAGTGTATGTTGGTTAATTAATTAATTAGTAACTCTCAGCTTGAAGAGTCATTTGTCTGGGAGAAGTGTGTGTGAAATATGGTCGTTGATTAATATGAACCATAGACGCTGTTAGTGATAAGTATTTACACGTCCTCTGAGACACGAGAATATTATTATTGTAATAAACACAACCTATCACTAGGAATCAATTAAACCTCTTTTGGTGTCTGTCGTTGCTCCTGCTTCCCACACATTATTGTGAGTGTTATAAATTATAATGTATGAACATTAATTAGCTTCTTGTGGTATATTCAACAACTAATTTAACTATTAATTGGTACCAGAATATGCCGTGTCCAGTCTTTATAACTTCTAATTGATCAATGTAATATTGGCTGTTGATTGATATGATTTCATGATCGTCTAAGTTAATTACTATATTCTGCTCAATAAGAATACAATACTTATTAAATTATAGATTTACACCCATTAATCTTGATAATATCCTTTCGATACAGTTTAGGAAGTTTCGTCCACGAGACATTGTATCGAGTTAAAAGATATCTTTGAAGAATTCCGATTCTAGGTTCGTTAAAATATTAAGGAGTATTTTTGCGAATTATATAGAGATCCCAGTTTATCATTTAATAAAGACATTGATTGTTTGATACCCACTTATGAAGAGAGAAAGGCAAGGATTGAGGGCAGGCCAGAGACATGATAAACGTCAAGTAATTTTGCAAGTCTTTGCACCAAACATACACGTGACTGCCATATGTAATTCAAGGAGCCAGAATGTAACAGGTCAGCTTGTTAGAAATAGTAGCCAAATCTTTTTGCAGTACACATGAGCTTCCTTCCATCGGTTCATACCTTCTGTTTACTGGATTCTGTTTCAGAACAATGTATATGTGTGAGTGTATATGACATCAAAGTTACAATACGTATGTTTTAAATGGCTGCTTTAATATTTCTTCATGAAATTGGAAGTCATAGAAGACATAAGAATCGTCAAACTTTGCATGTTCAAAGAAGGCGGTAGTGCTACGAATACTGTATAAAATGTGAGAAAATGATATGATAAAGTTGTTTTTGAATGTTCCTAAGTGCCAACGATAGTTCAATAAATGGGACAAGGAGATTTTGACTTGGAACATGGTCTCTGATCTCAGCACCCAGTCTTTTAATAGTAATAAACTAAAATACCCTCCTGAAAGAAATCCCCATAAAGCTGTTATTGAGTCAGCAGAAGAAGTTAATTCAGCCTCATCAACCATCCATTATCATTCATACCAATTATCCATTATCATTCATACCGTGCCCAAGCTTGGCAAGTGGATTCTATATGAACTAAGTGAACCCGTTTCTACTTTTTTCTTTACTTATATATATTATATTTCTACCTGGAGTTGCGACCGACAGATAGTATTAGAAATTGGAAAGACCAATGGAAACATTGTTTCCTCGGTTCGATTTGACAAGCCCCCCCCCCCCCATCAATAAGCGAATGGCGTCTAAGATCATGGCGGTCGTTGGACAGTATCGGTGGAGCGTCGGGCACCATGATTTGTAGCATTGAGTTATGGCTATTGACGTTCTGAGTTCAAATCCCACCGAGTTTAACTTGTTTTTTCATCCTTACGGGGTCGATAAAATAAAGAACCAGTAATGCACTGCAGTAATTGCTGGCCTTGTGCTAAAAGTAGAAACAATTATACCTAAATAGTATCCGTTTCATTTATTTTTCCTTACCTCTTATCCTCCCTTATATCTTCATTAATATTTACCCCTCATACTATATTACATCCCTGTGATATCTGACGCATCTCTCTCTATATTTTGGCATATATTTATTACTTACTCTTACTCCCCTGTATCCCACCTAGTAGCTAAATATTGTAAGGATTATAGAGTACTACACCACATAGAATATTCCATATATGATAAATTATATAATATTCAAGGACCCCTAGACTCAATAATTGCTGCGCTTTAGTTAAATTCAAATACAATTTAATGTTATTTTTCTTTCTTATGTCACTTACATTAATTTAAGTCAACCCAAGAATTAATATCAACTGAACTTAGATTTTTCCTGACTAGAATGTTGTGCCATCCCCTCTCTCATAAGCTATAACGTCAAGCAGGTAACATAGAAGTTTTAGTTTACTACCCATGAGCATATCCTCGTGGATATGCTGGCATCGGTGGGGTCCATCAGGCTGGAGCATGTGGCCCTTTGAGTGAAACGCTGTTCAGACTAACTTGGTAATTGATGAGATAATTAATTAATTTTCCTCTCCATTATTTTCTGAATATACTCGGTCGAATACAGCCCAGTTACTTTGGACCTCACCTTAATACAACGGACTGCGGGGTGAGCTGGAGACGAAGCACATCAAATTTAGCCCTAATACATGAACCCATATATACACACGAATATAATTTTGTTACTTGTTACTCCGACCCATAGGAAATATCTTTACAATAACTGCCTTCTTTTAACTGCTATAGTTGTCTCCTTACTATTATTATTAATATTATGTTACTAATGTTGTTTGTTTCTTCTCCTAAACTTATTTGTTGGTAGATGATATTATTTTAGTTTTCTAGCTCTGCTCCCCTTTTAATTACTGTCACCGCAGAATGATCTGTTTGATGGGCGGCCTATGGGTTAGAATATTTAGGTATCCGCTAAAGTGTAGCAATATATGAAGGAATGACATTCGCTGGGAAGAATGTTCTATGTCGGAACTTGACTGCACCTTCCCTCTCCCATCAGCACTAGAAGCAGAGATCTATTAGTATTCGGGGGTTGCCTCCTATCAAATATTGCAACTGCCGAGACAGGGGACGCTGCCCCCTTAGGGGAAACTGCTTGACTGATAGGTTTATATATAGGTGCACCGTAACTAGCCATAATAGCGTTAAACATTATATAGGGGCTACCTCTGGCCCGTTCAAAATTAGATTTCGAACACATCGCCATTCTTTCGCAAATAAGAAATTAAGACACTCCACTTCGCTCGCGAACTACATAACTGCATTAAAAGACTTAAACATCAGCTTCTCCACGCACTGGGAAAGTGTCGGCACGGCTGCACCGTACAACTTCAAGAGGAAGTGCGAGTTTTGCCTCATGGAGCTCTACCACATCATAACGGCACCCTACGAGCTCCTTAATAGCAGAGTTGAAACGACGATAAGCTGTACACACCGCTTAAAAATATCCTACTTCAGATGGAATATGAGCGAGGAGTGAAACCGTAAACCGGCTCTCCCTGCACCAAGCTTCAACACCCCGGCGGGCTGCTAAAAACATCCGAAAACTAACCATGCATCCCAGACTCGGCATGAATCGACCCAGGCGGGCAGGCGCAGAAAACAAACGTCTCGAAATAAACGTTGCATACCTGACCCTGTGCGTATCAGCAATGGTAAGGTAGTAACCACATGCTTGTATCGGATAGAAATGTGTCCGGGAAAGACAGCCCTAACACCGGTCAGAGTTATCTCCCTTGACCTACGGTAAAATCAAAACATCTTTTTTTACGAAGAATGAACTCTGACGTGAACTTATCTCTAAAAACCCATTCCGGGTCATGTAAGGAACGCTTTTTAGTTATTATGCCCTTGAGAGGCCAATTCGGGCGAAACGTACGTAGGTGCTACTTTAAATAAATATGTTTTAACGGTCTGTTCTCCTGTATTTTACTTCTCCACGTATATATATATATATATATATATATATATATATATATATATATATATACAATATTAAATAAATGGAAAACTATATTTATAAAACCATATTTATTTCATTATATATATTTCGGGGATATCATATTAACAATATGCTATGCCTTCATCAGACAAAATACAATATAAACAGTTTTATAGATAAATATATTCGACATACCGTAATAAACATCAACTTCATTTGAAGAGGTTCACTCTAGCAGTGAAAATACAGAGAGAAAGAAAGAGAGAGAGAAAAAAGGGAAATAAGAAAGAAAGAAAGACGAAACGAAGAAAAGGAAGAAAAAGAAGAAAAAGAAGAAATGCATGGGACAAAATAGAGAGATGGAAAAATAGATAAAGCGAAGAGCTTCATGTAAAGAGACCGAAAGAGATATATATATATATATAGAGAGAGGAAATAGAGATAGATACATATATAGATATAGAAAAATTAGGTAGTGGGAGGTCATTTTGAGTAAGTGTATCAATGATGCATTTATTTATTTATTTATTTATTTATTTATTTATTTAGCTCAAGTATTAATGTAAGGGAGATATAGAGAGATATAGAGAGATATAGAGAGAGAAAAATTTAAAAATAGCCAGACATATTCGAGGCGTAGAAAACCCTATGTTTTAATGTATTAGTATTTATAAAACTTACACTATATTGTAAATATCAGTATTCCTGAATGAAACAAGTATTCACAATGCGTGAAAATTCATTATCTTATGTTTAGTTTTTTAAAAAATTCATATGTCTATGTGAATCCAACTGATTCACTCCGCAAATTCAAAGTTACCGGAAAACATTCTCAATGTGGTATAAACATTTGAGCGTATTATTATTCTTGCGATTACTCTACAAGATTATCTATCAAGCAGAAATAGAGAGCAGATTTCAATATACTAATCGAAAATATATATTATATTATAAGCAGAGATAACAATAATAATGATAATAAGTAAAAATATATAAAAATATAAAAATATAGAATAGAAAACTAAAAAAGAATATTACGAAAGAATATTACATAATAAAAAAATATTGCATATTAAAAATACTATGTTTTAAAATTATTACGTATTAAAAACTTTACATATAAAAATATTAAAAATAAAAATAAAATAAAATAAAAAATAAAAAATAAAAATATAAAAATATTATAGAATACTACAATACTAAAAGAATAAAAATAAAAATAAAAATAAAAATAAAAATAAAAATAAAAATAAAAATAAAAATAAAAAATAAACCACAAAGAACAACCCTTCAAGGTTAATTGACAATATATTGCCAAGTTCACTACAAGACAAAGCCAAAAATTATCTATCAAATCACATCTAGCAAGGAATATCGCAAAAAAAAAAAAGTTTATCAAGTGTAAGGTTAATTCATAAAATTTGGAGCATCGGCTTTTAGGGTAGCTTAATTTTTCATGAGGAATGTTTAGATAAAAATAAAAATAAAAATAAAAATAAATACAATAAAATAAACAGTAAAAAGAGGGAATCAAAGATTTAGGAATCAAAAGATTTATCGGCTAGTTCTCATATAAATATAAATCAAACTAAATATACTACATTTTAAATTTAAATTTATATTTAAACGTTGAGTTTAATCTATGTTTGCAACAACTGAATAAATAACTATGGGATCTTCCGACTCAGCTCAAGTAACTGACCTTGTGGGCTTATTTTTAATCAATTCGCTACATAGGAAAATACCTGGTACTACCGGAGGTTTATATAGGGATGACATGCTTTTACTCATTAATAATAATAACCCTGAACTAAATAGAAAATGTAAACAAATTACAAAATTTTTTAATTACTTTAACCTTAAAATAGAAATTGAGAACAACCATAGAATAGTCAATTTCCTAGATATAACATTAAATCTCAACACATGTCTCCACTATCCTTTTCACAAGTTGAATGAAAACTTAAACTATGTCAACTTTAACTCTAACCACCCCAGATCTGTCAAAAACACTATAGTAAACTCAGTCCAAAAGCGTATCTCTAGGATCTCGTCAAATAGAAAGATTTTTGACGAAAAGGCCCAATACTATAATGATGCACTAGCTAGGGCAGGGTATGCTGATAAGATTGTGTACATAGATAATGATAAACAAACTAAACAAAGTAACAACTTTTTTAATTATGGCAACAACATTAACAACTATAATAGAAAGCATTACAATAATTCCAAAGGACAAAAAAGAAATAGAACTAGGAACATAATTTGGTTTGCCCCCCCTTTCTCACTAAACATTAAAACCCACATCGCTAAATTATTTTTCAAAGCTCTTGATAATCGCTTCCCTAGAACACATAGGTACCACTCAATCTTCAATAGGCATACAATTAAATTAACCTATTCATCCACCAAAAATTTAGCACAAAATATTAATAGAATAAATAATAGGAACTTAAAAACTACTGATAATAGCATAAATAATATACAAGTTAACAAATGCAACTGTAGAGATAGATCTAAATGTCCGTTAAATAACAACTGCTTAGTTAAAAATATAGTATACAATTGTAATGTTAATACTGACTCTAATTCTTTTAACTACGTCGGTTCCACATCGACGGAATTTAAACTTCGCTATAATAACCACAAGAATTCTTTCACAGATCCAAATAAAAAATCTTCAACGGCACTATCAGGTGTACTCTGGCAACTTAAGCTAGATAACGTTAGATATTCGACGGCTTGGAATATAGTCTCAAGAGGGATTCCTTTTAATTCATCCTCTGAGACATGTGACCTCTGCGCAGAGGAGATATTCTTTATACTAAAATCTAAAAATTCCCTTAACCTACGGACAAATTTATTCAGTTGTTGCAAACATAGATTAAACTCAACGTTTAAATATAAATTTAAATTTAAAATGTAGTATATTTAGTTTGATTTATATTTATATGAGAACTAGCCGATAAATCTTTTGATTCCTAAATCTTTGATTCCCTCTTTTTACTGTTTATTTTATTGTATTTATTTTTATTTTTATTTTTATTTTTATCTAAACATTCCTCATGAAAAATTAAGCTACCCTAAAAGCCGATGCTCCAAATTTTATGAATTAACCTTACACTTGATAAACTTTTTTTTTTTGCGATATTCCTTGCTAGATGTGATTTGATAGATAATTTTTGGCTTTGTCTTGTAGTGAACTTGGCAATATATTGTCAATTAACCTTGAAGGGTTGTTCTTTGTGGTTTATTTTTTATTTTTATTTTTATTTTTATTTTTATTTTTATTTTTATTTTTATTTTTATTTTTATTTATTATTATTTTTATTCTTTTAGTATTGTAGTATTCTATAATATTTTTATATTTTTATTTTTTATTTTTTATTTTATTTTATTTTTATTTTTAATATTTTTATATGTAAAGTTTTTAATACGTAATAATTTTAAAACATAGTATTTTTAATATGCAATATTTTTTTATTATGTAATATTCTTTCGTAATATTCTTTTTTAGTTTTCTATTCTATATTTTTATATTTTTATATATTTTTACTTATTATCATTATTATTGTTATCTCTGCTTATAATATAATATATATTTTCGATTAGTATATTGAAATCTGCTCTCTATTTCTGCTTGATAGATAATCTTGTAGAGTAATCGCAAGAATAATAATACGCTCAAATGTTTATACCACATTGAGAATGTTTTCCGGTAACTTTGAATTTGCGGAGTGAATCAGTTGGATTCACATAGACATATGAATTTTTTAAAAAACTAAACATAAGATAATGAATTTTCACGCATTGTGAATACTTGTTTCATTCAGGAATACTGATATTTACAATATAGTGTAAGTTTTATAAATACTAATACATTAAAACATAGGGTTTTCTACGCCTCGAATATGTCTGGCTATTTTTAAATTTTTCTCTCTCTATATCTCTCTATATCTCTCTATATCTCCCTTACATTAATACTTGAGCTAAATAAATAAATAAATAAATAAATAAATAAATAAATGCATCATTGATACACTTACTCAAAATGACCTCCCACTACCTAATTTTTCTATATCTATATATGTATCTATCTCTATTTCCTCTCTCTATATATATATATATATCTCTTTCGGTCTCTTTACATGAAGCTCTTCGCTTTATCTATTTTTCCATCTCTCTATTTTGTCCCATGCATTTCTTCTTTTTCTTCTTTTTCTTCCTTTTCTTCGTTTCGTCTTTCTTTCTTTCTTATTTCCCTTTTTTCTCTCTCTCTTTCTTTCTCTCTGTATTTTCACTGCTAGAGTGAACCTCTTCAAATGAAGTTGATGTTTATTACGGTATGTCGAATATATTTATCTATAAAACTGTTTATATTGTATTTTGTCTGATGAAGGCATAGCATATTGTTAATATGATATCCCCGAAATATATATAATGAAATAAATATGGTTTTATAAATATAGTTTTCCATTTATTTAATATTGTAAATATACTCCAAGTATTTGTCGAGTGCTTTTATATCAGTTATAAATATTTACTAGTTGTAACCCAACAATTTTAAATATAACTTTACATATATATATATATATATATTAATAAAAGGAATTCCAACTTTGTCTGATTTACTCGTTTTATTTACAATCCTTTAAAATTATAATGATATTATAATGAAATAGTATGGTAGAATATTAAATGTTAAGTATTAATTGAACACGTACTTTCATGCTTGCGCAATCTTCAGGTTCATATTCAGTGGTGACAGTCAAGTTTGCAATTTTCAACTGTAATGAGATGGATAAAATCTGTGCCTTATATACAGTAAAAAGGGGCCACAGAATGCTAAGTTTTGCAAACTTTATTTCGACCAATCGGTGTGTAGTTTCAATAGTTTACTAAAGCTGATTGGTTTAGGCGTCACAAAACGCAACATCTCATACTGACTAGCCAGTAGAATTTGTACCATTGTAGAAAATTAGAAAATACGAATACCAGGAACAAACGAGTAACAGAACTGAAAGAATTTTTGCTCAAACAAAAATACCCATCTTTACTTATAGAAAATGGCATACGGCGTGCTATAAAAATACCTATACAACAACTTAGGACAACCCAAGGAAGAAGAAACCAAGAACTGGTCATGCCATTTATAATGACACACAGCTCATGTCACCAGAATATCTTCAACACTGCCAAAGCAAATCTAACGATCATTGATCAAAGTAATGAATTAAAAGCTTTAATCACAGACCGATCTTTGACTCTTAGTAAAAGACAGCCGAAAAATTTGAAGCAATTACTAACAAAGGCAAAGTTTGACCTTAACAACAAAGACCAATCATTCACTGTATCTAAATGCAATGATAGTCGATATGGCTCATGTCAGTTCATACATACTGGTCAGTATATGAACACAAAAGCTGAAAAATATTCCCAAATGCAAACATGAACTTCAAAAGCAGAAATCTTATTTAGTGCATTAAATACCCGGATTGTGAAGAACTATATGTCGGTAAAACTGGAAATGCACTATCGGAACGTGCACGGGTCCACGGAGAGCAAATCAGAGACCCAAATATCAGTCAGATACCCCTCAGTAACAATCTAGCAACATGTAGTCAGAAAATATTTGTTGTATTTCCATTCTACGAACAACACAGCCCAAGTGAAATCAAGAGAAAAATTAAAGAAAAGAATTTTATTGATAAATTCCAACCCAAGCTAAAGAACAATAATAAGGCTTAGGGGTATTACTTCTACCATGACTACGCCTACGACCATGACGACTACTACCACCACCAACAACAACAACAACAATAATAATAATAAAAGTGATGTTGATGTTGATGACTATTGAACATTCTTTATAAAAACCCTAGAACATGCTATTTTCATCATTTCTAAAAATGCTTTGGATAGGGTCAAATAGAAGTCGTTAGACATGCTCAACCAACCGTGACGCCTAAACCAATCAGCTTTAGTAATCTAGTGAAACTACATACCGATTGGTCGAAATACAGTTTGCAAAACGTAGCATTCTGTAGCCCATTTTTACTGTATATAAGGCACAGATTTTACCCATCTCATTACAGTTGAAAACTGCAAACTTGACTGTCACCACTGAATATGAACCTGAAGATTGCGAAAGCATGAAGTACTTGTTCAATTAACACTTAACATTTAATATTCTTGCATACTATTTCATTATAATATCAGTATAATTTTAAAGGATTGTAAATAAAACGAGTAAATCAGACAAAGGTGGAATTCATTTTATTAATATAATCTTCTATATACAATCATACACACCCGTGTATATATATATATAGAAAAAAGTATGACCCCGACGGCAGAGCTCAAGCCGTTTCGACGGCTATTTCTGGACGTGGAAACGGCTTGAGCTCTGCCGTCGGGGTCATACTTTTTCCTATTTCCCACTCTACTACCCTAAATATTGAGTACTCTGGTGCGTTATGGTCCATATAGTTCCTTACCACAATTCCTTTGTTATATATATCTATATATATATATAAAAATGAGGTAAATATCTCACTGAGTACTAAATACCCATAGAAATATATAGGGTGTCTATAATATAATTGTTGTTCTATGGTACTAATTCGAGATACCAGAATTATAAAAATTGATGAGCGGAACAAACAAACATTAAATAATCCCTTAAATAAATTAAAAAATGATTTAAATATCTACCTGTTCGTAATGCTATTACCGGCGGTTCCCGTTTACAAAAGATTAGAAATTCGGTTTATATATATATATATATATATATATATATATATATATATATATATGCAGAGGTTATATTTAATTTGTTGGGATTCAACAATCTTGGTTGCCCTTTAAATATATATAATGACATAATTATGGTTTTATAAATATAGTTTCCATTTATTAATATATTGTGTATATATATATATATATATAGTATATATATATATATATATATATATATATATATACATATGTATATATATAAGTATATAAACAAAGATTAATATGGTTCGTTGGCTACTCAACGAATACAATTTTACAATAGATTAGAAGCATTCAACATAAGATATTCCTGGAGATTTTAATATTATTCAAAATGTTAATAAATGAAAAATACTCTCATAATCAAAATATATATTTTATTATACATATTTCAAAGGTACAATGGTGTTTAAGTGCGTTTTCATCAGACAAAATATATCATTCCATATGTGACATAACACTACGGTTTTGATTATTCAATTCCAGTATTGGTAGTGATTTATTTCATCAAATCTCAACGTTTTTATACCGTCCTTTTCTTCATTAAGTTTATCATATTATTTGTGTTATAACAACGTTGAGATTTGATGAAATAAATCACTACCTATTTGAATAATCAAAACCGTAGCGGTATGTCACATATCAAATCTTATATTTTGTCTGATGAAAACGTACTTAAACACCATTGTACCTTTGAGATATGTATAATAAAATATATATATTGATTATGAGAATATTTTTCATTTATTAACATTTTGAATAGTATTATATAAGTATATATATATATATATATATATATATATATATATATATATATATATATATATATATATATATATTTATTAAAATAACAGATTAAAGTTTAAGCAAAGAATTATTATTATTATTATTATTATTGTTGTTATTCCTTGAATCTCAGTCATTGATGTTGGTTAACTGGAAAGTCCGTTGGAATAAATATCAAGCCACTACCTGCAGCCTCAGATATTCAGGACGTATCGGAGGGTTCTTGCTGTTCCCAGCAAGCATGCCTTTTGAAGCGTTCCAAAAAGCGTGAAGGGGCCGATTTTCTTTAACCATTCCTGGAAACTTTTGGAGATAGTCCCCAGTGCGCCTATGACAATCGGGATCACTTTGACTTCATGGCAGTTCCAAATCCTTTTCACCTTCCACTTTAGGTCCTGGTATCGGTTAATTTTCTCCCTCTCCTTCTCTTGCACTCTCGTGTCGAAAGGGCAGGCCACATCCACAATCAGACACGATCTTTTTACTTTGTCCACAACCACCAGGTCAGGTCTATTGTGTTCCAGTTTTTTTGTCCGTCTGTATCCTAAAATCCCACAGCACCTTCATCTGGTTGTTCTCCATCACCGCCTCTGACCTATGCTCATACCATTTCTCAGAATGTGGTAAATTGATTACTTTGCACAGGTGCCAGTGGATCACCCTGCCCATCACATCGTGTCTCCAGCCCTTATAGTGGGTCTGGGCTAGGTGTTTACGCTCTTATTATTATTATTATTATTATTATTATTATTATTATTATTACTATATATATATATATATATAATATATATATATAATATATATATATATATATATATATATATAATATATATATATATATATATATATATATATATATATATATATATATATATATATATATATATATATATATATATATATATATATAACCTCGGTTTGGACGAAACAATCGTAAGCTAATAAATGGTTTGAACAGAACTTTGATTCATGTGATTTATATGTATATATATATATATATATTTATATATATATATATATATATATATATATATATATATATATATATATATATATATATATATATATATATATATATATATATATATATATATATATATATATATATGTGGATGTGTGTGTAACGCCAAATGTTACAGACATTCCTATGCTTTATATGTTCATTCTGTTGATTCCAGAGTGGGGCCAGAATGATACAGATAGAACCATGAGCTGATCAATAGCGAAACGCACGTCACCAATCAATAAATGTAATGAAGGCATACCAAATCGTCCTTGTATTGTTAAATATATATATATATATATATATAGTATAACTGAACAAAAAAGAAAAACGAACACAGACATATATGTGTTCAAATCGTAAGAGACCAGAATCGCGAAGGTGAAAAAAATACTAACTACAGACAATAGTGTTTGCCAGACTCAATATTATTTGTGAAAAGGAGTACCAAAGTCCTAAGCTCATCAGCGGGTGAAGAAATTAGTATCCTGATCACTTCTAAATCTAATAAAAAAACTGGCTAGTGTGTGTATATGTAACGCACATGGTTCCCGAACTTAGCGTGTCTCGCACACTCACGCCACTAAAAATAGCACTTGAGTTTACTCGATATTTGAATTAGCTCGACGAATTAACGGAGCCGAATATATCAAAGGCATGTATTGAGTTAGAAACTCAAAATATTGCGAAACAGTTTTATCAAAACTGTCCGGGTGTTGGGTTGTTACCACAATTATTGTTTGTATTTATTTTTCTTGATTTATTCTTAAATTGACTCTGGCAAATCATAGACATTCGTGAGATCAAGTATATTTTATTATACATATTTCAGAGGTACTGAGCTATCTTCAACAGTACGTCCTCATCAGATAAAATGAATGTCTATATACTTGAATGTCTATATTTGTTAATATTTTGAATTAATATAAATATCTCCGGAAAACCAAAACTGTGGAGTGCTTATAATCTATTGTAAAACTGTATTCATTGATTTATTCATTGAACATTGTTTAACATTTAAATATATATATATATATATAAATATATCGGTGTGTAACAACAATTACAGGCGGTGCGCCATTCGAAGCACTCAATACTGTTTGAGGTCAGTCTCTTGTGAGTTGTAATCCAGAGGTAAGGTGGCTGTAGTGTGCACAGTGTAAATAGGTTAAGTAGAATCTATATATATAAATATAAATATATATAAACATATATATATATATAAACATATATGCGTGTATATGTGTATGTATGTATGTATGTGTGTGTGTAATGATTGTATATCTGCATATTATGAGGCATACACACATATATGCAGATATACACATATATACTCAGAAATAACTTTAGACATACACACTAATGTATCAATGGCGATATGTAGGGAATGTTCCAGTTACCTCCCCCTGCCTCAAGACGTCTTACCAAGCAATCAGAATAATTAAAAAGCATATTTTATTAATAACGTCAACAGACTATATCTGCCATATTGGATAGTGTTTGGTGTACTATATTGGTAGGAGGTGGGGTGGGGGTGAGAGAGGGGGTATGTGGAGTCAGAGAGAGGTGGTAGGTAGGGGTCGGGGGTAAGGAGGTGGCGAGGTGAAGGTGAGAAGGAGGGGTGGGATGAAGTGGGGTTGAGAGATAGGGGTGGGGCGGGTTCGAGAGAGGTGGTGGGGTGAGACTGAGGTGGTGGGGTGGGGTTAGGCGTTAGAGGGGGTGAGACTGAGAGAAAGAGAGAGAGAGGGTGTAGGCGTGTGCTTGTGTATATGCAATGGGCTTCTGTGTGCCTATGTGATGGATGTATGTGTGTGTGTCTGTGTGATGTGTGTCTGTGTGTGTGATGTGTGTATGTGTGTGTATGTGTGATGCGTGTCTATGTGAAGTGTGTATGTGTATGTGTGTGTGATGTGTGTATGTGTATGTGTGTGTGTGTGTGTGATGAGTGTCCGTATGATATGTGTGTGATGTGTGTATGTGTATGTGTTTGTGTGTGTGTGATGTGTATCATGTGTGTGTGTGTCCGTGTGATGTGTGTGTGTGTGTGAGATGTGTGTATGTGGGTGTGTGTCTGTGTGATATGTGTATGAGTGTGTGTGTCTCTGTGATGTGTGTATGTGTGTGTGTATGTGTGTGAGTGTGTCTGTATGATGTGTGTATGTGTATGTGTGTGTGGGTTTGTGTGATGTGTGTCTGTTTGACGTGTGTATGTATATGTGTGTGTGATGTGTGCATGTGTGTGTGTCTGTGTGATGTGTGTATGTGTGTGTGTGTGTGTGTGATGTGTGTGTGTGTATGTGTATGTGTATGTGTGTGTGATGTGTGTGTCTGTGTCCGTGTGATGTATGTGTGTGTGTGTGTGATGTGTGTATGTGGGTGTGTGTCTGTGTGATATGTGCATGTGTGTGTGTGTCTCTGTGATGTGTGTATGTGTGTTTGTATATCTGTGAGTGTGTCTGTATGATGTGTGTATGTGTATGTCTGTGTGGGTTTGTGTGATGTGTGTGTGTGTGTGTGATGTGTGTATGTGTGTGTGTATGCGTGTGTGGGTCTCTCAGATGTCTGTGTCTGTGTGATGTGTGTATGTGTGTGTGTGTATGTGTGATGTGTGTGTGTGTGATGTCCGAATGTGTGTGTGTCTGTGTGATGTGTGTGTGCATATGTGATGTATGTATGTGTGATGTGTGTATGTATGTGTGTGTATGTGTGTGTGTATCTATGTGATGTGTGTATGTGTGTGTGTGCCTATGTCATGTGTGTGTGTGTGTATGTATGTGTGGGTATGTCTGATATGTGTGTGTGTCTGTGTGATGTGTGTGTGTGTGTATGTGTGTCTGTGTGATGTGTGTATGTGTGTGTGTATATGTGTGATGTGTGTATGTGTGTGTCTGTGTGTGTGATGTGTGTATGGATATGTGTGTGATGTGTGTGTGTGTGTGATGTGTGTGTCTGTGCTTGTGTCTGTGTGATGGATGTATGTGTGTGTGTGTGTATGTGTGACGTGTGTATGTGTGTGTGTGTGATTTGTGTATGTGTGTGTGTCTGTGTGATGTGTGTGTGTGTTTGATATGTGTATGTGTGTGTGTGTCTGTGTGATGTGGGTATGTGTGTGTGTGTCTGTGTGACGTGTGTATGTATATGTGTGTGACGTGTGTATGTGTGTGTATGTGTGTGTATGTGTATGAGTGTGTGTGTGTGATGTTTGTGATGTATGTGTATGTGTGTCCGTGTGATGTATGTGTGTGTGTGTGTGTGATGTGTGTATGTGGGTGTGTGTCTGTGTGATATGTGCATGTCTGTGTGTGTCTCTGTGATGTGTGTATGTGTGTTTGTATATCTGTGAGTGTGTCTGTATGATGTGTGATGTGTGTGTGTGTGTGATGTCCGAATGTGTGTGTGTCTGTGTGATGTGTGTGTGCATATGTGATGTATGTATGTGTGATGTGTGTATGTATGTGTGTGTATGTGTGTGTGTATCTATGTGATGTGTGTATGTGTGTGTGTGCCTATGTCATGTGTGTGTGTGTGTATGTATGTGTGGGTATGTCTGATATGTGTGTGTGTCTGTGTGATGTGTGTGTGTGTGTATGTGTGTCTGTGTGATGTGTGTATGTGTGTGTGTATATGTGTGATGTGTGTATGTGTGTGTCTGTGTGTGTGATGTGTGTATGGATATGTGTGTGATGTGTGTGTGTGTGTGATGTGTGTGTCTGTGCTTGTGTCTGTGTGATGGATGTATGTGTGTGTGTGTGTGTGTATGTGTGACGTGTGTATGTGTGTGTGTGTGATGTGTGTATGTGTGTGTGTATGCGTGTGTGGGTCTCTCAGATGTCTGTGTCTGTGTGATGTGTGTATGTGTGTGTGTGTATGTGTGATGTGTGTGTGTGTGATGTCCGAATGTGTGTGTGTCTGTGTGATGTGTGTGTGCATATGTGATGTATGTATGTGTGATGTGTGTATGTATGTGTGTGTATGTGTGTGTGTATCTATGTGATGTGTGTATGTGTGTGTGTGCCTATGTCATGTGTGTGTGTGTGTATGTATGTGTGGGTATGTCTGATATGTGTGTGTGTCTGTGTGATGTGTGTGTGTGTGTATGTGTGTCTGTGTGATGTGTGTATGTGTGTGTGTATATGTGTGATGTGTGTATGTGTGTGTCTGTGTGTGTGATGTGTGTATGGATATGTGTGTGATGTGTGTGTGTGTGTGATGTGTGTGTCTGTGCTTGTGTCTGTGTGATGGATGTATGTGTGTGTGTGTGTATGTGTGACGTGTGTATGTGTGTGTGTGATTTGTGTATGTGTGTGTGTCTGTGTGATGTGTGTGTGTGTTTGATATGTGTATGTGTGTGTGTGTCTGTGTGATGTGGGTATGTGTGTGTGTGTCTGTGTGACGTGTGTATGTATATGTGTGTGACGTGTGTATGTGTGTGTATGTGTGTGTATGTGTATGAGTGTGTGTGTGTGATGTTTGTGATGTATGTGTATGTGTGTCCGTGTGTTGTATGTGTGTGTGTGTGTGTGATGTGTGTATGTGGGTGTGTGTCTGTGTGATATGTGCATGTGTGTGTGTGTCTCTGTGATGTGTGTATGTGTGTTTGTATATCTGTGAGTGTGTCTGTATGATGTGTGATGTGTGTGTGTGTGATGTCCGAATGTGTGTGTGTCTGTGTGATGTGTGTGTGCATATGTGATGTATGTATGTGTGATGTGTGTATGTATGTGTGTGTATGTGTGTGTGTATCTATGTGATGTGTGTATGTGTGTGTGTGCCTATGTCATGTGTGTGTGTGTGTATGTATGTGTGGGTATGTCTGATATGTGTGTGTGTCTGTGTGATGTGTGTGTGTGTGTATGTGTGTCTGTGTGATGTGTGTATGTTTGTGTGTATATGTGTGATGTGTGTATGTGTGTGTCTGTGTGTGTGATGTGTGTATGGATATGTGTGTGATGTGTGTGTGTGTGTGATGTGTGTGTCTGTGCTTGTGTCTGTGTGATGGATGTATGTGTGTGTGTGTGTGTGTATGTGTGACGTGTGTATGTGTGTGTGTGTGATTTGTGTATGTGTGTGTGTCTGTGTGATGTGTGTGTGTGTTTGATATGTGTATGTGTGTGTGTGTCTGTGTGATGTGGGTATGTGTGTGTGTGTCTGTGTGACGTGTGTATGTATATGTGTGTGACGTGTGTATGTGTGTGTATGTGTGTGTTTGTGTATGAGTGTGTGTGTGTGATTTTTGTGATGTATGTGTATGTGTGACCATGTGATGTATGTGTGTGTGTGTGATGTTTGTATGTGGGTGTGTGTCTGTGTGATATGTGCATGTGTGTGTGTGTCTCTGTGATGTGTGTATGTGTGTGTGTATGTGTGTGAGTGTGTCTGTATGATGTGTGTATGTGTATGTGTGTGTCGGTTTGTGTGATGTGTGTGTGTATGATGTGTGTACGTGAGTGTGTCTGTGTGATGTGTGTATGTATGTGTGTATGCGTGTGTGGGTATATGTGATGTCTGTGACATGTGATGTGTGTATGTGTGTGTGTGTGTGTGATGTGTGTGTGTGATGTGCGTATGTGTGTGTGTGTGTCTATGTGATGTGTGTGTGCGTATGTGATGTATGTATGTGTGTGCGATGTGTGTATGTATGTGTGTGTATGTGTGATATGTGTATGTGTGTGTGTCTGTGTGATGTGTGTATGTGTGTGTATCTGAGTGATGTGTGTATGTGTGTGTGGGTTTGTGTGATATGTGTGTATGTCTGTGTGATGTGTGTCTGTGCGATGCGTGTATGTGTGTGTATGTGTATGTATAGGTATGTGTGTATGTGTGTGTGTGTGTGTATGTGTGATGTGTGTATTAGTGTGAGGTTTTTATGTGATGGGTGTGTGTCTGTGTGATGTGTGTATGTGTGTCTGTGTGATGTGTGTATGTGTGTTTGGGCTTGTGTGATGTGTGTGTGTGTATGTGTGTTCATGTGATGTATGTGTGTGTGTGATGTTTGTATGTGAGTGTGTGTCTGTGTGATATGTGTATGTGTGTGTGTGTCTCTGTGATGTGTGTATGTGTGTGTGTATGTGTGTGAGTGTGTCTGTATGATGTGTGTATGTGTATGTGTCTGTGGGTTTGTGTGATGTGTGTGTGTATGATGTGTGTACGTGAGTGTGTCTGAGTGATGTGTGTATGTATGTGTGTATGCGTGTGTGGGTCTCTGTGGTGTCTGTGTCTGTGTGATGTGTGTATGTGTGTATGTGTGATGTGTGTGTGTGTTTGTGTGATGTGCGTATGTGTGTGTGTCTGTGTGACGTGTGTGTGTGCGTATGTGATGTATGTATGTGTGTGTGATGTGTGTATGTATGTGTGTCTGTGTGATGTGTGTCTGTGTGTGATATGTGTATGTGTGTGTGTCTGTGTGATGTGTGTATTTGTGTGTGTATCTGTGTGATGTGTGTATGTGTGTGTGTGTGTATGTGTGTGTGGGATTGTGTGATATGTGTGTGTGTCTGTGTGATATGTGTGTGTGGGTGATGTGTGTATGTGTGTGTATGTGTGTCTGTGCGATGCGTGTATGTGTGTGTATGTGTATGTGTAGGTATGTGTGTATGTGTATGTGTGTGTGTGTCTGTGTGATGTGTGTATGTGTGTGGGTTTTTGTGTGATGTGTGTGTGTCTGTGTGATGTGTGTGTGTGTGTCTGTGTGATGTGTGTATGTGTGTGTGGGTTTGTGTTATGTGTGTATCTGTGTGTATGTCTGTGTGGGTCTGTGTTATGTGTGTGTGTGTAATATGTGCCTGTGTGATGTGTGTGTATGTGTGTGTTTGTGAAAGAGTGAGAGAACGGTGAAAAGGGGAAAGAGAGAGAGAAAGAGAGAAAGAGAGGCAGAGAGAAATAAAGAGAGAGAGGGGGAATAATGGAAGAGTGACGGAGATACCACATTACGTGTCTGAGGGGTGCAGGAGTGTGTTTGATTATGTGTGTGTATGTGTGTGTATATATGTGTTAGTATATGTTTGTGTGCATCTGTATGTACGTGTGTGTTATTGTATGTATGTGAGTGTTCGTATGTGAATGTGTGTATTATGTATGATGTGTCTGGAAGTGTATAAGAGGATAGAGAGAGAGGGGGAGGGAGAGAGAGAGCAGGAGAGAGAGAGAGAGAGAGAGAGAGAGAGAGAGGGAGAGAGAGAGAAAGATAGAGAGAGAGAGCTGGAGCGAGGAAGATAGAGAGAGAGAGAGGGCAAGAGGGGGAGAGAGAGTGATAGAGAGAGAGTGAGAGAGAGTGAGAGAGAGAGGGAGAGATAGACAGCGGGAGAGAAGAAGAGAGAGAACGAGAGAGCAGGAGAGAAAGAGAGAGTGAGACAGTGCAGAACATGTGTGAGTGTATCTGTGTATATGTGTATATGAGTGTATGTATATATGTGTATATGTGTATATGTATATCTGTGTATATGTGTATATGTATAGAAGTGACAATAAATATAATGGGAAGGCAACTTGCAAAGCTGGGGACAGAGCTCAGATATAGGGCAAAAACCTATTTTCCGCTGTGGGAACGCAACATTTTAACTTTCGGAAAATAACCTTTTCCTAAGGGCCACCCTACTGTATATATATCCGTATGTGGTTGACAGCTGAGAGAAATGAGTACTCGGTATTGAGTAATACACACACACACACACACACACACACACACACACACACACACACACACACACACACACACACACACACACACACACACACACAAACACACACACACACATATATATATATATATATATATATACAAATATAAATTAGCGAGAATCGCATTTCGGCTATTGGAAATTAGCGAAAAACAACTTCGGAGATGTGTTGCAAGCGCTCCATAGAAAATAGTGAACTAGAGCAACAGGGAAGCTAAAAGGCCAAAAACACTGAGAACCATTATGGTTGAACCATTATCCGCAAAGCCATAGAAACAACCAAGCTATTCGGGTCAATACAAATAATAAAATATGATTGAAAAAAATATATATATATATATATATATATATATATATATATATATATATATATTAAAGAGTTAAACAAGATTCAATGAGTATATCAAAGAATGAGTTTTACAGTAGATTGGAAGCACTCTACGTGAAAATAATTTTCCATAGTTATTAATATTAAAATACAAATATTAATAAATTAGATGTTCTTTTCATCAATTACATTTTATTATACATAGTTCGGAGGTACAACAGTACGTCCTCATCAGACAAAATATAATGATACATGACATACCCTGAGATGTTAAATGGTTAAGATTTAATCAAGGTAGCCTACCTTGATTAAATCTTAACCATTTAACATCTCAGGGTATGTCATGTATCATTATATTTTGTCTGATGAGGACGTACTGTTGTACCTCCGAACTATGTATAATAAAATGTAATTGATGAAAAGAACATCTAATTTATTAATATTTGTATTTTTATATATATATATATATATATATATATATATATATATTTAAAAAATAGAGGTGTGACACACGAGTTGTGATATATTAGTAAAAAGGAAAAGAAAATGCTGACAAATTTTTCCCAGTGAAAAATAGTTTAATTAGGAATAAGTATAAATTAGTAATAAGTATTAGTTTGTATTCAGTTTTAGTTTTAAGTTTTTACCTCTTGCGCATCTCTAATGCTTTTCAAAAATAATTTTGAGAGAGAGCGCCTGTGATGTTTGCTCTAAACTGATCAGTTTTGTAAATTCTTCCTGTTTTATGTGAAAGAAGTGGCTTGGGAGGTAATAAGATTTGGTTGTTTGTTGAATGTCACGTGAATAAGCACTATAAATTTCGCGCCAATTCGTGTTGCAAAAATTCTTGTGGTCAAAACAATTTTGATTGGTCGGTAGAAGTCACGTGAATGTTTAAATTGATTTTAGCGCGAGCTGGTTTCGCACCAAAAGTAGGTTTGTAGAAGAGTGGTCTTTTCCGCTTGATTGAGTTGCAGTCATGTTGAGAGGTCAACAGTTCAGGTGTCTATTAAGACAAATGTGTGTGTGTGTGTGTGTGTGCACGTGTAGCAAAGTGGTTCATCGTTGTGATAATGGAAATAAACCACTTTGCTACACACACACACATACGTATTTGTTTTAGCAATGAGAAAAGTAGAGCAAGGAGAGAAAGGAGAGCAAGGAAGGCAAGGAGAGAAAGGAGAGCAAGAAGAAAAGGAGAGTAAATAGAGCAAGGAGAGCAACGAGAAAGGGAGAGCAATGGGAAAAGGAGAGCATGGAGAGCAATGAGAGGATGGAGAAATAGAGAGCGTGGAGAACAATAAGAAAAGGAGAGCAAAGAGAGTAAGGAGAAGAATGAAAGATGGAGAACAAGGAAAACATTAAGAAAAGGAGACCAAGGAGAGTAAGGAGAGCAAGGAGAGGAATGAGAAAAGGAGAGCAAGGAGAGCAATGTGTGGAAGGAGAAATGGAGAGCAATGAGAATATTAAGAAAAGGAGAGCAAGGAGAGGAATGAGAAAAGGAGAGCAATGAGAGGAAGGAGAAATGGAGAGCAAGGAGAATAATAAGAAAAGGAGAGCAATGAGAGCAATGGAAATAGGAGAAGAAAGTGAGCACGGATAAAAGGAGAGCAAGGAGAGGAGGAGAAGAAAAGGAGAGCAAGGAGAGCAATAAGAAAAAGAGAGCAAGGAGAGCAGGGAGTAAAAGGAGAGCAAGGAGAACAAGGAGAGAAAAGAGAGGTTAAGGCAAATATTGCTCAAGATATGCTGGAAGCAGACGAAGGTGAAAGAAATCAACTGAAGAGGTAGATTCTGCACCTAAATGACTTTTCTTCCTTTACAAACATCTAGTTTCCATCTTTTGTAACTCCTGCTACGATAGGTCACTGGCCACAGCTTCAAGTTGGCCATTTGTTTACAAACGAATCGAACATTATTATTAATGTTGGATATAACCATACGTACATATGTATTTGTATATGTGCCTTGTTGTATGTGTGTATATATATATATACTGGTAACATGTATCCCAGTACAACCTGTCCCATGGTCGGGACGTTGGCGACTAAACTGGCAACCCTACCAAGGTTTCTTGGTGAGGAGGGTGACTTTGGAAATCCTGCAGGACTAAAAACAAAACCTGTCAAAGGGCAAAGGAGCTCTTAAGAGTCAATGGCCATCCAAAATCAGCGGGAGAGATGACCCCTTAGCCTTTGTCAAGGCAGAATTCTAGCAGAAGGAAAACTCTGATATAACACCTGCAACCTTGATGGTATCCAATGATGTCGACTTGTTCTTCTTTTTGGTAAATATAATCTTGGTTAAGAGAGTGGGACTGGCTTTGTGCAGTGCCTTTGCTCACCATAAAAACTTCATGGCACAGGAATTGCTTTATATCTGGAGATCTCTCTGCACTTGTCGTCACATGGTACCATGGGCCCAGCACTATGTGTCAATAATTGACGCAAGTATAGTGTTTGTACCAGAGTTTTCAAGTCGCTGGCTGGACTAAAAAGTCACAATCGTTCAGCGCATCGGTAGGGGTTCTCCTACAATGATATTAAGTAGTGGCCATCCTCGAAAACGAGTTAGCAGCCACCATATATATATATATAGGTAAGTTATTCCGGGTTGAATCGGAGCTAATCACAGTAAGTAAGGTACTCAATACATAGCAGAGTATAAAAGTTTTAATATAGATGAGATTCTACAGGACCAGTCCTGTAGAATCTCATCTATATAAAATATATATAAATGAGAGGTATAGAGATTGTTTTAGCGAGAAGCTAACAGCATTCTATAACATATATGTGTCTATAACGTCAAGATGGGAAAAGTAGTTAATGTAAGGTTCAGGAAAATATATATATATATTTATATATAATGGAAAAATTTCTACAGGAACAAAACAGAGAGGCAGTACAACGAATGTTTATTAATTTCACGCTCTGGAGAGTGTCGTGGTGGTGGGGAACGACGTTTCGGGCATAAGCCCTTCCTCAGGTGAGAAGTGTGTGGAACAGAGTTCAAAGGGTGTGTAAGGGAGTGGTGGAGAGACATATAGCGAAAGGAAACGGTGCGAATGAAATTAAAAATAAAAATAATAATAAAGCATGATCAAAATACAAGGAATGAAATAAAATTAAATATAAAAGCATGATCAAAATAAACTGAAATTAAAAAGGGGTAAAACAGGTGGTAGAAGGGTGTGGGGGTGTAGGGGTGGTGGCGGGTGGAGTGGGGAGAGGGAGACGGGGTGTCCGAGCGGGGAGGGCTGAAGGTGGTGTGTGTAGGTGTACGTGTGTGTGTGTGTGTATGTATGTGAAAGTAAGGGTTGGGTGAAGAACGGGGTTGCATGTTCAGGAAGAGGTGTGTGTAGGGGGGTTGTAGGTCGGAGTGTCCGTGCGTGTGTGGATAGAGGGGTGGGGGGAGAGGAATCAGGAGACTGAGGGTGTAAATATGTGGTGGAAAGCACGTGTGTGTGGGGTTTAAGCGTGTTGTGGGTGTAGGTGGCGTGTGGGAGAAAAAAATGTTTTTGGGTGTGTGTGTGGGTGAGTTATATAGGTGATTCCGTAAGAGGATGGTTGAAATGTTGGTAAATTCCTATGATGTTTAGTAGATTCCGTGGTGGTCAAGTTCCACATACGAGTATTCCATGAAGAGATGGTCGGAAGAGGAGAGATGTGGGGTGCGCCCGCAACAGGAAGTGGTCACCCGGTGGGAGTGCTGTGTGTCTGTTTGTTCTGGGAGGTGGTCAGAGGGCATAGCAGCAGTCAGGTGGAATGGTAAAGGGGCGAGGATGGGTAGGTGTGAAAGTTGGAGTGAGGAGGGTGTGTGTGTGTATTAGTAGAGGTGTTAGTGGGATGAGTGAGTGTGGAGCGAGGGTGTGGGTGGAGCGGGGAGAGAAGGGTGTGTGTAGTTCTATGGAGGGAGTGTGGTGTACTGGTGTGTGTGTAGTTTGATGAAGGGGGTGTTAGTGGGTGTTAGTATACGGGAGGTGGAGAAAGGGTTGAATGCAGGTGTGAGTGGGGGTTAGTGGTGGTAGGGTGTGTAGAGTTGGTGGTGTACGAGGGTGTGTGGGTACGTGTGCGTGGGGTTGGGGGGGCGGGTGTTAGTGATGTTAGTTGCGTGTGGGGTGGGTGGTGTAAGTGGGTGCGTGTGTTCGTGTGCTTGGGGTCAGGGGGTGTTAGTGGGGTTAGTTGCGGGGTGGTGGGATGGAGGTGTGGGGGTGAGGGTTAGTGGTGGTAGTAGGGTGTGTGTTTAGTGTGAGCGCGTGTATATATGTGCTGGTGGGTGTGTGCGTGTGATAAGGAGGGGGGGAGGAGGAGAAGAAGGGAGGGATGTTAGTATGTTAGTTGGGGAAGGGTGGTCGGATGAGGGGTGGAGTGGAGGTGTTAGTATTGTTAGTTGTGGGGTGGGCGGTGAAAAGAAGGGGTGTGTTAGTGGTGTTAGTGGGGGATAAGTGGGGGGGAGGGGGGAGGTCGAAGGCTAAAGGAATAAGGGTGGGGAGTTCAGGCCGGCGGGAGTGTGGGTCTGTAGGATGAAGATAGTTCTTTTATCGACTCTAAGGCGATTGGCGGGTGTTCCGTGGCATATATATATATATGTATATATATAGTATAAAAAAACGAAAAATCAGTGATGCATCTGGACTCAATTTATTGCGTGTTACAATTGTTTTGCCGGCAGGTAACTCGAGACATTGTCCCTGTATGGATCTGGCTGCAGGTTCCCTCGGACACGAGTAGTTCGTTCGGAGCAAATTTTATCACTGGGGTGTTATCATAAAAAAAACACCTTCAAAAAACCTCTTCCACTCTACTCTGTTGAATATTGAGTGCTAATTTTGGCATACCGCCTATGGACGCACCATAGCTACCATTATACACAAGTATATATATATATATATATATATATATATATATATAATAAATGTAATCTGAGTTTTTCGAATATTAATAATAACATTCGATTCGTTTGCAATTAAGCAAACAAGCCTCAATTTTATAGCCATGTCAGGAGAATGAACCCTTCATCCTTGCTCTTGTGTTGGCATGTGAACAGAACTGCAGACACTAATGTTTCTGGGTATCACTCTTCATCAGTAAATAAAATTCTAATTTTATATATATAATATATATATATATTACAATTTTATATGTATGTGTGTATGCATGTATTCTATGTATATTGTGAGTATGTCCTTTAAGGACAAACATATTAACTACAACATTTCTTGGATTAAAGAACACTGAGCCGCAACAAGCTGTAATAATTTAACTTAATACATCAAACATCCAATACTGAATCATCGTTAATTATGTGAAGGACATATAAACTATATATTACGTTTCCTGAATTGTGAAAATGGTGGTGTATACAAAAACCATAACATTATTTTGCTTCTCATTTATAATATTTCTCCTTGCCGCACAATAATCATATATAAATAAGACACACGTGCATGCCCCACGTGTAACTATTGCATGCAATAACTACTACAACTGACTAACAAACTATCCTCTTGCATTATCTACGTTAACTGCCGATGTTGTATTTTAATTTAATTTTGCTTTGATTCTGTTTTAATATGATTTTAATTTTTGAATTTAAATTGTCATTCAGAAATAATATAATGGATGACACCCCACTGTGCATCAATATATACATATGTATCTGTATGTCTCTTGTGTTGGAAAGGAGGCCATGTATGTAAACAAACATTGAAAAATGCTCCGAAGACACCAAACCTCGGTTTGGATGAAACAATTGTAAGTTAATAAATGGTTTGAACAGAACTTTGATTCATGTGAATTCTATATAACTGCTCTGTAGAACAACTGATGTTATTACATTGAGTTATTTATCCTACTGGTAATAAGGTAGTAATAAATTACTGTCTTTCACTGTTTAGGGTTTAAAATATATATAACTATAAAAAGTTTTTGTATATACATAACCATAAATAGTATCCTTAATACTATATATATATTTATATATATATATATATATATAGTAAATATGTGTGTGTGTGTAAAAGCTAAACAGAAACAACAAAGCAAATTACACGGTTCATTGAAGAGATATAATAGTTTACCTCTTGAAGTAGCAGGAAAAGGCGATTAACTTTTCGGACGCTAGTCCTTCACCAGACGATAGTGTGAAGAGAAAGGAGAGGGTAGAAAAAGGAGAAATAGGGGGGTAAGTACACGTGTGTATTGACTGAGAACGCGGATCCGTTATTCTGGGGATCACTCTATGTAGGGGAGGAAGGAGGAAGCAGTGTGGGTGTAGAGGAAGATATGAACATGACTGCAACGTCTGGTGGTTTTGGGCTTCTGATTGGCAAGCCTTTTCAGTACAGCGCCGTGGTTAAATATCTACATTTATATATATATATATATATATATATATATATATGCTAACCTCTTTAATATTGAATATTGATTATTAATTTTTTTAACTTCATCCTAGAAGTCTAAACACTGTAAAACACTGACTCCCAATATATTCATCTCCGCTAAGATGCGGGTCCCTGTGAAAATTTTCTCGCGCCACTCCTGGCTTGACTGTGGTCTGACATTAATATCGACCTTTCTTCCTCTTCCTTTCTATCTTCCTTCTTGTAGCCATCAACCCTTACTTTTCTACTTCTCTCTTCCCTTCCTTCTCTCCTCTCCCACTCCCGCAGACTTATCTTCCTTCCCCCTCTTGCTTGCCTATATCTGACCAGTAGTAGTTACCTTCCTCTTTTAGCTGACATTAACCCTGACTTCTCTTCTTCTTTCTTCCCCCTTCTTCTCCTTCCTTTCTTTCTTTCTTTTACCTTGTGTCATGGGATCGACGTTAACCTATGCTCCCATCTCTTTCTGTTTTCGTTCATCTGACCGGTAGTAGCATACTATAAAATTTAGCCACGTCACTCCAGGGCGACCGGCTGAGGTTGAAGGAACAGAATAGCAGTCGCCCTCGGGTCTCGATTTTCAGCCCCATGGATTTTACCTATTACATTCACGTATTATATTTCGAATACCTGATGATATCACCGGATTCATACGGAACCCGGTCATTGAAATGATCATAGTATAATAAACCTTTCAAGGATTTACACAAATCCAGCCTCCTGTCATTTCATTATAATATTTAACTCCGTAATAGCACCACCAACTACAAAAACAAAGACGGTTGAACTGCTTTACGTTGAGTACTCTCTATATTATTGCATTACGATTGACCATACGGAATAGACCAGCTCTATACAGTGGTGAACCTCAAACCTGAATAAATATATATATATATATATATATATATACATAACAAAGGAATTGTGGTAAGGAACCAGATGGACCATAACGCACCAGTGTACTCAATACTTAGGGTAGTAGAGTGGGAAATAGGAACAAGTATGACCCAAACGGCATAGCTCAAGACGTTTCGTCGGCTATTTCTGGACTCAGAAATAGCCGTCGAAACGGATTGAGCGCTGCCGTCGAGGTCATACTTGTTCCTATATATATACATATATATATATATGTATGTGTGTGTGTGTGTGTGTGTGTATGAATCTAGGGCGGGTAAAATCCCGAGACCCATGGACGAGTTCCCTGCCAGCGGTCTCTGTCCTTCATCATTGCCACTATGTCCCGCCTCTCCTAGAGACCAGTGTCTGTCCTTAGAGCATCAACATATATAAACCTCGGATCCCTCTTCCAGTGTGTCTATATAAGGGCTCCCACGGAAAGATTGAATGTAGCGTCAACTCTGAATGTCGGTGAGCATGTCCAGTTAACCTTAATCTCTTCAGTGTCACTTTTGAGCTGACATTTGGGAGTCTCCAATACAGCTCTGTGTTCTTCATCCTCAGTGTATACTGATTAATGTTCAGAGCCAACCTCGGCATCCCCCTGTAGCACCCATCCACAATTTGAGTGAGTCTCTTGCTCAGTGTCCAAGTCTCAGACCCGTACAGCAGTACAGACTCCACTGTAGCGACAAAGAGACGGATCTTCAGGTCTTTACACATCATCTGTGTTCACAATATTTTCTCATTGGTGCAGGAAGTCCTCAATCAGCTCTAGTGGTTTCCCTCCCACATTCATGATCTTCTCTGGTTCCTTGATGTTCTCTACCAGATATTCGTCTTACTCTCATTCATTCTCAGTCCCACACTCATCGACACAGTCTCCACATCTCACAACATCTCCTCTGCCTCCTTCACTGTGTTTGTCACCAGAACTAAGTCGTCAGTAAATTCAGAATCTGATATGTTTTTAGCCTTAATTTTCCTGCTCTGCTCCGGTGCTACAGTAAAGCCCCAGTCCTGGTGTTTCTCCAGCACACAGCCCATACTACAGTCCCTTGCAATGATAAAAAGGTAGGCAGCCAATATATCACACTGGAACACTCCAGCCAGTATCTCAAATAACTCTGTCACCCCATAAGGTGTAATGACTTGGGTTCTGCTGTTGGTGTAGAGCAGTGATATCAGGTCCACTATCTTCTTGGGGATTCCATAAGCCTGTAAGATCTTCACCAGGCAATGACGGTCCACAGAATCAAATGCCTTCCTGAAGTCAATGAAAACCATGACAGCAGGAAGTGTCTTTGCTCTAGCCCCCTCTGAAATTTTCCTCAGTATCAGGATATGGCTGGTATGATCTTCCCTCTCTGAAGCCGTCCTGATTCTCCATCTCGGGCTGGATCCTCTTAAGAACCATCCTGGGAGGATGTATGTCACAAATGACGTCAGTGAGATCCCCTATAGTTGTTGGTGTTAAGGAGATCTCCCTTCTTTTGTTCTAGGACGGTGTTAGAAATCCTTCCCTGATCAGGGGGACCTCCTTTCTCTAGTGCCTGGTTATCGAGATCCAGAATGATATAATCAAAATCACATCACTTCATCACCTCTGATGCCACTTCGGCCTTGCCTTCCTTGATCTTCTCCTTGGCTCTCCGAGGCTCCTCTCTGGCGAAGGGGCCTGGCTCAATATCCAGTTCCTCAAACAGCTGTCTGATCTCCCCAGTGTTCTGGAGAGCGGCTCTCGGGTCTTAAAATGGTCCAGCCACATCCTCTTCTTATCCTTGGGCCCTCTTCCCCGAATCTGACTCGAACTCCCTCTCTTCTTCCCTGTAATCTCGTTGATTATCATCCAGTTCTCTTTACACCTACACCTGTCAACCGCTCTCGCCACACCCCTGACCCTCTCCCTCAGCACTATCTCTCTGGTCTCGGTGTAAGTGGTACAGAGCTCTTCCTTCTTCACATCCACATACTCCTTCCTCTCCTCCGTAGGATCAGCATGCCTTATATATATTTACATTTATATATACATGAATACATATCAATTCTATAAATATTATATCCCTACCCAACTATCTCTCTCTCTCTCCCACTTTCAGTCACCACACACACACACACACTCATATATATAGAGAGTGACGTATGTGTGGGTGTGGAGTGTGTGCATATAGTGAGCGGGTGGAGTGTTTTGTGTTTATGTGTGTTTGTGGTATGTGTGCGTGTGCTGTGTGTGTGTGTGCGTGTGCTGTGAGTGTGCGGATGAACGTTGCTACGGTTTCAAGATGTATATGTATTTATTAATTTGTATTTCTCATTAAAAATTATTTAGAAATATTTCAATTCTGAGATTACAAAATAATAGAAGAGTCTTGAAAACTGCAGAGAAGAAGAAAGAAAGGATGAATGTCTAAAGATAATTAGGTTCGTGTTGAGAGGGAGGGAAGGAATAACTGTCGAATAATTATATTTTATCCTCACAGTAATTATGATTTATCTTTTATAATTATAATTATAACACTTTCAATAAATAAAAGTAAATAGCATAAACATTTGTCGTCGTCGTCGTCGTCTTCGTCTTCGTCTTCGTCGTCGTCGTCTTCTTCTTCTTCTTCTTCTTCTTCTTCTTCTTCTTCTTCTTCTTCTTCTTCTTCTTCTTCTTCTTCTTCTTCTTCTTCTTCTTCTTCTTCTTCTTCTTCTTCTTCTTCTTCTTCTTCTTCTTCTTCTTCTTCTTCTTCTTCTTCTTCTTCTTCTTCTTCTTCTTCTTCTTCTTCTTCTTCTTCAGCTTCCTCTTCTTCTTCTTCTTACTTCTTCTTCTTCTTCTAACGTTAGTCCACAGACCCTTTGAAGACACCTCATTTCAGTCCCTTGTACTCACTGTCGTGTTCGTTCTGTTATTAGCGGAATCCTTGGCCATAGGTAACTGTAGGTACAAACACTGAAGGCAGCAAGTCCGACTGCCGAAACTGGCTCATTACTGCACAATCTCCAGCAATTCATTTAATTCACACTTGTGTCTCCTCACACACCTGCAAAATCCTCGTAGGTAAATGAACCTCTCCACCTGCAGCAGTGTAACTGAACTCACGTAGATCATCTAAGGACACATATCTACACATACATATATACAGACGCGTAATAATCCATGCACCCCCAAACGAAATATATATATATACATTGCAAACGAATCGAATGTTATTATTAATATTCGAAAAACTCAAATTACATGTATTATATATATATAAATATATATATATATATATATATATATATATATAGTAATAATTATAAATTTGAAGACTAAAATCCAAAGAGGGCTCGATAAGGATAAATATATATCAAATATATAAGAACCGTAGAGCAAATATTTATTAAAATAACAGATTAAAGTTTAAGCAAAGAATCGCTGCTTTCACCCTTAACGGGATCTTCTGAAACTAACAAAGTCAATCTGTAAACGCAGAAGTGGATATTTCAAAAAACGTTGCAACTGGAGGAAGACAGGAAGACGATACTTTGGTTCGTGGAAACGTTCGCTATGCAAATAAGTAATAGTATAAACAAAACATATACTTAGCTCCCACATCAAGACGTAAAATATCCACGTATAGATGGTACTATCCGTTAGGGTATAACGTGGGGCTGTAATACAGGAAAGTTTTGTGCAATTTATGTTTACAAGCCGAAATTGCCTCAGATTTTTTGTTTAAGATGTGGTCTGTGGCGTAGAGTATTTCCAGGGCCTCAGCGGCGCAGAGGTCACATGGTCTTTTATTTCCGTTATACGATCTAGCCCTAGCTAGGATCTCCCAGTGTAACTTATATTGGGTGTGGTTGTCTTTTAGACTCCAGATATAAGCTGAAAGTGACATCATATTCCTTCTTAGAGGGTAACGAAAAGAATGGTATTCGACAACTAGAAATAGCAGTCAATTCCCTTCAACAGAGTTAGCTCTACAATTAAGGAGCCGTATTTATATATCTATATCCAAAATATTTTTTTTATATATATGTTATCAATTTCTAGTTATTAAATGCTCGCACCTACAAAGTCTTTGAGGTTATTTTCCGGGCGATATGGCGCACACCGTTAAGGCGTGACACCCACAATTTCGATTTAAATTGAATTCATTTAATTTATCTTAATTGTGGATATATATATATATATATATATATATATATAATAAATGTAATCTGAGTTTTTCGAATATTAATAATAACATTCGATTCGTTTGCAATTATCCAAACAAGCCCCAATTTTATAGCCATGTGAGTAGAATATGCAAATCAGGCCGATGCGTCACTGTCTATTTTAGAAAATAGCATATATTTTCACTAGCTCTGACAGTTTGGCAGGTGAACAGTTGTCTGTACTGATGAAGAGTGATACCCAGAAACATTAGTGTCTGCAGTTCTGTTCACATGCCAACACAGGAGCAAGAATGAAGGGTTCATTCTATTGACATGGCTTCAAGATTGAGGCTTGTTTGCATAATTGCAAACGAATCGAATGTTATTATCAATATTCGAAAAACTCAGAATACATTTAATGTATTCAGCCATGTAGAGCAAAAGTTTTCTTTTATATATATATATATATATGTACACACACACACACACACACATATATATATATGTTTATATATATATATATATATATATATATATATATATATATATAGAAAGATTTGAATGGATACAGTTTAGTTGAAAGGAATTTATTGACACGTGTTTCTATAACAGTTACATAACCATTTTTCTCCGGATTACTTTTGGAACTACAACTGGAACCGTCGAGCAAACTCTACGTGAGCTGATAATCTACTGTGTGTAATATTTATATTACAACACAACGGAAAAAACTGTATATATATATATATATATATATATATATATATATATATATATATAAATATTTATATAAACATATATATAAACGTTTGTATATGTATAATAAAGCCAAAACAATACAGGTATGGACATAGAATAAAGAATGCAAATGCAAAAGATATTGTTGACAATTAGTTTTTTACCTTAAATTTATTTAAATGTCCTTAATTTTCGAGGTAATATCTCTTCTTCCGAGGGAAGTAAAGCGGTTAAACCAGTCTTCTAAATAGCTTGTTCTAAATAGCATGACTTGGCAAGCTATTTAGAACACTGGTTTAACCGCTTTACTTACCTCCGAAGAAGAGAAAAAAGAGATATTATCTCGAAAATTAAGGACATTTAAATAAATCTAAGGTAAAACACTAATTGTCAACAATATCTTTTGCATTTGCATTCTCTATTCTATGTCCATACCTGCATTGTTTTGGCTTTATTATACATATACAAACGTTTATACCTCATTACACAATGCTTCAAGTGAACTATAACTTCTTCCTATATATATATATATATATATATATATATATATATATATATATATATATATGTATGGGTTTGTGTGTGTGTGTGTATATATATCTAAGGATAGTGTATGAAGTGGAGGAGAGAGGTTATAGAATCGGTAAATCGAATGAGAGTAGGAAACAATAAAAGATATATAGAAATAAATTAAAAAGTATATAAAATTAGATAGTGAGAAATGAATGTTAAAAAAAATCACAATGCTATCTTACAAATACATGTTAATAATTTGAGAAGAGAAAAAACTTGTAGAAATTGAGTAGTACCAAAACTGATACAAAAATAAATGGGGTTTAACACGTCTGCTATAAGTAGTTAGTAAAACGTATTCGGCCAATTCTATCTTAAAATTACAGGGGTGGGGGAACTGATGCTACAGAGGCCCGATGGGCTGCTCGTGGTAGGCGAAAGGGGAAAAGCAGACGAGGAAGAAAATAGGGGGTGGAAGGAAGTGATAGGATGAGACAGGGGGAAGAAGACAATGCGGGAAATAAAAGAAAAGAGATACATCTACCTATGTAAGCTGGGGTTTCCCCTAACTTATTCGGAAAGTGGCGGGGTGGATCGGGTATCAGCCCTTGTCTGCCCACCCGGTTCGTTATGGGGTTTGAGGGTGAGGTAAGTCCTACGCAATCTGTGTTTACATGCGGTTACCAGTTCGTCTCCCTTGTTTAGGAGTTGGTCATTCGAAAACAACATTTGTAATGTTTCCTCCGAGCTTAAGTTACACGGACGGCGTCCTCCCGTGTAAGAGTTAGCTCTGGACAGAAAGCTCCAAGTGAGATTGTAGGTTATATTATTATTCTTTCTATTATCTTTTATTGTCTCCTACTCTCATTCGATTTACCTATTCTATAACCTTCCTCCTCCACTGCATACACTATCCTTAGAATCTGTTGTATACATATCACTGTAAACGCCTAACCGCTCCACTCACTCCCCTATTATTCTACAGGCAAGTTCAGCCATCCTACCTCCCACCAAATGCCATGATAGACTTATTTGTGTTTACAACAAAAGTTAACCAATCCTCTTGACAACTACAATCTTCCCATATAAGGAAGTACCCCCTTGATAAGTTCGGCTACTTATTCACCAGGCTAAAGATCTAATTTAGTCCAGAAATAGCCGTCGAAACGGCTCAATCTCTGCCGTCGGTGTCATACTTTTTTCCTATTTCCCACTCTACTACTCTAAGTATTGAGTACTCTGGTGCCTTATGGTCCATCTGGTGCATTACCAGATTTCCTTTGTTATTTATCTCCTATCTCTGTAGTAGAGCACTTTCCGACTCTACCACGCCATATCCCGACATTTCCACCCAGCTCAAGTTTCTTCACCCGCACGATGCGAAAACACAACATCGACTTCTCCACCAAGAACAGCCCAGTTCCACCGAGAAAACTTTACCTTCGGGATACTCACGTAAAAAATCGACCTTTTTGCGAAAAGACAAAGATGGAGAATTTTATTCTACGATAGATACCGCGAAAATCAAGACTTCGACGCCAAGGAGAGATTCGGATTCAATACCTACAAATCTCCCCCTCCGAACCTTATGCTCTCACCCTTCGAGAACGACCTTTTCCACTTGGTCAAGAGCATTAAATTCAAACCCAGACACAACAGATTCCTAAACAACCCCGTAGCAAAATAACAGAGTATGAAAACACCAACGACATCTTGGTGCACTCGGACAAAACTGGAAACCTCTACTTCATCAGCCCTGACAGATACCACACACTGATCAGGAGCTGCCTAAACCCCACCTATAAAAAGGCTAACCATTCAATTATCGACGACATAAATCGAGATGGACAACAAATTACCTCCAGCCTCGGGGTCGCCGACCGCACTGAACCCCTAGACCCACGGATTCCCTACTTCACACTGAAGGACCACAAATCCGACTTCGACCGCAAACCATCCATTAGGCTTATAAACCCAACGAAATCGGGCATAGGGAGAATCAGTAAAAAGATCCTAAACCAAGTTATACCAAAAGATAAGCAAAACGTGAGACTTAGCCTATGGGTCAGCACCCAGGAAGTAATCTCATGGTTCAGGAATATGGAGAACAAACGAGACACAAAATTCATCCAGTTTGACATAGAGAGTTACTATGCATCTATTACCTTACCGCTCCTTACGGCCGCCTTGGACTTTGCCGAAACACTTACACCCAGCACTGAACAGGAAAGTAATATCATTCTCCACGCCAGGAAGACAGTCCTACTTTTCGACAACTCCAAGTGGATAAAGAGAGCTCCTGACTCCCCCTTCGATGTCAGTATGGCGCGACGGATTCAGCCAAGGTCACAGATCTTATAGGATTATTCCAAACTATTTAAACTCACTGAAATGTTTCCTGCATTCGGCGGTGGATTGTACCGGGACGAAGGGCTCCTCACCCTCAAAAGGTACAACCCCAGTAGTCCAGACTGGGTCCGTAAACAACTAATCAACTTCTTCCGGGACTGGGGATTTAAAATCACACTACAAACGTCCTTAACCCGAGTCAATTTCCTGGACGTTACCCTTAACCTCGAAAATGATCTGTACTATCCATACAGAAAACCAAACGACAACCTGCACGAAATCCACCGCCGCTCTACCCATCCTAGAAACATCACCAATAACCTGGTTAAAAGCATCTCTCTCCGCATATCTCGTTTTTCCGCTAATTAGCAGATATTCGACGAATACGCGCCTCATTACAACCAGGACCTCAAGCGGAGTGGTTTCCGGGAGGAAATATCCTTTTATCCAGCTTTCCTTAGCGGAACCAGCAGGCGACACCGCCGCTCACGCAACGTAGCGTGGTTCAATCCTCCCCATAATGCCGAGGTGGCAACACCTATCGGGAAAATCTTCTTTAGACTCCTCGAAAAATACTTCCCACTACAACACCGCTACCACAACATAATCAACAAAAACACCATCAAACTCTCCTACAGCACCACACCTATCTTCGCACAATACATCGTCTCCTCAAACAACAACAAAAATCAACCCCTATGGAAGAAATAACCTAGACATCAATGAAGAGCCGACCAGGAGGTGTAACTGCCCTGATAGAACTACGTGCCCTCTCAACAACAAATGCCGAGAATGTAACGTGATCTGCCAGTGCAACGTGAGGTCGGACACCTCCAACAAAGCTAATATAGGATTAACCGCGTGTGACTTCAAGACCCGGCTCTACCAACACTGACATACTTTCCGAAACCCGGTCCGGCGACATGCCACTACACTTTCGGGCCACATCTGGGACCTCCAAGATAATAATATAACCTACAATCTCACTTGGAGCTTACTGTCCAGAGCTAACTCTTACACGGGAGGACGCCGTCCGTGTAACTTATGCTCGGAGGAAACATTACAAATGTTGTTTTCGAAGGATCAACTCCTAAACAAGAAAGACGAACTGGTAACCGCATGCAAACACAGATTGCTTAGGACTTACCTCGCCCTCAAGCCCCATAACGAACCGGGTGGGTAGACAAGGGCTGATACCCGCTCCACCCCGCCACTTTCCGGATAAGTTAGGGGAAACCCCAGCTTACATAGGTAGATGTATCTCTTTTCTTTTCCTCATTGTCTTCTTCTTCCTCCTGTCTCATCCTATCACTTCCTTCCACCCCCTATTTTCTTCCTCGTCTGCTTTTCCCCTTTCGCCAACCCCGATGCAGCCCATCGGGCCTCTATAGCATCAGTTCCCCCACCCCTGTAATTTAAAGATAAAATTGGCCGAATACGTTTTACTAACTACTTAAAGCAGACGTGTTAAACCCCTTTTATTTTTGTATCAGTTTTGGTACTATTCAATTTCTACAAATTTTTTCTATTCTCAACTTATTAACCTGTAATTGTAAGATAGCATTGTGATTTTTTTTAAAATTAATTTCTCACTATCTAATTTTATATATTTTTTATTTCTTTCTATTATCTGTTATTGTCTCCTACTCTCATTCGATTTACCTATTCTATAACCTCTCTCCTCCACTTCATACACTATCCTTAGAATCTGCTGTATACATATCACTTTCAACGCGTGACCGCTCCACTCACTCCCCTATTGTTCTACAGGCAAGTTCAGCCACCCCTACCTCCCACCAAATGCAATGATAGACTTATTTGTGTTTACAACAAATGTTAACCAATCCTCTTGACAACTACAATCTTCCCATATAAGGAAGTTCCCCCTTGATAAGTTCGGCTATTCATTCACCAGACTAAAAATTCTAATTTAGTCCAGAAATAGCCGTCGAAACGGCTTGAGCTCTGCCGTCAGGATCATAGTTTTTCCTATTTCCCACTCTACTACTCTAAGTATTGAGAACTCTGGTGTGTTATGGTCCATCTGGTACCTTACCACATTTCCTTTATTATATATATATATATATATATATATATATATATATATATATATATATATAAATATATAAATATATAGTTTTTATTAGATCTTCCGGTGTCCATATTATATCTGTATTTTTGACCGTTGGTCAGTCAATGGTAACATTGAGGACTGAATAAGTTAAATTAACCGATATAAAAGACACTGAAGCCAAAACCAACCAAACAGTGAGTGTGTTCTGTTATTAATTCTGGCAATATTATTACACAAATATGACCCTCCCCAAGTATAACAATATAAATATATATATATATTTAGATAAATCTACCAAAATATACGGTAGTGTCCAATCCGTTTGAAGAACTCAATGTAATCCAAATATCATGAAAAGAGAAGATGCGTTCAAAAACTTTCGATGAAAATCATAGGAGAACAGAGTAAAGATAAATTAACAAAAACAATGAATAAAAACAAAGAACAAGTTCCTTATATTAAAAAATTCATCATTTTGCGATCGTTTCTAGGATATATACGTGTGTTGGTATGTATATCATATAGATCTATGTAAAAATATTATAAACTATCAGAGGAAATATACATACCTTCACATATATATGCTGTCTTCAGAAATGATGAGATTTGTTTATTGAAAAAAAACCAACAAAGATTTAATATATATATGTTTGGGAACAGGTTTTGAATTGACAAATAGAAAAGTAGTAAGAGGTCAAGTTGAAAGAATATTAGTAGTAGAAATGTAATTTAGGGGTAGAGGAATGCAGACTTATGTTTTGAATGGAAAGAATACTTTGTATGAAAAGAATACTTTGGGGATGAAAAGTGGTCAAGCCGGTGAAGGGTACACGAAAATTTGATGTTATTAAAGAATAATGTTAAAAACGAAGGAGAGTAAAATTTTAGGGTAAGGGTATTAGTGAGAAATACCAATCTTATTTAAACCACAAGGAATTTAGATCTATAACAAGAAATTAAAGTAATTGATAGGTATACTTATAGGGATACATTTATATTAATTCATATGGATGTGATAAATAAGAATTAGATGTTATTAAAGAATGTTGTTAAAAACGAAGGAAATAAAATTCTGGGATAAGGGTAGTAGTGAGAAATACCAATCTTTTATTAACAACAAGGACTCTAGATTCATAACAGGAAATTAAATTAATTCATATGTATACTTTTAGGTATTAATTTTTGGAAAAGAGAGCTGTAAGAGGGAAATAAAATTATGAAGTTCTCTGTAGTAAAGTACTAATTATATGTTAACTGAATTAAAAAAACTAATTATAATAATATGTAAAATATAAGTGTAAGGTGTATATTAATTAGGTTTATAATATCTGAAGGTTCTTCTAATTCTATGATTGCAAGATATAATTAAGTCTTGTCGCTTATTTAATAGGATATCCTTAGATTTCATTATTTCAAATAGTTCCTGGGAGCATAATCTACAGTCATATCTGTTATTTTGAGCACACTCCAGGTCAGGTTGTAATCGATATTCTTTTTGCTATAATTATGAATTGTTTCAGCCAAGGATGTTGTATTAGCTAATGCGGCATTTTTAAAACTATGTTTGTGGGTATTAAATCTTACTTTAAATTGGTTAAATTTATTAAATCTTAATTTAAATTGTTTTTTTTTCAATAAACAAATCTCATCATTTCTGAAGACAGCATATATATATGTGAAGGTATGTATATTTCCTCTGATAGTTTGTAATATTTTTACATATATCTATATGATATACATACCAACACACATATATATCCTAGAAACGATCGTAAAATGATAAGATCAAGGATGACCCGCACCTCTTCGTCACCTCCGACAAACCCAAAAAGCTGTACAAGATGGACGCGAGTAAGTATAAAAAATTCAACTATAAGGAACTACACAAATACTACAAAAAGACACCCTCTAGTACCCTAAATGACATAAATAGAGTAGGGAAGGATATAGTCACCAGCTTAGAAATAGAAAAGTACACTAACCCGTACGTCTCTCTGACCCCTAAATTCTCTCTTAAGGATCACAAATATGACTTTAATGAAAGCCCCTCTATTAGACTATTATGCCCCTCTACATCAGATATAGGTAAGATTAGTAAAGTGATCCTCGGCAGAGTACTACTGGAGCTTAATAGAAAGGCTAAGGTCTGCCTCTGGGGCAACACCGACCAGGTCATAAATAGGTTCACCGAGTTGCCGGATAAAGCCACTCTGATGTTCATCCAGTTTGACATAGATAGTTACTACGCCTCTATCTCCCCCATACTCTTAAATAAGGCACTTATCTTAGCTAAATCTAACACTAGCCTCACTAAAAAAGAAATAGACATAGTTCTAGCGGCGCGTAGAACCATTATCCAGTTCGAAGGCTCCCACTGGACCAGAACCAACCGTCCTGATAACTTCGATGTCACGATGGGGTCCAGTAACTCAGCGCAAGCAACTGACCTGGTCGGGATATACCTCCTACATAAGCTTAGGGAAGAGATACCGGCCCTACAAGGAGGTGTATATAGGGACGACGCCCTGTTTACCGTTAGGAACCATAGCCCCCGTAGGATAGAGAACCTTATCAAACATATACACAGGTTCTTCAAGTCATACGGCCCATCCGTAACTATGGACCTCAACCACAAGGTTGTCAACTTCCTGGACGTGACCCTGGAGTTGAGTACGGGCTTATACAAGCCATACCATAAGCCTGGAGAGTGCCTATCTTATATTAATTATGCCTCCAACCACCCTAAGCAGACTCTCAACTCCATAGTCTATAGTATCTCACATAGAATCTCGAGGCTATCCGCCAATGAGAATATCTTCAACCAAGCGGCAGATTACTACAATAGGGCCTTGATAAGCGCCGGCTTTAACCGAGGAATTTCCTACATCCCTAACGCTATCTCTAGAAACAACCCCCCCTCATAAAACGAACGTTATAGTAAGCCATACCTATAACCGATCACGCGGCGACCTCGTTGAAGTCGGATATAATAGAATAGATAACCGCACTAAAGATCAGGACCCCGGCGACGGTGACCACTGTAGATTACTCGAACTATTCCCCTATTACAAAACCAACAAAGGCGACGGCCTACTACCAACGCCTTCCAACCAACATCTTCCTGTACATAAACATGGAAGTGGTAGGAAGAGTGCACTCGAGCATAAAGTGAAAGGGGCACCGAACGGGCGACTGCGCATTAGATGGAACCACCCGTAGATGGAACCACCCGTAGCAAACGTACAAGGACACGTAATCGCCACCGTAACGTCCTATGGTCGCCCCCCTACTCTCGGAGTGTGGCCTCCAACATAGCCCGGATGTTCTTCGAAGCCTTAGAGAAGAACTTCCCTCCCAACCATAGGTATAGAAAAATTCTTAATAGGAACAATATAAAAATATCCTTCTCTACTACTCCTAACCTAGCAGACATCATAGGAACAACGAACCACAGCACCTCGACTCAGACGCACCTACACCTGACAATAACTATATCGGCCTTAACAACGCCCTGGCAGCATCCAATAGTGTTGGCAACGGCATCCGCAGACGCAACCAGCATAACCGCGAAATGACTGGGGAACATGCAGGACATGACGTGCGGAATAACAATCGCACCACCCCGCGTGCTGTGGGTTGTAATGGTACTAACGACAGCTGCGGTAGCGTAGGTAACAACGTAGACAGCAACAATGATAGCCTTACCGTGGGAAATAGACAGAACCGCGACAGAAATTGCAACTGCCGCGACAGAGGACGCCGCCCCCTTAGAGGATACTGCTTGACTGATAGGGTTATATATAGATGCACTATAACTAGCCACAATAGCGTTAAACATTATATAGGGGCTACCTCCGGCCTGTTCAAAATTAGGTTTCGAACACATCTCCACTCTTTCACAAATAAAAAAATAAGACACTCCACTTCGCTCGCGGACTACATCACATCACTAAAGGACTTAAACATCAGCTTCTCCACGGACTGGGATATTGTCGGCAGGGCTGCACCGTACAACTTCAAGAGGAAATGCGATCTTTGCCTCATGGAGCTCTACCACATAATCACTGCACCCCACGAGCTCATCAACAGCAGAGCTGAAACAGCGATAAGTTGTAAACATCGCTTAAAAATATCCTTCTTCATGTGGGTTAAGGATGAGGAGTGAAACCGTGCACCGGAGCTCCCTTTAACAAGTCTTAACACCCCAGCGGGAAGGCGCTGCAAAATAACACTCAGGAAACTACCCTTGCATACCAGACCCCGCCTCAAACGACTCAGACAAACATATGCGGCAAAAGAAACTCTCAAAATAAGCGTTGATTACATGCGTATCGACAATCGTAAGGTTGTAACCTCATCTCGTAGCGGATAAAAAAAAAATTTGTCCGGGAAAGACTGCCCTAACACCGGCCAGAGTTACCTCCCCTGACCTGCTGCAAAATCAAACGAGCTATTTTTGCGAGCAATGAACCTTGACGAGGATTTAACCCCCAAAACTCTTTCCGAACAATGTAAGGAACACTTTTAATTATTTATGCCCTTGAGAAGCCTAACTGGGCGAAACGTACGTAGGTGCTATTTTAAATAAACATGTTTTAACGCTCTATTCTCCGATTTCTTACTTTCCCACGTGCTTACGCTCTGCTAATTCTCTAGCCCACTAAATATTAACATTTCGAATATTTAATACTGCCGGCACTAGGATCGAGCACCTTCGGCATACGCTACCTGGCAAATAACTATATGTATCACCTATCCTCCCCTTTTTTCTCTCTCTCGATACGTAAATACTGTATATATATATATATATATATACATATATATATATATATACACAGAGAGCGAGAGAAAGAGATATTTAAAATCCGACCGCGGCACCCAGCGGGTTTGGCTTGTGTGTTAAGTAAGCCTCAACTTGACTAAACACGTAATGCTTTTTCTCTTTTTCTCCGTCAAGTATTGATACTTCCTCTTCCCATTCTCCCCTATCATTCAATTTCTTCTGTTTAATATACAGGACTTGTAAGTCAAAGAAAAAACTTTGCTGAATCTACGTAAGAAACAAGTTAAGCAAAGAATTGTTTGTGGGGTGGTCAGCCATTTATCAAACAACTGATGCAATCATCCTCGATATATATGGAGATCCATTACATTCTATTTTCTTGCTTTCTATCTAGACATATGCGCCACTTCTGATGCATGTTTTTTTAATACCAATATATCTTAAAATCCTGTTACGTAATATCCTTGATATATTTTGGAATTCCATTGAAAATGATGTTCTGTGATATACATGGTTTCCTGACATGATAGATATCACATAAAACCTTCAATTTCACACACATTTAATACGTTATAGATGCAACTGAGAAAATAATTTCATTGTTGCATTTTCATCAAATGGAAGAACAAAATTCCAACCAATATTTTATATAAATACATTTGACAAGTTAAAACAAATGTTCAACGTTAGCCGTTGCTGAAATATTGCCCCTCCCTCCATGAGGTGGGAATATAATAGATGATGTTAACACACATTACATTATTTCATTCATCAATGTCAATACAATACAATCTGGTATCAATCACTGCCAAATTCTCTTTCTAAATACCTTACATACCAGTAATTATCTCCGTTATCTCAATGTTTTAACATATGTTACTGTTCATGACATTGAATGATAGGTTAGTAATGAGATCTATCAAAAGTTATATAATGTCAGAATTAAACAGAAATCTCTCTCAAAATGTCTTACATCAGTGTTGTAGTTGTTGTTGTTGCTATTCTTGCTGTTATTGTTATTCTTGCTGTTATTCTTGCTGTTATTGTTGTTGTTGTTGATAATGTTGTTTATTGCTGTTGTTGTTATTGTGGTTATTTTTTGTTGCGCTGAAATCTAAAATAGTGTGAGGCTTTTTATAAAAAATGATCTAAAATATGTATGTATTTTATATATATGTATGTATATATATATATATATATATATATATATATATATATATATATATATATATATATATATATATATATATATACATATGAATAAATATATATATATGTATGTGTGTGTGTCTGCGTGCGTGTGTGTGTGTGTGTGTGTATGTGTGTGCGTGTGTATGTATGTCTGTTCTTCTGCTTTCAAAATTTCACAAATTTTTGCCAATAGAGAGAAAGTCGGTTTCTAACATAGTTACAAGACTCTCTCATAGGAATTTACACATCAACTAGGTAGATTATGTATGCATGCCTGCATGCATGTGTAGATATGGATGTTATTATTTGTATGGATATGTATGTGTTTAGTTATGTGTGCATGTGCATAATCTTTGAATCTTTACAAGTGCAGTTATTAGATGCAGAATTTTTGGAATGTTTTACATAATTTTACTGTTCCATTAATGGATTGTACTTGTAATTTCCGAAATAGTTCTGTTCTTTCTGTTCCTGTGAACCCCAGCTTCTCAAGATTTGTATTGAGGCAGTTACTAACATACCCCAGTGCTCCAATAATCACAGGCATAAATCTGAAGGTGTAATCATGGTGGAGTATCTGCAGATTTCTCATTAGATCTGCATATATATTCTCCTTTTCGCTAATCTTTGATATTATATTGGCATCTGTTGGCAGCTAATTCCACTAGTGTGCATGCCTTCTTTTCCCTGTCCCATATCATAATATCTGGTCTGTTATGCCTGCATTTTATTGGGGTTTTGACTGGAACATTCCACCATTACTCTTTCATATTATGTATATGTACGTCTTCCACATTGCTGTAGCTTTTAATGTGTTTGTTGTCGGGGCTAACTTGTCTATGTATGTATGTATTTATATGTGTATATATTTATATGTGTATGTATGTATGTATGTATGTATGTATGTATTATGTATGTATGTATGTATGTATGCATGTCACGAGTGTACTTGATAAAATAGTGATCCATGGGACATTAACTCTACCACTTTTCATCGTTATAATCTCAATGACATTACCATTTGTACATTAGTCGTTCTTTCTGCAACTTGTGTCCTTCAGTTTTCACTGGACAGAAATACAAAAAAGACCGGGTCTGAGAGTGAATTTAAGAATTTGCTCCTGGATTGTTGATGTTTTATTAAACTATTTTTTTCATTATTTTTGTTTTCGTTTTTGTTGCAAAAGCATTACAACCGCTAGCAGACATGCATTGCTTACATATAAATAACCTCGTTGTAGCAGATCAACTGAAGATAAACCGACAGTTGTAACATAATCTCAGAAGCTTGCTTTTACATTCATAACGTTACACGTTCGATCCCACTTAGTAGCATTTCGGTTATATCGTCTTAAGTAGCCAAAGGTTATGAGTGAAATAGAGTAGACAGAAACCTCACTTTATAATATATATATAAGATGTTACAACCCAATACATATTTCATATGCAAACAAAGAAACAGCTTTGTGAATCTTAAAATAGGAAGAAGAATACGAAGCAGGCGTCTATTATTTTTCAAATAAGCGAAACAAAAACATTTGATGATGTATTTGTCTCAGCTCGACATAACACGTAAAACATTGACATGTGTAGAATAGAAAACAGAGTTACGAAATATTGATAATATTCTGTTTGATGGATACAAAAATAATTTAAATATTTAACAACGTTCTCGAACTGAAGTTTTTGTTCATGTTTCAATAAAAAGTATGTTGGATCCTGCATCGTTTACTACGATGAGCATTCGGTGCTATCAACAGAACCTCCAAATTGTGAATTAATGTATGAAATGGCTGCTTATTGGGTTTATTGAAGCATACATGTGTACTGTTGATTGATGTGCGGGGCGACAATATCTTACCTTTATATGTATCAATTGTGGAACTTTGATTGATATACAGCTACAATATCGTACCCCTATATATAAATATTGTACACCTATATGTAAATATCTTACCCCTATATGTAAATACCGTACCGTATATGTAAATATCTCACCCCTATATATAATTATCGTACACCTATATGTAAATACTGTACCCCTATATGTAAATATTGTACGCCTATATTTAAATATTGTACCACTATATGTAAATATGGTGCCCCTATATGTAAATACCGTACCCTATATGTAAAATCTTACCTCTATATGTAAATATGGTGGAACTTTGATTGGTATACAGCTACAATCCCTCCGGTAGGCTCCCAAACAGATTCCCGTTACAAAATTTCACTCACAATGCTTGTGTCAACCCGAAACAATTGTAATGGTATCTGTCCAAGATCTTCGCATATCTAACAAGCAAGGGACTTCATGGCTGCAAAGCGAATTACTTAACCAGTCAACCATGTCTATGTCGACATATAGGGACATTACTTCAAGAAATATTTTAATATTAGCGATGCTGTGGCTGTTAGTGTTCATTGTCGAACTGGTCAGTGCCAATATAATGTGAGTTCATGCTAAAATTACCCAATATTTCACTGTAAACACAGTGACTACACAACCAGGCTGCTGTATCAGTAAACACAGTGCCTACATAACCAGGCTGCAGTATTAGTAAACACAGTGACTACACAACCAGGCTGCTGTATTAGTAAACACAGTGGTACACAACCAGGCTGCTGTATCAGTAAACACAGTGGTACACAACCAGGCTGCTGTATCAGTAAACACAGTGACTACACAACCAGGCTGCTGTATCAGTAAACACAGTGCCTACATAACCAGGCTGCAGTATTAGTAAACACAGTGACTACACAACCAGGCTGCTGTATTAGTAAACACAGTGACTACACAACCAGGCTGCTGTATCAGTAAACACAGTGGTACACAACCAGGCTGCTGTATCAGTAAACACAGTGACTACACAACCAGGCTGCTGTATCAGTAAACACAGTGACTACACAACCAGACTGCTGTATCAGTAAACACAGTGACTACACAACCAGGCTGCTGTATCAGTAAACACAGTGCCTACATAACCAGGCTGCAGTATTAGTAAACACAGTGACTACACAACCAGGCTGCTGTATCAGTAAACACAGTGGTACACAACCAGGCTGCTGTATCAGTAAACACAGTGACTACACAACCAGGCTGCTGTATCAGTAAACACAGTGACTACACAACTAGGCTGCTGTATCAGTAAACTCAGTGACTACACAACCAGACTGCTGTATTAGTAAACACAGTGCTACACAACCAGGCTGCTGTATCAGTAAACACAGTGACTACACAACTAGACTGCTGTATCCGTAAACACAGTGACTGCACAACCAGGCTGCTGTATCAGTAAACACAGTGACTACACAACCAGGCTACTGTATCAGTAAACACAGTGACTACACAACCAGGCTGCTGTATTAGTAAACACAGTGACTACACAACCAGGCTACTGTATCAGTAAACACAGTGACTACACAACCAGACTGCTGTATTAGTAAACACAGTGACTACACAACCAGGCTGCTGTATTAGTAAACACAGTGACTACACAACCAGGCTGCTGTATCAGTAAACACAGTGACTACACAACCAGGCTGCTGTATCAGTAAACACAGTGGTACACAACCAGGCTGCTGTATCAGTAAACACAGTGACTACACAACTAGGCTGCTGTATCAGTAAACTCAGTGACTACACAACCAGACTGCTGTATCAGTAAACACAGTGACTACACAACCAGGCTGCTGTATTAGTAAACACAGTGACTACACAATCAGGCTGACCCGCTATAAAATGTCTCTTGTGAATATTACTTTATAACATACAAGAGACAGCTCCTCGCCAACTTAGAACTATTCAACCACTCAATATATATATATATATTCCTACTTTCTTTCGCCCCTCCGTCATGTCAGTTAACTCTTCCTCACACTTCCACTCACTCACTCACTGTTTCTCCCCTTCTCACTTCACCCGTTCGCGACGAAAACATTTTCTTTCTTTCTCACATTTGGATTCATCACGAAAGGTCTTTTTTCTAAGCGCTCATATATTCACCTAGCTTATGCTAACAGAATAAATATGTAGCTTGTTTTCTTCCTCTCTACGGTTAGCTCTCCTCTTTGTTGTTTACTTGTCTCACTCGCTTTACGCGTTTTAATTGTCCTAATAACTTAATTTAGTTATTATTGCACCGACGTGAGGTATATGATTTTTAATGCAATGAAATATCTATGATCGTCGGCAAATCACTGATGAGGGACTCATTTTATTACATGTTATCCATGTGCAACCTGCAGTATTCTTCTCCCCATTTTTTCATATATATATATATATATATATATATATATAGAGAGAGAGAGAGAGAGAGAAACAAGTATGACCCCGACGGGAGAGCTCAAGCCGTTTCGACCGCTATTTCTGGTCCAGAAATAGCCGTCGAAACGGCTTGGGCTCTGTCGTCGGGGTCATACTTGCTCCTATTACCCACTCTACTACCCTAAGTATTGAGTACTTTGGTGCGTTATGGTCCCTCTGGTTCCTTACCACAATTCCTTCGTTATATATATATATATATATATATATATATATATATATATATATATATATATATATATATATATATATATATATTATTAAAATAACAGATTTAAGTTTAAGCAAAGAATCACTGCTTTCACCCTTAACGGGATCTTCTGAAACTAACAAAGTCAATCTGTAAACGCAGTATTGGATATTTCAAAAAACGTTGCAACCGGAGGAAGACAGGAAGACGATACTTTGGTTCATGGTGACGTTCGCTGGCAAAGAACGGGAAAAAACGAATAATACGTCATTAATAGGAGCGGTGAAAAACAATTACGCGCAAAGACAGAACCACGTTTATGGTATAAAAGAGGTCGTAGACTAATGTTCTCTAAGTGGTGCATAGAGACGTTCTCTGGCGATGAACGAAAAAACGAAGATAATAAGTCATATGTGGAGCGTGGAGAACAATAGCACACAAAGACAAAACCACGTAAATGGTATAGCAGAAGTTGTAGACTAAAATTCTAACTAGGAGACCGAATGAATCTCCGCTACAGAGTTAAGAACAAAGTAAATAAATACAATACTGAAGTAATAGAAACAAATAAATACATACGCGCAAACAGATACGTACATACACAAACATACGCAAAACCTTACCATAGGTATACAAATCCACGCACATATAAATATGTGTATGTGCGTATGCTTGTGTACAAATAAATAAATAATTATATAAACGTATATAAGTAAATAAATACGTATATAACAAGTGCATACACATACCTACAAATAAATACACGAAGGTTCGGAGACGTAAGTCAACTAAAACAAGAAGTACACATGTACACACACCCACCATACGTACGAACCTGCAGACTCACGCAGACGAAAAACTCCCATATACACATAACCAAACCCTAAATACCAGAATATGTAAAAATGATACGCCGTAACAGTCAAATATACGTACGAGAAGGTATACATACCTTCACAAAACATACGGGTAATATATACTTACCTATGCAAATAAGTAAAGGAATAAACAAAACATATACTTAGCTCCCACATCAAGACGTAAAATATCCACGTATAGATCGTGCTATCCGTTAGGGTATAACGTGGGGCTGTAATACAGGAAAGTTTTGTGCAATTTATGTTTACAAGCCGAAATTGCCTCAGATTTTTTGTTTAAGATGTGGTCTGTGGCGTAGAGTATTTCCAGGGCCTCAGCGGTGCAGAGGTCATAAGGTCTTTTATTTCCGTTATACGATCTAGCCCTAGCTAGGATCTCCCAGTGTAACTTATATTGGGTGTGGTTGTCTTTTAGACTCCAGATATAAGCTGAAAGTGACGTCATATTCCTTCTTAGAGGGTAACGAAAAGAATGGGTATGCATGTAAAGACGCTGTTTGAAACTATTGGCGGTTAACCCTATGTAGGCCCTACGGGACGTGGGTGTTACAACCTTACATTTGTAGACAATGTTACTAGAGAGGCATTTTCCGGATAGGGGACAATCAGCCCTATTCCTATAATTACAGTTAGTACTAACTACAGGGTTGCACGTGTTCCTACGGCTAGGTAGTTTAGCTAAATTTGAAGCTATGATGTTATGTGCAAGGTTAGGAGTCGTAGAGTAAGACATTTTAATAGTGTTTCTATTAAAAATTTTACTATATTTATGTGTAGGGGGAAAATGCTTCGTAATAAGGGAAAGAAAGATCTTAGCTAATGGTGTGGCCACCTCCATATTATATGGTGGGTTAAACCAACAAATGCGACGGGATCTATTTCTTCTAGGTCTATTCTCGTACTCTGTATATGCTACCCTATCGACAAATCCAAGATCTTTCTTTCCCTTATTACGAAGCATTTTCCCCCTACAGAGAACGTCTCTATGCACCACTTAGAGAACATTAGTCTACGACCTCTTTTATACCATAAACGTGGTTCTGTCTTTGCGCGTAATTGTTTTTCACCGCTCCTATTAATGACGTATTATTCATTTTTTTCCCGTTCTTTGCCAGCGAACGTCACCATGAACCAAAGTATCGTCTTCCTGTCTTCCTCCGGTTGCAACGTTTTTTGAAATATCCAGTACTGCGTTTACAGATTGACTTTGTTAGTTTCAGAAGATCCCGTTAAGGGTGAAAGCAGCGATTCTTTGCTTAAACTTTAATCTGTTATTTTAATAAATATTTGCTCTTCGGTTCTTATATATTTGATATATATTTTCCTTATCGAGCCCTCTTTGGATTTTAGTCTTCAATTTTATTATTATTACTATATATATATATATATATATATATATATATATTTAAAAGAATAGAGGTGTGACACACGAGTTGTGATATATTGGTAAAAGGAAAAGAAAATGCTAACAAATTGTTCCCAGTGAAAAATAGTTTAATTAGGAATAAGAGTAAAAATTAGTAATAAGTATTGGTTAGTATTCAGTTTTAGATTTAAGTTTTTACCGGTTGCGCATTTCTAATGCTTTTCAAAAATAATTTTGAGATAGAGCGCCCGTGATGTTTGCTCTAATCTCAGATTGGAGCAAACATCACGGGCGCTCTATCTCAAAATTATTTTTTAAAAGCATTAGAAATGCGCAACCGGTAAAAACTTAAATCTAAAACTGAATACTAACCAATACTTATTACTAATTTTTACTTATTCCTAATTAAACTATTTTTCACTGGGAACAATTTGTCAGCATTTTCTTTTCCTTTTACCAATATATATATATATATATATATATATATATATATGTGTGTGTGTGTGTGTGTGTATCTGTGCGTATGTGTATGTGTTTGTATGTGTGTGTAAGTGTGTGTGTGTGTGTGTGTGTATGTACATGTGTATGTGTGTGTGTATATATGTGTGTGTGTGTGTGTGCATGTATGTTTTGTGTGTGTATGTATGTGTGTGTGTATATATGTGTGTATGCGTATATATGTTTATCTGTGTGTATGTAAGTGTGTATGTGTTTATATATATGTGTGTGCATGTATGTGTGTGTGTGTGTGTATGTATGTTCGAAATATATTTCTGACGATACCTGTACCAGTTGATTCGATCAAGGGAAGAAACTGATGGTGAAATTCACATGCGAGTGACAGTCACCTGGAAGATTAACATAGTACTCAGGGAGATTCAGTTTAACATTTGATATGCTAAGACTGGTTCTTTGAATTGCAGATACAACTGATATTGACAGCTAAGTGGACTAAATCCATACGAAATAAAATGTCTTACTCAGGAGCACAGAACACCGCTGGATTTCGAAGCCATGATATTACAAAGGTGAAACGAACCTCAAAATCCTTGAACCACGAGCTTCCCACGCAATAAATATAATTTATGATTCACAAAAACAAGAAATATTTAGACGCATTTAAACACTTTTAACGAATGATATCTTTGTAGACGTGAGATAAGTTAGACGTTCCTTGTGTTTAAATTATATATTTTAGTCAGTCTTGTTATTTCTAGTAAAATGTAAAAGTAAACGTCTTCTTCGTGTAAAACTGAACAATTGCTGGGTAAGACAGATTGTTTTGTAATCAATGGTTTCTGTTAGAGGTACAAGGCAAACAACTTTGGGAGAGGGGAAAGATTACTGAATCAACCTCAGTGCGTTACTGTTAATTTACTTCATCGATCCCGTAAGTATGAAAGGCAAAGCTAACTTTGGTTGGATTGTAACTCAGTATGTAAAGGAACGTAGTAACAAGTATAGTGTATGACGGTCCACTGGTACTATCAATCCAGCGCCTTTATCTTTTGTCAATAACAAAACTGGAGGAATACTGTGTAGTATATAAACAAATTAAATATAACTTCTACATATATATATGCTTTTATATTTAATTTTATTTCATTCCTTGTATTTTGATCATGCTTTATTTTTATTTTTATTTTTAATTTCATTCGCACCGTTTCCTTTCGCTATATGTCTCTCCACCACTCCCCTACACACCCTTTGAACTCTGTTCCCACACACTTCTCACCTGAGGAAGAGCTTATGCCCGAAACGTCGTTCCCCACCACCACCCACTCTCCAGAGCGTGAAATTAATAAACATTCGTTGTACTGCCTCTCTGTTTTGTTCCTGTTCAAATTTTTCCATTATATACATATATACATATTGTGGTTAGAGTGTCCGACTGATCATATATATGTGTATATATATTCTCAAGTTAACAAAATAGTAAAAACATAGCAGCATGAAAACTCCTTTCATATAAATAAATATATATATATATATATATATATATATATATATAGAGAGAGAGAGAGAGAGAGAGAGAGAGACAGAGAGAAAAAAAAGATGTGAGAAAAACCACAGACCCTCCATCTCAACTCTACTTTTGAAAAGCAGAAGAACTGCGAAACCGGTAAAGGAACCAAATGAATATATATATTTATTTTAAAATAAGACTCCTGTTGCATTTTCGATTTCATCTTTTTTTCTTTATACTTTCACTCGTGTAGGACACCTCGGTTATTTCTCATTTTGTAAAAAAACCTCACTTTCTAATATATATATATATATATGTAGACGCGTTCTTGAAGCTAGTTATTTCTCATTTTGTAAACAAAACTCACTTTCTAATATATATATATATATATATATATATATATATATATATATATATATATATATATATATGTAGACGCGTTCTTGAAGCTAGTAAAATGAGGTATCCTCTTGATAAGTCGGCAGACCTCGCAAGGACTCTATATCTTTATGATGTATTGTTTTTGTTTATGCCACGAAACTACGTAGACGAGGAATCTAGGAACAGTTTAGGTATGATACATTTTATTACTAATTATATCTAAATGTTTCTTCTCTCTTCATAATGTATTTTTAACTCTGATACTGGTTCTGTCTAATTCAACCGGATTGGTCTGTCCTAGTCATTCATTGAGCAACATCGGTAAGGTTGGCACCATTAACTCACGGTTGGGTGTGGATGCATTCATGTATATGTGAGTGTCCGCATGTATCTGTGTGTTTCTAAATATATTGTTCATAACTCCCTCTGGTCGAGTAATCTTTGAAATGTGGTGACTGCTGGAATGCTGCCATTACTCATACTTATCGCCTCCTTCACCACCTCTTCTACGGCTTCGATATAAATACCCCCTCCGCCTCCGTGTTATTTCTTCGGGGTTATAAGAGGCTTAGCTCTGTTTCTCGACCGTTATATCGCGTGACTATCTCCCCCTCCGCCTTTTGGGATTCTTTCTAACGTCGTGTAGACGCGTTCTTGAAGCTAGTAAAATGAGGTATCCTCTTGATAAGTCGGCAGACCTCGCAAGGACTCTATATCTTTATGATGTATTGTTTTTGTTTATGCCACGAAACTACGTAGTCGAGGAATCTAGGAAAAGTTCAGGTATGATACATTTTATTACTAATTATATCTAAATGTTTCTTCTCTCTTCATAATGTATTTTTAACTCTGATACTGGTTCAGTCTAATTCAACCGGATTGGTCTGTCCCAGTCATTCATTGAGCAACATCGGTAAGGTTGGCACCATTAACTCACGGTTGGGTGTGGATGCATTCATGTATATGTGTGTGTCCGCATGTATCTGTGTGTTTCTAAATATATTGTTCATAACTCCCTCTGGTCGAGTAATCTTTGAAGTGTGGTGACTGCTGGAAAGCTGCCATTACTCATACTTATCGCCTCCTTCACCACCTCTTCTACGGCTTCGATATAAATACCCCCTCCGCCTCCGTGGTATTTTCTTCGGGGTTATAAGAGGCTTAGCTCTGTTTCTCGACCGTTATATCGCGTGACTATCTCCCCCTCCGCCTTTTGGGATTCTTTCTCACGTCGTGTAGACGCGTTCTTGAAGCTAGTAAAATGAGATATCCTCTTGATAAGTCGGCAGACCTCGCAAGGACTCTATATCTTTATGATGTATTGTTTTCGTTTATGCCACGAAACTACGTAGTCGAGGAATCTAGCAACAGTTTAGGTATGATACTATTACTAATTATATCTAAATGTTTCTTCTCTCTTCATAATGTATTATATATATATATATATATATATAAAATATTAAACAAATAATGAACAAACAATTCCTTATATTAAACAAAAAAAGTTCACTATTTAACGATCGTTTCTAGGGCATATATGTGTTATAATTGGTATGCATATTTAACAGATCTATGTACAAAATTATACAAAATTATACAAATTATCAAGATTAAATATACATACCTAACTCATATATACGCCGTCTTCAGAAATAATTATTATTTCTGAAGACGGCGTATATATGAGTTAGGTATGTATATTTAATCTTGATAATTTGTATAATTTTGTATAATTTTGTACATAGATCTGTTAAATATGCATACCAATTATAACACATATATGCCCTAGAAACGATCGTTAAATAGTGAACTTTTTTTGTTTAATATAAGGAATTGTTTGTTCATTATTTGTTTAATATTTTATCTTGACTCTGTATACCGTTTATCTTTCACCGAAAGTGGATTTTCATTACATCTCTTCTTTCCATGATATCCGGAATACATTGAGTTCTTCATACGGATTGGACACTACCGTAAACTCTTGGTAGATTTATCTACATATATATATATATATATATATATATATATATATATATATATAAATGATATTAATAAATTGAAACTATATTTATAAAACCATATTTATTCTATTATATCAATTTCAAGGGTATGAAAAATTCGGTACGCTCTCATCAAAGTTTGTTTTATAAATATTGACATATCCAGGAACGAGATCTTAATGGTTCAAGTTTTACCTGGATAGTAAACAGAAAAAGGGGAAGAGAGGAAAAAACAAATTTTTCAAATTAGTAAGATGAATAATAATGAGGTATAGGGCTGAAAAAAAACGTTAATTTTAGACGCTAGGTAGATTTAAATAATTATTACGATTTATATGTATGTATAGGAAGAAGAAGGAAAAAGAAAAGCTTGTATATACGGGAATTTAAAAAAGATTGAAACGATAAGAATTAACAGTTTGTTGGAGTGATGGAAGATGATTCCAGAATTTAAAAAAATATTTAGCTAAATTATGAGTTATAATATTATATATATAATCAATTAGATTATATGAAAAATTATAATAATAATAATGAAAATATTGTGTATAGTGCTCAAGTGCACTACAACTCATCAAAAGTGTATGTATAATACATAGGGTAATGTACAAACGTCAGGAAAATGAACAGTGTGTGAGTCATGATATACACATGTGTGCATGTGTATGGAAGGGGGACATCAGGTGTAGTTTTGGCGAATTTCGTGAAGCATGAGTGTTTTAAAGGATGCAGTGTTTCGGCAGCTAACAACTGACGCAGGCAGTTTGTTCCATGCTTCAGCATCTCTAAGCGTGAAAAAATGTTTCCGAAAGTCATGGGAGCTGTGCTGTTTTCTGATTTTGTAGGCATGTCCACGTGTGTTAGACACATGGAGATCAAAAAAGTGCTCAGGGTTGTTGTTGGCGAGATGGTTAATAACTTTGTGGGTGTTTACAAAGTCCATTGCCAGACGTCGGGGGCTTCAATGAATCCATGCCCAGGGAAGCAAGGCGTTCAGAATAATGGTAGGTTTCTGATGAGGGGTGGGGGGTTATTCTATTGGTTTCACGTCTCTGAACAGTTTCCAGGAGGTCAATGTTCTGAGCAAGATAGGGGTTCCAGACTGATGATGCGAATTCCAAGTGAGGTCGTACCAGAGCTGTATACAGCTTTAAATAAATGGATGGAGAGCGGCTAACAAAGGTCTTGCTGAGTGATGTCAAGACACCCTCGGCATTCTTGACAATTTTAGAGATGTGCTTTGTCCAACGCAAATCGGTGATGACAGTAATGCGCAGCTCACGTTCACAAGAGGACTTCTTGATATCAGTGTTGTGGAGGGAGTATGTGGACGCTGGATTTCTCCTCCCAAAAGGCATGGTGGTACACTTGTCCACAGCCAGCTTCAGCTGCCAGTCTGTGATCCATTGCTGCATTGTGTCCAGGTCTGATTGTAGGAAAGAGTTATAGATTTCAGGATCTGTCCTTTTAATTTCAAGGTAGAGCTTGATGTCATCTGCATATTTCAGTACCGTGGCATTTTTTAAGTTGTCTTCTATGTCATTAATGTATGCAGCAAACAAAAGAGGACCAAGAACATATTCCTTTGGTACACCAAGTGACATCTCATATGGTGAAGAATGCTGTCCTAGAACCGTGACTACCTCTTTTCGGCTGAGAATGAAGGATTTCAACCAGTTAAAAAGATCATCCTTCACACCCATTGCAGAGAGTTTCGCCATAAGTCTTTTGTGTGGCACAGAATTAAAAGCCTTAACGAAGTCAAGGTAAACAACATCCACCAATGAGCCGCTGTCAGTGATGCGGGTAATGTCTTCAAGGAAGTCGATAAGCTGATCGCAGCTGCTGGAGTTAGGGATAAATCCAAATTGCGAGGGCCGGATGAGGCAGTGAGAGCTCCAGAAGTTCCAAAGTATTTCTCTGACACAGGATTCCATCAGTTTGGCAATACAGCTAGTAAGACTGACTGGACGATAGTTGACTGGTGACGTGCGGTCGCCCTTTTTGAACAGGGGAATGACACTGGCAGTTTTCCACTGCTCTGGAGTAGCACCATTGTTGAGACAGTCTTGAAAGTAGAAAGAAAGCTGGTGCAAAAGGAAGTACCCGCCACGTTTGGGAAGCAGGTATGTAACACCATCAAGACCAGGGGAGGCATAGTTACGCTTATTCTTACAGTGACATCGCAGCATTGCAGGTGTAAATTCCATAGTTGTTATGAAATTTGATGTTAGAAATGGTGGAAATGGTACATTCTGGTTTTCAACAGTAAAAATGCTTGCATAGCACTCAGCAATGGGTTTTCAGCATTCTTTGGGATCTTCAGTGATCTGACTTGTGTGGGGATTGCGAAGAGGACCAAGTGGAGAGTGAGGTCTCTGCTTTGAATGTACATATTTCCAGAACACCTTACTGTCAGGATTCGTTGCTATGCACTGTTCAAATTCAAGCACTGCTTTTTTGTCACTGTTTGAGATGATTGGAAAACTTATTCCGCTTTTTTTCTGTTGGCATTTATGCAGTTTATATTCCCGTTCAGCATTCCGACGTTCTTTCCTGGCAAGTCGGACAGCTGAAGTTTCCCAAATTGCACTTTTGGGGGTGGTGTTCTGCTTACGTGGCACTAATGTTGCACACGCTACGCCATATTGAGTCCAGGATGCTCTGAAGTATAGTGTTCACATCTCCAGAGTTATAGCACTCATGCCAGTTTGGGCGCTGTAGCTCAGTGCAGTACAAGTTCTAATCTGCTTTCTTTCAATCAAAACAAGCAGATTGGACATGGTTCTAGTTTTTGTTGCTGCCCGCAAGAGCCAGATTGGCAATGATCATAGCATCATCAGAGTCGCGTAGAGGTTCCTCAGTAGTACAACTGATAACCACTTCAGGGGTAGTGATGAAGATCAGGTCCAAAGTGTTGTCACTTCTTGTTGGAGAGGTAACTACTTGTGACCAGTTTGAGTCCAGCACTAGCTCAAGGAAATCGTTTGCACTTTGTGGCCAACGAAAGGGTTCCCAATTGATCTCAGGATGATTGAAGTCACCTGCAATAAACACATAAGTGGCTGTTTTCCTGGCAGCATATCTGAGGATATCGCAAAGCTGTGTGTCCTGATGTTAGTTTGGGGGCGATAAACAACACCAAGCAGAAGTGTTGACATGGTCATACGTATGTCACAGAAAAAAACTTCTAGTGATTCGTTCAAATCAACGCAAGGAATTACCGAAAAGTTTGAACGAACGTAGACCATAGTTGTAAGTACATTTTATCTTATTAAATTGCCACAGGTTGTAAGTATATACATATCTATATAGATTAATAAGTGTATAAATATAAGTATTATTGGTGATCATATAGATATAAAACACACGTATTAATTTGTTTACATTTCTAATATGAGTTACGAAGGATGTTGATTTTACATTTTACATATATATTTAAGAAAAAGACGCAGTTCAAATTATAAGAGAAGAACAATTTGTAGATTCAAATATTTTCCTCCACCATTGAAAATATTTTCAGAACATTGTTAATTTAGCGAAATTACATAACTTATCATATTAGTTATTATGTCTATGTTTGCTCAATTGTAAAGGAAAATATAACTCCAATATTATTTGTTAAACTATTAATATTAGATTTGATGAATAATTTTCTTAGAAAATGCGGAAAGTATGTAGAGAAAATTCTATATTATTTTGTGTGAGATTATAAAGTATTTTATATTACATGTTTTCAAGGATGAGAATTTCAATTACATATTATCTACGTTGAAAGATGCGTAAACAATTTTGAAGATTAAGAAAGGACATTTTTTATATAATTAACTGTCAAAATTCTATTAATTTAAAAAGCGAAAAGTTTACTTCTTGCCGAATTCGCCAAAAATCCACTTCCCGAAATATTTTAAATCTATAATATTCATTACACTTGACTACATCTTATACATCTTTAATGATCCTGTTATTTACTGAGGTACTTTTTTTTTTAATTTAAATGTTTTTAAATGATATTTTTTCTTAAATTTAGTATTTTTACCAATTGATATTCTTTTCCCAATGATACTCTTCTTAATCTATTTTTAGATTTATATATATTTTTTTAGATTGATACTTTTTAATTGATATTCTGAAATATATCCTCTTTACGATAGTTCTTCCAAATGCACTCTCGACTTATCTAATAATACATTTTTCCTCTCTTTAATCTTCATATTTTTCACACATCTTTCGACGTAAATAATATATAATTGAAATTCTCATCCTTGAAAACATGTAATATAAAATACCTTATAATCTCACACAAAATAATATAGAATTTTCTCTACATACTTTCCGCATTTTCTAAGAAAGTTATTCATCAAATCTAATAGTTTAACAAATAATATTGGAGTTATATTTTCCTTTACAATTGAGCAAACATAGACATAATAACTAATATGATAAATTATGTAATTTCGCTAAATTAATAATGTTCTGAAAATATTTTCAATGGTGGAGGAAAATATTTGAATCTACAAATTGTTCTCTTATAATTTGAACTACGTCTTTTTCTTAAATATATATGTAAAATGTAATATCAACATCCTTCGTAACTCATATTAGAAATGTAAACAATTAATACGTGTGTTTTATATCTATATGATCACCAATAATACTTATATTTATACACTTATTAATCTATATAGATATTTATAGACTTACAACCTGTTACAATTTAATAAGATAAAATGTACTTACAACCATAATTCTTCATATAATCTAATTTATTATATATATACATATTGTAACTCATAATTTAGCTAAAAATATTTTTTAATTCTGGAATCATATTCCATCACTCCAACAAACTGTTAATTCTTAACGTTTCAATCTTTTTAAATTCACGTAAATACAAGCTTTTTTTTTCTTTCTCTTTCTACTTCCTATAAATCGTAATAATTATTTAAATCTATCTAGCGTCTAAAAATAACGTTTTTGTTCAGCCCTATACCTCAACCTCATTTGCATATTCATCTTAATAATTTGAAATACTTGTTATTTCCTCTCTTCCCCTTTTTCCTTATACTATCCATGTAAAACTTGAACCATTAAGAAATCCTTCCTGGATATGTCAATATTTATAAAACTAACTTTGTATTTTATCTGATGAGAGCGTACCAAAGTTTTTAACCCTTGAAATATATATAATAGAATAAATATGGTTTAATAAATATAGTTTCCATTTATTAATATCATTGATATATACTCCAGAAAATCTGTCGAGTGCTTCGAATCAGTTATAAATATATATACTTGTTGAATTACCAACAAATTAAATATACCCTTGCTTATATATATATATATATATATATATATATATATATATATATTTATTTATTTATTTAATTACGTACCTATAGCACAGTGTTATATTTTGACGGTATTGTAGTAGCTCAATGTACGAGAACAAAGCCGTTATATGTAAAAGAAACCAAAGAACGCTTACATTCTCAAACATTCTTTTTTGCTTACAATGTTTCATCCATACCGTTGGGTAGGTATCATCAGAGCTTAATAAACACAGTGCTGAGTATAAGCTCTACCAATCTTAGTCACACGAACAATAGGAATACAATAGACGGTACAGATAGGGAGATCGGAGATGGCGAATAAGGAGAGAGTACATGCTGGGGTTGTTAAGCACCACATCTAATTGCTAGGGCACAAGCAGATCTGACAAGATGCAGATACAATTGATGGCACACAGATTCCTAAAATAGAAACAATGGTTAAAACATTATAACAAAGTAAAAGGGAGATAATATAAAGAGATAAAAAGTGAATAAAAAGGTAGAAGATGGTATGGATGAAACATTGTAAGCAATTAGAACTGTTTGAGTATGTAAGCGTTCTTTGGTTTCTTTTACATATATATATATATATATATATATATATATATATATATATATTGGAAAATGTGTGAGATCCTTGGTACAGTTAGGTATATTTGAAATAAAGGAAAAGAATGACTTCACTTGTAGTGTTAACACTACAAGTGAAGTCATTCTTTTCCTTTTTTTCAAATATATATATATATATATTATATATTAGTGTATTGTGTACATATTATGTCCTATGTAACATCTTAACATACGAAACTGTATATTTTATATAATATTTTAAACGTACACAACAATATGTGTTATATAATGATCAATCATATATATATCGACCTTACACGTCTAATATTTTTCATATATCATAAAATTAATCTCATCCATAAAATTAAGTAATGAGTCATATTACATGAAAACACTCAAGCATATGTTACGTAACTGAAGAGACGTTGCTTTATTTGAAACATCTAGAAAACATTTGTGTAAATTGAGAAGTCATTGAGATAAATGACTGTTGAAGCCGTGATTCCAGTCCCAATCATACATTTACTTCAGTGTTCAGATTACGTATAAAGACAATTACAAATATTAATCGATTTTTCAGAACTACAGCCATTACAGTTAATACGAGTATAAATGGTGTTAATATAAATGGAAAATAGCAATTACGATGGAGAGAATGAAAGAGATAAGTGTATGATCAACATGGTTGTTGTCGGAATGTCGTCACTTCCGGTGACAAGTCGTCTTCACGATTCGATCAAAACAACAAGCCGCCCCAGGAATTAATGTGTAAATGGCTAACCCTTTCTCAGGTATACCCTAAACCTTGGTCTTAACAGATTCAGCGTGATGTAGAATATCACGAGGGTGGTCATTTGAAGTACAGGTACATCTTATTTTGCACAGCTGAGCGGAGAGGATCAACATGGTATATAGGGTCATACTCAAGGATATAACAGGCTAACTGATGCAGGGATCATAATCATGATATTACGATCGTGAGCACAATATCTTAACCTCTAATATACGGACCTTTCACAAACACCGACGTTAGAATTTAATAACGTACTTCTGTAGATAGGTTAAGGAAGATACATGATGAATGGAAAAATATAATGAGACATCTAGCGTTCAGTTTCCTTAAACCACCTCAATACTCATGGTAATTGGGATAAAGGTAGCTATCCACAAGAAAGATCCTGAAGTTAGACTGACATATTCACTCATTCAGCCCATACCCTTCAACATCACCCGGAGTAAGTAATTCACTTTAGAATCCTGCCAAAATCTATTAATACCTTTTATTGGGGAATATTTATTGCGATATTGAATCATCTTACCAGTCAACACGTTCTGCTGCTTTTAACTTAATGTTACTTTTTGATTCCGAAAGCTGACATAGCGTCCTTCTCTCAGCGTCTAGTACGAGTCACTATTTAACTTAACTCAAGTTACTACTTCGATATCACACGTTCATATACATAATTAAGATAAACTAGTTTGAAAAATCCATTCTCGAATAATTTTTTTTCCATCTATAATGTCGAAATATACATTAACCTATCATAGCACGACATCATGTTATTGGTTGCTCTACTGACTTCCACTGCACTACACCAAATAATAGCAGATACAAATAGAAAGCAGGACACTAATCCTGCTACAAATGTGATTTATAATGGTGTAGCAATTATATCTTTACCCAAACACAACCATAAGTTTTCTTACATGTAATCACACTCCATTCTCATTGGCAGTAATCGGTAGAGTGTTGGGCAACATGCTATGTGGCACTGAGGTACGGCCCTTTACGCTCTGAATTCAAACCCCGCCGACGTTATCTTTGCCTTTCATCCTTACGGGGTCGATAAGATAAAGTACCAGTAATACACTGGACTTGATTTAACCGACTTTCTCTTTCCCCCTCAAATTGCTGGCCTTTTGCCTAAATCAGAAACTATTCTTTAGAAAAAGAAGATCCTAACCAGGAATTACGTATCCTGAGATACAAGGTGCAACAATTAAATAATTTTGTATTTGCTTTCTCTGTCTTGTTTACACTAGATTTTACTATTTTATTTCTAAGTTGTTTTATAACGGTTTCCCAAGACGTTGCGATGTTCCATATCAACTACTCTAGACGCCCAAATAATAGGAGGGATATGTGGGGGGAATCGATAATGTTTCTAGGTTGTCTCGGTTTTTTTAAAAACCAGAATTAATTGTTTAGTTTACATATTGAGTCCTCAAACCTAGCCTATTGGTTTTATAACTTGGGATTCTAATAATGTACTTTTTTCTCATGTATAATGTTTTGTAAAGTCTAAAGAAAATTGATTATCGCAGTAATGCTACCACTTGAAATAAAATTTAGCCTGAGAATGATTAGCACAATTTAAGAAACGGGAGCTTGGAATAAGAGTGTGGGGGAGGGGGGCATAATTATTTGAGACCCAAGCGTAAAATAGGGTTTTAAGGAATCCCTCTCCCAGATATCGTGTTTAGTGTCGTTTTATATTATCTAAGTATCGATGATTCTGTAATATTGATACAGAGAAAGGAATGTCACAAATATAGGAAATATGTCTCTATCGACGACGACATGTAAACTCATTATTTTAATATTATTTGCAATAAACAAGTTATATAATTAATGAAGAAATTCATTAAGTAATTGCTTAATTATTTTCAATATAGATTCTGCTATTTTCTGTGTGGAAATATTTAACTTCTTACAGTATTTATTAATCCTTTGAGTAATTCATGAATGCCAAAGTATCTTATCCGCCACTGCAGTACGAAAGGTGGGTAGCTAGCTAGGTAGGTTACACTATGAGAACTCTGTAGTCTGTAGTTAATTAATTAAGTAATTAAGACCAAAGCCAATATAGAAATATAATAATTTACGAAAATTGCATTTTTTTAGAAAAATGAAAATATAAATAATATAAATAATATGAATAATATGAATAAATGATTACAATTTTGTTTAATTACAATATAAACTTTAAATAAATGCATAAATAAACAATTAGATAGAAAACTCCATTTCTTTTCTTCACATCCGATTATATTTTTAATCACTTTCCTTTAATGATGAAATAGAGATCTGAGGAAACGATAGGACATCTACGTGGGCGTTTCATACTTTAGAAATAGCAACAAAATTCCCTTACAATTTTATCTGCCCTGTAACTCTTCCCTTAAATTCCAATGAATTCGTGGATACGCCGTCGTTATATATAGATTTTTGTGCATTTTAAACCAAGTGGCAATCGTCTTTCCTCCCGAGGATTAGCAACAGCTAATTTCATCAAAAGAAATGGGGGGGGGGGGGGGGCAGAAGATGAAAACATCACACTTAGTACTGAGACTGGTGTTTCTACTGTCAACCCCCTTGTCGTCCCCCGGGGAAACGCCTTCTCCGCCGGGGCTGTGGGAAGGCCACCAACATGATTGACTGACTTGTCATTTTATCAGTCAGATGTTCTAATGATTCTATATATATATATATATCTAGGTTCATATATATATATAGAAATCTATGTACATATGTATGAATGTGGCAAGACAGATAATGTATATAAGACTGATTACTGTTGATACTATCTACAAGAATGATCCCATAGATATGTTGTTCAAGATATATGTTATCCCATCTAAATGAGGAACTATGTTATGCCCTCAGACATACAGAGTTTTATCTTAAGTCATGTTGTTTAATAACCTGGACATATTACTGTTGTTCAAGATATATGTCATCACATCTAGTGGAGGAACTATGTTATGCCTCAGACGTGTTTTATCTTCAGAAATGTCGTCTAATAACCTGGACATATTACTCTGTTCCTTTTGTTCTGTCTCTTTTGTGTGACTTTTGGTCTTGTTTAGCTTCAGATCAAGCTTGATCCAGATGTGATCATACTATATCTACAACTACATTATCTAATCTGTTCTTCCTTTTATATTATAGTAAATGGTGGTGGATTGGCAGTATCGGTAGAAGGTCGGACGCCATGATTTTCAGCATAGAGTTACGGCCCTTTATGATCTGAGTTCAAATGCCCCCGAGGTTAACTTTGCCTTTCATCCTTATGGGGTCGATAAAATAAAGTACCAGTCACGCACTGGGGTCGATTTAATCGACTGCCCCCCCCCCCCATTGCTGGCCTTGTGCCTATATAAGAAACCATTACAGTAAGATTCGATTAAAGGGCAATATTGGTGTAATATCTAGGGGGTTGGGTGGCAACTTAAAATTGGGATAGTGAAACTATTTATTCAAAAAGTTCAAGTTTAAGTTTATCTCAAGTTTCGAGGCTCTTCAGGTCGGTTCTTATCCCGTGTTAAGTAACCGGGGGTACAATATCCCCACCCACTGGATAGGACGCCAGTCCATCTATTCCTCCTGTGAGTTCATCGATATGTTAACCACCAGCTTCTCGTTCTCCTTTTTTCTGGGTTAACTGGAGGAGTTGCAATGAAGTGCTTTGCTCAAGAATCTACATAGTCCCAGAATCGATCCGATGATACTAAAGCAATAAGACGAAATGAAGCAAGTGATAATTGGGGAAGACTCGAGCGTGGCACTTCACTGGTACTTTATTTCTTAGAGCAGAGAGAGAGAGAGAGAGAGCGGAGAGAGAGAGAGAGAGAGAGAGTGAGAGAGAGAGAGATGAAACGAATGCCAAACATTATTCTAACCAAACTTCTAACGACTCAACCAATTCTAGAACTGTACAAATACTGGACGAGATCCTATATAGTACAGAACAAAAATAAAGACTGGACGTAATTAGCTGGATGTCTAAAAACATACGAGATATTTATGATTATTTATGTGTATACTTGTATGTGGTGTTGGTGTTGGTGGTGGCGGTGTTGGTGTTTTAGGTAGGGGTGTTGGTAGCAGTGGTGGTAGTGTTACTGGGTTTACCATAGAAATGTAACTTAATATATGTTTAAAATTTAGCTGTGCAGCCTAACAAACTCAATTTGGAATCTCTGAACAATTTCCACAAATTCCACTTTGTTTAACTAAGGAGTCAAGCATGACTGGTATATTTTAATGTTATATATTTCAATAATATATAATCAATATTTTGAATTGAGCGTAATCTAATTTCTGATTGAGTTGATTCTCAAGAGAACAGCTATGTATTTCACCATCGGCTACACAAGTAAATAAATACCATCGAGAAATATACAAAAACGTGATGCGTTTATAAGGTTGTAATTATCAAATTCAACACAGCTTCAGTAATTATATATAAATATAACATTTATATTTTTGTGGTATTATGTATGCTATAAATCCAAGTATACATGTAGAATGTCACGTACTTATTAAATTATGATAAAGTGATCAAGGCGGTGAAATCCTAGATTCGGTACACCAGCGGTATTTGTTCCGGCTCTGTTCGAACTTAGTTCAAAACCTGCTGCGGTTAACTTTGAATTTCATCTCAGCGTGTTCAATAAAAGGAGACACTAATACAATGTGACGTCGATCGCCTATAACCCACTCTCTTTCTCTCTCTCTCTCTCTCTCTCTCTCTCTCTCTCTCTCTCTCTCTCTCTCTCTCTCTCTCTCTCTCTCTCTCTCAATTCCACGTCACTCCATCTCCCCTTCTTTTTTTCACTGAATAAAGACCACGGCTGTGATCAACCCTTAATATATCTAGATATCCAAGATCCTTAAAGGTTGAATACGACGACGGACCCCCTCAGAAATTGAGAGCTCAATTTACAGAGTTATAAACTCTAATGGCCAAAAAGCAATATTACAGTAATAAATTGCGGTGGAGAAACGGTGAAGTACTTAGTGATTGGGAGGGAATGTGAAACAATGAGGGCGATGGTAGGAAGGGAAGCTAAGGAGATTTCATGCAGTTGGAGAAATCTAGAAACGTCAGAATAGTTAACAAAAGATGGAAAATACTTACATTATTGTTTTATATTGTGGATTCGCGGTGGATTGGCAGTATCGGTAGAGGGTCGGACGCCATGCTTTGAAGCATAGAGTTGCGTCCCTTTATGATCTGAGTTCAAATCCCGCCGAGGTTGACTTTGCCTTTCATCCTTACGGGGGCGATAAAATAAAGTACCAGTAATGCACTGGGTAATTGCTGGTCTTGTGCCTAAAATAGAAACAATTATTGTTTTATATTGTTGTGGTGGAACCTAAATATTTATCTGATTTAAGTTTCATATTTGTATGTATGAATGTATGTATGTATGTATGTTCTTCTGGCTTTATAATTTCACAAAGTGTTACCAATAGAGAGAGAGAGTCGGTTTCTAACATAGACACAAGACTCTCTCATTGGAATTTACACAACATCAACTAGGTAGATATTATGTATGCATGCATGTGTAGATATGGATGTTATTGTATGTGTGGATGTGGATGTTTTGAGTTTTATGTGTGCATGTGTGTATGCTTTGTATCAGTACATGTGTATATGCAGTTATTAGATGCAAAATGTTTGGAATGTTTTACATATTTTTACTGTTCCATTAATGGATTGTACTTGTAGTTTCCTAACTAGTTGTGTTCTTTCTGTTCCTGTGTAGCATAGCTTCTCAAGATTTGTATTGAGGCAGTTACTAACATATCCCAGTGCCCCAACAATCACAGGCATAAATCTGAAGGTGTAATCAGGGTGGAGTATCTGCAGATTTGTCATCAGTTCTGCATAAATATTCTCCTTTTCACTAATCTTTGATATTATATTGGCATCTGCTGGGCAGCTAATTTCCACTACTGTGCATATTTTCTTCTCCCTGTCCCATATCATAATATCTGGTCTGTTATGCCTGCATTTTATTGGGGTTTTTACTGGAACATTCCACCAGTACTCTTTCATATTATGTACATGGATGTCTTCCACGTTGTTGTAACTTTTAATGTGTTTATTATCGGGGCTATATTTTTTACGAACTGCATTGTACAGTGTTTTTGCCACTACATCATGCCTCATAGGTAGATAGTACCGTGATGGCATCTTTGGGCAGCTGCTGATGACATGGGTGATATCCTCGATGTTAGTTCTGCAGAGTCTGCACTTGTTATCACATCTAGGTGTTTTGCCTGCATCCCTATCTCTTTTGTGAATCAGGTATTTCGTGCTAATCTCCTGTTCTTGGATTGCAAAAGCGTATCCTTCAAAGTGGGAGCCAATATAGCGGTTGTTGGTCCAAGATAGACTACTTTCCTTATCTATATTACTCTCACTCTGGAGCTTCCTGACAACATATCCATGCATGATTTTTTGCTGATAGGCATGCAGTTTTTCATCCATGGATTCACTGCGATACTGCTGAGCGACATCCCTGGGTGTGAGATTTTGATTATCACAAAGGGAATATCTCTCAAGGAGTTACTTCCCAACTCTCATGATTTTATCTGTTTCATGCAGATAGACTTGCTCGAGAAGCGGGATCCTACGCTTCGAGGTTCGTAGATGTTGTCGTAGAGATATGATGCGACATTCAAATGTTGTCTGGAGTGATGTTAGGCCTCTGCCTCCCTGCTTACGTTTCAAGTAAAGGCGGTCTATGTCACTGTTGATGTGGAAGTTTCCGGTGTTGTTCAGTATTTTTCGAGTTCCAACATCAACTGCTCGGATTTCGTCTATCGTCCAATTGAGTATTCCAAACGTTGGTGTTAGGACAGGCACAACAAACACATTGTGAGCCACTGTTTTGTTTTGCGCAGAGAATTCCGATGACCAGATCTTTCTTAATCGGGTGTAGTATTCCCTGGTTACGCGTTCTTTATTACAGATACCATTATAGGATATGTTCTCATCTATCCCCAGGTATCTGTAGCAGTCCTCATCAGATATCGGTGAAACAGTTAGACCATTGATGACAATGTTGCTAGATTGGGTTGTTGTTTTTCCCCGCTTTACAGTCATGTATGAGCATTTATCTTGGCCAAACTCCATTCCTATATCCTTTGAGAACGTTGTAACCAGGTCAAGATTTTTCTTCATCCCATCCATGTTCTTGGCATAGAGTTTCAGATCGTTCACAAAGAAGTTATGGGTTAGGTTCGTATTTCTGTCCTCCTGTGAGCCAATGATGTATCCCTCACATTTCTTGAGCAGAAAGGACAAGGGGTTTAATGACAAGATGAACAATATCACAGAGAGACTGTCCCCCTGAAATATACCCCTGCAATATTTTATTTTATCAGTGAAAATAGAGTCCTCCCTCTCTGTCTTTAACCTTAGGATAGTAGCCCAAGAAGAAGACAGCCTCTCTATGGCTCTGACAATAATGTCTGGGACTTTAGCAAGTTTGAGGGCCTCTATCATCCAAGAGTGGGGAACAGAATCAAAAGCTTTCTTGTAGTCCAGCCAGACTGTAGTCATATTCCTCCTAAGTTGTCGCACCTCCGACATCGCAGTTTTGTTGATTAGGAGTTGTGCAGCACATCCCCAAACCCTTTTCTTTCCAGCTGCTTGTTCATCTGTGATGATGTTATTATTTTCACAGTGATCTTGGAGGAATAGGTTCAGGCAGGCTGTATACATCTTATACATCAGGTTCTGGCATGCAATGGGTCGGTAGATTTTTGCCAAGTGGGTGTCTTTGTTCTTGGGGACCAGTAACGTTTGTGCTAATGTCAACCATTCTGGTATAAGTGTATCTCCCTTAAGAACTTGTTGGTAGAGGTCAGTAAGATACCTCCGATAGAATATTAGTTTTTTGTACCAGTAGCCGACAATCATGTCTCTTCCCGGTGTTTTCTTATCTTGGAGTTTTCCTATCACAGTCTCAAGGGTACCCTCACTTATTTCGTATGTTTTTGTTGTAGTGTAGGAGCAATAGTTCTTTCGGATTTCTCTTAGCCACACTGCATCTTAGTTGAAATTCTTCTTTTCACCCCATATTTTTCTCCAAAAGGAATCTATGTCTTTCTGGGATGGGGCCTCAGTGACACTTATTATTTTGCCCTTCATATCTCTATAGACTGATGTTTCGTCTGAATCTTTTATTAAGCATTTTTCTTTCATCTAGCTTCTTCAGGTATCGGCGTTTTTCGCTAACAGCTCTCAATTCTTGTTTGAGGGTGAGCAGCTTATATTGGAGAGTTCTGGTTCTACTGTTACCAAACATCGTCTCTATTTTACTTTTTACTCTTTGTTGGTGAGGAGTGAGATTATTTTGTGTTTGTTTGCATGTAAGGGGCATTGTCACATGTCCTATGTTTTTTCGTAGGTCAGCACTCTTTTTTTCTATTTTAGTTATATATGATGGTATTTTTGGTGGTGTTTTGTTCTTGTTAATATCTCTGCTATCACCAAGATAATGCTTCACTGCCATTGCTAAGGCATATAAACAGGCGTTGATTTGCTAAAATGTTGGGGTTTTTATCCGTCGTAAATATTCATCCCCTATTTCGTCAATAACACGTAGTATTTCATTATTTGTTTTTTTATTCACCATTGTGATTTTAACACGTTCAGCCAGAGAGATATTTATACATGAGTTAATTTCTCTGGAAGATTTCGTTGAGGGAAATTTTCAATTGTTTATACTTTTGATTATCATTATCGATAGTATTTTCCACAACAGTCGAGGTAGACTCGGATGGTATACGTGGTGTCACATTTATTCGATTATTATTATTATTTCTTCGATTATTATTATTATCGATAGTGTTTTCCTCAGCATTCGAGGTAGACTTAGATGGTACAGGTGGTGTCAAGTTTCTTACAGGCATAGTTGTTTCAAGACGCTGTTCGACCTGGCTGCTAGGAAGTCTAGTAGCATGGCGATCTGTAGCAAGTGTTGTTGATTCCATGTTTGTTGTGGGGGACTTACAATTAATAATATTAATCTTATTTTTACGTTCAACAAACGTCGCTTGTTGGCGTAATTGTTTCGCTGTGAAATAATTTAGCTCTGGGTGAATTTCGTCCCAGTGTAGCTTCATTCTATTCATATAGCCAATGGAGGGATTGTTTTTTGCCATTTTATAACAATTAAATAAATCATTATTAAGTTCGCAACTCCAAGAGAAATGCGATTTATAATTTCGGTTTCTTCTGTAGCTACAACTGAATAAAGTTTGATTACCTTCCTTGTTATTTGTCTTCGATACTTCCTTAATTTTCTTGTTGATGTTGTGCTCAGCCATGCTGTTTGTAGCAAATCCTTGTAAAATTAATTATGTGTTTAGTCGGATATCTCTACGAATTCGAATAAAAGGTGTCTTCAGAAGGGATAGTTAGAAGAATAACCAGTTATTCAACCTGGCTGTAGTTGTGGCATTACTGTCGGAGATAGTATTCATCTTAAATTTAATAAATAGTCTCCCACGCCAAAATATGCGACTGATCGCGTTGACTGATGGAATCTATATGTATGTATGTATGTATGTATGTATGTATGTATGTCAGGTCACCAGTTGGTGCTACTGGTAACATGTATCCCAGTACAACCTGTCTCATGGTCGGGTCGTTGGCGACTAAACTGGCAACCCCACCAAGGTTTCTTGGTGAGGAGGGTGGCTTTGGACATCCTGTAGGACTAAAAACAAAACCTGTCAAAAGGCAAAGGGCCTCTTAAGAGTCAATAGCCATCCAAAATCACAGGGAGAGATGACCCCTTAGCCTTTGTCAAGGCAGAATTCTAGGAGAAGGAAAACTCTGATATAACACCTGCAACCCTGATGGTATCCAATGATGTTGAATTGTTCTTCTTTTTGGTAAATATCATCTTGGTTAAGAGAGTGGGACTGGCTTTGTGCAGTGCCTTTGCTCACTATAAAAGCTTCACAGCACAGGCATTGCTTTATATCTGGAGAGATCTCTGCACTTGTCGTCACATGGTACCATGGGCCCAGCACTATGTGTCAATAATTGTCACAGGTGTAGTGTTTGTACCAGAGTTTTCAAGTCGCTGGCTGGACTAAAAAGTCACACTCGTTCAGCGCATCAGTACGGGTTCTCCTACATGGATATAAAGTAGTGGCCGTACTCGAAAACGAGTTGGCAGCCACCATGTATGTATGTATGTATGTATGTATGTATGTATGTATGTGTGTGTGTATGTGTGTATGTATGTATGTATGTATGTATGTATGTATGTATGCATGTATGTATGTATGTGTGTGTGTATGTATGTATGTATGTATGTATGTATGTATGTATGTATGTATGTATGTATGGATGTATGAGGGAGCTTATAGATAGGACAACACACGCTGTCTTTTCGTGGGGTAATTTTTTTATTAATTTTGTATTCTGAAACATCAAAATACAACAATTTTTTGGTCACTGAACTCGGGAATGTCACGACAGAAGTTTGTGGAAATTACACAAATATTTTCGTATATTTTACCAGAGCAATCCTTATTTATATTTTACATTTTACATTTTACATTTACTTACATCTCAATATAACATGGCTAAAATTCAAATTTTGCAAAGAGAAGAAAACGGACAAATGAACTAGATACATCTCACTGTCCCCCACCACCACAATAACGTCTACATTCTCACCCCACCATCACATTTACATTTACACATGTCATTACCCTATCTAGACTAAAGTCACCGACCTGTTGTCAAACTCTCTACTCTGTGTTGAATGTGTGTGTGTATATATATGTATGTATATATGTGTGTATATACATCACTCAGTCAAACGACCAGATTTCAACCCCAACATCTACAACAACACCGGTACTAATGTTTACAGCAACAACAGCTTCAGAATGAATTGAAATGAACATTTACAACAACAACAACAACAACAGCGGCATCAATCGATAAAAAAAACCCCAACAAACAAACAAAAAACTCAAGATAACAAAACACACAGACACACGCACACAACACAACAACATCATCAACTGCCACCACCAACACCACCGCCGCCATCACTATCACCAGCGACCAGGCCTTAAGAAAACAACACCAACACAAAGAGCACACAACAACAGCAAACAAAAAACACCACACAAAAACAAAAACATGCATACACATACATAAACACAAGAAATAAATAACTGTTAAACATTGTGTACAACAATTTAGGCCAAGGGCCTAATTTCACCCAGGCAGGGGATTTCCCCCACATCAAAATGATTAAGGCCCCAGAGGACACATATAACACACTAAAAAACAACTTTAAAGAGGACGTGTCACCCCTCCCCCTGCGTCGGGCCCATTAACCGCGTCCTCCTAAAAAAATACCCACCCCTTCCCCAAACACCCACACAACTCCAAACACCCCAACCATACAACACACTGATGCCCCTACACTTCCACAAACCACCACTCGAAAACAAATTTAATAATAATAATTTTTCTGCTTTTGGCACGGATCCAGCGACTGGTCCAGCGCATTACTGGTACTCTCTTTTTCTGACTCCGTGGGGATGAAAGGCAAGGTTGACCTCGGCGGGATTTAAGCTCAGAGCGTAGAGAGCCATAGCTCTATGCTGTAAAGCAATTATAATAACACTGAACTGTAATACGAATGGCTTCAACTATACGAACTCTTGAAAGTCAACAGTTGACATTATTTTGTAATCCTGTATCAGTAATGACGGTAATATATATATATATATGGATGTATATATAATGTATTTTGCAATACACTTTATGCTTAATTAAAAGCATTTTGAAGACCGTATGCTATTGTTTTTGAGTAGTGACAAATTCACTTACTTTAATCTCAGCAAACAGGGGAGGTAAGCCAAGTTTTGGCTTATCTCCCCTGTTTGCTGAGATTAAAGTAAGTGAATTTGTCACTACTCAAAAACAATAGCATACGGTCTTCAAAATGCTTTTAATTAAGCATAAAGTGTATTGCAAAATACATTATATATACATCCATATATATATTGCTATTTCAGAGCTCCAATTCTAATTCTATATATATATATATATATATGTAGATAAATCTACCAAGAGTTTACGGTAGTGTCCAATCCGTATGAAGAACTCAATGTATTCCGGATATCATGGAAAGAAGAAATGTAATGAAAAATCACTTTCGGTGAAAGATAAACGGTATACAGAGTCAAGATAAAATATTAAACAAATAATGAATAAACAATTACTTATATTAAACAAAAAAAGTTCATTATTTAACGATCGTTTCTAGGATATATATGTGTTAGAGTTGGCATGCATATTCAACAGATCTATGTACAAAATTATACAAAATTATACAAACTATCAAGATTAAATATACATACCAACACATATATACGCCGTCTTCAGAAATAATATATATATAAAAAAGTTCATTATTTAACGATCGTTTCTAGGATATATATGTGTTAGAGTTGGCATGCATATTCAACAGATCTATGTACAAAATTATACAAAATTATACAAACTATCAAGATTAAATATACATACCAACACATATATACGCCGTCTTCAGAAATAATATATATATATATATATATATATATATATATATATATTATATATATATATATATATATATATATATATATATATATATATATATATATATATATATATATATATATATATATATATATATATATATATATAGTTAAAAGAATAGAGGTGTAACACACAAGTTATTAGAACGTAGCACGATGGAAAGCATCCAGCAGAGGGCTAATTCCATACACCAGAGTATAACTGTAACTATCGTCTTCCCTTCCAAACACCCTAACAATAGACTACCTGTATTAGACACAGAACTCTGGATTAACACTATAGACGAGAGAGCCCAAATTCTCCACTCACACTATGCTAAACCCATGGCCTCCAAATACCTGATACTCAAAAACTCAGCAATGTCCAGTAGTGCTAAGTTTAATATTCTGATCGCAGATTTGGTACGAGTGATGAAGAATGTGTCCTGCATGTGCGACCCAACAGAAATGGAAAGACACATCCAACACTTCATCAACCGCATGCAGTTCTCTGGCTACAACCAAAGAGACAGAGTCAGAGTATACGAAGGAGCCATGGAAAAGTATAAGACACTCATAGAACTGGACATGAAAGGAATTTGCCCATTATACAGGAGCAAATCATGGAATAGCTTAGATAGGGCTAGACATAAGATAGGGAAAGCCACATCATGGTACGACAACCAGAGATACCAGAGTGTCATGTTTGTGGACGCCACCCCTGGAGAGAAATTAGCTAACCAGTGTAGAAAGGCCCTGAGAAAGACCCACTTAAAAATAAAGGTGCTAGAAAAGCCAGCAACCACCATAAAATCCCTGATCAGCAAAACCTACCCTTTTAAGAAAACCCACTGTACCAATAGGAAATGTATCATATGTAAGGTGAACCCCCGGATAAACTGTAAAACTAGAAACGTAGTCTATAGCATAAGATGTACAGAGGGTACTTGCAGAAACATGACAACAACATACATAGGTGAGACAGCTCGTAGCATATGTGAAAGGATAGACCAACACTGGGGGGAACTAAAAGGACGAAAAAACGGGCCAGTACTATACGAACATGCGAGACAACAACATGACGGTAACATAGACAACATAGAAATTAGAATAATATCTAAACATAGAAATGACCCAGCAGATAGGCAAATCAGAGAGGCCAGTGAAATAGAAATTAGAAGACCAAAGCTAAACAGAAAGAATGAATGGAATAACAATGACACCCAAACAAACAACACTGACCTAAGAGAAGTATAAATAAGTAAATAAAATAAGATAAATAAATACATACACAAGCACAATAACAACAAGCACATAAACACACACTAGTCACCCACCACACAGCAAACATAACACTATACACACACGCAAACGCATGCGCAAAGAAGACAAAATAAAATAAACAAACAAGCAATTAAATAAATAAATATATAGACAGACTGAATAAAAAAAATGGCGTAGACATACAACACAACAGGAGGAAAATATAACACCACTGACGATGTTGCAGATGTGCAACGAAAGATTTATGATAAACTATATATATGTGTTTGTGTCAATATTGTATCTGTATTATTTTTGACCGTCGGTCAGTCAATGGCAACATTGAGGACCGAGTAAGTTAGATTACCGATATAAAAGACAGCGAGAAGCGAAAACCAACCAAACAGTGAGTGTGTTCTGTTATTAATTCTGGCAATATTACACAAATATGACCCTCCCCAAGTATAACAATATTTGTTTCGACACACGATTTCATATAAAAAACCTCGCAAAACTAATATATATATATATATATATATATATATATATATATATATATATATATATATAAAATAAAGTTAAATAAAAGTCAAATGATTAAAATTTAGCTTCGTTTATTACTGCTATATATATTTCAGTGACAGCCATCTTTGGCTGTGACCTCTTCAGGCAGTTTGAATTAGTATGGTATAGACAAGTACATATGTTGTTTAGGTGTATGATATTGTCAATACTCTGATATGCCCAGTTCCTTGTTGGGTTGTTAATTCACTGGGGAACTGGAGATATGACTCCAGTTCCCCAGTGAATTAACAACCCAACAAGGAACTGGGCATATCAGAGTATTGACAATATCATACACCTAAACAACATATGTACTTGTCTATACCATACTAATTCAAACTGCCTGAAGAGGTCACAGCCAAAGATGGCCGTCACTGAAATATATATAGCAGTAATAAACGAAGCTAAATTTTAATCATTTGACTTTTATTTAACTTTATTTTACACTACTCCGGAGTAACCAAACCAACCTGCGCACTTCGTCGAGTGCTCCAGCCTGCATACTGAGGTGTTGGTATACAACCAACATAAACTCAAAATCTCTATATATATATATATATATATATCAATATCCAAAATTAAGATAAATCAAACGAATTTAATCTAAATCAAAATTATGGGTGTCATGCCAGAAAGACATGCGCCATATCACCCGTAAAATAAGTTCTAAGATTCTAACGAGTAGGTCCGAGCATTTTATAATAACTAAAGATTGATTAACATATAAATAAACAGGAATAATCACAGGAGATAATTTTTACAAGTGTGTAACCACACATAGCTAGGTAGGTAACTAAATAAAGTTGACCAGAACTTCAAAAATAGATACCTTATAATATGATTAATCTTCCCTGTATATATTCCATTAAAGAAATATATTTCACCAATTAATCAGATGGTAAAGCACAGAAGTTGAGATCTGGATTTTCAACAAGGAAGAAATTTCTAGCAATCCGTGTTTACTCTTCAAGTTCAAATCAGCGACTGGCCAGCACGTGTAGTATTTACTAGAAACACACATACCATACTAGCTTCGTCCTAGTGGCGTGAATAGGGTTATCGACAACTAGAAACAGCAGTCGAGTCCTTTCAACAGAGTTAGCTCTACAATTAAGGAGCCGTATTTATATATCTATATCCAAAATTAAGATAAATCAAACGAATTTAATCTAAATCAAAATTATGGGTGTCATGCCAGAAAGACATGCGCCATATCACCCGTAAAGTAAGCTCTAAGATTCTAATGAGTAGGTCCGAGCATTTTATAATAACTAGAGATTGATTAACATATAAATAAACATGAATAATCATAGGAGATAATTTTTACAAGTGTGTAACCACAAATAGCTAGGTAGGTAACTAAATAAAGTTGACCAGAACTTCAAAAATAGATACCTTATAATATGATTAATCTTCCCACACACACATATATATATATATATATATATATATATATATATATATATATATATATATATGTGTGTGTGTGTAAGTGAGTAGCGTGTGTGTGTTTGTTTGTATGTATGAGTGTTGCTGTGTGCGCGCGTATGTATGCGTGTGTGTGCGCGCGTATGTATGCGCGTGTGTGTATGCCGTACGTATAAGTGTCAATAAGTGAGTTTTTTTAGTTTTTTTTGCGCGGGGACAGAAATAATTGGGCTGGATGCCCGATCGCGCAGTTAAACCATTGGGAGTGAAGAACCCCTAGCCCATGTCAGGGCATTCTTCTAGGAGAAGGCATCTCAGGAAACTGGGTTAACTCCGACATAAAACTTGCGGCTGAGTAGTTACCGATGATGTTGATCTTTTCTTCTTTTCGGGTTATAGCTATTGTCGCTCAGAGAGTGGGATTGGCTCAGTGCACAGTCTTTCCTCACTTTAAAAATATTCGTCACGCACAGGCATTGCACAATTGCATTAATAATTATTAATAGTGTATTTCTTTTTCCCAATTCAATGATATTCCAGAACAATATAAAATAGATGATTGGCAATTTAGGTTCTGGAACAAAAAAGATAATTGGCAATAAGGGCAGGGGCCCCAGGTTATCACAGCCTCGGCCCGCTCGTCATCGTGCCATTGTAATAGAGCTAAACAAGGCATTTAGTCTTGGCTGCTGGAACGTACGGACGCTGCTTGACAGGGATTCCTTGGAGCGTCCTGAACGAGGGACCGCTCTTGTTGCAAAGGAGCTTCGACGTTACGATCTTGACATCGTGGCCTTATCTGTGACGAGGTTAGCTGGAGATGGTCATCTTACAGAATTTTGTGGAGAATATACATTCTTCTGGAAAGGAAGAGATGAAGGAACAAGAAGAGAGGCTGGGGTAGGATTTGCTGTTAAGACTGTTCTTGTGAATAAATTAGAAGAATTCCCAGTAGGGATTAGTGAGCGTCTTACGTCCATGAGAATTCCGCTGGACAAAGGAAGATATGCGACCCTGGTGAGTGTGTATGCTCCAACTATGAATTCTGTCGATGAAGAAAAAGTGTCCTTTTACCATGTCTTGAAAGGTGTTTTCAGAAATATCCCTCAGGCAGACAAAGTCATCGTGCTTGGTGACTTTAATGCTAGAGTGGGTAGGGATTTTAACACATGGAATGTAATCGGAAGTCATGGGGTGGGAAAGTGTAACAACAATGGTATGCTCCTGCTGCAGATGTGTGAGGAGCTGGATCTGTGTGTTACCAACACCATGTTCCAACAAAAGAACAAATTCAAGACCACATGGATGCAACCTGCATCTAAGGAATGACATCTTTTGGACTACGTCCTAGTCAGGATGCGTGACAGACAGAATGTGCAGTGTGTTCGTGCTCTTCGTGGAGCTGAGTGCTGGACGGACCACCGCCTGGTACGCGCAAAAGTGAAACTAATCACTAAACGTAAAATCCGGGCTCCTGGTGTTGCCCTGCCCAAAAGATTGAATGATGCTCGTCTTAAGGAGAAAAATGTGAAGAGGACATTGGAAGAAGAGATGATGGCTGCAGATCTTGGTGAGGATTGGCCGACCCTTAAAAAGTCGGTTTATGATGTAGGCAGGCGTGTTCTAGGATTGGTGCAGAGAAAACATCAGGACTAGTTTAATGAGAATGATGTACATATAGAAGACTTGTTGGCTGATAAGAGGCGTGTTCTGTCACGCTACTTGACGGCAAAACCACAGGAAAGGAATACGTTGCATGAGGAACTCAAGGATGTAAAATCACGTGTTAGGCGGAGTCTTTCTCAGATGAAGGATCAGTGGTGGAGTGAGAAGGCTGCTGAGATACAAACTGTGTCAGATTCCAATAACACAAAGCTGTTGTACAGTCTCTTGCGTGAGGTTTATGGACCGTCTTCTTCTCTGGTGACACCGCTTCGCAGCAAGGATGGCAGAGAACTTCTTCTTGACTCACAAGGAATTCTACGAAGGTGGCGAGAGCACTTTGATGATCTTTTGAATCAGCCGTCTATCGTTAGTGAAGATTTCCTCAATCTCATTCCAGAAAATCCTGTGAAAGTAGCTCTCGCAGAACCACCGGCGCTTGTGGAGGTTGCAGTGGCTATCTCGAAGCTGAACAGTGGAAGGTCTCCTGGTATGGATGGCATACATGCTGAGCTCCTACAATATGGTGGTGAGAGACTCCTGCAACATCTTCACTCTTTGTTTGGCAGGATATGGGCTAATGAATCCGTACCTGAGGACTGGAGAGATGCAGTAATGGTGGTCTTGTACAAGGGAAAGGGTAACAGGAATGATTGTGGGAACTACAGAGGTATATCATTTCTTTCTGTCGTAGGGAAAGTTTTATGTAGGCAGCTTCTGGACCGTCTGCAGATTGTGTTCTTCCTAAAAGTCAATCTGGTTTTCGTGCTGGACGCAGCAATACTGATATGACCTTCTCAGCTAGACAGATCCAGGAGAAGTGCATGGAACAAGGTTTGGATCTGTATCAGGTTTTTGTCGATCTGACAAAAGCTTTCGATACTGTTAACAGAGATGCATTATGGAAGGTTCTCCTGAAACCTGGTTGCCCTGATAAGTTCCTTGCTTTAGTTAGGTCTTTCCATGACGACATGAAGGCTTAAGGTTAATGTCGGAGGTAACATGTCGGAGCCTATCTCAGTAAAACATGGAGTGAAACAGGGGGATATTCCAGGACCAACCCTGTTTGCCATATACTTTGCAATGGTTTTCTGTATTGCATTCAGGAATTGCGAGCATGGTGTTTACATCCGATATCGAACCTCAGGCAGCATATTTAACATCAGGCGCTTTGGTGCAAAGACAAAAGTATTTACATCAATCAAAAGAGACCTCTTGTATGCAGATGATTGCGAGCTTGTAGCGCACACAGAGAGTGATATGCAGCACATTTTGAATGCATTTTCTGACGCTTGCACTGCACTAGGATTGACTGTCAGTCTCAAGAAAACCGTCGTCATGTACCTACCTGCCCCTGGTAATCAGTACACTGAACCAAATATCAATGTGTATGGTAAACGACTTGGAGTGGTCGATCAGTTTGTCTACCTGGGAAGCACTGTCAATCGATACAGCAACCTTGATAGTGAAATCTCATTTAGGATTAGGAAAGCAAGTGATGCTTTCGGAAAGCTAGAAAGGCGACTCTGGGGTCGGCGAGACATATGCAGGAGGACAAACTTAAAGTTGTACAAGGCATGTGTGCTCTCTTGTCTTCTTTATGCCTGCGAGACCTGGGTCACATATCGACACCACCTTAAGCAATTGGAGCGTTTCCCTCAGATGTTTCTCAGACGCATCCATGGCGTTCACTGGAGGGACCACATCAGATGTCGAGATTTTGGAAAGCTCTATGTGTGACAGTATAGAAGCTCTTGTGGTTAAGCAACGACTCCGTTGGAGTGGTCACCTTGCCAGGATGAAGGATTCTAGAATAACAAAATAACTCTTTTATGGGGAGTTAGTTAAAGGAAAACGACCGCCACATAAACCAAAAAAGAGGTATAAGGATTCCTTGAAAGCCTCTCTGGAAGACGCTAACATCCCTGCTGATACATGGGAAAATATTGCTGCTGATCGTAATAAATAGAGAAAGACTGTATATGAGGGAAAAGTTGCCTTTGAGGCATCTCGAATCGCATACGAGAAAGTAAAGCGGGATATGAGGAAGGGCATTGCTGTTGCACTTCCAGACGGCGAAGGTCCTCCTATGGTGCTGACATGCAGCGTCTGTGCGAGACTCTGCCTAAGCAAAGCTGGACTCGAAAGTCATCTTCGCAGTCATAAAGTAAGACCAGTGGTTGACTACCAGGCTGCTGTTGGAGATGCTACTCATCATGCTTGCCAAACATGTGGTAGAGAATGTAAATCAGCAGGAGGGCTCAAGCGACATGTAAAAGTACACGAACTCCAACCACAGCTGGCTATTCCCAGTGAATGTTTTGATTGCCGACACTGTGCAAGACATTTTAGATCATTGGCTGGGCCACATTCGATCGCAGCTCTGTTAGTTGTTATCGTGTGTGTGTGTGTATAGATATGTTTATGTGTGTGCGTGTGTGTGTATATATATATGTATATCTATATTATTATTGTTGTTGTTGTCGTTATTATTATTGTTGTTATTATTATTATTATTATTGTTGTTATTAATATATGTGTATGTATATGTGTGTGTGTATGTATATATATATATATTTTTTGTTCTTACTTTTTTTTTCTCGTGCAATGTCCATACTCGATAACGAGGGGGCAGCCATCATGTATGTATGTTTGAATGTATGTATGTATGTATACATCTCATTCTACATTCCCTTACATCTCTCTCTTCACTACCGGAGAATTTACCATCTGCATTGTTGAGGCTTCCAAAACGACCAAAAGAAAATAAATCTTATTACTCCACAAGGCTTCAAGCAAACTTCAATACTCTCTTATGAATGTATGTATGTATGTATGTATGTATGTATGTATGTATGTATGTATGTATGTATGTATGTATGTATGTATGCATGTATGAATGTATGTATGCATGAATGTATGTATGCATGTATGTACGTATGTATGTATGTATGAATGTATGTATGTATGAATGTATGCATGAATGTATGTATGAATGTATGTATGAATGTATGCATGCATGCATGCATGTATGTATGTATGTATGTATGTATGTATGTATGTATGTATGGGAGAGATGACCCCTTAGCCTTTGTCAAGGCAGAATTCTAGGAGAAGGAAAACTCTGATATAACACCTGCAACTCTGATGGTATCCAATGATGTTGACTTGTTCTTTTTGGTAAATATCATCTTGGTTAAGAGAGTAGAACTGGCTTTGTGCAGTACCTTTGCCCACTATAAAAGCTTCACGGCACAGGCATTGCTTTATATCTGGAGATCTCTCTGCACTTGTCATCACATGGTACCATGGGCCCAGCACTATGTGTCAATAATTGTCACAAGTGTAGTGTCTGTACCAGAGTTTTCAAGTCGCTGGCTGGACTAAAAAGTCACACTCGTTCAGCGCATCGGTAGGGGTTCTCCTACACGGATATAAAGTAGTGGCCGTACTCGAAAACGAGTTGGCAGCCACCATGTATGAATGTATGTATGTATGTATGTATGTATGTATGTATGTATGTATGTATGTATGTATGTATGAATGTATGTATGTATGAATGTATGTATGTATGTATGTATGAATGTATGTATGTATGTATGTATGTATGTATGTATGTATGTATGTATGAATGTATGTATGTATGTATGTATGTATGTATGTATGTATGTATATATGAATGTACTTCTGGTTTTATAATTTCCCAAATGTTTACCAATAGAGAGAGAGTCGGTTTCTAACATAGACACAAGACTCTCTCATTCGACATCAACTAGGTAGATATGTCTGCATGTCTGCATGTGTAGATATGGATGTTATTGTATGTGTGGATGTGTATATTTTGAGTTGTATGTGTGCATGTGTGTATGCTTTGTATCTGTACATGTGTATATGCAGTTATTAGATGCAAAATCTTTGGAATGTTTTACATATTTTTACTGTTCCATTAATGGACTGTACTTGTAGTTTCCTAACTAGTTGTGTTCTTTCTGTTCCTGTGAAGCCTAGCTTCTCAAGATTTGTATTGAGGCAGTTACTAACACACCCCAGTGCCCCAATAATCACAGGCATTAATCTGAAGGTGTAATCAGGGTGGAGTATCTGCAGATTTCTCAACAGTTCTGCATAAATATTCTCCTTTTCACTAATCTATGATATTATATTGGCATCTGCTGGGCAGCTAATTTACACTACTGTGCATATTTTCTTCTCCCTGTCCCATATCATAATATCTGGTCTGTTATGCCTGCATTTTATTGGGGTTTTTACTGGAACATTCCACCAATACTCTTTCATATTTTGTACATGGATGTCTTCCACATTGTTGTAGCTTTTAATGTGTTTATTATCGGGGCTATCCTTTTTACGAACTGCATTGTACAGTGTTTGGCCACTACATCATGCCTCATAGGTAGATAGTACCGCGATGACATCTATGGGCAACTGCTGATGACATGGGTGATATCCTCGATGTTAGTTCTGCAGAGTCTGCACTTGTTATCACATCTAGGTGTTTTGCCTGTATCCCTATCTCTTTTGTGAATCAGGTATTTCGTGCTAATCTCCTGTTCTTGGATTGCAAAAGCGTATCCTTCAAAGTGGGAGCCCATATAGCGGTTGTTGGTCCAAGATAGACTACTATGTATGTATGTATGTATGTATGTATGTATGTATGTATGTATGTATGTATGTATGTATGTATGTATGTATATATGTATCTCTTTCTCTTAATTTCGAGTATATTTTTTTGACCGGCCACCTTCCTGGTGGCAAGGTTGTAAAAGAAAAGAAATTGTCATCCCTTGAATCGCAAGAACGTTTTGCAAATTTTGAAGGTGCCAGCTATCGCAGCAATTTGTAGACTATGAATTAGGGAGCTGCGCTTTTTGTCCGCAAATCCAAGTTCAGTCATACTTTGGTCCAAGCGGGTTGGTATATAACCCGTAGCTCCAATAATGATGGGTATGAAGCTAAAGGTGTATCTTGGATACTGGATTTGTAAACTCCTCATCAATGGTCCGTAGATGTTCTCCTTCTCCTGTATTTTTCTGACAATGTTTACATCAAGTGGGCAGCTGATCTCCACAACAGAACACGTTTTCAATGTGTGGTCCCAAACAACAATATCAGGCCGGTTGTGCTTTAATTTGGTGGCAGTTTTTATTTTCAGGTTCCACCAGTATTCCTTAGTGCCATCTGTCTCAATATATTCCTCCTCGTTTGTTGTTAATTTTGTTTTCCGAAGTGCGTTCCAGATGGTTCTAGCTATCCCATCGTGTCTCATATGGAGGTAGTAGCGAGATGACATTCTTTCGCAGCTGGCAACAATGTGACTTACATCCTCGATCTTTGTTTTACATAGCCTACATTTATTGTCAGCTGCTGGCCCTCCTCTTTTGTGCAGCAGATATTTGGTAGGGAGTTCTTGTTCCTGTATTGCATAGAGATATCCCTCAAGGTGTGATATCATAAACTTGTCGGAACTCCATGCCAAGCTTTTTGAGTGGTTTATCCCCTCTATGGTCTGTGTTTTACGCCTCAAGTATCCATGCACAACTTTTTCTATAAATTGGTCAATTTTTTTATCTTGTTTGAACATTGAATAGGATCTTCCGATTTCTCTGGGTGAGAGATTTATATCAGGCTTTATTCCATATCTCTCCTCCAGATCAGTCGCTATTCTAATGATTTTTTTTTTTCATGCTCATAAACCTGGGCAAGATGGTTGCCAACCTTTTTCCTCTGTTGAAGGTGTTGCTTCAGTGTTACTATCCGGGTCTCATATGTTGTTAATATTGATTTTAGACACCGGCCACCTTCCTTGCGTGATAAGTATAGCCTATCCACATCACCATTGATGTTAAAGTTCCCAGTAACACTGAGAAGTTTTCGAGTTCTAACATCCATCTCACTTAGTTCTTGCAATGACCAGTTCAGCAGGCCAAATGTTGGCGTTAGAATTGGCACAGCATAAGTATTGTGGGCAATGTATTTGTTGTATGCTGACAGTTCTGATGACCATACTTTCTTTACTCTTCTGAGGTATTCAGTTCTGGTTCTCTCCTTATTTATGGGTCCATCATATCTGACATTCTCATCCTGTCCAAGATATCTGTAGTTGTCACCTGACTGCAGAGGTTGTATTGTCAGGCCGTTCATCTCTAGATTTCTAGAGGAGGGCACAGCTCTTCCACGTTTTACTGCCAAATATGCACACTTGGACTCACCAAATTTCCTTTTGATGTCGGTTGAAAATTGTGTAATGAGGTCCAATTGTTTCTTGATGTCATTGATATTTGGCCCATACAACTTCAGGTCATCAACAAAGAAAAGATGAGAGATACTTCTGGGCCCACTTCTTTGTCCACCTTGTTTCCTGAGTAGGTAAGATAGTGGATTCAGTGAGAGAACGAAGCGTAGCACTGACAAGCTATCACCCTGAAAGATGCCCTTCTGGTAATGTATCTTATCAGTCTTAACTTGCTCCTTCTCACCTCTAAGGATCAAATTGGTGTACTAGTTCTTGGTCAGGCGTTCAACAGCAGCTACCAATGGTTGTGGGACTTTAACTAACTGTAAAGCCCTAATAATCCACCCATGAGGTACACTATCAAATGCTTGTTGATAGTCCAGCCACACCACAGTCATGTTTCTGCGATACTTTGTTGTTTTTTCCTGAATCATTTTCTTAGTTAGTAGGTGATCTATGTAACCCCACACCTCCCTCTTTCCACCAGCTTGCTCAGGTGTTATGATGTTGTTGGTAGCACAGTGATCCTGTAAGAACAGGTTAAAGCACCCATTATATAATTTATACATGATGTTTTGGCAGGCTATTGGGCGGTAAATTTTAGCAAGGGTGGTTTGACTATTTTGGGGAATGAGGAGAGTAGTGGCAGTTGATAACCATCTGGGCAGTTCTTGTGTGCCTTTAATGGTTTCTGTAAACAGCCGTATGGGATCTTGCCGATAGAAAGTGAAATTCTTCAACCAGTATCCTGTAATGAGGTCTGGGCCTGGCGATTTCCTATTCGACATTTTCTGTAGAGCTGTTTACAGTATTGACCCATCTATGTCATATTGTTTTATCTGGACATGTTGGCAGTAGTCCTGTTCCAGTTCTTTTAGCCAATTAGCTTGTCTGTTGAATCCGTCATCCGTTTCCCATACAGATCTCCAGTAGCTCTCAACCTGTTCTTTTGAAGGGGTGTCATTTACAGGGATTGAGCTTTTGCCACCTAAGCTGCGATAAACTGATTTAGGATCTCTGGCAATCAATCTATTTAGCACTTGTCGTTTATGTGCTGTTGACTTATATTTTAGACTTTCTGTTGTAGCTGTGAGTTGTTGTTTCAACTGGTGTAATTTGGAGTTCAAAGTTTTTAATTTTGTATCTCCAAATCGTCTCTCTAACTTTTTCTTTAGGTCTTCCTGGTGTCGTATGAAGTTGCTCTCTATGTTGCATTTCATAACGACTGCGATGTGTGAGATACTTCGTCTCAGGGACAACATTTGGGTTTTTAAATTTCGCATCCACGCTGGTTCAGGCTTTCTGTTTGTATCTTGATTGCGTGGTTTTAGATGTGTGTTATATGATAGCAATATGACAGCTGAAACATATAACAAAACATTAAGCGTTTCAAATGTCGTTTCTACACCTTTAGATCGTATAGCCTTCAGATAATTGCCAGCTATTTCGTTCACCGCTTCCAATTCCAATAGGTTTTTAGTAGGTTCTTTACTGATTCTGCTGTTGTATGGTCTGTCACTCACATTAAGGTTGTGTATCTCTTGAAACATATCGTTCCATATCACTTGTAGGGTGTCCACAAGTCTTTGGTGCTCTGTTTGTTCAGTAGAGTCATGAATTTCAGCCTCGTTGTTGATGTGGTGACAATTACTACTAGAGTTAGCTGACCTTTCTCGCTGTTCTTCAGTAGAAGTGGGATGGATTTCAGCAAAATTGTTGGTGAGCTGTTCACTGTTAGATTTAGCTGGCCATTCTCTTTGTCTGTCAGTGGAGGTGGGGTGGTTGTCTACAAGGGCTGTATTTGTAGCATCACTCAATTCCGTTAGATGTATCAATTTACATCTAATGATGCGTTTTGCCTGTTCATTTAAATGCTTTTGAGAAAAGTCTAATTCTGGGTATTTGGAGTTCCATAAAGTTTTTAGCCTTTGTATAAAACCGAACTTTTGGGGTTCAGATTGTTTGTATGCTTCATATAATACCTTGTTAAGCTCGTAGCTCCACTGTATACAACGGTTGTAGTTGCGATTTGGTCGAAGGAGACTTGTACTTTTTGCCATGATGAGTTCGTCTATTCACTAATATTTCGTATTTATTTTTCAAAATAGTCGATGATCTTCTTTAAAAGTTTCGACAAAGTTCTGTCAGAATCAAATTTAATGTTATTCACAGCTTGGGTAATATTTCTTTTCAGTTAGTTTTTAATTCTACAACTGTGTTTTAAACGTTGTTCTTGAATCGTTTGAATCGAGAACAAAAAGAACCGTTACTTAGTATATTCCTTTATGAATGTAATATAATATAACAACGCGGTATTTATACGTTAAAGTTTATGTATCATTCATATAAATAGGTGTTCTACAACTTATTCACAACATATTCACAGTTCAAAAACTTATGTTTTTGTTTCTGAATCGAAAAAGTTACTTGTATATTTCTTTATAAATGTAATATAACAACGTTGCATTTATATGTTAAAGTGTATGTATCGTTCATATATCATAAGTGTATGTATCGTTCATATAAATAGGTGTTTTACAACACGCTTACAGTTCAAACACTTATGTAGAATTATTGTATGTAATCTTACCGCGTAATGTAGCTCAACTTTTTCCAATATATGGTATGTTGCCTTCATGTAAGCCGTAATTACTCACGTCCGATTATCGGACACTGACCACAACGGTCGCCATTGTATGTATGTATGTATGTATGTATATATGTATGTATGTATATATGTATATATGTGTGTATATATGTATAATTAACAACAACGACATCAAAACCAACACGTTCACCTATATCTACAACAATAACAGCAGCATTAAAACGATAAAAAGCCAAACAACAACATCAGCTGCCACCATACCCACCACCACCACAACCACCGCCACTACCACCACCACCACCACCACCGGAGAAGATCCATTAACAGAAGTAGCATCAGGCTTCTTTCTTTTTGGGGTAGGTAAACCCATATCTGAACGAGGGAGAAATGTGTTGCTTCGTCATTAGAACAGCCCTGCTTGATCATATCGAATGTCTTATGGGTGTAACCGATCGCATTATGAAGCTTCGTATTCCTCTGAGACATGGCCGTTATTTAACACTTTTATCTGTTTTTGTACCAACCCTAAAAGCCAGCGTGGTGGTCCTTGATTATTTCTATGAATCTCTTCATGCTGTTATTGCATGCACACCTGCTGGCGATAATTTATTAATTCTCGGTGATTTTAATACTCGTGTGAGTAGTGATCACGAGACGTGGGGCACCTTTGATCTATTTGGTATTGGTAAAATGAACACCAGCGGCCTGAGGTTGTTTGAACTCTGCTCAGAACTCAACTTAACCACCTGCAACACACTTTTCCGTCAGAAGCTTAAATATAAAGGTACCTGATATCATCCAAGATCCAAGCGTGGACACATAATTGATTTCATTATCACTCGTAAATGAAATCTAAGTGATGTGTACAGTGCGTGTTTCGTAGTGCAGAATGAGGCACTGACCATAAATTAGTGCCAGTAAAGTTCAAGATTAGTATCAGCAAAATAATTTGTATGTGTGGAGTGAAAGCACCGAAATGCATTAATGTCACCAAACTGAAGCAAGCAGTTGTGCGTGCAACCCTAACTGAAAGACTTGATGGTCTTGATTTTGATGGCACCTGGAAAAACTTTAGAGATCAAGTTTACTTAGTGGGAGCTGGGGGACCTGGCTTCAGAACCAAGAACCACCAGGACTGGTTCTATGACAACAATCCTAATATAAATCAGCTGCTGAGAACCAAGCACACTCTCTATGAAAAGCCCCCGAATCAGAATCCTGTAGCACAACCAACTGTCAGGAAAGACTACAAAGATCACAAGGCAACACTGCAACGTGAACTGCGCAGGATGCAACATGAGTGATGGAGTAATATCTCTTCGGTAATCCAAAATGCTTTTAACACTAAAGATTCGAAGTCATTATACTCATTGATACACCAACTCTTCGGCCCACCAATATCCCCAGTAACTCTTCTGAGATCTAAGAACAATGCCAATATCATCATCAAAGAGCCATCAAAAATCCTTCAGCGTTGAGAGGAACATTTTACTGACTTGTTTGACAACCTATCACCGGTTAATTTTGGAGTGATAGAGGACCTTCCTCAATATGAAACAGTCTACCTTATGGATCGACTTCCCTCTGCTGATGAAATAAAGCTGGCAGTCAAGTAGGTTTACTCTGGCAATGCAACAGGTCAATATGGTATTTCAGTGGAACTGCTGAAAGTCGGTAATGATAATGTAACAGAAGCAATAAACAACTTCATCATTGATTACTGGAATGGGACTACGGGTCTGCAAGACTGGATCAACGGTATCATTATACAAAGACAAAGCTGAAAAATCAATATGTGGAAACTACCGTGGCATCACTTTGTTGGAAGCTGTTGACAAGGTTCTCGCGAGACGTTTGCTCAACAGACTGGAGGAGGATATCTGTCCTACAGCTATCCCAGAATCACAGAGTTGTTTTAGAGGAGGAAGGGGAACCGTTGACAATTTTCTCTGTAAGACAAATACAAGAGAAATCCATTGAGTAGTGTGTTCCCCGCATATCAAATCTTTGTTGACCTAACAAAGGCTTTTGATACAGTTAACAGAGATGTACTCTGGATAATACTTGGAAAATTGGGATCCACCCAAGTGAGTATGCTAAAGCAACTGCACAGAAATATGAAAGCTCGTGTTACCTTCAATAACCAATTATCTTGGGAAATTCCAATTAACAACGGGGTAAACAAGGTGATATTCCTGCTCCTACGCTTTTCTCCATCTGTATGCTGCCTTGCTCACACATACTTTCCATGATTGTGACAGAGTCATTATTTTCTGGTTCAGAACCACTGAAAAGTTTTTCAACTTAAGAAGGTTTAATGTCTAGACAAAAACCATTCAAGCTTTGATCAGAGACCTTCTTTACTACGACAAAACTAACTTCCTAACACACACAGAAGCTAACATACAACACATCATTGATCTTTTCTCATCCTCGTGTACAGCATTTGGGCTTACAATCAGCCTTAAAACAACCAAAGTAATGTTTACTTCTGCTCCTGGAGAACCATATACTGAACCCAATATCATGGTTGATGTAGTAGATACATATGTCTACTTGGGTAGCACATTGTCAAGTGATGGCACTTGGAATGTTGAAATACATCTGCGCATCCAGAAGGCCTCTGTTCCTTCGGAAAAATTGAAAAGATAGTTTGGGCAAATTGCAACATTACCAACAATACCAAGGTGTGTGTGTATAGATGATATGTTCTGTCTGCTCTTTCATACTCTGCCGAAACATAGACGCTATTCCACAAACACGGCAAATTGCTTGAGCGATTTCACCAGAAATGTTTAAGGCACATATTCAACATCATGTGGCGAGACAGAACTCCTGACATCCATGTCCTTATCAAAACAGAATGTCCAAGCCTTGAGTCCCAAGTAACATATTCTCAAATGCGCTGAACAAGACATATCATCCGCATGAAACAAAGCAGGATCCCAAAGAAACTGTTTTACGGTGAGCTCCATCTTCGAAAAAGACCTCAACACAAACCGAAAATGAGGTTCGGGGACAGCATCAAGAACAATCTCAAAGAGCTGGCATTTGATATAGACAACTGGGAGGAGATAGCTCTAAATATGGCTAAGTGGGAGAAAACGCATAAAGGGCAGTTGCAAAACTTTTGAGGAATGTTGTCTAGAACATAAACAACTGAAGTGTCAGCTACGAAAGGGTTGTGCTCAGTCTTGATGAAGTCATCAGTAGCGGGAGATGCAATTTCTATCAGTGTTTTCTCCTCTCAAAGGCTGGTTATGTTAATCACCTGAAGTCACATGAAAGGATAACTACCTGCAATACCATTCAACAAAGACCTGGGGAAACAGCGTGCTTGATATGCAACAAACTGTGTAGAACTAGTTCCGGACTAAACAGACACATGGTGGTACATAAAGATTGTATCCCACATGTGAGACCACTGATCCTGTAGAAACCACAACCCTCTTCTGTCACCATGTGTCTTAAACCATGCAGATCTACTGTTGGTCTACAAAGTCATCTACGAAGTCATGGATGCAGATAGGATGATAATGAAGAATCAATGAGAGACGGCAATCGCCTGTGAAGACGCTGCAATCCTCGTATATATATATGTATGTATGTATGTATGTATGTATGTATGTATGTATGTAAGTATGTGTGTATGTTCTTCTGGTTTTATAATTTCACAAATGTTTACCAATAGAGAGAGAGAGTCGGTTTCTAACATAGACACAAGACTCTCTCATTGGAATTAACACAACATCAACTAGGTAGCTATGTTTGTATGCATGCATGTGTAGATATGGATGTTATTGTATGTGTGGATGTGTACGTTTTGAGTTGTATGTGTGCATGTGTATATGCTTTGTATCTGTACATGTGTATATGCAGTTATTAGATGCAAAATGTTTGGAATGTTTTACATATTTTTACTGTTCCATTAATGGATTGTACTTGTAATTTCCTAACTAGTTGTCTTTTTTCTGTTCCTGTGAAACCCAGCTTCTCAAGATTTGTATTGAGGCAGTTACTAACATATCCCAGTGCCCCAATAATCACAGGCATAAATCTGAAGGTGTAATCAGGGTGGAGTATCTGCAGATTTCTCATCAGTTCTGCATAAATATTCTCCTTTTCACTAATCTCTGATATTATATTGGCATCTGCTGGGCAGCTAATTTCCACTACTGTGCATGTTTTCTTCTCCCTGTCCCATATCATATTATCTGGTCTGTTATGCCTGCATTTTATTGGGGTTTTTACTGGAACATTCCACCAATACTCTTTCATATTATGTACATGGATGTCTTCCACATTGTTGTAGCTATGTATGTATGTATGTATGTATGTATGTATGTATGTATGTATGTATGTATGTATGTATGTATGTATGTATTTATGTCAGGTCACCACTTGGTGCTACTGGTAAAATGTATCCCAGTACAAGCTGTCTTATGGTCGGGTCGTTGGCGACTAACCTGGCAACCTCACAAAGGTTTTTTGGTGAGGAGGGTGACTTAAGACATCCTGCAGGACTAAGAACAAAACCTTTCAAATGGCAAAGGAGCTCTTAAGAGTCAATGGCCATCCAAAATCACCGGGAGAGATGACCCCTTAGCCATTGTCAGGGCAGAATTCTAGGAGAAGGAAAACTCTGATATAACACCTACAACCCTAATGGTATCCAATGATGTTGACTTGTTCTTCTTTTTGGTAAATATCATCTTGGTTAAGAGAGTGGGACTGGCTTTGTGCAGTGCCTTTGCTCACTATAAAAGCTTCACGGCACAGGCATTGCTTTATATCTGGAGATCTCTCTGGACTTGTCGTCACATGGTACCAAAGGCAAAGCACTATGTGTCAATAATTGTCACAAGTGTAGTGTTTGTACCAGAGTTTTCAAGTCGCTGGCTGGACTAAAAAGTCACACTCGTTCAGCGCATCGGTAGGGGTTCTCCTACATGGATATAAAGTAGTGGCCGTACTCGAAAACGAGTTGGCAGCCACCATGTATGTATGTATGTATGTATGTATGTATGTATATATGTATGTATAAAAGCTTCACGGCACAGGCATTGCTTTATATCTGGAGATCTCTCTGCACTTGTCATCACATGGTACCATGGGCCTAGCACAATGTGTCAATAATTGTCACAAGTGTAGTGTTTGTACCAGAGTTTTCAAGTCGCTGGCTGGACTAAAAAGCCACACTTGTTCAGCGCATCGGTAGGGGTTCTCCTACATGGATATAAAGTAGTAGCCGTACTCGAAAACGAGTTGGCAGCCACTATACTATGTATGTATGTATGTATCTATGTCAGGTCACCAGTTGGTGCTACTGGTAACATGTATCCCAGTACAACCTGTCTCATGGTCGGGTCGTTGGCGACTAAACTGGCAATCCCACCAAGGTTTCTTGGTGAGGAGGGTGACTTTGGACATCCTGCAGGACTAAAAACAAAACCTGTCAAATGGCAAAGGAGCTCTTAAGAGTCAATGGCCATCCAAAATCACCGGGAGAGATGACCCCTTAGCCTTTGTCAAGGCAGAATTCTAGGAGAAGGAAAACTCTGATATAACACCTGCAACCCTGATGGTATCCAATGATGTTGACTTGTTCTTCTTTTTGGTAAATATCATCTTGGTTAAGAGAGTGGGACTGGCTTTGTGCAGTGCCTTTGCTCACTATAAAAGCTTCACGGCACAGGCATTGCTTTATATCTGGAGATCTCTCTGCACTTGTCGTCACATGGTACCATGGGCCCAGCACTATGTGTCAATAATTGTCAAAAGTGTAGTGTTTGTACCAGAGTTTTCAAATCGCTGGCTGGACTAAAACGTCGCACTCGTTCAGTGCATCGGTAGGGTTCTCCTACATGGATATAAAGTAGTGGCCGTACTCGAAAACGAGTTGGCAGCCACCATCTATGTATGAGGGTGATTTTGGACACCCCGCAGGACAAAAAACGGAAGAACTCATAAGAGTCAACGGCCATCCAAAAGTGTGTAAATATATATATACACATGTACATAAATATGTATATGTGTATATACATGGGTGCATGTGTATGTATATGCGCGGAGACATAGAAATAGCCGGGCTGGACACCCGACCGCGCGGTTGAACCCCTCGTAATGAAGGGCCCCTAGCCTTTGCCAGGGCATTCTTCTAGGAGAAGGCAACTCAGGAAACTAGGATAACTCCGATATAAAACATGCGGCTCAGTACTTACCGATGATGTTGATCTTTTCTTCTTTTCGGGTTATAGCTACTGTTGCCAGAGAGTGGGATTGGCTCAGTGCAGAGTCTTTCTTCACTTTAAAAAATATCTTCACGCACAGGCATTGCACGATAGTATTAATTAATAATTATTAATAATGGTATATCGTGCAATGGCCATACTCGGTAACGAGGGGGCAGCCATCATGTATGTATGTATGTTCTTCTGGTTTTCTAATTTCACAAATTTTTACCAATAGAGAGAGAGTCGGTTTCTAACATAGACACAATACTGTCTCATTGGAATTTACACAACATCAACTAGGTAGATATGTATGTATGCATACATGTGTAGATATGGATGTTATTGTATGTGTGGATGTGTATGTTTTGAGTTGTATGTGTGCATGTGTATATGCTTTGCATCTGTACATGTGTATATGCAGTTAGTAGATGCAACATTTTTGGAATGTTTTACATATTTTTACTGTTCCATTAATGGATTGTACTTGTAATTTCCTAACTAGTTGTGTTCTTTCTGTTCCTGTGAAGCCTAATTTCTCAAGATTTGTATTGAGGCAGTTACTAACATACCCCAGTGCCGCAATAATATGTATGTATGTATGATTGTATGTATGTATGTCACTTATACGTACGACATACACACACACGCATACATATGCGTGCACACAGCAACACTCACACACACAACAAACACACACACACGCTACTCTACTCACTTACACGCACACACACACATATATATATATATATTACCGTCATTACTGATACAAGATTACCAGATTATGTCAACTGTTGACTTTCAAGAGTTTGTATAGTTGAAGCCGATCGTATTACAGTCCAGTATTACTATAATTGCTTTACAGCATAGAGTTATGGCTCTCCACGGAGTCAACAAAAGAGAGTACCAGTGATGCGCTGGCCAGTCGCTGGATCCGTGCCAAAAGCAGAAAAATTATTATTAAAGTTGTTCTTAAGGCCAGGTCGCTGGTGATGGTGATGGCGACGGCGGTGGCGGTGGTGGTGGTGGTGGCAGTTGATGTTGTTGTTCTGTTGTGTGTGTGTGTGTGTGTGTGTGTGTTTTGTTATTTTGAGTTTTTTTTTTTTTTTTTGCGCGGGGACATAGAAATAATCGGGCTGGATGCCCGATCGCGCAGTTAAACCACTGGGAGTGAAGAACCCCTAGCCCATGTCAGGGTATTCTTCTAGGAGAAGGCATCTCAGGAAACTGGGTTAACTCCGATATAAAACCTGCGGCTCAGTAGTTACCGATGATGTTGATCTTTTCTTCTTTTCGGGTTATAGCTACTGTCGCACAGAGAGTGGGATTGGTTCAGTGCACAGTCTTTCCTCACTTTAAAAATATTCGTCACGCACAGGCATTGCACGAGTGCATTAATAATTATTAATAGTGTATTATTATTATTATTATTATTATTATTATTATTACTATTATTATTACTTTTTTTTTTTTTTTTTTTTTTTTTTTCTCCCTTTTTTTTTTTTCAAATTCAATGATGTTCCAGAACAATGTAAACGAGATAATTGCCAATTTGGGTTCTGGAACAAAAAAGATCATTGGCAATAAGGGCAGGGGCCCCAAGTTATCACAACCTGGGCCCGCCCGTCATCGTGCCATTGTAATAGAGCCAAACAGGGCATTTAGTCTTGGCTGCTGGAACGTACGGACGCTGCTTGACAGGGATTCTTTGGAGCGTCCTGAACGAAGGACCGCTCTTGTTGCGAAGGAGCTTCGACGTTACGATCTTGACATCGTGGCTTTGTCTGAGACGAGGTTAGCTGGAGATGGTCATCTTACGGAATTTTGTGGAGAATATACATTCTTCTGGAAAGGAAGAGATGAAGGAACCAGAAGAGAGGCTGGGGTAGGATTTGCTGTTAAGACTGTACTGGTGAATAAATTGGAAGAATTCCCAGTGGGGATTAGTGAGCGTCTTATGTCCATGAGAGTTCCGCTGGACAAGGGAAGATATGCTACCCTGGTGAGTGTGTATGCTCCAACTATGAATTCTGTCGATGAAGAAAAACTGTCCTTTTACCATGCCTTGAAAGGTGTTTTAAGAAATATCCCTCAGGCAGACAAAGTCATCGTGCTTGGTGACTTTAATGCTAGAGTGGGTAGGGATTTTAACACATGGAATGTAATCGGAAGGCATGGGGTGGGAAAGTGTAACAGCAATGGTATGCTCTTGCTGCAGATGTGTGAGGAGCTGGATCTGTGTGTTACCAACACCATGTTCCAACAAAAGAACAAATTCAAGACCACATGGATGCATCCTGCATCTAAGGAATGGCATCTTTTGGACTACGTCCTAGTCAGGATGCGTGACAGACAGGATGTGCGGTGTGTTCGTGTTCTTCGTGGAGCTGAGTGCTGGACGGACCACCGCCTGGTACGCGCAAAAGTGAATCTAATCACCAAACGTAAAATCCGGGCTCCTGGTGTTACCCTGCCCAAAAGATTGAATGCTGCTCGTCTTAAGGATAAAAATGTGAAGAGGACATTGGAAGAAGAGATGCAGGCTGCAGATCTTGGTGAGGATTGGCCGACCCTTAAAAAGTCGGTTTATGATGTAGGCAGACGTGTTCTGGGATTGGTGCAGAGAAAACATCAGGACTGGTTTAATGAGAAAGATGTGCATATAGATGACTTGTTGGCTGATAAGAGGCGCGCTCTGTCACGCTACTTGACGGCAAGACCACAGGAGAGGAATACGTTGCATGAGGAGCTCAGGGATGTAAAATCACGTGTTAGGCGGAGTCTTTCTCAGATGAAGGATCAGTGGTGGAGTGAGAAGGCTGGTGAGATACAAACTGCGTCTGATTGCAATAACACAAAGCTGTTGTACAGTCTCTTGCGTGAGGTTTATGGACCGTCTTCTTCTCTGGTGACACCGATTCGCAGCAGGGATGGCAAAGAACTTCTTCGTGACTCACAGGGAATTCTACGAAGGTGGCGGGAGCACTTTGATGATCTTTTGAATCAGCCGTCTGTCGTCAGTGAAGATTTCCTCAATCTCATTCCGGAAAGTCCTGTGAAAGTAGCTCTCGCAGAGCCTCCGACACTTGTGGAGGTTGCAGTGGCTATTTCGAAGCTGAACAGTGGAAGATCTCCAGGTATGGATGGCATACATGCTGAGCTCCTACAATATGGTGGTGAGAGACTCCTGCAACATCTTCACTCTCTGTTTGGAAGGATATGGGCTAATGAATCCGTGCCTGAGGACTGGAGAGATGCAGTAATGGTGGTCTTGTACAAGGGAAAGGGTAACAGGAATGATTGTGGGAACTACAGAGGTATATCATTGCTTTCTGTCGTGGGGAAAGTTTTATGTAGGGTGCTTCTGGACCGTCTGCTGACACACATTGCAGATTGTGTCCTTCCTGAAAGTCAATCTGGTTTTCGTGTTGGACGCGGCACTACTGATATGATCTTCTCAGCTAGACAGCTCCAGGAGAAGTGCATTGAACAGGGCTTGGATCTGTATCAGGTTTTTGTCGATCTGACAAAGGCTTTCGATACTGTCAACAGAGATGCATTATGGAAGGTTCTCCAGAAACTTGGTTGCCCTGATAAGTTCCTTGCTTTAGTTAGGTCTTTCCATGACGACATGAAGGCTTGGGTTAATGTCGGAGGTAACATGTCGGAGCCTATCTCAGTAAAAAATGGAGTGAAACAGGGGGATATTCCAGCACCGACCCTGTTTGCCATATACTTTGCAATGGTTTTCTGTATTGCATTCAGGAATTGCGAGCATGGTGTTTACATCCGATATCGAACCTCAGGCAGCATATTTAACATCAGGCGCTTTGCTGCGAAGACAAAAGTATTTACATCAGTCATAAGAGACCTCTTGTATGCAGATGATTGCGATCTTGTAGCGCACACAGAGAGTGATATGCAGCACATTTTGAATGTATTTTCTGACGCTTGCACTGCCCTGGGTTTGACTGTCAGTCTCAAGAAAACCGTCGTCATGTACCAACCTGCACCTGGTGGGCAGTACACTGAACCAAACATCTATGTGTATGGCAAACGACTTGGAGTGGTTGATCAGTTTGTCTACCTGGGAAGCACTGTCAATCGATACGGCAGCCTTGACAGTGAAATCTCACTTAGGATTAGGAAAGCAAGTGATGCTTTCGGAAAGCTAGAAAGGCGACTCTGGGGTCGGCGAGACATATGCAGGAGGACAAAGGTAAAGGTGTACAGGGCATGTGTACTCTCTTGTCTTCTTTATGCCTGCGAGACCTGGGTCACATATCGACGCCACCTTAAGCAATTGGAGCGTTTCCATCAGATGTGTCTCAGACGGATACATGGCGTTCGCTGGAGGGACCACATCAGTGATGTCGAGATTTTGGAAAGCTCTATGTGTGACAGTATAGAAGCTCTTGTGCTTAAGCAGCGACTCCGTTGGAGTGGTCACCTTGCCAGGATGAAGGATTCTAGAATACCAAAACAACTCTTCTATGGAGAGTTGGTTAAAGGAAAACGACCGCCACATAAACCAAAAAAGAGGTATAAGGATTCCTTGAAGGCCTCTCTGAGAGACGCTAACATCTCTGCTGATACATGGGAAAATATTGCTGCTGATCGTAATAAATGGAGAAAGACTGTATATGAGGGAAAAGTTGCCTTTGAGGCATCTCGAATCGCACACGAGAAAGTAAAGCGGGACGTGAGGAAGGGTATTGCTGTTGCACTTCCAGACGGCGAGGGTCCTCCTATGTTTCTGACATGCGGCGTCTGTGCGAGACTCTGCCTAAGCAAAGCTGGACTCGAAAGTCATCTTCGCAGTCATAAAGTAAGACCAGTGGTTGACTACCAGGCTGCTGTTGGAGATGCTACTCATCATGCTTGCCAAACATGTGGTAGAGAATGTAAATCAGCAGGAGGACTCAAGCGACATGCAAAAGTACACGAACTCCAACCACAGCCGACTATTCCCAGTAAATGTTTTGGTTGCCGAATCTGTGCAAGACATTTTGGATCATTGGCTGGGCTAAAAAGCCACATTCGATCGCAGCACTGTTAGTTGCTATCGTGTGTTTGTGTGTGTGTGTGTGTGTGTGTGTAGATATGCTTATGTGCGTGCGTGTGTGTGTATATATATATGAATATGTATATTATTATTGTTGTTGTCGTTATTATTATTATTGCTATTATTATTATTATTATTATTATTATTATTATTATTATTTTTTTTTTTTTTTTTTTTTTTTTTTTTTTTATTGTGCAATGGCCATACTCGATAACGAGGGGGCAGCCATCATGTATGTATGTATGAATATATGTATGTATCTATGTATCATGCATACATATATAAAACGTGTCGTCGCATGGTACCATGGACCCAGCACTGTGTGTCAATAATTGTCACAAGTGTAGTGTTTGTACCAGAGTTTTCAAGTCGCTGGCTGGACTAAAAAGTCACACTCGTTCAGCGCATCGGTAGGAGTTCTCCTACATAGATATAAAGTAGTGGCCGTACTCGAAAACGAGTTGGCAGCCACCATGTATGTATGTATGTTTGAAGATTAAAAAATCAAACATAGATAACAACGACACACAACCGTATTAGTTTCAGGCTTTTGGGGAAACGTAAAAGACAGCCTTAACGTATCCGATCTTAATGTTTCATCAGGAAAGAGTATTGTTATGACAGGGAAAAGGTTGGAACGTTGGAGAGGGAAACCGATAAGGTTTATCAAGAAAAGCAGCATATGTATGTATGAATGTATGTTATCTCTTTCTCTTAATTTCGAGTATTTTTTTTTACCGACTACCTTCCTGGTTGCAAGGTTGTAAAAGAAAAGAAATTGTCATCTCTCGAATCGCAAGAATGTTTTGCAAATTTTGAAGGTGCCAGCTATCGCAGCCATTTGTAGACCATGAATTAGGGAGCTGCGCTCTTTGTTCGCAAATCGAAGTTCAGTCATACTTTGGTACAACCGGGATGGTATATAACCTGTAGCTCCAATAATGATGGGTATGAAGCTAAAGGTGTATGTATGTATATATGTATGTCAGGTCACCAGTTGGTGCTACTGGTAACATGTATGCCAGAACAACCTGTCTCATGGTCGGGTCGTTGGCGACTAAACTGGCAACCCCACCAAGGTTTCTTGGTGAGGAGGGTGACATTGGACATCCTGCAGGACTAAAAACAAAACCTGTCAAAGGGCAAAGGTATCTTAAGCGTCAATGGCCATCCAAAATATACCGGGAGAGATGACCCATTAGCCTTTGTCAAAGCAGAATTCTAGGAAATGGAAAACTCTGATATAACACCTACAACCCTGATGGTATCCAATGATGTTGACTTGTTCTTCTTTTTGGTAAATATCATCTTGGTTAAGAGAGTGGGACTGGCTTTGTGCAGTGCCTTTGCTCACATTAAGAGCTTCACGGCACAGGCATTGCTTTATATCTGGAGATCTCTCTGCACTGTCGTCACATGGTACCATGGGCCCAGCACTATGTGTCAATAATTGTCACAAGTGTAGTGTTTGTACCAGAGTTTTCAAGTCGCTGGCTGGACTAAAAAGTCACACTCGTTCAGCGCATCGGTAGGGGTTCTCCTACATGGACATAAAGTAGTGGCCGTACTCGAAAACGAGTTGGCAGCCACCATGTATGTATGTATGTATGTACAAATGTATGTATGTATCTAGGTATGTATGCATGTATGTATTCATATATTTAAGTATGTAAGTATGTATGTATCTATATATTTATACATGGATATATTTATGTATGTATGGAGATCGGTATGTATGTATGACCATATGCACGTCTGTATGTATGCAGACGGATATGCATGTATGTATATATGTGTGCATCTATGTATTTATGTATGTACGTATGTCTATATGCATGAATGTGTGTATATGTGGGCATGTATGTATGAATGTATGTATATACGTATGTATATATGCATGTATGTATGTATACATGTGTGCATGTATGTATGCAAGTATGTATGTACGTATGTATATATGCATATATGTATGTATATATGTATGCATGTATGTATGCATGTATGTATGTACATAGGTATGCATATATGTTTACGGTGTATGAATGTATACTATGTATATGAATGTATGTATGGCCAATGTAAAAACGATAGAAAAATCAATTGAACAAAACTACTTATCTGTGAGTCGGGTGTTGCTGTGAGTTGGTGAGTTAATCATTGTTAAACCATAATATTTGATCACATGTCTTCAGGATTTGGTGATAGATGTCTCCGTGGGCAGCACCACCATCACATACATGCTGACAATACTCCAAAGTTCGTCCAATTTTATGGTCTATCGATTCAATGAGTAAATGCTATGTCTTTACATAATGGAAGAAATTGTGAATAGATTTCTTTAGAGTCTAGTGATATTGTCATTGAAAGCTATAGAGTAATCTGAGGTAAAACAGTCTCGTATTAGCTGTGTTTGGCATGCTAAATACCATGAGAACATTGCACACTGATATGTATGTGTGGCTGTTACTACTTGTTCACATAATATAGACAGAGAGAGGGCGATACTTATATACATATATATATACATGTGTGTGTGTGTTTGTGAACATGAGTGTATGTGATTGTGTGTGAGGTGTGTATTTGTTAGCTATTTACACTGAATTCCCTTCACGAGATGTTTCATTGCAAGTGTTAAGTAGTAAAACCAAAGGTTTACAAAACCATTTGAAAACCATTATCTCATTTACATTCTGAATGAAAGTTTATCAACGTTTTTAATCTCTCTCTCTCTCTCTCTCTCTCTCTCTCTCTCTCTCTCTCTCTCTCTCTCTCTCTCTCTCTCTCTCTCTCTCTCTCTCTCTCTCTCTCTCTCTCTCTCTCTCTCTCTCTCTCTTTCTCTCTCTCTCTCTTGTTGATTCAGTGATTGTTCTCTGTACATCAGTAAGGGTATTATACAAAACCAGGCCTAATCATTATCATCGCTTGTTCGTGTGTGTTTTACTTAGCTAAATTTAATGTTTAACATCAATGTTCTCCAATGCTTGTCACCAATAGTAACGCAACAAAGTGATTAATAGCTTCTTCAACTATCATTGTATGCTAAACTTTATTGTAGTCTTGCTGTACTTTGCTTATAAACGGACACTTTTCTGGTATTCAATTTCTCACTTAATCGAATTGGGTTCTTTTTTCTTTTGTTTTGACATGCCAATATTTACTAACCAAGGGCTTAGTAAAGAAATTTCGTGTAAATTAATCAAAATTATGCTCCTCCATTTGTTACCCGAGCAGAAGTGTCCATTTGCTTGAAATGCAATTGAACGTGTAAGTAATATCAATAAGGTAATAACACTTCCCATGTGTGTTTGCTGTATAATTTATCATCATTTATCATCATTTATCATCACATCTCTCAGTGAATGTCACAGATAAATGTGAGAAAACTGACCGTTAAAACATCTAGAAATTAAATTGACAAGGATTATTAAAAGTCTCGACTTGGACATTTAACAAAGCGACTATAAATATATTGCTACACCAGAATGATGAAATTAAATGAACACACATTCAGCAAAACCAATAAATACGTATATATAAAGATAAGTCTGACATTTGATTATTTCAATCAACGCTGCTTTTATATTTGTCACGAAATATATACTAATTTTTTCTTCTCAAAAACTAATTGTCTATATATAATCTTTCGTTATATATTACAGTGTTAAAGCGCGTGTTTAAGAAGATTTCACGTCTCACGTTTGTAAGGTTATGAGTTCTATTGCCAGTAGCACATTGTGTCCTTGAGCAAGACATCACTTCAACTTTCTTCAGTCCAATAAATTAGCAAAAATATGACGTCACTGTTTTTCAAAGGGTCAGTTTTTCAAACAATATATCACAATGAATCTTCGCGACAACTGCGTTCTGAGTAGATATGTTAAGGTAACGATCGGACAATTTTGTATTAATTTACCCAGCAGGCTTGGAGTCATGTGTGAATCTCGACGACAGATCTGAAATAGTTTCAACAACAATACAAACACAGTAAAAAATATAACTCTCTATGTTATATATATATATATATATATATATATATATATATATATATATATATATAGGTAAGATATTCCGGGTTCAATCGGAGGTAACCACAGTAAGTAAGGTAGTCAATACATAGCAGAGTATAACAATTTTAATATAGATGAGATTCTACAGGACTAGAACTGTTTCATTCTTTACAAATCATCAGGAACCTGGCTGTCCAAATAGCCACAACATTTATTTTGGACAGTCAGATTCCTGATGATTTCTAAAGAATGAAACAGTTCTAGTCCTTCCTGAAGAATCTCATCTATATTAAAATATATATATATATATATATATATACATATATATATATATATAGCACTCTATGTTATACATATATACCTCTCTGTGTTATATAAATGTAGCTCTCTATGTTTTATATATATATATATATATATATATATATATTTAAAAGAACACACGAGTTGTGATATATTGGTAAAAGGAAAAGAAAATGCTGACAAATTGTTCCCAGTGAAAAATAGTTTAATTTGGAATAAGTAAAAATTAGTAATAAGTATTGGTTAGTATTCAATTTTAGTTTTAAGTTTTTACCGGTTGCGCATTTCTAATGGTTTTCAAACATAATTTTGAGATAGAGCGCCCGTGATGTTTGCTCTAATCTGATCAGTTTTGGAAATTCTACCTGTTTTATGTGAAAAATGTGGCTCCAGAGGTATTAATATTTGGTTGGTTGTTGAATATCACGTGAATGAGTACTATAAGTTTCGTGCCAACTCGTGTTGCAAAAATTCTTGTAGTCAAAACAATTTTGGTTGGTCGGTAGAGGTCACGTGAATGTTAAAAATTAATTTTGCGCCAAAAGTAGGTTTGTCGAGGAGTGTCCTTTTTCGCCTGATTGAGAAGTCACAGAAATTTAAGTCTTTTAAGACAAATGTGTGTGTGTGTGTGTGTGTGTGTGTGTGTGTGTGTGTGTGTGTATGTGTGTATGTGTGTAGTAAAGAGGTTCATTGTTGTGACAATGGTCAGTAGGGATGTGTGTGTGAATTGCAGTCATGTTGAAAGGTCAACAGTTCAGGTGTCTATTAAGACAAATATATGTGCGTGTCTGTGTGTGTGTGTGTGTGTGTGTGTGTGTGTGTGTAGCAGAGTGATTCGTGGTAGAGGGATTCGGTCAGTAGTGTGTGTGTGTGTGTCTGTACGTGTGTGGGGGATATTTTAACATGTTGAAAGATATTTTTCAGCTCTTGTCTTATACGGAGAAGTGTGTGTGTGTGTGTGTGTATGTCTGTTTGTATGTAAGTGTACGCGTGTGTATGTGTGTGTGTATATGTCTGTGTGTGTATATGTGTGTATGTGTGTGTGTGTGTGTGGGGGTGGGTGGGTGGACCAGTATTTTTGTGATACTGGTAAAAATAGTGTACATTATTCAATATTTTCAGTAATTTGCAAAAACGATTCTCTCAAAAGAACATCAAACACATTAATAATAAAAGGGGTGAAATGATATATAGTATTGTCATAACACCAAGGCGTGTGTGAGTGTTCAGATTGTACGTACTGCAAAGGGAATCAATTAGGCCCTGCCGTATGGGAATACTTGTGTACAAATATGTATGTGCCCATCAGTGTGCAATACATGTGTGCGTATATGTATGTGTGTGTGTCGGCACGTTTATATCTATAGACATCAAAAGGTATGCATATTTGTGTATGTTTGTGTTGTACAATAGAACATGTGTGTTTACGTATGTCATTGTGTTTATATGTTGATAGAGATGTATGTAGGATGTATGCTGATGTAGGTATGTATGTTGGCGTGTGTATGTTGTGGGTTCGTCTTAGGGAGAAGTGTTTAGACGGGGTCCGTATTTGTTAATAAAGTGAGATTCCTTGCTGATGCGATGGGTGTGGGTGGCATTATCTTTAAATTTGTAGAGGGGAAGATTCTAAAGTTGGGATGATTTTGGGCGGCACAGGTATCAATGTGTTCACTCAGTGGTATTTTCCTGTATTCCCGTATTTTAATTTGGGATCTATGGACAGTCATGCGTTTGCGGAGGCTTTTTTTGGTCTGGCCTATGTATTGTTCTCGACAACCTGAGCAAGTTAATACATGTATTAGATTTTCCGATGTGCATGTTGAAATTGTGTTTCACTATAAAACGTTGTCCTTCTTTGAAATAGAATTCCGAACCCTCTATAGTTTGATGCATATGCCACAGTTGGGTCTATCGCATTTTTTTACTGTGGGTTTCGTTGTTGTGGTTGGCATGTGTTAGGATGTTTTTCATTGACTTAGATTGTCTTTTGCTCTTTATGATATCGTGTGTTTGTAGGATTTTGTTCATTCTATGGTCCTTTTTCAACACAGGGATGTTCTGGAGGATGGTGTGAAAGGCCTCATTTTTGAGGGGGATATGTGTGGAGATGTATGGAAGAGCTTTTAGTTTCGGTTGATTTACTTTAGGGTGTCTAAGGTCCTGGGTACTGAGTTTTAGGGCACGTTGGATTCCATTGTCAATTAGTGATGCAGGGTAGTCCCTGCCTATGAGTGTGTCCTTTAGTTCTTGTAGCCGTAAGTAGCAGGTGTTTTTATTGGAGACTATAGTACAGATTCTCTTGGCTAAGTTGTAGAGAATATTAATTTTAACGTGTCTAGGGTGGCAAGAGTTGAAGGGGAGATATTGCTTGGAGTCTGTGGGCTTGTAGTATATGTCTGTTTCTATTTTTTGTTATGAATCTTAATGAGGATGTCGAGTAAGGGGAGTTGTTGATGGCTGTATTCCATCGTAAATTTAATATTCGTGTTGAGCCCATTTATAAGGGTGTGAAATTCTTTAAGTTTCTCGATGTTTTCGTGCCAAAAGATGAAGAAGTAATCTAGATATCGCTTCCAGTTCCTTTCTATGTGTAAGTGGAGAGTGTTTCCAGATTTGTTTAGTACTTTAGTGTAGAGGGTGATTTCCAGGTATCCCATGACTAGGTTGGCATACGTGGGGGCTGTTTTCGTTCCCATAGCGGTCCCAGATTTCTGCCTGTAGGATTAGTTATTGAAGAGGGAAAGTTGTAAATGTCATTCTGGGGGTGATGATTTCTAGGTTTTTTTTCCTTCTTATAGAAGTGAGGTTGGGAAGTTCATCTTCGGTGTGGTGCTTCCTTGTTCTTTTGTTAGTAGCTGGGGGGTTTTCGAAGTTGTTGTGCGGTTCGGTTATAGGTTTTTCTATTTTTATGAAGGTTATTGAAGGTGTAATCCGTTTGAAAATTCGATTCATAGTTTAGGAACCAAGCGGCACTTTTTTCCCAGCGTTGAAGGGATTTCAGTTCTTCTCTTTTGCAGTCCCCTTTCCATAATTTAGAGATCTTCTCTACCTTGGGGCCTTCAGTCTTATTCCAGGAGATCTCTTCATCGATGGTTTTGATTTTTTCCTCATTTGTCTGGGCCCTCAATTTAAGAAGTTCAATTTCTGTCTTCATGTTTTCCAATGCTATTCTTTCCCTAAGGTGTCTTTGAGGTTCGGGTTCATTTGGAATTGACTTTATTTGTATTTTACAGGGGAGAGTTAGAGGGGTTGAGTTAAGCCATTTTTCATATATCTCAGCTTTGTTGTGATTTTGTATCATCTTCCAGAAGGAGAACTTCCTGTCTCTGAGGGATTTGTTCCATTTTGGGATTGTTCGAATTTTCATTTTGTAGGAATCAATCTCACATGGTTCTTCGTTGGTTTTTCCTTAGTAGTAGTGAACATAGTTTGGATAGTATCGCAAAGGTTTTGAAGTTTATCGCCGATTTTGGAGGGTTTGTATCCGGTGACGGTTTCCTCATTTGTGGAGTCAAGTTTGTCGACCAGCACAGATAGGTTTGTGTTGATTTTCTTGAGTTCCTGTAGAATCTCTTCATTTGTGTTGATAAGAGTTGTATCTGTTTTTGTTGGCATTTTCTTTATCTCGTGTGGGGATATGATATTTAAAAGAATAGAGGTGTAACACACGTGTTGTGATATATTAGTAAAAGGAAAAGAAAATGCTGATAAACTTTTCCCAGTGAAAAATAGTTTAATTAGGAATAAGTAAAAATTAGTAATAAGTATTGGTTAGTATTCAGTTTTAGTTTTAAGTTTTTACCGGTTACGCATTTCTAATATCCCCCACACACGTACAGACACATTCCTACTGACCGAATCCCTCTACCACGAATCACTCTGCTACACACACACACACACACACACACACACATATTTGTCTTAATAGACACCTGAACTGTTGACCTTTCAACATGACTGCAATTCACGCACACATCCCTACTGACCATTATCACAACAATGAACCTCTTTACTACACACACACACACACACACACACACACACAAAAAAAACACTTATTTGTCTTAAAAGACTTATTTTTCAGTGACTTCTCAATCAGGCGAAAAAGGACACTCTTCGACAAACCTACATTTGGCGCAAAATCAATTTTTAACATTCACGTGACCTCTACAGACCAATCAAAATTGTTTTGACTACAAGAATTTTTGCAACACGAGTTGGCGCGAAACTTATCGTACTCATTCACGTGACATTCAACAACCAACCAAATCTTAATACCTCTGGAGCCACTTTTTTCACATAAAACAGGTAGAATTTCCAAAACTGATCAGATTAGAGCAAAAATCACGGGCGCTCTATCTCAAAATTATTTTTGAAAAGCATTAGAAATGCGCAACCGGTAAATACTTAAAACTAAAACTGAATACTAACCAATACTTATGAGTAATTTTTACTTATTCCTAATTAAACTATTTTTCACTGGGAAAAATTTGTCAGCATTTTCTTTTCCTTTTGCTAATATATATATATATATATATATATATATATAGCCCACTATGTTATATATATATATATATATATATATATATGGCTCTCTATGTTATATAAATGTAGCTCTCTATGCTATATATATATATATATATATATATATATATATATATATATATATATATATATATATAACGAAGGAATTGTGGTAAGGAACCAGATAGACCATAACGCACCAAAGTACTCAATACTTACGGTAGTAGAGTGGGTAATAGGGACAAATAAAATATGACCCCGACGGCAGAGCTCAGGCCGTTTCGATGGTTATTTCTGGACTTGATCTCTGCTGTCGGGGTCACACCTTTTCCTATTACCCACTCTACTACCCTAAGTTTTGAGTCTAAACGGCTTGAGCTCTGCCGTCGGGGTCATACTTGTTCCTATATATATATATATATATATATATACCACCCTATGTTATATATATAAATGGCTCTCTATGTTATATTAATGTAGCTCTCTATGTTATGTATATAAATGTATCTCTCTATGTTATATAAATGTAGCTCTCTATGTCACATATATTATAAATCAACAGACGGAAAGAGTATTAAATATATCACAAAAAAGCCAGTATGGATGTATAGATTCTTATATAAGAAATATGAGGGAGATAAAAGGAATTTCTTCGATATCCATATGCGTCACTAGGACAATATCTATATGAATAAAATGAATCACATCTTAACGGTATTTGAGACATTGCTACACACGGTTCTATTTGAACGCTTATTGCTGCAAGATGGAAGTCAGCCGACATTTTAACAAAAGCTTGTAGATGTCTTACAGAACTAAAAAGTAACAACATCGTAATTCTACAGTCTGCCACTGCTCACACTTAGTCTATCAACTCTCATTTTAGAAACCTACGATTATATATATTTATATATATATATATATATACACACACATACCTACACACACACACACATACATACACACACACATACATACACACACACACAGACACACTCACACACACACACACACACATATATATATATATATATATGAATTATAAGAATCAAAGAACTGTTCAAAACATTTTTATGCTTACAACTGTTTCCTCCAAACCGAGGTTTGGATTCTTCGGAGCAATTTATTATTGAATGAACACTTATATGACCTCCTTTTCACCCAAGAGACATACAGATACATATGCAAATATTGTGGGTCAACATTCATTACAGCATTTAGAGTGGCAGTATACACTTAGAGATTACATTCATATTAAAAGATACAATCAAAAATACAGGTTAAAATACATGAAAATAAGCGGTTATATAGTGCAAAGGTTATATGTGTGGCAAGCACGTGCGTCTTGTTTATATAGTTTGGCAGAGGGTTACGTGTAGTAGAAGCACTTAAGCAGGTAATCAAGAGTGTTAGGTTGGTTGATCTGGTGACGAATTCTTTATATGATTGTTATAGTCTGTGTGTGGAGAAATAATATAAGTATTAAAAATAGTGTAAGCATTACAAATATTGGAAATGCGCAGCGAAACGATGATATGGACTTCATGCACTTCGACATTTTCATAGTCTGGGGAGCGTATTTTTCAGATTATATGCCCCTCACATAATCCACGACGATTCGATATTGGGCGTTTGACAATCCAGTTT
>OZ024742.1:364258376-364308376 GCA_964016885.1 Eledone cirrhosa | reverse complement strand
CGATTCAACCGGGAATAACGTATATATATATATATATATATATATATATATATATATATATATATATATATATATAGAGAGAGAGAGAGAGAGAGAGAGAGAGGGAGAGAGAGATAAATCTACCAAAATATACGGTAGTGTCCAATCCGTTTGAAGAACTCAATGTAATCCAAATATCATGAAAAGAGAAGATACATTCAAAGATTTTCGATGAAAATCATAGGAAAACAGAGTCAAGATGAATTAATAAAATAATAAAAACAATGAATAAAAAAAAAACAATTCCTTATATTAAACAATTCATCATTTTACGATCGTTTCTAGGATATATATGCGTGTTGGTATGTATATCATATAGATCTATGTAAAAATATTACAAACTATCAGAGGAAATATACATACCTTCACATATATATGCTGTCTTCAGAAATGATGAGATTTGTTTATTGAAAAAAACCAACAAAGATTTAATATAATAGGACTGTTTGGAAACAGGTTTTGAATTGACCAATAGAAAAGTAGTAAGAGGTCAAGTTGATAGAATAGTAGTAGTAGAAATGTAATTTAGGGATAGAGGAATGCAGACTTATGTTTGGAATGGAAAGAATACTTTGGGGATGAAAAGAGGTCAAGCCGGTGAAGGGTACACGAAAATTTGATGTTATTAAAGAATAATGTTAAAAAGGAAGGAGAGTAAAATGTTAGGGTAAGGGTATTAGTGAGAAATACCAATCTTATTTAAACCACAAGGAATTTAGATTTATAACAAGAAATTAAATTAATTGATAGGTATACTTATAGGGATAAATTTATATTAATTCATATGGATGTGATAAATAAGAATTAGATGTTATTAAAGAATGTTGTTAAAAACGAAGGAAAATAAAATTTTGGGATAAGGGTAGTAGTGACAAATACCAATCTTATATAAACTACAAGGAATCTAGATTCATAACAGCAAATTAAATTAATTTATATGTATACTTTTAGGTATTAATTTTTGGAAAAGAGAGCTGTAAGAGGGAAATAAAATTATGAAGTTCTCTGTAGTAAAGTACTCATTATATGTTAACTAAATTAAAAAAACTAATTATAATAATATGTAAAATATAAGTGTAAGGTGTATATTAATTAGGTTTATAATATTTGAAGGTTCTTCTAATTTTATGATTGCAAGTAATAATTAATTCTTGTCGCTTATTTAATAGGATATCCTTAGATTTCATTATTTCAAAAAGTTCATGGGAGCATAATCTACACTCATATCTGTTATTTTGATAAGGGGTTACCCTTTTGAGCACACTCCAGGTCAGGTTGTAATCGATATTCCTTTTTCTATAATTATTAATTGTTTCAGCCAAGGATGTTGTATTAGCTAATGCGGAATTTTTAAAACTATGTTTGTGCGTATTAAATCTTACTTTAAATTGGTTAGACGTAGCTCCTATATACGAATAAGTGGAGTCCTTAGTGCCAATTTTACATTTATAGACTATGTTATTAATCAGACAATTTCCCTTTAATGGGCAATTTTTTTTGTTTCTACAGTTACAACCATTCGTGAATATTATATCAGGGGTGTTAGTCAAATTTAATGTGGAATTTACTCGACTTGTTATATGTGAAGGAGATGGCGGTTTGTTGCGGTTTATTTTAGTGTTATGGTTGGTTTGATGTGTTGGTGGTATATTCGTGGTTCTTTTACATTTATATGCGTTGTACGAACTTATATTTTGTTGTATATTTTTGGTATTGGAGTAGGAAAATTTGACAGTTAATCTATTTAAAATTTGATTGTATTTATGGTTTGGCGGGAAGTTTTCCTCTAGTATAGTAAAAAATGTTTTAGGGATATTATCTTTATTTTGAAGATTAAATAGAACATTATACCAAGTAACTCGTCTATTACGGTTTCGATGTTGTTTTTTATATTTATACGATGTATCAGGATGTTTACAAAGAGAGTTATTATTAGTGAATTTATTATATATAGGTTTAGTTAGATTAACTGATTTAGGTGTTTTAGTCTGATTATTAAGAATGTTGTTAGTAATGTTATAACATATATTGGAGTATTAGGATGAATGGTTTTTTGAAAATTATTATATTTTATGTGAGAAGAGGTAGACAAATTAAATTTTAGGTTGGTATTTTTGGGTGTAGTGTGAGTGGCATTTAGGTGTGCGTTTTTCATTTGGTGTTTGTTGGAAATATTGGGTTGTATGTTTGAAGTATTATTGGTGCAAGGTATATAGACTAATTTGTTTTTGTGGCCGCTTCTAGCTAAAGCTAGAAAGGCGCATTTTTATCGAATACATCCTGGTTAGATGAAAGGTTAGAGATTCTGAGTGAGATATAATATGGTAGGTTTTTAAGGATAGATCTAGGGTGATTGGATTGTGAGTGTAAGTAATGTACGTTTTGGTTAGGTTTATGGTAAGGTTGGTAGATAGCCGTAGATAAGTCTAAAGTTATATCTATGAAATTAACTATTTTACTGGTGTTTTCAAATGTAATAGTGAGATTGTAATAGTATTTGAGGAAAGTTCTAATAAGTTATTTATTTTTTTCAGTTTCTGATAGGCTAAGATTAGTGGAAAGAAAAAGACAGTCATCACGATATAAACCACCTTTAAGGTGGGGAAAAGAAGAATTTATGTTAAATAGAAGAAAGAGGCCCACAAGATCGATAATTTGGGCAGAACACTAGAGCCCATAGTGATTCTTGTTGTTTATATAAGATTGGTATTTCTCACTACTACCCTTATCCCAAAGTTTTATTTTCCTTCGTTTTTAACAACATTCTTTAATAACATCTAATTCTTATTTATGAATTTTTTTGATATAATGAAATCTAAGGATATCCTATTAAATAAGCGACAGGAATTAATTATAGTTTGCAATCATAGAATTAGAAGAACCTTCAAATATTATAAACCTAATTAATATACACCTTACACTTATATTTTACATATTATTATAATTAGTTTTTTAATTTAGTTAACCTATAATTAGTACTTTACTACAGAGAACTTCATAATTTTATTTCCCTCTTACAGCTCCGTTACCAAAAATTAATACCTAAAAGTATACATATGAATTAATTTAATTTCCTGTTATGAATCTAGATTCCTTGTTGTTTATATAAGATTGGTATTTCTCACTACTACACTTATCTCAACATTTTATTTTCCTTCGTTTTTAACAACATTCTTTAATAACATCTAATTCTTATTTATCACATCCATATGAATTAATATACATTTATCCCTATAAGTATACCTATCAATTAATTTAATTTCTTGTTATAAATCTAAATTCCTTGTGGTTTAAATAAGATTGGTATTTCTCACTAATACCCTTACCCTGAAATTTTACTCTCCCTCGTTTTTAACATTATTCTTTAATAACATCAAATTTTCGTGTACCCTTCACCGGCTTGACCTCTTTTCATCCCCAAAGTATTCCTTTCATTCAAAGTATTCTTTCCATTCAAAACATAAGTCTGCATTCCTCTACCCCTAAATTACATTTCTACTACTACTATTCTATCTACTTGACCTCTTACTACTTTTCTATTGGTCAACTCACAACCTGTTCCCAAACAGACCTATTATATTAAATATTTGTTGTTTTTTTTTCAATAAACAAATCTCATCATTTCTGAAGACAGCATATATATGTGAAGGTATGTATATTTCCTCTGATAGTTTGTAATATTTTTACATAGATCTATATGATATACATACCTACACATATATAAATCCTAGAAACAATCGTAAAATGATGAATTTTTTAATATAAGGAACTTGTTTTTTGTTTTTATTCATTGTTTTTATTATTTTATTAATTTATATATATATATATATTTATTTATTTAGGTTCACCACTGGATAGAACTGGTCATTCCATTTGGTCAACCTCGATGTAATGCACCTCACCCGTCTTCGGTAGTATAGTTGGTAATGCGAGTACGGAGTTAATTATTATAAAATAACAGGAGGTTGGACTGCTGTAAATCCTTGAAAGGTTTATTATACTATGATCATTTCAATGACCGGGATCAGTATGAATCCGGTGACATCATCAGGTATTCAAAATATAACAAATGAATATAAAAGATAAAATCCATGGGGCTGAAAATCAGAGACAAGAGGACGTCAGACTACTTAGCAGTTTCTACCTCGGTCGGCAGTCCTAAGTAATATATATATATATTATTCAAAATGTTAACAAATTAAAAATATTCGCATTATCAAAATATATACTTTATTATATATATTTCAAAGGTACTGTGCTGTTTTTTCAGTACTTCCTCATCATACAAAATATATGATTTGATATATGACATACCTCTACGGTCTTGATTATTCAATTCCCGTATTGGCAGGTTATATCTATCTATCTATCTATCTATCTCTCTCTCTCTCTCTCTCTCTCTCTCTCTATATATATATATATATATATATATATATATATATATATATATATATATATATATATATATATATATATATATGTTTATATACATACATATATATATACATACATATATATATATACATATATATATATAGTTACATATGTATATATATATATATGGTAATAATAATAAAGTTGAAGACTAAAATCCAAAGAGGGCTCGATAAGGATAAATATATATCAAATATATAAGAACCGCAGAGCAAATATTTATTAAAATAACAGATTAAAGTTTAAGCAAAAAATCGCTGCTTTCACCCTTAACGGGATCTTCTGAAACTAAAAAAAATCTATCTGTGAACGCAGAAGTAAATATTTCAAAAAACGTTGCAACCGAAGGAAGACAGGAAGACGATACTTTGGTTCGTGAAAACGTTCCCTGGCAAAGAACAGATAAAAACGAAGATAATACGTCATTAATTGGAGCGGTGAAAACAATAACACGCAAAGACAAAACCACGTTTATGGTATAAAAGAGGTCGTAGACTAATATTCTAAGGGTGAGAGCAGCGATTCTTTGCTTAAACTTTAATCTGTTGTTTTAATATATATATATATATATATATATATATATATATATATATATATATATATATGCGTTCTGAGTTCTTCAAATGTTTCTCCCATCACTGGAAAGGTGTTAGCCCTTCTCCTAGAAGATATGATCGGTAAATATATTGGCCTACAGTGGGAAGTGTAATACGCCTAAACAAGCGATCGTGACAATCCTGAAATATAAGCCTGCTGTAAGCAAAAATAACGATTCCATTCATATATCTATAGAGTTCACATAAAATTCGATCAGATATGTTTCCCTTCATGGGAATTATTGTAGATATTTTATCACGAGGAAATCTCGCAATCTATTCAATAAGGAATGAACACTTTATAGGATTTTTACTCAATTTCAAGCTTCTAGTCTAATGCATAAAGTAACCTTTTGTTTCTATGTCACTTGTTTAGCTTACGATACGCTAATGTGTTTTCAATGCTGTATAATCTTCTTATGTGAGTTTTTCTCAATATTTAACTGGCGTATTTTTTTGTTGAAAGCGATGAAAACAAATCTTGGATACTTTCTAAATGAAATATTTTCTTAAAGTAAACGATTTATTTTTTCACTTTAGGTTTGCTAACAACAACAAACTAGGAACGAAATAAAATCTGAAATGGCGAAAATATTACTTTCATTTCAAAATGGCAGATATATCTGTAATTTATAGTTTTTTTTTACTAAAGATTTGTTTCAATTACCTCTATATACTTTTGTGTAAGGAACTCAGCGTTCCTGATTACACATCGATTTCATTGTATTGATCTACATTAGCGTCTTCCTTCAGGACAATTGACATTCCTACTGATTACTTTCGAGAATTTAAATGCATTTTAATGGAAACATTAAGAGACATTACCGTGTAGCGAAGACGAAAACGATATTGAGATGTGATTATAACGGATGCAAGTTCAAACTCCTGGGATGTATTTCTTGAAAGATATCTTAATGTTATTGCAACATATTTTACCGTTCAACCCAGGTTAAGCCTCGCTACATCAATTTTATAACAAGAGACGTTCTGATGTGAACAATTCAAGGTTAAGTTTTCCACTAATATGAAACTTAAGACTACAGTATGCAACGTTTCTATCTGGAGAGGCTGTGAACAGATGTGACTTACTGTGGTGTTCAACACAATAATAGTCGGATTATGATTTCGATGGTCGTGTGTTTAGTCCTCGAGCAAGACAATTTAATTTCTGTTGACCAATTCCTCTGAGCGGGGAGAAAGAATATTAGTAATTCTAATTAAAATGTCTATTATTGTCATGCTGATTCATCCTACAAATTATATTATGTATACATGTGTCTCTTTAATGCTCAGCCACTTGCACGTTAATTTCAGGAGTACGTTGTTTTGTTCATCAAGCAACTGCAATATTCACCATCGTAACTGACGGAGGTCCAACATGTCAACATAGAAACATCCTCGTTTACGCTTTGTTGTAATTGTTGTGACTTTGTAATTTGTATACTTGTAGAAGTCCCTCGTAATAAAGTATTACTTCATACAATAGTATATTCCATTTGGAAGGAACATGGCGGAATGGTTAAAACGCTAGGATGACACACTGTGGCATCTTAGCAAATATTATTTAGTATAATTTCTGGTCGACATTATATAAAATAGATGGCGGTGGATTGGCAGTACCGGTAGAGGGTCGGACCACATGCTTTGATGCATAGAGTTACGGCCCTTGCCATTCTGAGTTCAAATCCCGCCGAGGTTAACTTTGCCTTTCATCCTTACGGGGTTGATAAAATAAAGTACCAGTAATGCACTGGGTAATTGCTGGCCTTGTGCCAAAAGTAGAAACAATTATATGATATGGAAGGAAACTGTTGCAAGTTCGTCAGATGGATTATATCTGTAATTGAAAGTACCAGCATTGTCACAGTGTGTGAGTATTCTACAGGCATGGTAAACATGTCTGTAGAATACTCAACCGCTATCACTATAACACAAGACTGACTGTACCTGTCATTCAGCACGGCAACCTTGTCAGAGAGTCACAGGGAATATACCTGATAATTCTGTTATGTATAAACATGTCAAATGTCTAATAACTTACACATTACGCTTACGAGAAACCTGTAGCATTGATTGGACATCTAGAACAGCGCTCGCCAAACGTTCGGACATCACAGACCACTAAATTCATAATTCTAAATACTGTGGACCACTAAGAAGAATTTCTTTAAAAAGATAAATACATTTGTAAAATAATGATCTGAGAACTTCCATTTTATTAAACAATACTGAAGCCTATGTGTGTCATATTCTCGAAGATGATACACATGTGTAAAGTTCTTTCATGGATGTTAGCTTCTTACTGAGGAGAAATACATTTGAACCGAATCTTATTTTTGTTTTATTATTAATTGCAAATCATGTCGAAAAATTTCTCTCGGATCACCGCTTGGCGACTGCTGATCTAGAACATTCATCTTCGAAAACGACGGAGATGCTTTCCATTACATTAACATATGTCTCACTCGCTCAAAACTGCAGTCTCTGGGGTAGAACACCTGTTTGGTGGGGTTCCATAGATTCATAAATGAATTAAGAATTTATATTTTATTCATATTTTGGGATTGAATTCAGTTTCCATAATTTCAGTTAAAGGAAATTAAAATTGAAATTTAATTACTTTCTGAATAATTTATTTCTTAATTAATTTATGCTATGCCAGAAGCTTCAAGCTCAAAATTGCTATATTTTAATTGTATAATATGTAAAACATTCGGCTTTCACCCGTGTCAGTCCGTGTGACATATCTCCATGTTGATGAATGTATTTCCAAGTTTGAACAACTATGATTCGTTATATTTTATAATAACTTATATAAATACAATTATTATTTTTGTTTTGCTGTCAGTATTAAAGTTCAAATATACAACATTTAGTGTTGTAATAATTATTTTCTCACAATGAAAGATATGTAAGTGTAGATTAAGCAACAAGAAAACGGAGGTGAATAAATGAAATATGTAAGATGGTTGTGGTGATGGTTGTGGGTGATGTGTTAGTGGTGGTGCTGATGACGTAAATACCATATATCAAACAAACTCTTATAGTTTAAAAAGAGTTAAAGGCAAATGACCCATAACTGAGTTACATGGACACCGACCTTACATCCGTCATCTTTGCTATTTCAAACCTGGAGGAGCACATCAATTTCAAAGTATGAAGGAAGTTAAAATAAAGATCTGACAGAATAAAGACTGGTACATTATTTTCTGAAGAGTGAAGGCAATGTTGACCTTGGCAAATTTGAACTCAGAGGTGAGCTGGAAAAATACCGTCACATTTTTAATACCTCGCCGTAACTTGTCATTTTGTGGTTGGCCTGTATATGAAAAAGGGTGGAACGATGTTTGGTACAATATGTCTCCACAGATAGCAGCTAGACATGTTTCATAGCACACCCTATCATTTTATAAAATATGTGATATTGCCATTAAAGACAAACATGAAGTAGAAAACATTTGATACATAAGATATGGCATGGTATGCTACTTAATTCCTTAATGAGTGTTTGGAAGGCGTTAGTAATATAAGATGTCTGTTAAATGATATAACCTGATGGAAGTCGTTGATCCCAACGTATAAACTACAGCTAATATCTTCAAGAAGAGAGAGGAAAATTGGGAGAAAACAAGTGAGAGATTTAGAAATATAGAGGAATAATCGATTTAATTACAACTTAATTGATACATTAGTATCAACCTCGGTATTTAAAGTCAAAGCAAATTAAATGCAGAATAAATACAGCAAAACATTATACCCGACCTCCTAAACATTCTGCCTATCGTCACCATTTTCGTCACATATATTCCTTAAAAAATACATTCATTCGGAGAATAATTGCCTTAATTTCTTATATGATAAAACTTCTTATTTATTTAACAAAAATTATCATATGAATTTAAGCCTAAATATCGGATTTAATATAATAGAAATCAATAGCACATAACATATGGCTTCTGATTATAGAATTGTAAATATCCATCAAAATCAATATGCAGCAAAAATCCGATATTTTTTCATATCCATCGATTATGTTATTTAACTGACGGTTATATAAACTTTGCTCTATACAAACCAAACAGTTTATTAGTTAACCTAATATTTACTGATATTTAACCTAATATTTACAACATAATATTAATATATTGAAAATGTAAATATTTGATGTTTTCTGAACAACAGTAATGAAACATGAAGAATAGATAGAGACAGACACAAGATTTTCCCTATCACATATACACACGAACATGTATGCTGCCTTGGACAAACATTGATATTAACATATGTATATATATATATATATATATATAGAGAGAGAGAGAGAGAGAGAGAGATTTATTAAAATAACAGATTAAAGTTTAAGCAAAGAATCGCTGCTTTCACCCTTAACGGGATCTTCAAATTTATTATTATTACTATATATATATATACATACATGCACACACATATATATATTTATATATATTTATATATATATATATATATATATATATATATATATATATATATATATATATATATATATATATATATATATATATATATATGTATATATATATTTATATATATATATATATGAGGTGTGTCAGAGAAGTTCCAGGACTGATGTCACAAAAGATTTATTTCAAACCCTAATTCACACTAAGAGTTTTCTCCTTCAAAGAAATCCACCTGGAGTACGGAACTGTAATCTTAGCTATCTGCAGCGATCAAACTTTTTTCTTCATAATTTTATATTCATGTACTCTGTTTCAGGTCGTCAAGCAATGAGCACAGAGCAACGAATAAACTTGAAATTTCTGGTACGGTTGGGAAAACCTCGCTGCAGCAAGTGTATGGAGATGAGACGATGTCACGCTCACGTGTTTTTGAGTGGTGCAAAAGGTTTAAAGAAGAACGCGAGTACGTGGAAGATGACGCCAGCAGTGGAAGGCCCTCAACAACCAGGACTGAGGTCAACGTTGAGCGCGTCAGGCAGATGGTGCGTAGCGATCGTCGGCTGACTGTTCGACTGATGGCAAATGAGCTGGGCATGAATCGGGACAGCGTGTGGAAGATTCTCACTGAAGATTTGGACATGCGGAAAGTCTGCGCGAAGATGGTGCCAAAACTGCTGAACGATGACCAGAAGGGTCGACGCATGCAAGTGTGCCAAGACATCCTCGAGCGTCTTAAAGCCGAACGAAACTTGCTAGGGACAGTCATCGCCGGTGACGAGTCATGGATTTTTCTTCGAGTACGACCCGGAGGGGACTCGTTTTGAGAAGTGGACGACATCAAAAAGACCGTGACGACGGAACTGCGGAGGATCCCGGAAGAATCCTTCCAGGAGTGCATCCAAGCGCGGCAGAAAAGGATGGAAAAGTGCATTCGACTCCAAGGGGATTACTTTGAAAGATAAAACTCTTAGTGTGAAGTTTGGTTTTGAAATAAATCTTTCGTGACATCAGTCCTGGAAATTGGTATATATATATATATATATATATATGTACGTCAATACTCATCTTTTTCTATTTATCTGAGGGTTCTAGACCCCATTATCAGGCTAAAATTCCTTTAGTCAAAAATACGGTGAAAGCTATTCTATTTTCTAATTTCAAACCTGCTCAGTATTTCAGAAAGATACTTAATTGATATATGTATATATATATATATATATATATATATATATATATATATATATATATATATATATATATATATATGTGTGTGTGTGTGTGTCTGAAGGTAGCTAAGAAGCTTCTGTAAGCGGTATGCCGGTTGAGCACTCTATGATCTTACAGAGAGGAGTATGAAATAATATGAAACGAAAAATCACTGATGCGTCTGAACTCAATTTATTGTGTGTTACAATCGTTTCGCCGGCGAACAACTCGAGACGCGGTCATTGTGTGGATCTGTCTGATTCTGGATCTGCAGGTTCGACGGACACGTCTAATGATTTCGGAGCAAAATCTTTCACTGAGGTGTGAGCGTCAAAAACATCCTCTTCGCGCGTCCTGTTATTGGCTGCTGCTTTTCTACGTCATCGTAAATCTGACCAACAGGTGTGAATTCTACTGACCATCAGCTGTCCCTTTCTGCCACACTTCGATGATTTACTACTGGCTTTGGTAGTTCACATGTCCACGCGCGCACTCACACACACATATACACACACGCACACACACACACACACACACACGCACACACACACACACACACACACAATCAGATAGATAACAACATCCGTACGCAGAGACTCCCGCTATACACACACACTTAAGGAGAACATATAAAAAAAACCATAGACATAAGCATACACAGACGCCTGCCTACATGCCCATATACAGGCACAGATACAGACTCGCTCACACACACCTCTTACAAATATGCGCATATTCATATGCAGGCCCACGCATGCCTACAAAGATATATACATATGTATATGATGGCTGCCCCCTCGTTGTCGCGTATGGCCATTGCACGAGAAAAAAAAAGAATAAAAAAAAAATATATATATATACATACATATATATATATATATATATATATATATATATATATATATATATATATATATATTTATATATATATATAAATATATATATATATATATATATATATATATATATATATATATGTATATATATATATATATATATATATATATATATATATATATATATATATACACACATACATACATATATACATATACATAGACATACACATACGTATATTAATAATAATAATAATAATAATAATAATAATAATAATAATATGTGTGTTTGTTTGTTTATGTGTGTTCGTATACAGCGTGGTGATAATGCCACACAAGGGCCAAGTGGGATGGCGGATCCACAGATGGCTATGTAACCATACATTCGCCAATCCTCGATAAGAGTGTTTAAATATCGAACATAAACAGTTCGAATAACGGTGAAATGGAGGCTAGAACGTCATGTGACAGACTCTCACCCAACAGGTGCCCCCTGGCTCAGCAGCAGGAACCTGACAGTCAACCAAATACTGCTGATGTTGGAGGAAGGAGAAGAAGGAAAGGGGCCAGAACCAACTGGACGAAAGAATTGAATAGAACTGTTATGCAATGTTACCTGAAAAGTAACCCCAATGAGAGGGGCTACAGGAGACGGATGCATAACATCTGGAACGAGATTGGTTTATTTAAATTAGATGAACAAAAATTGGCCGGGCAGGCTCGGGTAATAAGAACTAATGGGTGGATAAGCGAGCTGGAACTGGAGGAACTGAGCAGAGAGAATGGCTTGGAGATGGCGGGTGTAGTATGCCAGACAAGCGAGCCAGTGGGAAATGAAGGTGAAGAGGTCCTGAGAACGGAGGAACCACCCGAAGCAGACAATGATCTGAATACTGAGATAAATAATACCTGGAACAGAGATACGGCCACTGAGGAGATGAATGCTGACGGGCTAGGACAAGATTCGGTTGACATCCTAAATTTAGTGGTAGATGAATTGAACAATGATAGTGGGAGACCTATGAACCTAAGATTTGTAGACAGGAAAAAGTTAAAAGAAACAACAGCTAAGGTAAACAAAGTCATCCCATACCTTGAGGCGAGGAGCCTTCACCAGTGCAACAATATCCTCAAAGCAACAGCAAATACGGTGAGGAAACTACTTGGTATAAAAGCGAGAGGAAACAACAGACAAGAAAGAGCAGAGCCGTGGTGGAAGAAGCGACTGAGTGGGCAAATCGGGGAAATGAGAAATGACATAGGAAAGCTTGAGTCACTACTGAATGGGACACTAAAAAACATAGGCACTAAAAATAGACTGGAAATAAAATACAAAACTAGGAGGAAAAAGCTAAATATTATCATAGAGGAACTGAAGCAACGCATTGTAGCAAAGAGTGCAAAAATCAGGCGATACGAGAACAGAGTCAGTCAGTATAAACAGAACCGCATGTTCGACAACAACCAGAAGATGCTGTTTGGACAGCTTGAGGGGAAAGAAAGAGGCAACGACTTGATCCCTGGGGCGGAGCAAACTAAAACATTCTGGAGAGGAATATGGGAGCAGGGTGTTAGACATAATGTCCAGGCAGGGTGGATTGAGACAGTACAGAGGGAGATCGGTGAGCAGGCACATCAACAGACTGATTTGAGTATCACAGTTGAAACTCTTAGGGGGCAGGCCAAAAAACTAACCAACTGGAAATCACCAGGCCCAGATGGTGTGCAGGGGTATTGGATTAAACATTTAACATCCCTCCACCCGAAGCTGACGGCCATGTTCAATGACTGCTTGGTGTCGGGTGAGGTGCCAGAGTGGTTGACAAAAGGTACCACAGTTCTGATAATGAAAGACCGAATCAAGGGTAATGATGTTACCAACTATAGACCTATCATATGTCTGTCCGTAATGTGGAAACTGTTGACGAGCATTGTGTCTGAGGAAATCTACCATCACCTCCACACAAACAACTTGTTACCGGACGAACAGAAAGGATGCCGAAAGAAGTCACGTGGTACAAAGGACCAGTTACTTATTGATAAGATGGTAATGGGGAATTGCAGGAGGAGACACACTGATCTTGCCATGGGATGGATAGACTACAGAAAGGCATTTGACATGGTGCCTCATTCTTGGATCACCAAAAGCCTGGAGATCTTCAGGGTGGCAGATAACATCAGACAGTTGCTAGGCAGGAGTATGGGGTCCTGGGAGACAGAGTTGACATTAACTGGAGTATCCTTGGGAAGCGGGAAGATCAAGAGAGGTATCTTCCAGGGAGATAGCCTGTCCCCTCTGTTGTTTGTCCTTTCCCTGATGCCCTTGACCATAATGCTGCGAAAAGTGAGAGCAGGATACAAGTTGGGAAGGGGAGAGCTTACCATCAATCACCTCCTCTTCATGGACGATCTTAAGCTCTTCGGGAAAAGTGAGAAGGAGTTGGATGTGCTTGTTGACACTGTCCGTATTTTCAGCAGTGATATATGTATGAAGTTTGGTATTGGTAAATGTGGAGTGATTGTGATGAGGAGGGGTAGGTTGAGCAGAAGTAACGGGATCCAGATACCAACAGGTGAGATGATAAAGGAAATTGACTCTGAGGAAGGATACAAATATTTGGGCGTTCTGGAGGTTGATGGCATAAAGAACAAAAAAATGAAGGAATTGTTAAGAACTGAATACATTCGGAGAGTAAGGAGCGTATTGAAGTCACATCTGAACAGCAGAAATGCCATAAGCGCAGTAAATTCCCGAGCTGTGTCTATTATTAGGTACAGTGCGGGAATTCTGAGATGGAATGTTGCTGAACAAAAAGAAATGGATAGGAAGACTAGGAAGCTATTGACTATCTACAACATGTTCCACAAGAGGAGTGATGTCGATAGACTCTACCTAAGGAGATCTGAGGGTGGAAGAGGTCTTATCAGCATAGAGGACTGTGTTCAGATGGAGAAAAACAACCTATACAAATACGTGACTGATAGTAAGGAGCCAATGCTCAGAACTGTACTGAAGGAGGGGACAGTAGGCCAGGGGATGTCCAAGGAGGAAATAACATCAAGGAGGAAGAGCAGCCTTAAGGGAAAATCCCTTCATAGTACCTTCTTTGAGAAAACTGAATTTAGAGATCCACAGACATGGAACTGGTTGAGAAGAGGAGACCTCAAAAAGGCTACAGAAGGAATGATAATGGCTGCGCAGGAGCAGGCCCTCAAAGCGAAGTGGTTGAAGCACCATATTTACAAGGAGGAGGCTAGCCCACTGTGCAGGATCTGTGGAGAGAGAGAGGAGACTGTGGCTCACATTGTGTCCGAGTGTAAACACCTAGCCCAGACCCACTATAAGGGCTGGAGACACGATGTGATGGGCAGGGTGATCCACTGGCACCTGTGCAAAGTAAACAATCTACCACATTGTGAGAAATGGTATGAGCATAGGCCAGAGGCGGTGATGGAGAACAGTCAGGTGAAGGTGCTGTGGGATTTTAGGATACAGACGGACAAAAAACTGGAACACAATAGACCTGACCTGGTGGTTGTGGACAAAGAAAAAAGATCGTGCCTGATTGTGGATGTGGCCTGCCCGTTCGACACGAGAGTGCAAGAGAAGGAGAGGGAGAAAATTAACCGATACCAGGACCTAAAGTGGGAGGTGAAAAGGATTTGGAACTGCCATGAAGTCAAAGTGATCCCGATTGTCATAGGCGCACTGGGGACTATCTCCAAAGGTTTCCAGGGATGGTTGAAGAAAATCGGCCCCTTCACGCTTTTTGGAACACTTCAAAAGGCATGCTTGCTTGGAACAGCAAGAACCCTCCGATACGTCCTGAATATCTGAGGCTGCAGGTAGTGGCTTGATATTCAATCCAACAGACTTTCCAGTTAACCAACATCAATGACTGAGATTCAAGGAATAACAATAACAATAATAATAATAATAATAATAATGATTTCTTTATTAACCACAAGGGTTTACATAAAGTAGACATTAAGGACAGTGCAGGACAATGCAGGACGGTACAAATGGGCATTTCTGCGTGTAAAAACCAAAACAGAGGATGTAACAAAAATAAGAATGAAAATAACAATGAAAAAAAATTCCCCAATAGGGGGGGGACTTCGGAGGGACATTTGTGGAGAAAGCCCAGTAAAAAGCCACAATGACCCTGACCACCAAGGCAAGTGCCCTCTCCCAGTTTTCCACCTTTAATTTACAGATATATACTCAGAGTAGGCCCATTCAATCGGGCCATTCTTGCTTCTCTCACCCATCTTTCAACAAAATGCTGGGAAGAGAGCACTTCCCTCTCTACTCTGATTTTCCTTTTCAAATGAAATTTGAAAAAGTCAATCAGAGCATCACCGAAGAGGTAAGTGCTCGTCTTCAGCCCTTTCAAACGTGTCCACCATACTATCTCTTTCACCATGGCCACCAGGCAGAAAAAAACTGCCTGCCCTTCCCGGCTAAAGGAGGAGGGCGGGGCAATCCTCACGATGGACTCAGATGATAGCCGGATCCGTCCTAAACGCGACAGCAGGTGTTAGACATAAACCCACAAGTCAGCAATTTTCGGACACTGGACGAGTGCGTGCAGGACGGTTTCGTCGCCCTGCGCGCATCTCGGACATGCCCGGCTGACGGCACCTCCATGCCTGTAGAGTTTATCCCGAACTGGCAAGGCTCCTCGGTAGCACTGCCAGGCCAGAGATTTCTGGAAGTTGTCCATAGGCCCTGGCCCGAAAGTTCTTCCGAAGAGATTGGCTAGTTGATTTTCGTCGACGCCTAGAGTTTCCCCAAGTACGTCGTCGCTCTTCCCCTCCACTAATCCTCTATAGAACGCCGAGGTGGAGTTTCCACCGATCACATTGCCCGATTGGCCGAGTGCTGTGAGCGCCTGAAGACATTCCAGTCTCCAAGCGCTCCCTCTCGGTCTTCGCTTGACCCAGGACTGCAGCTCCGTCAAGGAAACGAGCTGGGGAAAAACGCGCCTAGCAAACGGCGACCACACCTGATCACCGTCGAGGAAGAGGTGGAGATGTCGTAGCCTGAGCACGTGCCTGCGCATCATCAGCCACGGCATGCCCAGCCCTCCACGTAGCGGGTGTTGACAACAGATGGACCGCCTGACCATCGGAGCACGTCCCTTCCACAAAAAGCGAAAGAGCAAACGCTCCAGCGCAGTCAGGCGAGGCTTAGGACAAGGTACGACGGTCAGGCGGTAGTAGATGACAGACGCGATGTACGCGTTAGCCACCTCCGCTCGACCTTTCAGTTATAGCTTCCTCTCCGCCCATTTCTGGGTGAGAGAAGCCACCCTGCTCGTCACCTCGTCCCAGTTTTTGTCCGTCTGGAGGTCCGGACCGAACCAGACCCCTAGCAATTTAACCGGTCCGTCCGTCCAGCGTCCGACGACGCTGTTGGACGGCATGGACCTGCCTCTCCAGGTGCCGAGCTGCAGGCCCACTGACTTTTCCTGGTTGATCATTGCTCCTGTCACCGCTTCGTATTCTCTTAGTGTAGTGCCGATCGCCTCGATGTGTTTGGCGTTCGACACCACTACGGTGACATCGTCCGCATATGCTGACACGGATCTTCCGCATCCTAGTTCGCGCGGGACTCCCCTCAACGTCTCCAGTTTGTGCAGTAATGGCTCGAGAGTCAATACGTACAAGAGGGACGAGAGGGGAAATCCTTGGCGGACCGAGCGCATGATGTTGAACGGTTCCGACAGGTGACCGTTCACTCTCACCACAGAGCAGATGTCGCTGTGCATGGCAGCGATCCAGCCTCTGAGGACGGGCCCAAAGCCAGCCGCCCTCAGGACTGCCGCTAGGTAACGATGGTCGACCCTATCGAAAGCTTTCGACTGATCTAAATTGATCAAGGACCCACCCGTGCCAGGTTCCCTAGCTACCCTCTCTACGATGTATCGCATGAGGTGGAGGTTGTCGTGGATGGATCTGTCGGGAATGGCGCATGTCTGCGCCTCTCCCACCGGACCACCAACGACAAGTGCCAACCTCTTTGCTAGCACCTTGGCCAAAATCTTAAACTCTGTGTTTAGCAGAGTTATGGGCCGGAAATTTTCTATGTTATCCTCCTTGTTCGGATCCTTTCTCAGCAGTGCCACCGCTCCTCGGCTCACAGAACTGGGAATTCTCCCGTTCTGTTGCCAGTTGCAGTAGACGTCCGCCAAGAGGCCTCCGAACAAGTTTGGCATCTGTACGTAAAGTTCATAGGGCAGACCATCCAAACCAGGCGATTTACCCCTTGTGCAGCCAGTCATTGCCTCCCTTACTTCAGCGGCTGTTATCGGCTTTTCGCAACACCTCGCCTCAGTGGCCGAGAGCCGCGGCAGTCTGTCGAGGTAGACACTAAAGTCCATCCCTCTACCCGGCCCACCGCTGCCCCCGAACAGCTGAGCGAAGTGTCGCTGAAAAGCTTCACACATTTTCCCGGGATCGAGTAGCATGCGCCCGTCGTGGTCCACCAAAGACCGGATCGTGGCTTTGTTGCCACGACGCGCCTCCGCCACTCGGGCCCATTGGACGGCTTTCGTCCCCTCGTGTCTGAGAGCACGCACCCCAGCTCTGACAACGCAGCCTTCGTGCTTTGCATTGAAGAATTGGTCAAGGGCCAATTTCGCCGCAAGCACGTCGGTCGCAATGCCTTTGCTAAGCGCCTCGTCTAATTTTCTAACTAGTTCTCCCTCTGCTCTATTTTTCTCTATTGCTAAAGCCTTACTAAACCTAATCGATTCTATTCTAATCGCTCTTTTCAGAGCAAACCACCACTTGTTGTTGACGATGGCCCCCGTCAACGCCCGCTTAACTAGTTCGCTAATCCGGTCTCTGTAGGCCTTGCGCGCTGGTAAGGACGCGTTTAGCTTCCAGTAGCCGGGTCCTCGTCTATGAAGCCTATCTAAGTCAAGCACACAGATCACGAATTTGTGGTCCGTGTAGCTGACTATCTTGAATTGTGGACAGCCTATGCTAGACCTATCTATTTCCCTACAAAATACTCTATCTACATATGATCTGGATGACCCTATGCGGTTTGTCCAAGTCCACATTGGCACATTCGGGAAATCCAATCGGTACCTGTCAGACAGTTCAAAACGCCTGAGCAGGTTGGTGAGGCTCTTGCACCCTCCACCCCTATCCGCTAATCCCACACAGTCCCAGCGTGCATCTAAGATCCCGTTCCAGTCGCCCACTAACACTAAAGAGCGGGACGTTCCAAGAAAGGTCTCCAGACGCCGGAAGAAATCAGGCCGCCCTGCTCCTGTCGGGGCATAGACGGCCACTAGCCTGAAAGCTTGCCCGTCTCCGCTGGTCACGTCCAGCACCACCAGCTTACCCTCTGGGTCCAGGAAGATGGCCCGTATGGCGAGATCCAAACCTCTCCGAAAAAGCACAGCAACAACTCCACCGGATCCAGGACGGCTGGGAGATGCGTACACATCGTAGCCGCCGAAGATCGGTGCGAAGGCCCGTGCTTCGGAGATTCTGGTCTCGCTGATGGCCACTACATCTATGTTTAGTGACCTGAGGTCGTTGAGCAGGTGACCCTGCTTCCATGACGACCCCAAGCCACGCGCATTTATGCTGCCTATTCTGAGTGAGGTCATGTTTAAAATAGAGTGGAAAAGATGGGAAAGACCACTTACCGTACTTTTGGTAGAGGAGGGATGGTTTTTACATCCCTTTTCACTTGATCGTCTGGTGAAGGGACCGTTGAATCGTCCCTTCGGCTGGTCGTCGGTTCTTCTAAGAGAATGTCTGAGTATACTCTTCGATTGATGGTTCCTCCTAGGTCCCTGAAATCACCAACTGCGTTGGGGAATTTCGTTTTAATATTTGTGTATTGTTTCTGTGCTATTTTTAGCAGTCTTATGTTAGTTGGCGTTTTGATTGGTGCTGGTATTATGTAGTCCTGTTGTGAAATGTCTGTGTGTTCAATTATGTAAGTCATTAGATTATTGTTGTGTGTATTTATTGCCGTGCATTTGTTTTTCTGGGGGTGGGGTGTGGTTCTGCTATTTTCTTGTCGTTGTTGCTGGGTGTGTGTGTTTTGTTGTTGTGTGTGCGATGTTGGTGCTTGTGGTGGTGGTGTTGAAGGTGTTGTTGGCGGTGGTGTTGTCGCCGGTGGTGATGGTGGTGCTAGTGTCGGTGGTGACGGTGTTGGTGTTGTTGCTGCTGTGGGTCTCTTTGCAGTAGACTTTACCCTTTTCTCATTTCTTTCCTCCCTTTTCAAAGGCGACGATGCGCTGCTTCTGCGTTTGTGCCTTCTTACGACCTTTTGCCATCTCTCTCCCACCTCACACTCCATGTCTGATTCTGTGAGGTCGGGGAGGGGTACCAGCTCCACTCTTTCACTTGTTGTTGTTGGTGATGTTTGCACTGGAGTCTCTGTTGCAGCTGCATTTGGTATTGCTGTTGTGTTAGTATTTCCACTGCTGCTGCTGTTTTTGATTTCCGTGAAGTGGGTATGGGTGCCACGGGCCTATCGTTCCTGGTTGCCGCTTGTCCTGTTGCTGGTAGCCGTGGAGCCGGATTCGGAAGGAGGGGGGTTTTCTCCTTTCTCAGGGTCTTCTCGTTGCAGAAGGCCCTGAGGTGAGTCTTCGATCCACAGCGAAAGCATTTCGGGCGTTTGCCCTTAACACTTATGGGCAGTTGAGTGCCGTTATCGAAGTCTATCACATCCGGGATAGCTTCGATGCACTCCTGGTTGGTTTGGATTAGCATCTCAATGGAGGAGCCGACCCAATCTTCTCTTACTTTTTTCTGTACTTGCAGTACAGTTGTTTTGTCCTCGATTCCGACGAGGACAGACGCGGCCAGCCAAGAAGGGGTCATTCGGGGGGGACGTGGGTCAGTTTGACCCTCACAATTTTTTGCCCACAGTAGGAGGGCACCAACACCATTTCCTCGCTCCTTAAGGTCACTCCTGATTGGGCCTTTGCCTCCTGGGGTGTGGCAAAAAGTACGTCTACGGTGGCATATTTTTTGCCTCGGGTGATGTGCGTTTTCCGCTGCCACACAGACCCCAAGGCTTTTTGTATTTGGGCCTCTGTGGCTCTTTCCACCCTACGGGATTTTGTACTTACTGTACGGTACGTGACCGTACAGTGCTCTTGGGTTTCGAAAAATTTTTCCGCTGCCTTGCAGATTGCTCGGTGTCCGTTCTTTGTCACCATCTTCTTCGCTTCCTCTAATTCCTCATTTGTTATGAGGATTGTTTCCAAGTTTTTCGCAATACCTGCAAATGAGATTGGTTTTTCTCTGCTGTTGTTGTTGTCGTCAGAGCTGCTGGTACTTTTGTTGTTGCTGCAGGTACTACGACTACTGCCTCCGCCGCTGTTGCTGTGGTTGTTGTTGGTGTTGCTGCTGCTAATGCTGTTGTTGTTTATGCTGCTGGTGATGCTGTTGCGGCTGCTACTGTTGTTTTCATTGTCACTGTTGCTGTTGTTATTACGGCTGCTACTGCTATTATTCCTGACGTCAGACGAATGAACTGGGTTTTCGTATTTCCCGCACACCTGTTTCGTCGCTGTCGTCGTCGTCGTGGAGAAACCTTGCACGCTTTGCACGAGACTTTTCTTTTCTTTCGTCACTTGCGAAAGAGAAGGGAGGGAGAGAGACAATCTTCTCTCTGCTGTAGTGATGATTGAGGAAGAAGAAGACGGAATGAGTGGGAGTGACGTATGAAATTTCTTTTTCGTAGCCATGTTGTTTTTTTGTTTAAAATGAATATTGGGTACAAAACCCCAATAACTGGTTATTTAGCCCCGAAGGGCCATATAACGGACAGAAAGACCCCTCTCACGAGGAGGAGGGTGTCTTTATCAACAATTTGGTTCAAGTTTTAAACAATTTACAATTGTTTTAACGGTTAAAAATTACTATACCTTACAGAGCCGAGCCTCCGTCAACCATGGCATTCAATAATAATAATAATAATAATAATAATAATGATTTCTTTAATAATGATTTCTTTATTAACCACAAGGGTTTACATAAAGTAGACATTAAGGACAGTGCAGGACAATGCAGGACGGTACAAATGGGCATTTCTGCGTGTAAAAAAACAAAAACAGAGGATGTAACAAAAATAACAATGAAAAATTCCCCAATAGGGGGGAGACTTCGGAGGGACATTTGTGGAGAAAGCCCAGTAAAAAGCCACAATGACCCTGACCACCAAGGCAAGTGCCCTCTCCCAGTTTTCCACCTTTAATTTACAGATATATGCTCAGAGTAGGCCCATTCACTCGGGCCATTCTTGCTTCTCTCACCCATCTTTCAACAAAATGCTGGGAAGAGAGCACTTCCCTCTCTACTCTGATTTTCCTTTTCAAATGAAATTTGAAAAAGTCAATCAGAGCATCACCGAAGAGGTAAGTGCTCGTCTTCAGCCCTTTCAAACGTGTCCACCATACTATCTCTTTCACCATGGCCACCAGGCAGATAAAAACTGCCTGCCCTTCCCGGCTAAAGGAGGAGGGCGGGGCAATCCTCACGATGGACTCAGATGATAGCCGGATCCGTCCTAAACGCGACAGCAGGTGTTAGACATAAACCCACAAGTCAGCAATTTTCGGACACTGGACGAGTGTGTGCAGGACGGTTTCGTCGCCCTGCGCGCATCTCGGACATGCCCGGCTGACGGCACCTCCATGCCTGTAGAGTTTATCCCGAACTGGCAAGGCTCCTCGGTAGCACTGCCAGGCCAGAGATTTCTGGAAGTTGTCCATAGGCCCTGGCCCGAAAGTTCTTCCGAAGAGATTGGCTAGTTGATTTTCGTCGACGCCTAGAGTTTCCCCAAGTACGTCATCGCTCTTCCCCTCCACTAATCCTCTATAGAACGCCGAGGTGGAGTTTCCACCGATCACATTGCCCGATTGGTCGAGGGCTGTGAGCGCCTGAAGACATTCCAGTCTCCAGCGGCTCCCTCTCGGTCTTCGCTTGACCCAGGACTGCAGCTCCGTCAAGGAAACGAGCTGGGGAAACACGCGCCTAGCAAACGGCGACCACACCTGATCACCGTCGAGGAAGAGGTGGAGATGTCGTAGCCTGAGCGCGTGCCTGCGCATCATCAGCCACGGCATGCCCAGCCCTCCACGTAGCGGGTGTTGACAACAGATGGACCGCCTGACCATCGGAGCGCGTCCCTTCCACAAAAAGCGAAAGAGCAAACGCTCCAGCGCAGTCAGGCGAGGCTTAGGACAAGGTACGACGGTCAGACGGTAGCAGATGACGGACGCGATGTACGCGTTAGCCACCTCCGCTCGACCTTTCAGGGATAGCTTCCTCTCCGCCCATTTCTGGGTGAGAGAAGCCACCCTGCTCGTCACCTTGTCCCAGTTTTTGTCCGTCTGGAGGTCCGGATCGAACCAGACCCCTAGCAATTTAACCGGTCCGTCCGTCCAGCGTCCGACGACGCTGTTGGACGGCATGGACCTGGCTCTCCAGGTGCCGAGCTGCAGGCCCACTGACTTTTCCTGGTTGATCATTGCTCCTGTCACCGCTTCGTATTCTCTTAGTGTAGTGCCGATCGCCTCGATGTGTTTGGCGCTCGACACCACTACGGTGACATCGTCCGCATATGCTGACACTGATCTTCCGCATCCTAGTTCGCGCGGGACTCCCCTCAACGTCTCCAGTTTGTGCAGTAATGGCTCGAGAGTCAATACGTACAAGAGGGACGAGAGGGGACATCCTTGGCGGACCGAGCGCATGATGTTGAACGGTTCCGACAGGTGACCGTTCACTAACACCACAGAGCAGATGTCGCTGTGCATGGCAGCGATCCAGCCTCTGAAGACGGGCCCAAAGCCAGCCGCCCTCAGGACTGCCGCTAGGTAACGATGGTCGACCCTATCGAAAGCTTTCGACTGATCTAAATTGATCAAGGACCCACCCGTGCCAGGTTCCCTAGCTACCCTCTCTACGATGTATCGCATGAGGTGGAGGTTGTCGTGGATGGATCTGTCGGGAATGGCGCATGTCTGCGCCTCTCCCACCAGACCACCAACGACAAGCGCCAACCTCTTTGCTAGCACCTTGGCCAAAATCTTAAACTCTGTGTTTAGCAGAGTTATGGGCCGGAAATTGTCTATGTTATCCCCCTTATTCGGATCCTTTCTCAGCAGTTCCACCGCTCCTCGGTTCACAGAACTGGGAATTCTCCCGTTCTGTTGCCAGTTGCAGTAGACGTCCGCCAAGAGGCCTCCGAACAAGTCTGGCATCTGTACGTAAAGTTCATAGGGCAGACCATCCAAACCAGGAGATTTACCCCTTGTGCAGCCAGTCATTGCCTCCCTTACTTCAGCGGCTGTTATCGGCTTTTCGCAACACTTCGCCTCAGTGGCCGAGAGCCGCGGCAGTCCGTCGAGGTAGACACTAAAGTCCATCCCTCTACCCGGCCCCCCGCTGCCCCCGAACAGCTGAGCGAAGTGTCGCTGAAAAGCTTCACACATTTGTCCGGGATCGAGTAGCATGCGCCCGTCGTGGTCCACCAAAGACGGGATCGTGGCTTTGTTGCCACGACGCGCCTCCGCCACTCGGGCCCATTGAACGGCTTTCGTCCCCTCGTGTCTGAGAGCACGCACCCTAGCTCTGACAACGCAGCCTTCGTGCTTTGCATTGAAGAATTGGTCAAGGGCCAATTTCGCCGCAAGCACGTCGGTCGCAATGCCTTTGCTAAGCGCCTCGTCTAATTTTCTAACTAGTTCTCCCTCTGCTCTATTTTTCTCTATTGCTAAAGCCTTACTAAACCTAATCGATTCTATTCTAATCGCTCTTTTCAGAGCAAACCACCACTTGTTGTTGACGATGGCCCCCGTCAACGCCCGCTTAACTAGTTCGCTAATCCGGTCTCTGTAGGCCTTGCGCGCTGGTAACGACGCGTTTAGCTTCCAGTAGCCGGGTCCTCGTCTATGAAGCCTATCTAAGTCAAGCACACAGGTCACGAATTTGTGGTCCGTGTAGCTGACTATCTTGAATTGTGGACAGCCTATGCTAGACCTATCTATTTCCCTACAAAATACTCTATCTAGATATGATCTGGATGACCCTATGCGATTTGTCCAAGTCCACATTGGCACATTCGGGAAATCCAATCGGTACCTGTCAGACAGTTCAAAACGCCTGAGCAGGTTGGTGAGGCTCTTGCACCTTCCACCCCTATCCGCTAATCCCACACAGTCCCAGCGTGCATCTAAGATCCCGTTCCAGTCGCCCACTAACACTAAAGAGCGGGACGTTCCAAGAAAGGTCTCCAGACGCCGGAAGAAATCAGGCCGCCCTGCTCCTGTCGGGGCATAGACGGCCACTAGCCTGAAAGCTTGCCCGTCTCCGCTGGTCACGTCCAGCACCACCAGCTTACCCTCTGGGTCCAGGAAGATGGCCTGTATGGCGAGATCCAAACCTCTCCGAAAAAGCACAGCAACAACTCCACCGGATCCAGGACGGCTGGGAGATGCGTACACATCGTAGCCGCCGAAGATCGGTGCGAAGGCCCGTGCTTCGAAGATTCTGGTCTCGCTGATGGCCACTACATCTATGTTTAGTGACCTGAGGTCGTTGAGCAGGTGACCCTGCTTCCATGACGACCCCAAGCCACGCGCATTTATGCTGCCTATTCTGAGTGAGGTCATGTTTAAAATAGAGTGGAAAAGATGGGAAAGACCACTTACCGTACTTTTGGTAGAGGAGGGATGGTTTTTACATCCCTTTCCACTTGATCGTCTGGTGAAGGGACCGTTGAATCGTCCCTTCGGCTGGTCGTCGGCTCTTCTAAGAGAATGTCTGAGTATACTCTTCGATTGATGGTTCCTCCTAGGTCCCTGAAATCACCAACTGCGTTGGGGAATTTCGTTTTAATATTTGTGTATTGTTTCTGTGCTATTTTTAGCAGTCTTATGTTAGTTGGCGTTTTGATTGGTGCTGGTATTATGTAGTCCTGTTGTGAAATGTCTGTGTGTTCAATTATGTAAGTCATTAGTTTCTTGTTGTGTGTATTTATTGCCGTGCATTTGTTTTTCTGGGGGTGGGGTGTGGTTCTGCTATTTTCTTCTCGTTGTTGCTGGGTGTGTGTGTTTTGTTGTTGTGTTTGCGATGTTGGTGCTTGTGGTGGTGGTGTTGAAGGTGTTGTTGGCGGTGGGGTTGTCGCCGGTGGTGATGGTGGTGCTAGTGTGGGTGGTGATGGTGTTGGTGTTGTTGCTGCTGTGGGTCTCTTTGCAGTAGACTTTACCCCTTTCTCATTTCTTTCCTCCCTTTTCAAAGGCGACGATGCGCTGCTTCTGCGTTTGTGCCTTCTTACGACCTTTTGCCATCTCTCTCCCACCTCACACTCCATGTCTGATTCTGTGAGGTCGGGGAGGGGTACCAGCTCCACTCTTTCACTTGTTGTTGTTGGTGATGTTTGCACTGAGTCTCTGTTGCAGCTGCATTTGGTATTGCTGTTGTTGTTGTTAGTATTTCCACTGCTGCTGCTGTTTTTGATTTCCGTGGAGTGGGTATGGGTGCCACGGGCCTATCGTTCCTGGTTGCCGCTTGTCCTGTTGCTGGTAGCCGTGGAGCCGGATTCGGAAGGAGGGGGGTTTTCTCCTTTCTCAGGGTCTTCTCGTTGCAGAAGGCCCTGAGGTGAGTCTTCGATCCACAGCGAAAGCATTTCGGGCGTTTGCCCTTAACACTTATGGGCAGTTGAGTGCCGTTATCGAAGTCTATCACATCCGGGATAGCTTCGATGCACTCCTGGTTGGTTTGGATTAGCATCTCAATGGAGGAGCCGACCTAATATTCTCTTACTTTTTTCTGTACTTGTAGTACAGTTGTTTTGTCCTCGATTCCGACGAGGACAGACGCGGCCAGCCAAGAAGGGGTCATTCCGGGGGGGACGTGGGTTAGTTTGACCCTCACAATTTTTTGCCCACAGTAGGAGGGCACCAACACCATTTCCTCGCTCCTTAGGGTCACTACTGATTGGGCCTTTGCCTCCTGGGGTGTGGCAAAAAGTACGTCTACGGTGGCATATTTTTTGCCTCGGGTGATGTGCGTTTTCCGCTGCCACACAGACCCCAAGGCTTTTTGTATTTGGGCCTCTGTGGCTCTTTCCACCCTACGGGATTTTGTACTTACTGTACGGTACGTGACCGTACAGTGCTCTTGGGTTTCGAAAAATTTTTCCGCTGCCTTGCAGATTGCTCGGTGTCCGTTCTTTGTCACCATCTTCTTCGCTTCCTCTAATTCCTCATTTGTTATGAGGATTGTTTCCAAGTTTTTCGCAATACCTGCAAATGAGATTGGTTTTTCTCTGCTGTTGTTGTTGTCGTCAGAGCTGCTGGTACTTTTGTTGTTGCTGCAGGTACTACGACTACTGCCTCCGCCGCTGTTGCTGTGGTTGTTGTTGGTGTTGCTGCTGCTAATGCTGTTGTTGTTTATGCTGCTGGTGATGCTGTTGCGGCTGCTACTGTTGTTTTCATTGTCACTGTTGCTGTTGTTATTACGGCTGCTACTGCTATTATTCCTGACGTCAGACGAATGAACTGGGTTTTCGTATTTCCCGCACACCTGTTTCGTCGCTGTCGTCGTCGTCGTGGAGAAACTTTGCACGCTTTGCACGAGACTTTTCTTTTCTTTCGTCACTTGCGAAAGAGAAGGGAGGGAGAGAGACACATTTAAAGATGGGAGGGAGAGAGACAATCTTCTCTCTGCTGTAGTGATGATTGAGGAAGAAGAAGACGGAATGAGTGGGAGTGACGTATGAAATTTCTTTTTCGTAGCCATGTTGTTTTTTTGTTTAAAATGAATATTGGGTACAAAACCCCAATAACTGGTTATTTAGCCCCGAAGGGCCATATAACCGACAGAAAGACCCCTCTCACGAGGAGGAGGGTGTCTTTATCAACAATTTGGTTCAAGTTTTAAACAATTTACAATTGTTTTAACGGTTAAAAATTACTATACCTTACAGAGCCGAGCCTCCGTCAACCATGGCATTCAATAATAATAATAATAATAATAATAATAATAATAATAATAATAATAATAATAATAATAATAATAATAATAATAATAATAATAATAATAATAAGAAGAAGAAGAAGAAGAAGAAGAAGAAGAAGAAGAAGAAGAAGAAGAAGAAGAAGAAGAAGAAGAAGGGAAGAAGACGCACGAGGTGGTAGAATGTCATGAAATCGCTCCCGTAAGTTTTTGATTTTTAACATATTTAAATCAATTGTGAAATAACAATTCTTAGCACAAATAATGCATAAAACACCGAATCAAGTCTCATAAAATTTCGGATCCATAATATATTGTTATATCGCTCAAATATTCAATTTTGTATTATATATTTTATATTCAAAAAAGAAAATGGTTATATATGGAAGAAAACTCCCTCTGTCTACACTATATAGAACAGCCAAATAACAGCAATTTCACCAACACCAGAAACTTGATACACCACCTACCCCATCACCCCGCTGTGTACACTAAATATAACAGCCAGATAACGGCAATTTCACCACCACCACCACCACCAATCCCAGCTTCATAATAATAATTACTATTATTATTGTCGCAAGTTTTAACAAAATGTTTAATTCCAATTTTACGGGAATATCTCAACGCATGTATTAAACATACGTGGCACAAACGCATAGATACTACAGATCAAACAAAACTAGTCTATTCAACACAGATATTAAACATACGCGACACAAACGCATAGATACTACATATAAAAAAAAAAAACTCAGTAACGACAACGCCACCGCCACCACCACTCCATCCATCATTGCTACCACTACCCCATCACCGCCGCCACCACTCCTTCATTGCTACCACCACTATTCCCCTGTTAACTTAAGAAAGGGGAAGGTGGTGGTATCACTAGACAAGGGAGAGGCTAGCAAAAGATATAAATAGATTGACTTAGTGACTTGGCCACCGGCCAAACGTCAACTACTATGGCACTGCTGGCTCCCCCCCTTCCTCACCAACAATATAAAAAGCCCCAGCACCACCACCGACATAGCCAACAACAATAACAGGCAACTTCAGCAAAAAGTATATTATATTATTGTAATGCACTGGGTGATTGCTGGCCTTGTGCCTGGAGTGGACACAATTATTATTATTAATAATTTCATTCTTAAGCCACGCAATGCTCACATTAAGGAACGTGATAAGAGGACTTGATCAAGAAAAAATTTATAAATATCTAGGTGTTTGTGAAGGAGACGGAATCAAGCACTCGACAATGAGGGAAAGGATAAGGAAGCAATGTTACCGCAGAGTAAGAGCAATCTTAAGAACGGAATTGAATGCAAGGAATAGGATCGATGCCATAAACACGTTTGCCATACCAGTAGTAACCTACAGTTACAATGTCATCAACTGGTCAAGCACAGAGATCCGTAGCCTCGATAGAAAAATTCGAAAATTCTTAACCATGCACAGAATGCATCACCCTAAGGCAGATATAGATAGAATATATCTCCCTAGGAAAGAAGGAGGACGTGGGTTAGTCCAGTTAGACATTGCGTTTAAAACTGCAACAATTGGATTATCTACATATTTAAGGGAATCACATGATTGGATGATCAAACTCGTTTTGAAACACGAAAGCACCAAAAGATCATATTCCATTACAAAAGATGCACAAAGATACAGTAATGGACTACAAATTTCAGAAGTCCCATTTACTGCTGAAATGGAAAACACAGAAAAAGCAAAGCAGGTAAAAGTAACTGCAAAGAAAGAACTGCTACAGAAACTGGCTAAGAAATGGCAAGAAAAGCCTCTGTATGGAAAATACCCAGAGCGAGCTAACAATCCTGATATTGACAAAACTTTAACCCATCAGTGGTTGGCATCCTCTGGACTGAAATCGGAGACTGAAGGACTGATTATATCAGCACAAGATCAGTGTCTGCCAACAAAAAATTACCAAGCCAACATAATAAAAAATGGATGCAGCCCATTATGCCGTGTATGCAAAAAACTACCAGAGACCATTGACCATATAATTTCAATGTGCAGTCCTATAGCTCCAACCGAATACCTAAACAGGCATGACAGAGCTGCACAATACATACATTGGATAATGTGTAAGCATTTTGACATGCCCCATCAAAAGAATTGGTGGGAGCATCAACCACCTCCCATACTTGAAAAAGATCACATCTCAATCTTGTGGAATTTTAGCATCCAAACAGACTGAAAAATAGATGCAAATAGACCTGATATAATATTGAAGGACTTTAAAAAGAGGGTTTGGCTGCTGATTGATATGTCCGTTCCAATAGACAAGAATGTATCTATAAAAACATTTGAAAAATTGAGCAGTATAGGGACCTGGAGATAGAAATTAGAAAAATGTGGAAATTGAGAACTAAAACAATACCAGTGGTTGTGGTCCCCCTGGGAATGATACCTAAGGGGTCTAATGATTACTTATCGCAAATCCCAGGAAACCCGCGTATAGGAAAAATACAAAAGACAGTACTAATGGGAACTGCCCATATACTAAGGAAGATTCTGTCCATATAAGTACATCACAAGTTTAAACACTAAAGATGCATGTGTGAGTATGTATGTTCTTTCTTGAATATGGCGGACCTTGTTGTCTCTTGAGGTCACTGGTTATGACTTGGTGATAACTCGTATGAACATAAAGCAAGATAAATGCAACTATAATAATAATAATAATAATAATAATAATAATAATAATAATAATAATAATAATAATAATATTAATAAGTAAACAATAATAATATTAATAAGTAAAGTAAAGTAAACAATAATAATATTAATAAGTAAACAATAATATTAAAAGTAAACAATTTACCACATTCTGAGAGATGGTATGAGCATAGGCCAGAGGCGGTGATGGAGAACAATCAGGTGAAGGTGCTGTGGGATTTTAGGATACAGACGGACAAAAAACTGGAACACAATAGACCTGACCTGGTGGTTGTGGACAAAGAAAAAAGATCGTGCCTGATTGTGGATGTGGCCTGCCCGTTCGACACGAGAGTGCAAGAGAAGGAGAGGGAGAAAATTAACCGATACCAGGACCTAAAGTGGGAGGTGAAAAGGATTTGGAACTGCCATGAAGTCAAAGTGATCCCGATTGTCATAGGCGCACTGGGGACTATCTCCAAAAGTTTCCAGGGATGGTTAAAGAAAATCGGCCCCTTCACGCTTTTTGGAACGCTTCAAAAGGCATGCTTGCTTGGAACAGCAAGAACCCTCCGATACGTCCTGAATATCTGAGGCTGCAGGTAGTGGCTTGATATTCAATCCAACGGACTTTCCAGTTAACCAACATCAATGACTGAGATTCAAGGAATAACAACAACAATAATAATAATATTAATAATAATAATAATAATAATAATAATAATAGGGAAGAAGACGCACGAGGTGACGGAGGTCATGAAATCGCTCCCGTAAGTTTTGAATTTTTAACATATTTAAATCATTTGTGAAATAACAACTCTTAGTACAAATGCTACGTAAAGCACCCGGCTTGAGCCCCAAACAATTCGGACCCAAAATATATTGTTATAAGGCTCAAATATTCAAAAATTCAACTTTGTATTGTACACTGTATATCCAAAAAAGAAAATGGCTATAAATGGAAGAAGAACCCCCCCCCCTCCTCTCCTCTGTCTACACTATATAGGACAGCCAAACTCACCAACACCAGAAACTAGATACACCACCCACCCCATCATCTGTGTACACTAAACACAACAGCCAGATAACGGCATTTTCACCTCCACCACCACCGCTCACTACGGCCATCATTACCACCACTATCCCATCACCGCCGCCACCACCCCTTCACTCCTTCACTGCTGCCACCGCTACAGCACCATCACTACAGTCATCCGGTCACATCACCGCCACCACTGCCTCGGTATCGACATCACCACCACCACTGTCTCAGTATCGCTACCGCCGCCAGTCTCCCACTTCTCCCTGCTGGCTGCTACTTCCACATTATAGAATTCCTACTACTAACAAAGAGGAAGGCATCAAAATATATAGATAGACTCAAAAGAAAAAAGAAAAAACAAACAACAAAACCAAAGCAGCACTGCAACAACAGCAAAAACGAGAAAAACAAACAGAGAAAAACAAAAACAAAAAAAGAAACCCCAAAAACGTAAAGAAAATAAGAATGAAGAGAGAAGCAGGCGGACGGACAGAGAAGAGGGGGGAAAAACTAAAACTTAAAAACAGACATTCGAACACTACATTACAATGAAACTTATGCTTATTCATTTTTGGGGCCCTTTCTGCCTGTGTGTTTGTTTGTTTATGTGTGTTCGTATACAGCGTGGTGATAATGCCACACAAGGGCCAAGTGGGATGGCGGATCCACAGATGGCTATGTAACCATACATTCGCCAATCCTCGATAAGAGTGTTTAAATATCGAACATAAACAGTTCGAATAACGGTGAAATGGAGACTAGAACGTCATGTGACAGACTCTCACCCAACAGGTGCCCCCTGGCTCAGCAGCAGGAACCTGACTGTCAACCAAATACTGCTGATGTTGGAGGAAGGAGAAGAAGGAAAGGGGCCAGAACCAACTGGACGAAAGAATTGAATAGAACTGTTATGCAATGTTACCTGAAAAGTAACCCCAAGGAGAGGGGCTACAGGAGACGGATGCATAACATCTGGAACGAGATTGGTTTATTTAAATTAGATGAACAAAAATTGGCCGGGCAGGCTCGGGTAATAAGAACTAATGGGTGGATAAGCGAGCTGGAACTGGAGGAACTGAGCAGAGAGAATGGCTTGGAGATGGCGGGTGTAGTATGCCAGACAAGCGAGCCAGTGGGAAATGAAGGTGAAGAGGCCCTGAGAACGGAGGAACCACCCGAAGCAGACAATGATCTGAATACTGAGATAAATAATACCTGGAACAGAGATACGGCCACTGAGGAGATGAATGCTGACGGGCTAGGACAAGATTCGGTTGACATCCTAAATTTAGTGGTAGATGAATTGAACAATGATAGTGGGAGACCTATGAACCTAAGATTTGTAGACAGGAAAAAGTTAAAAGAAACAACAGCTAAGGTAAACAAAGTCATCCCATACCTTGAGGCGAGGAGCCTTCACCAGTGCAACAATATCCTCAAAGCAACAGCAAATACGGTGAGGAAACTACTTGGTATAAAAGCGAGAGGAAACAACAGACAAGAAAGAGCAGAGCCGTGGTGGAAGAAGCGACTGAGTGGGCAAATCGGGGAAATGAGAAATGACATAGGAAAGCTTGAGTCACTACTGAATGGGACACTAAAAAACATAGGCACTAAAAATAGACTGGAAATAAAATACAAAACTAGGAGTAAAAAGCTAAATATTATCATAGAGGAATTGAAGCAACGCATTGTAGCAAAGAGTGCAAAAATCAGGCGATACGAGAACAGAGTCAGTCAGTATAAACAGAACCGCATGTTCGACAACAGCCGGTAGATGCTGTTTGGACAGCTTGAGGGGAAAGAAAGAGGCAACGACTTGATCCCTGGGGCGGAACAAACTAAAACATTCTGGAGAGGAATATGGGAGCAGGATGTTAGACATAATGCCCAGGCAGGGTGGATTGAGACAGTACAGAGGGAGATCGGTGAGCAGGCACAACAACAAACTGATTTGAGTATCACAGTTGAAACTCTTAAGGGGCAGGCCAAAAAACTAACCAACTGGAAATCACCAGGCCCAGATGGTGTGCAGGGGTATTGGATTAAACATTTAACATCCCTCCACCCGAAGCTGACGGCCATGTTCAATGACTGCTTGGTGTCGGGTGAGGTGCCAGAGTGGTTGACAAAAGGTACCACAGTTCTGATAATGAAAGACCGAATCAAGGGTAATGATGTTACCAACTATAGACCTATCACATGTCTGTCCGTAATGTGGAAACTGTTGACGAGCATTGTGTCTGAGGAAATCTACTATCACCTCCACACAAACAACTTGTTACCGGACGAACAGAAAGGATGTCGAAAGAAGTCACGTGGTACAAAGGACCAGTTACTTATTGATAAGATGGTAATGGGGAATTGCAGGAGGAGACACACTGATCTTGCCATGGGATGGATAGACTACAGAAAGGCATTTGACATAGTGCCTCATTCTTGGATCACCAAACGCCTGGAGATCTTCAGGGTGGCAGATAACATCAGACAGTTGCTGGGCAGGAGTATGGGGTCCTGGGAGACAGAGTTGACATCAATTGGAGTATCCTTGGAAGCGTGAAGATCAAGAGAGGTATCTTCCAGGGAGATAGCCTGTCCCCTCTGTTGTTTGTCCTTGCCCTAATGCCCTTGACCATTATGCTGCGAAAAGTGAGAGCAGGATACAAGTTGGGAAGGGGAGAGCTTACCATCAATCACATCCTCTTCATGGACGATCTTAAGCTCTTCGGGAAAAGTGAGAAGGAGTTGGATGTGCTTGTTGACACTGTCCGTATTTTCAGCAGTGATATATGTATGCAGTTTGGTATTGGTAACTGTGGAGTCATTGTGATGAGGAGGGGTAGGTTGAGCAGAAGTAGCGGGATCCAGATACCAACAGGTGAGACGATAAAGGAAATTGACTCTGAGGAAGGATACAAGTACTTGGGCGTTCTGGAAGCTGATGGCATAAAGAACAAAAAAATGAAGGAATTGTTAAGAACTGAATACATTCGGAGAGTAAGGAGCGTATTGAAGTCACATCTGAACAGCAGAAATGCCATAAGCGCAGTAAATTCCCGAGCTGTGTCTATTATTAGGTACAGTGCGGGAATTCTGAGATGGAATGTTGCTGAACAAAAAGAAATGGATAGGAAGACTAGGAAGCTATTGACTATCTACAACATGTTCCACAAGAGGAGTGATGTCGATAGACTCTACCTAAGGAGATCTGAGGGTGGAAGAGGTCTTATCAGCATAGAGGACTGTGTTCAGATAGAGAAAAACAACCTATAGAAATACGTGACCTATAGTAAGGAGCCAATGCTCAAAACTGTACTGAAGGAGGGGACAGTAGGCCAGGGGATGTCCAAGGAGGAAATAACATCAAGGAGGAAGAGCAGCCTTAAGGGAAAATCCCTTCATAGTACCTTCTTTGAGAAAACTGAATTTAGAGATCCACAGACATGGAACTGGTTGAGAAGAGGAGACCTCAAAAAGGCTACAGAAGGAATGATAATGGCTGCTCAGGAGCAGGCCCTCAAAACGAAGTGGTTGATGCACCATATTTACAAGGAGGAGGCTAGCCCACTGTGCAGGATCTGTGGAGAGAGAGAGGAGACTGTGGCTCACATTGTGTCCGAGTGTAAACACCTAGCCCAGACCCACTATCAGGGCTGGAGACACGATGTGATGGGCAGGGTGATCCACTGGCACCTGTGCAAAGTAAACAATTTACCACATTCTGAGAAATGGTATGAGCATAGGCCAGAGGCGGTGATGGAGAACAATCAGGTGAAGGTGCTGTGGGATTTTAGGATACAGACGGACAAAAAACTGGAACAACCTGGTGGTTGTGGACAAAGAAAAAAGATCGTGTCTGATTGTGGATGTGGCCTGCCCGTTCGACACGAGAGTGCAAGAGAAGGAGAGGGAGAAAATTAACCGATACCAGGACGTAAAGTGGGAGGTGAAAAGGATTTGGAACTGCCATGAAGTCAAAGTGATCCCGATTGTCATAGGCGCACTGGGGACTATCTCCAAAAGTTTCCAGGGATGGTTAAAGAAAATCGGCCCCTTCACGCTTTTTGGAACGCTTCAAAAGGCATGCTTGCTTGGAACAGCAAGAACCCTCCGATACGTCCTGAATATCTGAGGCTGCAGGTAGTGGCTTGATATTCATTCCAACGGACTTTCCAGTTAACCAACATCAATGACTGAGATTCAAGGAATAACAACAATAATAATAATAATAATAATAATAATAATAATAATAATAATAATAATAATAAAATGATACTGGAAGATTGTCATAATGTTTTCTTTATTAACCACAAGGGTTTACATAAAGTAGACATTAAGGACAGTACAGGACAATACAGGACGGTACAAATGGGCATTTCTGCGTGTAAAAAAAAACAGAGGATGAAATAAAATAACAAAGAAAAATTCCCCAATAGGGGGGAGACTTCCGAGGGACATTTTTGTGGAGAAAGCCCATTAAAAGACCACAGTGGCCCTGACCACCAGGGCAAGTGCCCTCTCCCAGTTTTCCACCTTTAATTTACAGACACATACTCAGAGAAGGCCCATTCATTCGGGCCATACTTGCTTCTCTTACCCATCTTTCAACAAAATGCTGGGAAGAGAGCACTTCCCTCTCTACCCTGATTTTCCTTTTCAAATGAAATTTGAAAAAGTTAATCAGGGCATCACCGAAGAGGTAAGTGCTCGTCTTCAGCCCTTTCAAACGTGTCCACCATACTATCTCTTTCGCCATGGCCACCAGACAGATAAAAACTGCCTGCTCTTCCAGGCTAAAGGAAGGGGGCGGGGCAATCCTCACGATGGACTCAGCTGATAGCTGGATCCGTCCTACACGTGACAGCAGGTGTTCGACATAAACCCACAAGTCAGCAATGCTCGGACACTGGACGAGTGCGTGCAGGACGGTTTCGTCGCCCTGCGCGCATCTCGGACATGCCCGGCTGACGGCACCTCCATGCCTGTAGAGTTTATCCCGAACTGGCAAAGCTCCTCGGTAGCACTGCCAGGCCAGGGATTTCTGGAAATTGTCCATGGGCCCCGGCCCGAAAGTCCTTCCGAAGAGATTGGCTAGTTGATTTTCGTCGACGCCTAGAGTTTCTCCAAGTACGTCGTCGCTCTTCCCCTCCACTAATCCCCTATAGAACGCCAAGGTGGAGTTTCCACCGATCACATTGCCCGATTGGTCGAGGGCTGTGAGCGTCTGAAGACATTCCAGTCTCCAAGCGCTCCCTCTCGGTCTTCGCTTGACCCAGGACTGCAGCTCCGTCAAGGGGACGAGCTGGGGAAAAACGTGTCTTGCAAACGGCGACCACACCTGATCACCGTCGAGGAAGAGGTGGAGATGTCGTAGCCTGAGCGCGTGTCTGCGCATCATCAGCCACGGCATGCCCAGCCCTCCACGTAGCGGGTGTTGACAGCAGATGGACCGCCTGACCATCGGAGCGCGTCCCTTCCACAAGAAGCGAAAGAGCAAACCCTCCAGCGCAGTCAGGCGGGGCTTAGGACAAGGTACGACGGTCTGGCGGTAGTAGATGACGGATGCGATGTACGCATTCGCCACCTCCGCTCGACCTTTCTGGGATAGCTTCCTCCCGGCCCATTTCTGGGTGAGAGAAGCCACCCTGCTCGTCACCTCGTCCCAGTTTTTGTTCGTCTGGAGGTCTGGACCGAACCAGACCCCTAGCAATTTAACCGGTCCGTCCGTCCAGCGCCCGACGACGCTGTTGGACGGCATGGACCTGCCTCTCCAGGTGCCGAGCTGCAGGCCCACTGACTTTTCCTGGTTGATCATTGCTCCTGTCACCGCTTCGTATTCTCTTAGTGTAGTGCCGATCGCCTCGATGTGTTTGGCGTTCGACACCACTACGGTGACATCGTCGGCATATGCTGACACGGATCTTCCGCATCCTAGTTCGCGCGGGACCCCCCTCAACGTCTCCAGTTTGTGCAGTAATGGCTCGAGAGTCAATACGTACAATAGGGACGAGAGGGGACATCCTTGGCGGACCGAGCGCATGATGTTGAACGGTTCCGAAAGGTGACCGTTCACTCTCACTACAGAGCAGATGTCGCTGTGCATGGCAGCGATCCAGCCTCTGAAGACGGGCCCAAAGCCAGCCGCCCTCAGGACTACCGCTAGGTAACGATGGTCGACCCTATCGAAGGCTTTCGACTGATCTAAATTGATCAAAGACCCACCCGTGCCAGGTTCCCTAGCTACCCTCTCTACGATGTATCGCATGAGGTGGAGGTTGTCGTGGATGGATCTGTCGGGAATGGCGCATGTCTGCGCCTCTCCCACCAGACCACCAACGACAAGCGCCAACCTCTTTGCTAGCACCTTGGCCAAAATCTTGAACTCTTTGTTTAGCAGAGTTATGGGCCTAAAATTATCTATGTTATCCCCCTTGTTCGGATCCTTTCTCAGCAGCGCCACCGCTCCTCGGCTCACAGAGCTGGGAATTCTCCCGTTCTGTTGCCATTTGCAGTAGACGTCCGCCAAGAGGCCTCCGAACAAGTTTGGCATTTGTACGTAAAGTTCATAGGGCAGACCATCCAAACCAGGCGATTTACCCCTTGCGCAACTAGTCATTGCATCCCGTACTTCAGCGGTTGTTATCGGCTTTTCGCAACACTCCGCCTCAGTGGCCGAAAGCCGCGGCAGTCCGTCGAGGTAGACACTAAAGTCCATCCCTCGATCCGGCCCGCCACTGCCCCCGAATAGTTGAGCGAAGTGTCGCTGAAAAGCTTCACACATTTGCCCGGGATCGAGTAGCATGCGCCCGTCGTGGTCCACCAAAGACCGGATCGTGGCTTTGTTGCCACGACGCGCCTCCGCCACTCGGGCCCATTGAACGGCTTTCGTCCCCTCGTGTCTGAGAGTACGCACCCTAGCTCTGACAACGCAGCCTTCGTGCTTTGCATTGAAGAATTGGTCAAGGGCCAATTTCGCCGCAAGTACGTCGGTCGCGATGCCTTTGCTAAGCGCCTCATCTAATTTTCTCACTAGTTCTCCCTCTGCTCTATTTTTCTCTATTGCTAAAGTCTTACTAAACCTAATGGACTCTATTATAATTGCTCTTTTCAGAGCAAACCACCACTTGTTGTTGACGATGGCCCCCGTCAACGCCCGCTTAACTAGTTCGCTAATCCGGTCTCTGTAGGCCTTGCGCGCTGGTAAGGATGCGTTTAGCTTCCAGTAGCCGGGTCCTCGTCTATGAAGCCTATCTAAGTCAAGCACACAGATCACGAATTCGTGGTCCGTGTAGCTGACTATCTTGAATTGTGGACAGCCTATGCTAGACCTATCTATTTCCCTACAAAATACTCTATCTAGATATGATCTGGATGACCATATGCGATTTGTCCAAGTCCACATTGGTACATTCGGGAAATCCATTCGGTACCTGTCAGACAGTTCAAAACGTCTGAGCAGGTTGGTGAGACTCTTGCACCCTCCTTCTCTATCCACTAATCCCACACAATCCCAGCGTGCATCTAAGATCCCGTTCCAGTCGCCCACTAACACTAAAGAGCGGGACGTTCCAAGAAAGGTCTCCAGACGCCGGAAGAAATCAGGCCGCCCTGCTCCTGTCGGGGCATAGACGGCCACTAACCTGAAATCTTGCCCGTCTCCGCTGGCCACGTCCAGCACCACCAACTTACCTTCTGGGTCCAGGAAGATGGCCCGTATGGCAAGATCCAAACCTCTCCGAAAAAGCACAGCAACTCCTCCCCCCGATCCCGGACGGCTGGGAGATGCGTACACATCGTAGCCGCCGAAGATCGGTGCGAAAGCCTGTGCCTCGGAGATTCTGGTCTCGCTGATGGCCACTACATCTATGTTTAGTGACCTGAGGTCGTTGAGCAGGTGGCCCTGCTTCCATGACGACCCCAAGCCACGTGCATTTATGCTGCCTATTCTGAGTGAGGTCATGTTGAAAAGGAGTGGAAAAGATGGGAAAAACCACTTACCTTACTTCTCGTAGGGGAAGGACGACTTTTCCATCCTTTTCACTGTTTGTGGCCTCACAGGAAGGATGTCCTTATAAATCCTCCTGGAGTGTGCTTGTCGGAAGTCTCCGATGTCTTTGGGGAATTTTTGTTTTAGTGTCATGTACGTTTTCTGTGTGATGCGAGTGATTTGTATGTGTGGAGGTGGTGTGAATTTTGGGGTTGTTGTGTAGTCTTTTTCTGTGATGCTGGTGTTGTGTTGGATGTAGTGTAATCATTGCTTGTTGTTCAAATTTAATGCTGTGTAGTGTGTATCGTTTTGGTTGTTTTGTTTTGTTTGCGTTTGTTGTGGGTTTGTTTCTGTTTCGCATTTTGGTGACTTTTGTGGTGTAGGTGATGATGGTGTTGGAGATAATGATGGTGATGGTGTTGGGGTTTGGGTTGATGGGGTTGGTGATGCTGGTGTGGATGGTGGCATATCTGTCCTAACTTTTTTGTTTCTTAGTTTATTTGTTTCCCTCTGTATTTTGTTTTTGGAGGGGGAAGGAAGAGAATTTTTTTTTTTTTTCCGGATATCTTTTCCTACTCCTCGTCGTCACAATCTGTCTCCAGTTGTGATAGGCCGGGGAGTGGAAAATCCTCCACAGCCGTTAGTTTTGGTTGTGGTGTGGTGGATGGTGTAGGCGCTGGTGCTAGTTCTGAAGCGTTGGGTGGTGGTGGTGTTGGTTTTGCTGGTGGTGGTAGTGGTGTTGGTTTTGCTACTGTGCTGGGGTTGTTGCTGTTATAGTTGCTTCTGTTGTTGCTGCTACAGTTGTTGCTGCCATCTCTGCTACTGGTGGTGTTGATGGTTGTGTCACTGGGGTGGGTAGAAGAGGTGGCCTCAACCTTTTAGCCTGAGGGCAGAAAGCCCTTAGGTGGGTTCCTTCACCACAAACGACACACCTAGGTCTTCTGCCCTCGACAATTACCGTGAGGTGGCTGCCGTCAGTGAGGTCTATTACCTCTGGGATCTCCTCAATGCTTTTTTGGTCCGCTTGGATCAGGAGCTCCATCCCAGATCCGGACCAGTTTTCCTGCTTTTCTTTTGCTACTGCTATTATTTTCGTGTTGGCTTCGATGCCGGCGAGGACAGCCGCTATTAGCCAGGGAATTTCGATGGCCGGTGGAACGTGGGTCACCCTGACCTTTACGAGTCTCTGGCCACAATAGCTTGGGACGAGTGTGAGGTCGTCACTTTTTAATGGGGCCATGGAGTGTTCTCTAGCCTCCTCTGGTGTTTCAAAGAACACATCCACGGTTCCATACTTTTGCCCACGTCTGATGTGGGTTTTTCTTGCCTACACATGTCCCAAAGCTTTTTGGATTTGGGACTCGGATGCCCGTTCCACTCGGCGCGATTTTACATTTATTGTTCTATACGACACGGTGCACAGGCGCCGATGCTCCATTTTATTAGGTGGGGGGGGGGTGAGGCTGACCCTGTACCCATCTTTCTTTACCATTTGTTTGGCATTTTCTAAATCTTCTTGAGTTACCGTGAAGGCTTCGAATTGTTTTGCTACGATGGCGAAACTGAGGGTCGGTTTTATAATGTCATTGTTGTAGTTGTTGCTATCGTTAATATTAATTTTAGTTTCAGTCGTGGTGTTGGTGACGTCAGTCGTCTTTGGTGCGGAAGAGTCCATTTTGCTTGATTTCATTTCGACATCACGAGTTAATTTATTTTTTCTTCTTTTGTTTCTGTTGTCGCGGTGGTGGTGGGGGTGGGGGTTGTCGCGGTGGTGGTGGTGGTGGAGGCTTTAACACCTGCAGTCATTGGTAATGGCGGGAAATGAATGTCTGCCTGAGACAAATTTAAAATATTGCTACTGCTTATATTTTTTTTTGTGTTGGCAAACGTAGTAACATTTACAATGGTGGTGTCGGTGTGAGGTGTTATTTTGTGAGGAAGGCTTTCAGCTGCTTCGTGCAGAGGGGAATTAGCCATTTTTTTTCAAAGAAATTTTTGGATAATAATAAAAGTTAAAATTTTGGGCACAAGGCCCCAATCTTTTTGGGTGTCCTTTTCGGAAAACAATGTATGTGTGCTTATAAACAGTTAACAATAAAATTTTCCATAAATGGCAATTTTTAACAAACGGAAATAACAAACCTTTGCGGAGCTCACGATGATACGATTTACTACGTAGGTCGCCAATAATAATAATAATAATAATAATAATAATAATAATAATAATAATAATAATAATAATAAAGTACAGTATAAGATCAACATGTGACATAGACATGCTGATAGAAACAATCAAGCAAAAAGTGTCGGCCAAAGCTGCACGTATAAGGCGCTTTGAAAAACGATCTAGATTCTATAAGGACAATAATATGTTCAAAAACAACCAAAGAAACTTCTACAGAAAAATTGGTAAGTCAACAATAACTGCTAAATCAATACCACCCAAGGAGTAAGTGCAAGAATTCTGGGAAAAGATCTGGGCCGAAGAAAAAGTTCATAACATACATGCCCCATGGATAGACAGACAAATGAAAGAAACAGCTCACCTTGAAGAACAAACATGGGAAAATATAACAGTTGAACAGCTGCGCTTGGCTCTAAGAAAAACCAGCAAATGGAAATCCCCAGGAAAAGACAAAATACAAAACTTTTGGATAAATGCCTTCACAGAGTCTCATGAGCTGTTAGCCCAACTTTACAATGAAATAGTTAAGGAGCCAGAAAAGATACCATCATGGCTAGTTAACGGCATTACATTCCTGCTACCGAAGAATGATGAGACAAACAATCCCAAAAATTACAGACCGATAACCTGCTTGACCACAATGTATAAAATTTTAACATCAGTCCTAACTGAATACACATATGACCACCTGATAACAAATGACCTATTTCCCATTGAGCAGAAAGGGTGTAAACGAGGCTCATATGGCTGTAAGGATCAGCTTCTGGTTAACAAAATGATACTGGAAGATTGTCATAATAGACACAAAAATCTATCGATTGCTTGGATAGATTATAAAAAAGCATTTGATAGTTTGCCACACAGTTGGATTGAAAAATGTTTAGAGATTTTCAAAATATCCCCCGTTGTCAGGAGGTTTTTGTCATTCAGTATGTGGACATGGAGAACGACACTCCTTTTGAATAGTGAAACAAAATCACTGGAAGCTGGAGAAGTTAACATTAATTGTGGAATTTTTCAGGGTGACTCTTTATCACCGCTTTTATTCTGCATCGCACTTATACCATTAAGTAAAATGCTCAATGAAACAAAACATGGATATAGAGTCTATGACAAAACCATTAATCACCTGTTCTACATGGGTGACCTGAAACTATTTGCAAAAAATGATGAACAATTGCAAGGGCTATTTTCCACTGTGAAGCAGTTCAGTGATGACATTAAAATGGAGTTTGAACTGGATAAATGCGCCAAAGCAACGTTCACCAGAGGAAAGCTGCTGAAGAGTTCAGACATTAATCTTGATCGGGGGAACGTGATAAGAGAGCTTGATCAAGAACAAACTTACAAATATCTAGGTGTTTGTGAAGGAGACGGAATCAAGCACTCGACAATGAGGGAAAGGATAAGGAAGGAATGTTACCGCAGAGTCAGAGCAATCCTAAGAACGGAATTGAATGCAAGGAATAGGATCGATGCCATAAACACGCTTGCCATACCAGTAGTAACCTACAGTTACAATGTCATCAACTGGTCAAGCACAGAGATCCGTAGGCTCGATACAAAAATCCGAAAATTCTTAACCATGCACAGAATGCATCACCCTAAGGCAGACATAGATAGAATATATCTCCCTAGGAAAGAAGGAGGACGTGGGTTAATCCAGTTAGACATTGCGTTGAAAACTGCAACAATTGGATTATCCACATATTTAAGGGAATCACATGATTGGATGATCAAACTCGTTTTGAAACACGAAAGCACCAAAAGATCATATTCCATTACAAAAGATGCACAAAGATACAGTAATGGACTACAAATTTCAGAAGTCCCATTTACTGCTGAAATGGAAAACACAGAAAAAGCGAAGCAGGTAAAAGTAACTGCAAAGAAAGAACTGCTACAGAAACTGGCTAAGAAATGGCAAGAAAAGCCTCTGTATGGAAAATACCCAGAGCGAGCTAACAATCCTGATGTTGACAAAACTTTAACCCATCAGTGGTTGGCATCCTCTGGACTGAAATCGGAGACTGAAGGACTGATTATATCGGCACAAGATCAGTGTCTGCCAACAAAAAATTACCAAGCCAACATAATAAAAAATGGGTGCAGCCCATTATGCCGTGTATGCAAAAAACAACCAGAGACCATTGACCATATAATTTCAATGTGCAGTCCTATAGCTCCAACCGAATACCTAAACAGGCATGACAGAGCTGCACAATACATACATTGGATAATGTGTAAGCATTTTGACCTGCCCCATCAAAAGAATTGGTGGGAGCATCAACCACCTCCCATACTTGAAAAAGATCCCATCTCAATCTTGTGGAACTTTAGCATCCAAACAGACCGAAAAATAGATGCAAACAGACCTGATATAATATTGAAAGACTTTCAAAAGAGGGTATGCCTGCTAATTGATATGTCTGTTCCAATAGACAAGAATGTATCTATAAAAACATTTGAAAAATTGAGCAAGTATAAGGACCTGGAGATAGAAATTGGAAAAATGTGGAAAGTGAGATCTAAAACAATACCAGTGGTTGTAGGCGCTCTGGGAATGATACCTAAGGGGGCTAATGATTACTTATCGCAAATCCCAGGAAACCCGCGTATAGGAGATATACAAAAGATAGTACTAATGGGAACTGCCCATATACTAAGGAAGATTCTGTCAATATATGTACATCACAAGTCTAAACACTAAAGATGCATGTGTGAATATGTATGTTCTTTCTTGAACATGGCGGACCTTGTTGTCTCTTGAGGTCACTGGTTGTGACTTGGTGATAACTCGTATGAACATAAAGCAAGGTAAATGCAACTGTAATAATAATAATAATAATGTTTTCTTTATTAACCACAAGGGTTTACATAAAGTAGACATTAAGGACAGTACAGGACAATACAGGACAGTACAAATGGGCATTTACAGATACGTACTCAGAGTAGGCCCATTCACGCGGGCCATTCTTGCTTCTCTCACCCATCTTTCAACAAAATGCTGGGAAGAGAGCAAAGTCATATAAAGATACACAATGGGTCGTACATTGGGTCATACAGGAAATGATGCATCTTGTTATAAGCATGCACATATATAAACAATATAACCATACTCATACATATATACACACACATATATCTACAGACACATATATATATATATATATATATAAATGTACATCTATATATACATATATAGACATACGCATATACACATATATAAATTAAACGTGCAATATATTAAAAGTATAGATATAACGTCACATAGAGATATATAAAAATGAAGAAGGAGGAATGTGTATGTGTATGAGATAGTACACAGGAGAAGCATGAGATATACAGAACATATAATATGTGTTACAAGATGGAATATGTGGAGAATATGGACTCTCTATTGAAAATATACACATGCATGGGGGTGCATGGACCGGCCATACTGGGGTATGTCACTGTAGTTTAGGTATATCGTCCTATAGGTGTAATGCATTTGACTAAAAGTCATGGAATCTGGGTCAACCTGTCCCGGCTCAAGCGATGTTCTTGCCTAGGGTGACGTACAGAGTCGGGTGCATCCCGGGTTATTTCGGTTTACCCCACGGGGCCTATATAGTCATCAGCGTATAGTGTCTGATCCCTTGAACCCGTTTCGCCGCGCTGGTCGGCGCACGCTGAGCCGCGTGCCTTTAACCTGGGCTTCCGGTAGTGGTTTCGGCCATGTAGCCGGCCTTGTTAGGTGCTTCCGAGCGTTAGACGAGTGCTTCTCGCCGTCGAACAGATACACAAGATTTTCAACCGCCACACGGTGAAGTTTTCCTTCTCCACAGCACCTAACATGTCCCAAATGGGAAACCTCGACCATCAATCGCGGCGGCAGAATGACCGTCCATTGGAGCACGGAGGGACCCTCGCAAACCAGTCTTCCAAGCACAACCCGGCCATCGCGGCGGCCGCCACGCCCGCAGAAGACCATAGAATCCAACGCCGGGTGGAAATGAATGGCGGAGGAGAGACCAACGTGTTGGCGGAACAACACATTAGAATCGGGAGAGTGCCCTAGTAGATCAAGGGCCAGGCGCTCGAAATCAACAACATAACGACAGAACGTGCAACTGCAGAGCGGGCACGCAGTAGTCCCTGCAGTGTAGATGACTGACGAAGGGCCTGGTATATAGATGTGTGGTTAGCACACACAATATAAAGCGCACCTACATCGGCGCAACATCCACGACCTTTAAATCGCGGATGTATAACCACACAAACTCTTTCAAGGACCAGAGTAAGAGGCAGGCTACTAGGCTGGCGGACCTGGTGTGGGACTTGACTGGAGTATCGTTCGGCACGCTATTGCATACTCGGCTGGAAACAGAAAGTATAGGCTATGCCTATACGAGGCCATGGAGATGGTCAGACTGAAGGATGATGCGGTCAACCTGAAATCGGAAATAATCATGACGTGCAGACACCAGAGAAGGTGCACATTCTCCGCATGGAATCCACCGGGAAGCCCAAGCTAAATGCATGCGGCGGAGCGTGAACCGACCAGAGCGGTGAAACGGGTTCAAGGAATCAGACACTATACGCTGATGACTATATATACAAGGTGGGGTAAACCGAAATAACCCGGGATGCATACACGACTCTGCACGTCACCCTAGGCAAGAACATCACCTGAGCCGGGACAGGTTGACCCGGATTCCACTGACTTTAAGTCAAATGCATTACACCTATAGGACGATATACCTAAACTACAGTGACATACCCCAGTATGGCCGGTCCATGCACCCCCATGCATGTGTATATTTTCAATAGAGAGTCCATATTCTCCACATATTCCATCTTGTAACACATATTATATGTTCTGTATATCTCATGCTTCTCCTGTGTACTATCTCATACACATACACATTCCTCCTTCTTCATTTTTATATATCTCTATGTGACGTTATATCTATACTTTTAATATATTGCACGTTTATTTTTTATATGTGTATATATGTATGTGTATATATAGATGTATATATATGTGTGTGTAGATTTATGTGTGTGTATATATGTATGTGTATGGTTATATTGTTTATATATGTACATGCTTATACCAAGATGCATCATTTCCTGTATGACCCATTGTACGACCCATTGTGTATCTTTATATGATTTTGTCTATATATCCTATTTGTATATATATATGTATATATCTTTATAGGCTTGCGTTGGCCTGTATGTGAATATGCGCATATTTATAAGAGTATATATGAGCCAGTGTGTGTGTGTGTGTGTGTGTGTGTGTGTGTGTGTGTGTGTGTGTGTGCAAGCACACAAAGTAGCGAAAGGGCTTGTTTGTGTGTGTATATATATATATGTGTATATGTATATATATGTATGTATATATATATGTGTGTGTGTGTGTATGTGTGTATATATATGTATATATGTGTGTGGGTGTGTGTGTTTGTGAGCGAGTCTGTATCTGTGCCTGTATATGGGCATGTAGGCAGGCGTCTGTGTATGCGTATGTCTATGGGTTTTTTTATATGTTCTCCTTAAGTGTGTGTGTATAGCGGGAGTCTCTGCGTACGGATGTTGTTATCTATGTGATTGTGTGATTGTGTGTGTGTGTGCGTGTGTGTGTGTGTGTGTGCGTGTGTGTATATGTGTGTGTGAGTGCGCGCGTGGACATGTGAACTACCAAACCCAGTAGTAAATCATCGAAGTGTGGCAGAAAGGGACAGCTGATGGTCAGTAGAATTCACACCTGTTGGTCAGATTTACGATGACGTAGAAAAGCAGCAGCCAATAACAGGACACGCGAAGAGGATGTTTTTGACGCTCACACCTCAGTGAAAGATTTTGCTCCGAATCATTAGACGTGTCCGTCGAACCTGCGGGTCCAGAATCAGACAGATCCACACAATGACCGCGTCTCGAGTTGTTGGCCGGCGAAACAATTGTAACACACAATAAATTGAGTTCAGACGCATCAATGATTTTTCGTTTTATATCATATATATATTGTTATACTTTGGGAGGGTCATGTTGCCAATAAGAAACACACGCACCAGTTGCTTTCACTTCAATTTATTGTAATAAATTTATAATAAATTTATAAATTTATAAATTTCTCGTTGGTTGGTTGGTTCCACAACCAGATGGTTGTTTATATATTGTCATAGTTCTTTCTTCACACACTCTGTGACCTCTTCAGTGACTGGGGATTCCTTTCTTTGTTTCTGTGCCTCTCCTTTGTTCTGTGCTACGCCATTTTGTTTCTGTGTGTGTGTTGTGTGCTCAGTCTGCGCATGCGCCACATCCGGTAGTCTGTGTGTGTTTATGTTCATTTATTTATTTGTTTATTTACATGTTACTGGTTGGTTGTGTGTTCTATGTGTGTGTGTGTTTTCATTTTGTCCTTAATTGTAAGTTGTGATGTTGCTGTTCCACTCATATTTTCTATTTAATTTTGGTTGTAATTCTTTTATGTTTATTGCCTCTGTTATTTGTCTAAACATTGCGTCTTTTCTGTGTGTAGATTCTATTTTTATATCATGTTCTCTAATTTACCCTTGTGTTCTATTTTAGCATGTTGGTAGAGTACAGATGATTCTTTACTATCTTGAAGGTCTCGCCAGTGTTCATTTATCCGTTCCCCTACACTACGAGCTGTCTCACCTATGTACACTATATTTTTGTCTCTACATTGTCCTTCAGTACATCTTATGCTATACACTACATTTCTAGTTTTACAGTTAATATGGGAGCTTATTTTACAGGTTATACATTTCTTATCTATACATGAGGGTTTTTGAAAAGGGTATGTCTTGCTAATAAGTGTTTTTACGGAGGTACCTGGACTTTCTACTATCTTAATATTGAGTTTATGTTTATCTAGTGCCCTTCTAAATTTGTAGATAGATGGAACGGGTGGACCAGAGCCATACGGACACCCGAAAACCACGATGAACTGAAGAAAATGATTGCACATGCGGTAGGGGCCAGCATAAAACTAACCCTTAAGGAACATATGCTCAAATTTAATGGAAAAACATATGCCCAAGAGTAAGGAGCAGCCATTGGTGTTAGCATTGCAGGCGACATAGCTAACTTATTCATGGTATGGTGGGGGACAGTAGACTTAAACTTAAACTTAAAGAACAATTAGAAGACCCCTTAACCCTGATAATGTACTCCCGCTACTTTGATGATATAAACATCGTAGTTAAGACACCCCCACTAGAGAACAGTCAGGAACTAGAGAAAAAACACAATGGAAAGCATCCAGCCAATAGCTAACTCCATCCACCAGAGCATTAGAGTTACTATAGACTACCCAAGTAAACACCCCAACCATCGATTACCTGTACTAGACACAGAGCTCTGGTTAGATACCATTAATAACAAAAAACAAATCCTCCATTCCCATTATGCCAAACTCATGACTTCCAAACATCTGATCCACCGAAACACGGCCGTTTCGGACCATACCAAAATCAACATACTGAATGCGGATTTGGTACGGGTGATGAGAAATGTGTCCGGCATGTGCAACCCCGAAGATCTAGAGAGACACATACAACACTTCATCCACCGTATGCAGTTCTCTGGCTACAATGAGAGAGATAAAATCAGAGTGTATAGAGGAGCCAGAACCAAATGGGAAAAAATGGTAAATAATGACATAAATGGGACCTGCCCCTTGTATAGGAGCAAATTTTGGAATAGAATAGAAAGAACTAGGAACAAGGCTAATAGAATAAACTAATGGTATGATAGCAATAAATACCAGAGTGTAATGTTCATCGATACAACCCATAGAGGTGAATTAGCCTACAAATTTAGAAGGGCCCTAAATAAACATAAACTCAATATTAAGATAGTAGAAAGACCAGGTACCTCCGTAAAAACACTTATTAGCAAGACATACCCTTTTCAAAGACCCTCATGTATAGATAAGAAATGTATAACCTGTAAAATAAGCCCCCATATTAACTGTAAAACTAGAAATGTAGTGTATAGCATAAGATGTACTGAAGGACAATGTAGAGACAAAAATATAGTGTACATGGGTGAGACAGCTCGTAGTGTAGGGGAACGATTAAATGAACACTGGCGAGACCTTCAAGATAGTAAAGAATCATCTGTACTCTACCAACATGCTAAAATAGAACACAAGGGTAAATTAGAGAACATAGAAATAAAAAATAGAATCTACACACAGAAAAGACGCAATGTTTAGACAAATAACAGAGGCAATAAACATAAAAGAATTACAACCAAAATTAAATAGAAAATATGAGTTGAACAGCAACATCACAACTTATAATTAAGAACAAAATGAAAACACACACACACATAGAACAAACAACCAACCAGTAACATGTAAATAAACAAATAAATAAATGAACATAAACATACACAGACACCCAGATGTGGCGCATGCGCAGACTGAGCACACAACACACACACAGAAACAAAATGGCGTAGCACAGAACAAAGGAGAGGCACAGAAACAAAGAAAGGAATCCCCAGTCACTGAAGAGGTC
>OZ024742.1:364243376-364248376 GCA_964016885.1 Eledone cirrhosa | reverse complement strand
AAAATGATGTTTCGCGGCTTTTTGATCGGCTAATTAATTTTTTCTATGGCACGGAAATGGAGTATTTCCATTTCGAATCAAAACTTTTCACTAAAATCGGGCAATTGGACTGATCAAATTCACATTCATGCCAGTTTTTACAAATCCATAATTAGAAATGTGGCGAAATCGAATGACCAGAAGGTATAAAAATAGTAATTCAAATGTATTTACTTATCATACCAACAAAAATACTTAGATATTTTGTATACCTGGGGCCCGTCAGGGCCAGGTAATGTTAATCGCCAACATTGTTATCTGTTGTCCTTTTGTGAAAGTATTGGTGGTTCATGTCGGCTCTAATGATCTGAATCCTCGTCGCACCGTTGGCACTACAAAGCTGTGCAAAGTAATACAATAATTTTTGCCCAAGTATTTTTTATTAATCATTTATTTGTAAATTAAGGACAAAGTGCCCATTCGAGGCACAAAACCGGAAAAACAGGGGAAGAGTCTCTTTGCAAGGCTACAGAAAATAGCGGAAAAGCACCACTGTACACCCATTTTCTACAGTGGTGTCATTCCACGTCCACAAAGTGTAATTGAAAATAAAAATGACTTGGGCAAGAGAAATTCTCGTTTGTAAAAGTTTAATTACTGCATGAAAGAAATGATTCAAAAATTGAACTTGCCCAATCTTCACAACATTGAAAATTGGTCAAAATTTGACAAATCTGACTTCAAACCAGATATGATTCATTTGAACAATGTTGGAAATCTTAAATTGACACAAATTTTTGCCAATGTTTTTGCCACCTGATCCTTGTTCTATGGCTGACTGAATAATTTTGTGACTTAATAAAATGTCATCATACTAGTAATGCACAATGGTCATTTTTAAATTTAAATTTTATTAAATAGTTGTTGCTTGCATTGCCTTAAAATAGTAACAAGAATGTACACATACTTTTTAAAAATACATCATTATCAGTCAAATCAGTCAAATGTCACTAAAAGCCAGGTGGTCGATAACAACTTCTATAAGATTAGTTACATGCTCACACATTGGATCACCTCTCATCAATGGCATTGGGTGTCTGAGATAATCGTGGAGATAACTGATGAAGTCACAAATGAAGTGATGGTCTTCCAGTGTGAACAACTCCTTATATCCATTGATATATGTGATGGCTTCCGATTCATAGGTGCATTTTATGAGGAATTCCATGCATCCGATTTTCAGTGATTCAATGGGCATTTTATCAGAGATGATAAGGTATTTGACCACGTTTTGCTTTGTAAGTAAATTGGAGAGAATCACTGCAGTCAAAGTCATTTCTTTGCATGGGTTTTTGTCCATTCTAAAAAGTTAAAATGATAAAGTATTACTACTATATAACTTACATCTATTGTTGTAACACCATTGAAATGCACAAGTTTCACCAATTCACTATTATGCACTAATCATCTCAAATGCATTCATGATTTACTAGCTTTGTCATTAAGCCAGTTGCCTCAACTAGATTGCAATTATACTCAAAAGAACTTTAAAATGTCAATCACTTGTCAGTAATTCACTATGATCATTTAATTATTAGATAGTTGTTGCTTGCATTGCCTTAAAAAATAGTAGACCAGATAGAAAAATGCGTACAGCAAAAAAAAGTAATATTGTTGGAATATAAACCTTTAAAAATACAGGACAAGAAACTAAAATAAAACTTTAAAAGAATAGGACAAGAAACTAAGATAAAACTTTAAAAGAATAGGACAGGAAACTAAGATAAAACTTTAAAGAATTGGACAAGAAATAAAAAAATTTACAATAATATTAGTGGCAAACTTTTTTTATTCGTTTCCTGTGCTATGCCCCAGTATCTTCTTGATTAGTGTATAATAATTGTCATGCTCTCATTGTGCGTTGCTCCTGAGCGGTTGGTTCTGGTTGGGATTGGTTGGCTTAGCAGTTCTGCTCCGTCAGAATGACCATTGCAAGAAAAATTGGCCGATGCAGCTGCAGATCTCCTCCAAGAATGCACTTCTGGTCCCGCAACACCAGACGAAGATGCAGAAGACGACCGGGACAAGATGTCGACTCTGACCACCGACTACGGCACCTCCCTCAACCACCGGTCCTCCCTCCCTCTGTCCCGTCATCCCTCCAGTCCTCCTGCCCCCCCCCCCCCTTCCTGTACCAAAAAGATGTGGCACGCATTCATCTGGACTGCCGGACTTGAACTCAAGAACAAGATGCAAGGAGAAGATGGACGGGTTGGTCAAGATCAAGGATGAGCGGGACGACAAGACCGTCCGCTGCTGCTCAAGATCTGTGCTCATGGGCCCATGGGTCCATTCACATTATGCATGACACATGAGGCGTGTCGCCGAATGATGAAATAGGGGTATGGTTATGGCCCAATTGCTGTTCAAACCAGGATCAGATGATCCCCCCTGTCTGACGACGACCTCTGAATGTGGTACCCAGAACCTATGAATGTGGAACTCGATTTTTTACCAATAAAAATTTTGCCACTAATATTATTGTAAAATTTTTTATTTCTTGTCTAATTCTTTAAAGTTTTATTTTAGTTTCTTGTCCTGTATTTTTAAAGGTTTATATTCCAACAATCTTACTTTTTTTTGCTGTACGCATTTTTCTATCTGGTATATATATGTATATATTTTTTCTTATATATATACATATATATGTATATATATATATATATATTTATATATATATACATATATATATATATAGAGAGAGAGAGAGAGATAGATAGATAAGTTATTCCGGGTTGAATCGGAGGTAACCACAGTAAGTAAGGTACTCAATACATAGCATATATATATATATATATATATATATAGTGTTAATATAGATGAGATTCTACAGGACTAGAACTGTTTCATTCTTTAGAAATCATCAGGAATCTGGCCCGATTCTGATGATTTCTATAGAATGAAACAGTTCTAATCATGTAGCATCTCATCTATATTAAAACTATATATATATATATATATATATATATATATATATATATATATATATATATATAATAGGGTGGTCATTTTCCGAAAGTTAACATTTTGCAGCTCCCACAACCTAACAATGTTCCAATCCTGAAGGATACGGGGTGCAAAATTTCACCTCAATCGGACAATTGTTAGGCGACCCTCAAACGCCTTGAATTTGGAACATAGTATACGCAATGGTTAATTCTGTTCAAAAGCGGGATACTGTTCCCTATCTCGACCATTTTCTTTTCTCTTCTTAGAGAAATTTATGTGGACACAGCCAGGCAAACCCAGCAAATGTTTAAAAACGTTCTGAATCAAATTTACCAATAGTTAATTTGAAAAATTCCTGAAATAATATGAAACACTTAAGAAATATTAGGTTTTCTTAACAAAGCACACAACCTCTATTAGAGAAACGCATTTTTATTTACAAATAATTTCTATTGTATCAAAAACATAATGTAAACACTGACGACCGAATATTGAACATTATTTTGTGGCAGTATCGGTAGAGGGTCGGACGCCATGCTTTCCAGCATAGTTACGTCCCTTTACGATCTGAGTTCAAATCCCGCCGAATTTGACTTTGCCTTTCATCCTTACGGGGTCGATAAAATAAAAGTACCAGTAATGTACTGGGTAATTGCTGGCCTTGTGCCTAAAGTAGAAACAATTATTTTGATCAGCACAGAGTTACGCCCCTTTATGATCTGAGTTCAAATCCCGCCGAGGTTAACTTTGCCTTTCATCCTTACGGGGTCGATAAAATAAAGTACCAGTAATATACTGGGGTAAATGCTGGCCTTGTGCCAAAAGTAGAAATAGTTATTTTGATTGACAGTATCGGTAAAGGGTCGGACGCCATGCTTTGCAGCAAAGAGTTACGGCCCTTTACGATCTGAGTTCAAACCCCGCCGAGGTTAACTTTTCCTTTCATCCTTACTAGGGCGATAAAAAAAGTACCAGTAGTGTACTGGATAATTGCTGGTCTTGTGCCAATGTAGAAACAATTATTTTTGCATAAGAGAGGATTTAGTGGCAGTTGGGTATGTTTTCAGTAACGATCTGTAAAACAAATTGTTTCTCAGTTTCATCTTTTGTAATCCTGAGTGAGTTTGACACCTCTTTCTGCACCATTCACAACAACTGTCTTCTGAAAAATTTTAAGTCCTCTTTTGTAACCAGGAATATCAGTGCTGATAGAAAACCTCGTGAAGAAAATGTTGTACCAGGAATTACAAAAGACAAAAACTCCTTTTCTTATTGCTCTCCTTGTTCTCCTTGCTCTCATTTTCCTAGTGCTCTCCTTGCTCTCCTTACTCTCCTTTTCTCATTGCTCTCCTTGCTCTACTTGCTCTACTTGCTCTACTTGCTCTACTTGCTCTACTTGCTCTACTTGCTCTCCTTTTCACACTGCTCTCCTTGCTCTATTTGCTCTACTTGCTCTACTTGCTCTCCTTTTCTCATTGCTCTCCTTGCTCTACTTGCTCTACTTGCTCTACTTGCTCTCCTTTTCTCATTGCTCTCCTTGCTCTCCTTGCTCTCCTTGCTCTACTTGCTCTACTTGCTCTCCTTTTCTCATTGCGCTCCTTGCACTCCTTGCTCTCCTTTTTACATTGCTCTCCTTGCTCTCCTTTTGTCATTGCTCTGCTTGCTCTACTTTTCTCCTTGTTCTCCAATTCTCATTGTTTATATACAAATACAATGAGAAAAGGGGAGCAAGGAGAAATATGAAAGCAAAGATAGTGAGGAGAGTATATATATCATATATACACACACACACACACACACACACACACACACACACACACACACATATATATATATATATATATATATATATATATATATATATATATATATATATAACTCAATACCGAGTACTTGTTTCTCTCAGCTATCAACCACATACTGATACATGTATATTGTGGTGGCCCTTACCAATAGGTAATTTTCCGAAAATTAAAATGTTCCTGCTCTCACACCGAAAGATAGGTGTTTGC
>OZ024742.1:364175876-364240876 GCA_964016885.1 Eledone cirrhosa | reverse complement strand
TGTTTATAATATATATCCGTGGTAATGGTTATGTCGTTTTTGATTACCATTATATCTAGGAATGGTAATTTGGTGCTACTCATCTCTTGTGTGAATTGGAGAGAAGGGTGTAGGTTATTCAGGAGGATATTGAACTCATCCAGAGTATCTAGAGATTCTGTCCAGATGATGAAACAGTCATCAAGGTATCTCTTCCAAGATTTTTCAATGTACTTTCTAAAATCAATTCTATATTTTTCCTCTATTTCTTGGTAGAGTTGTTGTTCTAAGTATCCCATTACAGAGTTCGCGACAACGGGAGCAAACTTCGTTCCCATCGCTGTGCCTCTAATTTGGATGTAATTCTTTCCATTGAAGAAGAAAGTGTTGTTTTGCAGAATAAGTTTGACTGCGTCTAATATAAATGGCGCTGTGAATCTGGTCGGAATCACTTCTCTATGATTTTCCACCCAGTATTTAACCGCCTTTATTCCTAAATCATGTGTAATGTTGGTGTAAAGGCTTACCACATCAAAACTAAGTAGAAGTGAATTCGTTTCCGTGGTTTTGGGAAGATGGGACAGGAAGTCGATATCATCCCGGATGAAACTGGGTATGTGAATACATAGTGGTTTCACAATAATGTCAACAAAATTGCTTAGACGGTGGGTAGGGCATGTTGGACCAGCTATAATAGGTCTAAGTTTTAAGCCTTTTGGGTGTAGTAATTTAATGTACTCACTGTTTTGTTCTTTTACTGCCAGTTGTATTTCTTTTGACTTATGAACTTTCGGTAGGCCATACAGGTTGCTGGGTTTTGGCTCAAAATTGGTGATGTAGTCTCTTTCCTTATCAGTAAGTGAGTTGTGTTATTTTGAAGCCAGGTTGTTGATCTTCTTCATGATGTTGTGGTCTATATTTGACGGTATTTCATGATAGAATGTTGTGTCTTTCAGTTGTTCTTCAACCAAATCTTTGTAGTATTCAGCATCCATCATAACAACTGCACCCCCTTTATCTGCTTGTTGAATTATTATTGTTTTATCATTTTCTATACGTTTAAGTGCAGACATTTCTGATTTGTTAATGTGTGTCCTAACATTAGTATTACGTCTAAGAGGAAATTTAGACAGGATGTCAATGTATTGGTCGAGATAGATATTTCTTCCTTTTGGCGGAGTGAAATTTGATTTATTCTTTACTATGATTCATCACTCATTACTTTTATCAGCGAAGAATTCTACAAGTTGTTATTTTCGACAGAATTCTTGGGTATCCTCCTTCAGTTCTTGGTGGTTGACGGTTGGAGTCGGTGTGAATTTCAGTCCTTTTGACAGAATTTGCATTTCATCATTGTCAAGATCTCTTTTGGATAAATTAATTATTTTAGGATCTACGTGTACAGTTGTTTTGGGTATGTTTCCTCCTGGAGTTTTTCTTTTTCCGGTTTTTGTTGTCCTGACGTTAAAAAATGGATTTTTCTCTGTTCAGGATTTATATTCCTGTTGGTGTTCGCTTGATGAACTTTTGGTCGTGATATTATATTTAGTTTCGTTATGTTTTTTGTCCTATTTTTGGTTTTATGTATATTATTTTTCCATTTCTTGTTAGCATTATTTTTAACAATCTGGGGAAATGACCTAGGTTTGCTTTCAGGTTTAGATCGTTTTTTCGCCCAGTTTCTTGTGGGTAATCCCTGTTGAGATCTTGAGAGTGATCTGGTTATTCTACAGTATTTGTCCCCGTTCCTTGTGGGTAGTCTCTGTTGAGATCTTGAGAATGATCTCCTGGTTTTCCTACTTCTCGTAGTCTGGTCAAAGGAATAACTATCGTGTTTGTGCTTTTTGTTCATGGTGTGTGCGTTAGGGTGTTTTTGTAGAAAAAGCGAAGAGTTCTTACCGTAGTCGTCTTTGATTCAAGGTAATGTAAGTGTTTGTGTTGCCACGTGTTCGGTCGTATGTTGTGTTGGTGAGATTGTCCACTTTTAATGCTTTTTCTCTTTACCATAATCTGCAGCATATTCGTCGAGAAATAATTGTTTCTGCTGCTATAACTTTCTTGATTTGCTTTCTTCTTTTGAGGTATCTCTGATCCATAGTTCTCGTAGTTTTTCAGCTATATTACCAGTCGTTAGCTTTGAAATTTTGACTTCAATTTGGTCATCAAAGGCTTTGTAGCGGCATTGTTTACATTGAGAAATGGAGATGTCGGTTCTGAATTTTGTCAATGTAAGTTCCCATCGGAGTTTTGTTTCTTCTTCTGGTTCTCCTACAGTTTCTGTAATTAGGTATTTACGAGGGAGTATGGGTGCCGTTAGAGAGAGCCATTTCGAATGTGTTTCGACATATTTTTCGCATTTGTATGCTTGTTTGTTTTCTTATGTTAAGAAATTTTTTCCATGTCTTCCACATTTCTTTTCTTCTTTGATGTGTTTTGTTTTCCAAATTTCTTTCGTTTAGTTCTGACATCCAAGGTGGTTGTGGTAGGCTTTCTCTTGTATCTTTGATAACTGTTGGTATAATTTCAGCTAAATTCTTAATTTCGGAGTTTATATGTTCAGTTATAAGTTTTCCGTCTGTAGATTGTTTTTCTATTTTCTTTAAAATAGAGGATTGTGTGTCCATCATCATGATAAGTGTTGATAATTTCGATGATGTCTCCTTTAGAATTCTTTCTGATTCTGTTTATTCCATTTGTTGCTTTCCAGACATGTTGGCATATACACAATATAAATATAAATATATATATATATAAATAAATATACACGGGTGTGTATGATTGTGTATAGAAGATTATATTAATAAAAGGAATTCCAACTTTGTCTGCTTTACTCGTTTTATTTACAATCCTTTAAAATGTATAATGGTATTAGAATGAAATAGTATGGTAGAATATTAGATGTTAAGTGTTAATTGAACAAGTACTTTCCTGCTTTCGCAATCTTCAGGTTCACATTCTGTGGTGACAGTCAAGTTTGCAATTTTCAACTGTAATGAGATGGGTAAAGTTTGTGCTTTATATACAGTCCGTCAGATACACCTGAGTAACCATCTATCAACATGTGGTCAGAGAGTATTTATAATATTTCCATTCTACAAATTACACACCCAAGTGAAATCAAGAGAAAAATCAAAGAAAAGAATTTTATGAATAAATTCCAACCCAAGCTAAATGAACAATAATAATGGGGTATTACTCCTACTATGACTATGACTACGACCATGTCATGTCGACTACCAGCACTAACAACAACAACAATAATAATAATAAAAGTGATGTTGATGGTGATGATTACTGTTCTCGGTATGGTGAACTAACTGGTGTGTAACCACTTCTATATATATATATATACACAGGAAAATAGTCAGGACCCCGACGGCTGGGCTCAAGCCGTTTCGACGGGTATTTCTGGACGTCGAAACGGTTTGAGCTCTGCCGTCGGGGTCCTGACTCTTTTCCTATTACCCACTCTAGTGCCCAAAGTATCGAGTACTCTGGTGCGTTATGGTCCACCTGGTTTCTTACCACATTTCCTTCGTTATATATATATATATATATAGTAATAATAAATGTGAAGACTAAAATTCGAAGATTTATATATTGTATGTATGTGTATTTGGTTGATATCAATAATGACTATTGTCTTTGCAGTGTCGACTAAAGTACCAGTTTCTCAAGCAGAAACATTTGAGGAAGATAATTAGAGAGAGCAAAAGTTAAAATTAAATGTTTGTCATTCAGAAAAAAAAAATTAGATGTATCATTGCCAATTCTGAGTGTGGCAAAATATGTTTTTAGTAGTGTCGTTCTGTATGTATGTATGTTACGTATATAAGTGTGTGTCGACTATGTATATGTGCGGGAGGTTCTACATTTATATGTGAAAACCTGTGTGAAAACACACACAGACATTCACACACACACATATACACTGAATTGTGTATACATGTGTATATAAAACGCTGAAATAGTAACTCAGTGAGCACTCTGTAGCACATATGGACACGGTGTACGTGTGTACGTATGTACGTGTGTGTATGTGTGTCTGTCCAGATATGTTTTCCATCTATATACAATATTACATTATTACACCTGCAAACAAAATGAGATTCGTAGATTTTACAATGGATAAGATTTCGCTGTAATAATTGTCACGTTTTTTTACTGTTTTAAAAATATTTTAATCAGAATTAGTTGGAACGAAAGAGGAAGACATATTAACAAGATGGCGACTGAGGCCTTAAATGAAACAAACGTAAACGTCGTTATGGTGTTTACATCCTCTGTTATCTCTATAGATTGTTGGATTTCTCTTGCTGCTGTTGTTGTTGTGGTTAATGTTGTTATAGTTGTAGTTGTTGTTGTTGTTGTTGTAGTTATTGTCGTAGTTGTAGTTGTTTTTATTGTTGAAGTTGTTATTGTTATTGTTGCTGCTGTCCTTGGTGGTATTGTTAATGTAGTTAATGTAGTCATTGTCGTAGTTGTTGTAGTTGTTATATACATATATATATATATATATATATATATATATATATATATATATATATATATATATATATATATATATAGGAACGAGTAGGACCCCGACGGCTTGAGCTCAGCCGTCGGGGTCCTACTCGTTCTTATTACCCACTCTACTACCCTAAGTATTGAGTACTTTGGTGCGTTATGGTCCACCTGGTTCCTTACCACATTTCCTTCGTTATATACATATATATATATATATATATATATATATATATATATATATATATATATATATATATATATATATATATATATTAGAAAGTGAGGTTTTTTTTACAAATTGAAAAATAACCGAGGTGTCCTACACGAGTGAAAGTATAAAGAAAAAGAGATGAAATCGAAAATACAACTGGAGTCTTATTTTTAAAACATATATATATTTATTTGGTTCCTTTACCTGTTTCGCAGTTCTTCTGCTTTTCAAAAGTAGAGTTGAGATGGAGGGTCTGTGGTTTTTCTCATATATACTGTATATATATATATATATATATATATATATATATATATATATATATATATATATATATATATATATATATATATACGTTATTCCGGGTTGAATCGGAGGTAACCACAGTAAGTAAGGTACTCAATACATAGCAGAGTATAAAAGTTTTAATATAGAAGAGATTCTACAGGACTAGAACTGTTTCATTCATTAGAAATCATCAGGAACTGGGTATCAAAAAATATTAAATACCATTTTTATTTTGGGTATCAAAAAATAATAAATACCATTTTTATTTTTTGATACCCAGATTCCTGATGATTTCTAATGAAAGAAACAGTTCTAGTCCTGTAGAATCTCTTCTATATTAAAACTATATATATATATATATATATATATATATATATATATATATATATATATATATATATACTGTATATGCATATATATACATATATATATATATATATATAACATGTCAACTGACTGTCTTCCCTTGTTGCCTCTAAATTCAATTCTGTAGAATTGTTTGTTATTGTTGTTGTCAATTCCTACTATTGCTGGCACTGTTTTGTTGTTGTTATTGTATTGTTGTTGTATTGTTGTTGTATTGTTGTTGTTGTATTGTTGTTGTTGTATTGTTGTTGTTGTATTGTTGTTGTATTGTTGTTGTATTGTTGTTGTATTGTTGTTGTATTGTTGTTGTTGTATTGTTGCTGTATTGTTGTTGAATTGTGTTTGTATTGTTGTTGTATTCTTGTTGTCGTATTGTTGTTGTATTGTTGTTGTATTGTTGCTGTATTGTTGTTGTATTGTTGTTCTATTGTTGTTGTATTGTTGTTGTATTGTTGTTGTATTGTTGTTGTTGTATTGTTGTTGTATTGTTGTTGTATTGTTGTTGCTGTAATGTTGTTGTATTGTTGTTGTATTGTTGTTGTTTAATTGTTGTTGTATTGTTGTTGTATTGTTGCTGTATTGTTTTTGTTGTGTTGTTGTTGTTGTATTGTTGCTGTATTGTTGTTGTATTGTTGTTGTATTGTTGTTGTATTGTTGTTGTAGTTGTTGTTGATTTGTTCTTGTTTTTCTTGCAAATGTTGTTATTCTTGCAGTTTTTCTTTTTGTTGTTTTCCATATGTTGTTGTTGTAGTTGCTGTTTCGTAATCATGTCTTCCATGTTTGTTCTAGTTGTTATATATTTACTATATTAGCTTCTGTCTTACTTGCCGTCGGCTCCCCTTCCCAACTAGCTGTGAAAAAATATTCTAACACTGATTGCTGTCTTAAATATTTTATTTAATATTACTTCTCTATAATGACGTCTTCTTCTTCTTCTTCTTCTTCTTCTTCTTCTTCTTCTTCTTCTTCTTCTTCTTCTTCTTCTTCTTCTTCTTCTTCTTCTTCTTCTTCTTAGTAGTAGTAGTAGTAGTAGTAGTAGTAGTAGTAGTAGTAGTAGTAGTAGTAGTAGTAGTTTTTACTCTATCCAAGGTTGTTTGTTGTTGCTTTCCATTTATAAATGTTTTTATTTTTTGTGATTTAAATCATGACTGTAGACTGTGTGGTGGTGTTAATGTCAGTAGAGGAGGGGAGTAGGGATAGAAGTAGGTGAGATGTTGTGGAGGTAGTGGGGGAGGATAGAAATATACCCTGCCAAGATTCTGTTACACCCAAACACTGGACCCGGCATTAGAGATCTATACAGTTATTGTATAGATACCTGCATGTCCCACATTCTTTCACACCCTCTCTCCCTCACTCTCTTTATATATATTGATATATATATATATATACATATATATTTATACATACATACATATATATATATATATATATATATATATATATATATATATATATATATATATATATATATATATATATAGGAAAATGTTCAGGACGCCGACGGCTGAGCTCAAGCCGTTTCGACGGCTGTTTCTGGACTCCATAAATAGCCGGCGAAACGGCTTGAGCTCAGCCCTCAGGGTCCTGAATCTTTTCCTATAACCCACTCTACTACCCAAAGTATCGAGTACTCTAGTGCGTTATCGTCCACCTGATTCCTTGCCACACACTCTTCATTATATATATATATATTAGAAATTGAGGTTTTTTTACAAAAAGAAAAAAAAACGAGGTGTCCTACACGAGGGAATATATAAGGGTAAAAATGAAATTGAAAATGCAACTGGAGTCTTTTTTTATGAGAATATATATTTATTTGGTTCCTTTACCGGTTTCGCAGTTCTTGTGCTTTTCAAAAGTAGAATTGAGATGGAGTGTCTGTAGTTTTTCTCACATCTGGTTGATGTTTGAATGTTATTTCTGTCTTATATGGAAAAAAGTGGCTCGAAATGCTTGGTTTTTAGAGAAGTAATTAGGTTGGTTGGTGAATAAGTATAATAAATTTCGGGCTAGTTCGTGTTACAAAGTTCTTATTACATTTGCCTTCAAAAAAAGCGTTGTTTTTTCATATATGAGAGATGTTTGGTCGGTTGATGCACTCACGTGAATAAGCACATCAGCTTTCGCGCCAGTTTGTGTTTGAATTTCTTTTTACTTTAAAAAAGGTGGCTCACGAAGGCTTTTTTTTATAAATCTAATTTGATTGTTTATAAATGAAATTATGACTGTCACGTGAACAAGTACATTAAATTTCGCGCCCGTATTTTGGAATTGTTTTTGTAGCAGTAGTGTTTGGCAAAAAATTCTCTAAATGGCTACAAAAACAATTCCAAAATACGGGCGCGAAATTTAATGTACTTGTTCACGAAATTTAATGTACTTGTATGCAAATACAAATTAGTGTACTCGCCCATCTGCTCGCTAAACATTAAGAATTATCGACACACTTCAACTAACAATCCATCCATGACTGTAACATATTTTCAGCCAGAAATATATTTTCATTATTTTACATATTTACCTTTCCTAAGATTACCAATATTTAAGAAGACCAGGATCATTCGCTTCAGAAAAGAATCAATCAACAGTTCAATGACTCAGTCTTTCCATTACAGGTATTGTCTGTTGGTCACAACACCTGTCAGATTGAGCCTCGTTAATAAAGTATTTTGCTCGGAAACACAATGCAACACAGATTAAGCGACGTGACCTGTCGATTTTAACTACTACACCCCAATCTGCCGACTACACACTCGCATATATATATATATACGTGTGTGTTTTTGTGTGTGAGAGTGTCTGTATGACTCTCTCTCTCTCTCACACACACACACACACACACACACACACACACACACACACACACACACACACACACACACACACACACACACACATATGCACATATATATATGAACTTATATGTATATATATACATACATAAACACACACTCACACACACAAGTATATATATATATGTATATATATATATATATATAAATGTATGCGTGTGGGTGTTTGTGGAAACTGAGGAAAAAAATCGGATGTTATAGAAAAATAAATAACTATATTTAGCGAAGAGAATTTTAACCCTAAGGGGAGTTTGCTGGTAAATTACATTTCGAAAGTGTTTACTGTATCTTAGCTTGCTTTTCGGCAGCCATGTCTATATAATCGATTGTAGTTATAGAAAATATGTTTTTACGTCTCACTGATTGCACGTAGAAACATATTTCTTTTCTAAGTTCTGTTATTCGTAGAAAATATCCGGGTTGAAAAAATTATATATATTTTCTTTTAATTGTATGCTCTGATTTATTTCCAATGTGTTCCGTGAATATGATGTAGTATGTATGATTAAATATATAAATATACAAGTATCCACACACACACATGTACATACATGCATACATACATACATACATACATACATACATACATTCATACATACATACATACATACATACATACATACATATATATATAGTATATATATATATATATATATATATATATATATATATATATATATATATACAGTAAATATATATATCCATAGTTATATGAATATTCATTTATGCATACATAAATACACAAAATAATACATAAGCATTTGCGTATATATATATATGTGTGTGTGTGTGTATGCATGTATGCGTGTGCATGTGTGTCTGTGTGCGCGCGCGCGTGTATGCGTGTATGTGTGTGTGTGTGTGTGTGTGTGTGTGTGAGTCTGTGTTTTGAACAATGAAAATGAAACAAAAGGCGATGATTGACTTAATTAATTCATTGTTTTACGATCGTTTCAAAATATTGATTGATCATGATAAATCGATATTGTAACTCATCGATAGGGAGCATATCACCCCATATTGCTACCTGGAGTTCTAACTCTTATTGACCCTACCTCAAACAGGTACATAACAGTATATATATATATATTTTTTTTTTTTTCTTCCACATTGACTTTTTACGTTCCACATTATGCACGTTGCTTTTTTTCCTTTTTCTTTTTTTTTTCACTTCTTAAACCTTGTTTGTATATAAAATTATTCTTTCTGCACCTTCTGTTTAACATGTGCGACACCACACTAATACATTTCACTATCATTTGATAATGCATATAAAGGCTGAAACCGGGAATAGATAATAATTAAACAGTTAAATAAATGCCATTGTTAAATAATGAATAAATCAACTAATACCTTAACACTTCACACAAAGTAAAACATTTCGTTTTAATCATTTTCTAACACTGAAAAGAGAGAGGGAGAGAAACAAAAATGGAAAAAAATATATTTTTCTTCCACGTAATCGTCTCTTTCTCCCTGTTTTCATATATATATATATATATCCTAACTCGTGCGCTTCCTCTGAACATTTTATTATTATTATTATATATATATATATATATATATATGTGTGTGTGTGTGTGTGTGTGTGTGTATGTGTGTGTGTGTGTATAACAAAAGAATTGTGGCAAGGAACCAAATGGACCATAACGCACCAGAGTACTCAATACTTAGGGTAGTAGAGTGGTAAATAGGAAAAAGTATGACCCCGACGGCAGAGCTCAAACCATTTCAACGGCTGTTTCTGGACTAGAAATAGCCGTCGAAACGGCTTGAGCTCTGACGTCCGGGTCATACTTTTTCCTATATATATATATATATATATATATATATATATATATATATACATTATGAAGAGAGAAGAAACATTTAGATATAATTAGTAATAAAATGTATCATACCTAAACTGCTCCTAAATTCCTCGACTACGTAGTTTCGTGGCATAAACAAAAACAATATATCATAAAGATATAGAGTCCTTGCGAGGTCTGCCGACTTATCAAGAGGATACCTCATTTTACTAGTCTCAAGAACGCGTCCACACGACGTGAGAAAGAATCCCAAAAGGCGGAGGGGGAGATAGTCACGCGATATAACGGTCGAGAAACAGAGCTAAGCCTCTTATAAGCCCGAAGAAAATACCACGGAGGCGGAGGGGGTATTTATATACATATATATACATATATATACATTTCTAATGGTTTATTAACTCTTGTGGAACTAACTTCTGCCGAGGTCGTCCCTTGGACTGAGTGCTGGTCGACTACTATATATATATATATATATGTATATATATATATATATATATATATATATATATATATATATATATATATATATATATATATATATATATATATATATATATATATATATATATGTATGTATATATATATATATATATATATATATATATATATATATATATATATATATATATATATATATATATATATATATAGTCAGTCGATTGACTTTCGTCAAATCGGACCGAGGAAACAGTGTTTCAACGGGTCTTTCCAATTGCTAATACTATCTATTGGTCGCAACTCCAGGTAGAAGGAGCACCGTAAAATAACGAGTCTTGCTCAAGGACATGACGCATCACCCGGTCTGGGAATCGAAATCACAACCTTACGATTTCGAATCCATACTCACCCATGTATGTATATATATATATATATAAATATATATATATACAGTATATATATATGTATGTATACAGAGAAATATACATACACACTGATGTGAAGTTTACATTTGATAATTCACACTTGATATTTGAATGTAGATAAGCAGTGTCTCTGTTGCTTTCCAGCCGACATTTAGATCCATTAATGATATATTTCAATATATCCGACCGTTTTGTTGACAGTAGAGTTGTAAAATATCTGATATCCTTATCTTATGTTCAGTCATCGTATTATTTCTTTGGGGGTTGGACGTATCGGTAGAGGGTCGGACGCCATGCTTTGACGCATAGAGTTACGGTCCTTGCCATTTTGAGTTCAAATCCCGCCGAGGTTATCTTTGTCTTTCATCCTTACGGGGTTGATTAAATGAAGTACCAGTAATGTACTGGAGTAATTGCTGGCCTTGTGCCAAAAGTAGAAACAATTATTTCATTGCTGGATCACTTTACAATATACTAGCAGTGGTACCCGGCGCTGCACGGGATAAGGTATTTTTGAACGCGGGCCGCTAACACCTAATCGTGGTAAAAATTGCATGCCTGACAATATGTAAAGAAAATAAACCTAATACTCTGATGGCTGGATAATCTTTAAGATTTTCCTCTATGAAGCTGGAAAAATTCAGGTTTTCTCCTAATGCAGGCCCTAGGGGATCAAGAAAATGAATTTTCGGGAAAAATCGGCTAGACGTAACGCCTCAAAAAAGCCATAAAAAGCTGAAAAAATGAAGTTTTTCGCCTAGGCCATAAAAAAGGTCTTTGCTCACGGTATAAAGAAGAGACTCATTAATACATAGTTACAATTTCAAGGAAATTGGTCTGATGTAACGCCTCAGAAAATCCCTAAAAAGCTGAAAAAAAACGCAGTTTTTCACCTAATGCGGACCCTAGGGTATCAAAAAGTTGAATAATTTTATGTGAATTAGACTCCCTGAAACATAGGTAATACATATGTAAAGTTTGAAAAAAATCGGTTGGGTACTTCTCGAGTTTTAGGGATTCAAACTCACACACACACACACACACACACACATACACACACACACACAGAGACATCCTTAGTTTTATATATATAGATTTCTGCTACTTCAAATATATATATTATATATTGTTATTTTATGAAACCTTCCAATATACAATGACAACCATTTTATATTTTCTAACCCTCTTCTCTTCCTCTCTCCCCACCCCATGTCTCTCTCACTCTCTCCCCCTCCCTCTCTCTCCTCTCTCTATCTATCTCGATCGCACACACACGCACACACACTCTCTCTCTATTTCTGAATGCCGTTTACTCTGGTAATCTACCTCCCGCTGAATCACTCTTACTATTTCTCTCTCTCTCTCGACATATATATATATTTCTCTCCAAAATACTCTTCATTTTATTTCACACGCTTCCACTTTCCCTTCTTCTGTACAACACGCACACACACAGACATACCCCCCCCCCCACACACACACACACATACACAAGTAATCACCCCCTCCCATGTTATCCGTCATTTCAAAGGTTCTCCTATGTTCATAAGGCCCCTCACGATATCAGCAATCTCAGGTAGTATTTTACCTTTCTGGATTAAGTTTTCAAAATGACATTTTTGTACATTGCTTCTCGTTCTTTGTCAGTTTCCAACAGCAGTAAACAAGATATCACCAACAAACTTCTATTTCCTCTCGTCAAAATATGAAAAGTTCATTCACTTTCAGCTTTATGCCACAGCGAGAGAGAGTGAGAGAGAGAGAGACAAAGAGAGAGACAGAGAAAGAGAGAGTGAGAGAGTGAGAGAGACATACACGCATACATATCTATAAATATACACACACATATATATATATATATATATATATATATATATGTATACGTACATACATATATGTATACAGACGTACAGTAGTATGTATATATATATTCATACATGCACATATATAAATATATGTACGTATGTGCGTATACTTACTTATATTTAAGTAACCGCCGTACTAAGAGTGGTAAATGAAATTTCGTTTCATTTTTTTCCGTTTAACGTTGTCGGTGCTCCCGGCCGATTAACTCACTCAATATGCAAATTAGGCTGCTCAGCCGTTAATATGCATAAGGAAAGTATATACTTTCAGAGGTTCAATCATCTGGCAGGAAGGTATACGTTGCTGACGATAACTAATAAGCTGGAAACTAGTACAGCGTTCCTTTGTCAGTGTTGAACAAATTTGCAACGGTGGTTGCTAGACACTGTACGGCTTAATTCGAGATGTTTGTGAACACACCGAGCATTATAATAAATGTTCGGTGAATCCATACGTACATATATATATGTGTGCATGTATGTATATATATATATATACAAACTACTGTACGTCTGTATACATATATGTATGTACGTGTACATACTTATATTTAAGTAACAACCGTACTAAGAGTGGGAAATGAAATTTCCTTTCATTTTTTTCCGTTTATCGTTTTCGGTGCACCAGGCCGATTAACCCACTCGATATGCAAATTGGGCTACTCAGCCGTTAATATGCATAGGGTAATTATATACGTTCAACAATCTGGCAGGAAGGTATACGTTGCTGATGATAGCTAATAGGCTTGAAACTAGTACAGCGTTCCTTTGTTAGTGTTGAACAAACGAGCAACGATGGTTGCTGGACACTACGGCTTAATACGGGATGTTTGTTTACAAACACACCGAGCATTATAATAAATGTTCGGTGAATCCATACGTACATATATATATATGTGTGCATGTATGTATATATATATACAAACTACTGTACGTCTGTATACATATATGTATGTACGTGTACATACTTATATTTAAGTAACAGCCGTACTAAGAGTGGTAAATGAAATTTCCTTTCATTTTTTCCGTTTATCGTTTTCGGTGGACCCGGCCGATTAACCCACTCGATATGCAAATTGGGCTACTCAGCCGTTAATATGCATAGGGTAAGTATATACGTTCAACAATCTCGCAGGAATGTATACGTTGCTGACGATAGCTAATAGGCTTGAAACTAGTACAGCGTTCCTTTGTCAGTGTTGAACAAACGAGCAACGATGGTTGCTGGACACTACGGCTTAATACGGGATGTTTGTTTACAAACACACCAAGCATTATAATAAATGTTCGGTGAATCCATACGTACATATATATATGTGTGCATGTATGTATATATATATACATACTACTGTACGTCTGTATACATATATGTATGTATGTGTACATACTTATATATATATATATATATATATATATAAGAGAAAACACAGGTAAGCATTAAGAGAAGGATTTTATCCAGGCATTTACGACCGTTTCATTGGTAAGTTCAACCTTATATTGCTATACTGCAAATAGCAGCCACTAAATTATAATTGTTGTTCACGTCCAAATTTTCAAAATAGTGAGTGAGCTACTCTTGAAATAGTTCTTAATATATAGAGAAAAGCATTTTATTGGAATTGTATTTACTAGTATAGAGAGAGAGGAAGAGGAATTAGAAGGTGAGGGGACAAACGTAATAGTATAGAGCGGGGGGAAGGGGGAGAAGAGTTGGTAAGTAGAGTGACAAACTGAGATGGAGGGAGGGGTAGAGGTGGAAGGATTCCTTGATCAGTTTTGATATGTGGACTTCATGTCGTGGAATGTAGTGAGTTAAAGAGAATTAAATTGATCATAGTGGGAGGGACGGATAGAGAGAGGGGGAGATATAAAGAGATAAATATATATATAAAAAATAAAGATGAAGGTAATAATGACCAAAATAAAAGCAAAGAAGAGGGTAGAAAGAAGAAAAGAAAAGATAGCCAAAAAGAGGAGGGAAGGAAGGAAGAAAACGAAGAAATAGAAGAGGAATGAAGGAGAAGGTAGGGATATAGGTATTGGTTTTTGTGGGTAATTAAAAGGGTTTAGATACAATAAGAGGGTATAAAGTCTAAGTATATGCAGTTTGTCAGTTGGTAGTAAGAGGCTAAGGATTCGATTTGCACTTGTAGTGCGAAAACTTTTCTTTGAGTCTATGGTTACAATAAATTGAACTTTCGATTTTATTTTTGAGTAACTTATTCTTCGAACTCAAAATCTGGAACAGCTCAAGGTCACATAATCGACAGCTTCTCAACAATACCTGGATAAAATCCTTCTCTTAATGCTTACCTGTGTTTTCTCTTTTATACTTTATACTCCAAGATTGAACGGAATTCTTACAAATTTGTGGATTTACCCTTAACCGTACGTTGAAACCATCCATGAAACTGGCTTTCTTAACCACGAGCTGGATCACAATAAGTAATTTTCTGCTTCCCTAACTATATATATATATATCAAAGGTCAGCTCAAAAGTGACACAGAGGAGACTGAGGTTAGCTGGACATGCTCACCGACATCCAGAGTTGACATTGCACTCAGTGCTCCTGTGACAGCCCCTACATGGACACACTAGAAGAGGAAGACCAAGGTTAACGTATGTTGATGCCCTAAGGACAGACACTGGTCTGTTGGAGACGCAGGACATGGCAGCGATAATGAGGGACAGAGACCGCTGGAGAGAACTCGTCCATGGATCTCGGGAATTTTACCCGCCTTAGATATATATATATATATGATTCGATTAGCAGCTTATTGCAGCAACATATTATCTATCACTTCCATCTCAGGAAGAACGATAAACCTGTTGAAAAATTGAATCCAACGTTCGGTCATCAATTGCCAGGAGCTTGCCTTACAAGTAAGTCGGATATTTGATTTTGGATTCAGAGAAACACTTTAAACGTCTATTCGTCTAATTTGTCTTAAACGTCTATTCGTCGTATTTGTCCAGGTGTACTTTTTCTCAACCTGATTAGTGCTATCGTTGCTCTGGTATACATATTGTGTGTAAGTTTAGCCTACCACAATGTTCGATTTGTCAAGCTTTTTAAACGTATGTTACTATTATAAGGACCTATCTTATCGAGTGCTTTGCTAACTCATCATTTCATATAAGTAGGCCGAATTCACTTGCAAACCGCAAAGAGATTCGATTTTACTGATTTCCAATTATATATATATATATATATATATATATATATATATATATATATATATATATATATATATATATATATAAAAATATATATATATATATATATATATATATATATATATATATATATATATATATGTATATATATATAGATAAACAGATGAAATCGAAAATGCAACTGGAGTCTTATTTTCAAAAAAAATATATATTTATTTGGTTCCTTTACCGGTTTCGCAGTTCTTCTGCTTTTCAAAAGTAGAGTTGAGATGGAGGGTGTGTAGTTTTTCTCACATCACATGTGCCACTACTTCTGTCCAGAATTAGCCGTCGAAACGGCTTGAGTTCAGCCGTCGGGGTCCTACTCGTTCCTATATATATATATATATATATATTGTTATACTTTGGGAGGGTCATGCTGCCAATAAGAAACACACGCACCAGTTGCTTTCACTTCAGTTTATTATATATTTATAAATTTACAAATTTATAAATTTATAAATTTCTGGTTGGTTGGTTGGTTCCACAACCAGATAGTTGTTTATATATAGTCATAGTCCTTTCGTCACACACTCTGTGACCTCTTCAGTGACTGGGGATTCCTTTCTTTGTTTCTGTGCCTCTCCTTTGTTCTGTCCTACGCCATTTTGTTTCTGTGTGTGTGTTGTGTGCTCAGTCTGCGCATGCGCCACATCCGGGTGTCTGTGTGTGTTTATGTTCATTTATTTATTTGTTTATTTATTTATTTATTTATTTACATGTTACTGGTTGGTTGTTTGTTCTATGTGTGTGTGTGTTTTCATTTTGTCCTTAATTGTAAGTTGTGATGTTGCTGTTCCACTCATATTTTCTATTTAATTTTGGTTGTAATTCTTTTATGTTTATTGCCTCTGTAATTTGTCTAAACATTGCATCTTTTCTGTGTGTAGATTCTATTTTTATTTCTATGTTCTCTAATTTACCCTTGTGTTCTATCTTAGCATGTTGGTAGAGTACAGATGATTCTTTATTATCTTGAAGGTCTCGCCAGTGTTCATTTATCCGTTCCCCTATACTACGAGCTGTCTCACCTATGTACACTATATTTTTGTCTCTACATTGTCCTTCAGTACATCTTATGCTATACACTACATTTCTAGTTTTACAGTTAATATGGGGGCTTATTTTACAGGTTATACATTTCTTATCTATACATGAGGGTCTTTGAAAAGGGTATGTCTTGCTAATAAGTGTTTTTACGGAGGTACCTGGTCTTTCTACTATCTTAATATTGAGTTTATGTTTATTTAGGGCCCTTCTAAATTTGTAGGCTAGTTCGCCTCTAGGGGTTGTATCGATGAACATTACACTCTGGTATTTATTGCTATCATACCATGAGTTTATTCTATTAGCCTTGTTTCTAGTTCTTTCTATTCCATTCCAAAATTTGTTCTTATACAAGGGGCAGGTCCCATTTAAGTCATTATTTACCATTTTTTCCCATTTGGTTCTGGCTCCTCTATACACTCTGATTCTATCTCTCTGATTGTAGCCAGAGAACTGCATACGGTGGATGAAGTGTTGTATGTGTCTCTCTAGTTCTTCGGGGTTGCACATGCGGGACACATTTCTCATCACCCGTACCAAATCCGCAATCAGTATGTTGATTTTGGTATGGTCCGAAATGGCCGAGTTTCGGTGGATCAGATGTTTCGAAGTCATGGGTTTGGCATAATGGAAATGGAGGATTTGTTTTTTGTTGTTAATGGTATCTAACCAGAGCTCTGTGTCTAGTACAGGTAATCGATGGTTGGGGTGTATACTTGGGTAGTCTATAGTAACTCTAATGCTCTGGTGGATGGAGTTTGCTATTTGCTGGATGCTTTCCATTGTGTTTTTCTCTAGTTCCTGACTGTTCTCTAGTGGGGGAGTTTTAACTACGATGTTTATGTCATCTACGTAGCGGGAGTACATTATCAGGGTTAAGGGGTCTTCTAATTGTTCTTTAAGTTTAAGTTTAAGTCTACTGTCCCACCATACCATGAATAAGTTAGCTATGACGCCTGCAATGCTAACACCAATGGCTGCTCCTTCCTCTTGGGCATGTTTTTCCATTAAATTTGAACATATGTTCCTTAAGGGTTAGTTTTATGCTGGCCCCTACCGCATGTGAAATCATTTTCTTCAGTTCATCGTGGTTTTCGGGTGTCCGTATGGCTCTGGTCCACCTGTTCCATCTATCTGTGTGGGTTTTCTTGGCCATTGAGGTAATGGTAGGTGGTCTGCCTCTTGCTGGTCTTGTAGGGCACAGGTTGCTAAGGTCATATGTGTCTAGGTAACTATTACTATAGGTAAGCTTAAGTAGAAGTCCCAGCTCACTGGTATCAATCCCACGGAACTCAACCTTGCTCTCACTGATCATTTCTACGCATTTCTCCACAGCAAAATCCACGTCAATAGATGGATACAGGGTCACAACATCCATACTGCCTATTATGCAGTTTGTTAGGTCCCCAGATCGGTTACTCACGCCGATTCTGCTGAGGAGGTCCTCCGTGCTGTCACATACATCTGGGGACATTTCAATGATGGGGCGTATGATCAGGGAGAGGAAGTAGGACAGTCTGTAGTTACTAGCAATGTTAGCTCCACAGACTGGCCGTGTTGGTGGTCCCGCGACAGGGTCACAGCCCGTTTTATGGTCTTTTCGAAGCCCATACAACGCCGGCACGTCATTGTTCCAGGCCTGGAAGTTGTTGGCAGTCCTTTTGTTGGGCTGCATTATATTCGTCCACATCACCATATGGGCATTGATGGCTTTTTCTCTATCCTCATGCTCCTGTGGTGTTACCTCTCTTGTGTTAGTGATGTGGGGTTGCATTGCCTGGATGTAGTTTGGCAGGCTGCCGACCGACATTCTGCCAGACTTGTCTGTTGGAAAGCATGCTATCTCTCCATTACGTGAGCGCTGCATGAGCTTACGCAAGCCATTTGCAGATTTTTCTCCCAGTTGCTGGGCATCCATTCTATTATGCTTCTTGCTATACTGTTCTATAATATTTCTAAGTTCGGATCTAGCTATACTAAATTGTGCTTCTGTTTGTTCATCGACCTGCGACGGCAATTGCGTGCGTTTGTTAAATGGTAAAGTCGTGGCGTGGACTCGTCGCAGGTCGAATGATTTATCGGAGGGATTATAAAACGGAGAGTTCCAGGCTGCTGCTTTATGTGTACTAGTGCTATTGTTATTGTTAGTTGTGTTGTTTCTATTTCTATTTCCACCAACAGCCTCATGGTTGTTTCTATGTCTCTCATAATTACTCATGTCTCTTTCCACTGGCTCATTGTTGTTATCTACCCTATTTTGTGTGTCTGTGTGTTCGTCTTGGTTATTCTCTTTGTCCTTCGTCTCCTTTCTCCTTTTAATCCTATTACTTTCCCTTATTTCTGTGATTTCTGTGCTACTGTCATTACTTGTTTTCTGTGTCTGTGTGTTTGTTAAGATTGTGGTGGTGGTGAGAGGCATTGAATGCGTGTGTGTTGTTGGTGTGTGCTGTTGTTGATGTGTGTTGTTGTTGTCTCCGTGTGTGTTATTGTTGTTGTGTGTGTTGTTATTGTTGTTTGTGTCTGCGTGTCTGTTGTTGTTGTTTCTGGGTATGTTGTCATTGTTGTTGTTGTTGATGTGTGTGTTGTTGCTATTGTTGTTTGTGTCTGTGTGTCTGTTGTTGTTGGGATGAGTGTTGTATATGCGTGTGCGTATATTGTTGCTTTTGTTTTTGTTTTTGTTTTTGATGCTCCAGCGTAGTTTTGTAAATGATTTTTCTATTTCTGACAGACAACTAATCATATTTACCTTCTTGAATGTCGCAAATTTCGGGGACAAACATAACACAGACATTTCGTCATTATCTATTCTTGCGTTACCATATATATTGGTGTTTTTGTTGTTGAACTCTTCTGTTAATGATGTGTCGGCCATGTTTATACCGTCAATTTTGTCGGGATATCTATTGGTATTCTCTATAGTATCCTGATTTAGCTTTATCTGTTTAAGCCACTTTAGTTTCTTGTTAAAGTGTTTATCACATTCTTGAGTAATGTACTGTTCTTCAGGGCGTATAAGGCTTATAAATATTAGTTTCTCTCTTGGTGTGGTGATCCTAGCTATTTCTTGTATTAGGATACGCTTTTGTTTTTCTTGATGACTTAATTCTCTATAGATCTTCTTTTTTATGTTTAGAATTAATGTTCGTTTTAGCCTATCTGCTTGTTTTTTGGTTAGTTGTAATCTTCTAACGTCGGTATTGATGGTGTTGGTGTAGATTCTGGATGAGGCACACTGCTTTATGAAGTGTAGTTGTCGAGATGTTATGGTTTTTCGTAGACAACAGAACATGGTGGTTTTCAGTATCTTGTTAGCCTGGCTAAGGCATACGATATTTCGTTTCTGAATTTGTTTAGCAAGATTCTTTATCTGAAATCGTGTGTTGAAACCGATATTGTTATACTTTGGGAGGGTCATACTGTCAATAAGAAACACACGCACCAGTTGCTTTCACTTCAGTTTATTATATATTTATAAATTTACAAATATAATAAATTTATAAATTTCTGGTTGGTTGGTTGGTTCCACAACCAGATAGTTGTATAATGCAGCCCAACAGGACGAGTATAATGCAGGACGAGTATAATGCAGGACGAGTATAATGCAGGACGAGTATAATGCAGCCCAACAAAAGGACTGCCAACAACTTCCAGGCCTGGAACAATGACGTGCCGGCGTTGTATGGGCTTCGAAAAGACCATAAAACGGGCTGTGACCCTGTGGCGGGACCACCAACACGGCCAGTCTGTGGAGCTAACATTGCTAGTAACTACAGACTGTCCTACTTCCTCTCCCTGATCATACTCCCCATCATTGAAATGTCCCCAGATGTATGTGACAGCACGGAGGACCTCCTCAGCAGAATCGGCGTGAGTAACCGATCTGGGGACCTAACAAACTGCATAATAGGCAGTATGGATGTTGTGTCCCTGTATCCATCTATTGACGTGGATTTTGCTGTGGAGAAATGCGTAGAAATGATCAATGAGTGCAAGGTTGAGTTCCGTGAGATTGATACCAGTGAGCTGGGACTTCTACTTAAGCTTACCAATAGTAATAGTTAACTAGACACATATGACCTTAGCAACCTGTGCCCTACAAGACCAGCAAGAGGCAGACCACCTACCATTACCTCAATGGCCGAGAAAACCCACACAGATAGATGGAACGGGTGGACCAGAGCCATACGGACACCCGAAAACCACGATGAACTGAAGAAAATGATTGCACATGCGGTAGGGGCCAGCATAAAACTAACCCTTAAGGAACATATGTTCAAATTTAATGGAAAAACATATGCCCAAGAGGAAGGAGCAGCCATTGGTGTTAGCATTGCAGGCGACATAGCTAACTTATTCATGGTATGGTGGGACAGTAGACTTAAACTTAAACTTAAAGAACAATTAGAAGACCCCTTAACCCTGATAATGTACTCCCGCTACGTAGATGACATAAACATCGTAGTTAAGACACCCCCACTAGAGAACAGTCAGGAACTAGAGAAAAACACAATGGAAAGCATCCAGCAAATAGCAAACTCCATCCACCAGAGCATTAGAGTTACTATAGACTACCCAAGTAGACACCCCAACCATCGATTACCTGTACTAGACACAGAGCTCTGGTTAGATACCATTAACAACAAAAAACAAATCCTCCATTCCCATTATGCCAAACACATGACTTCCAAACATCTGATCCACCGAAACTCGGCCATTTCGGACCATACCAAAATCAACATACTGATTGCGGATTTGGTACGGGTGATGAGAAATGTGTCCCGCATGTGCAACCCCGAAGAACTAGAGAGACACATACAACACTTCATCCACCGTATGCAGTTCTCTGGCTAAAATCAGAGAGATAGAATCAGAGTGTATAGAGGAGCCAGAACCAAATGGGAAAAAATGGGAAATAATGACATAAATGGGACCTGCCCCTTGTATAGGAGCAAATTTTGGAATAGAATAGAAAGAACTAGGAACAAGGCAAATAGAATAAACTCATGGTATGATAGCAATAAATACCAGAGTGTAATGTTCATCGATACAACCCCTAGAGGCGAACTAGCCTACAAATTTAGAAGGGCCCTAAATAAACATAAACTCAATATTAAGATAGTAGAAAGACCAGGTACCTCCGTAAAAACACTTATTAGCAAGACATACCCTTTTCAAAGACCCTCATGTATAGATAAGCAATGTATAACCTGTAAAATAAGCCCCCATATTAACTGTAAAACTAGAAATGTAGTGTATAGCATAAGATGTACTGAAGGACAATGTAGAGACAAAAATATAGTGTACATAGGTGAGACAGCTCGTAGTATAGGGGAACGGATAAATGAACACTGGCGAGACCTTCAAGATAATAAAGAATCATCTGTACTCTACCAACATGCTAAAATAGAACACAAGGGTAAATTAGAGAACATAGAAATAAAAGTAGAATCTACACACAGAAAAGACGCAATGTTTAGACAAATTACAGAGGCAATAAACATAAAAGAATTACAACCAAAATTAAATAGAAAATATGAGTGGAACAGCAACATCACAACTTACAATTAAGGACAAAATGAAAACACACACACACATAGAACAAACAACCAACCAGTAATATGTAAATAAATAAATAAATAAACAAATAGATAAATGAACATAAACACACACAGATACCCGGATGTGGCGCATGCGCAGACTGAGCACACAACACACACACAGAAACAAAATGGCGTAGGACAGAACAAAGGAGAGGCACAGAAACAAAGAAAGGAATCCCCAGTCACTGAAGAGGTCACATAGTGTGTGACGAAAGGACTATGACTATATATAAACAACTATCTGGTTGTGGAACCAACCAACCAACCAGAAATTTATAAATTTATAAATTTGTAAATTTATAAATATATAATAAACTGAAGTGAAAGCAACTGGTGCGTGTGTTTCTTATTAGCAGCATGACCCACCCAAAGTATAACAATATCGGTTTCAACACACGATTTCAGATAAAGAATCTTGAAACATTTGTAAATTACCTTTTTATGATGTCTACCTGTTATTATTCATTCTTTATCTACACTCCGGAATACAGAAGGATCAGGAACTGAGTTTCTTCAACTATTTTTCCATAACTCGTTGTGTAACCTCTCACCGTACCTCAACTCTATCCAGTGTAGTAATTAACCATTACTGCATCCAGGATAATCCTATTCCTAATATATATATATATATATATATATATATATATATATATATATATATATATATATATATATATATATACATATATATATATATATATATATATATATATATACATATATATATATATATATATATATATATATATATATATATATATATATATATATAGACATAGGTAAAATATAACGTCCGGGAAAGTGAAACTAATTTTTATGACAAGTGAACGTGTTTTTTTTTTTTTTACACTCAAAATTACGATACAGTTTGTTTATTTACAACAGGTCTCTATAGTGATATGGTGTTAATTAGTATTGCGTGTGTGATTATTTTCTCTTATATATATATATGTGTGGGTGTGTATATGTGTGTATATATATGTGTGTCTGTATGTATATATATACGTGTGTTTGTATATATATATGTGTTTGTGTCATCATCATCGTTTAGATGTTTTTGTAATATCTTGCCAAAGTTGGCACCAACTTTCTGTCCCCCAAAGAAATTAAGGCCGGGTCATAAGAAGGACAGAGAATGATAAAGGATTTGGGTCAGAGGGGCAGCTTGGGGTCAGAAAGGCAGATAGGCGTCAGAAGGGCTGGGAAATTTTTTTTTTTTAAACGAAGCACCGAAGGGCTGGATTCTAATACAGTATCACATCAAATATGGCTGGATGAGTGGTTGGTCGCGTTAAGTTAGTTGAAGATATTTTGGATACTAATGCTATTGTTGAGCGCTTCGAAACAATATATACGCTGTGTCCGGCGATACACGGTGACACGTTATGTATGTTAGAGTGGTTTGCGAGTCGGCGTCCGTTGGCGAACAGTGTGATTTGTCCTCTCTGCAATGAGGCGTGCACATTGAGAAGATATTCTGAGGGGATAGATAAATGGAGATGGCGATGCTGCCGCGACACATTTTGTCAATCGGTTCGACGGAACTCTATATTTTATCGAAACCATCTTCGACTCGAACAACTTATTGGCATTATGTATATGTGGTGCAACGATCAGGCCCAAACTGAGATGATGAGAGAAACAGGACTTAGCAAGCCGACAATAATAGACTGGTGCAATTTCCTTAGAGAAATCTGTGAGCAGTATTTGGAGGCGAATCCTCAACAGCTTGGAGGATTTGATGAGAATGGTTCGTCGATCATTGTTGAGATCGACGAATCAAACTACTTTCATAGAAAGTATCATCGTGGCCAGTGGAGACAAGGCCACTGGGTGTTCGGCGCTGTAGAACGCCATTCTGGACGCTGCTGCCTCATCGAAGTCCCAGATCGAAGCCGTGAGACTCTTGTCCCCATTATACAGGAATGGATTTTGCCAGGAAGCCACATCATGTCCGATGGTTGGGCTTCCTATTCTGATATTGAGGAAATTCAAGGTGGCATTTACCTCCATGATGTTGTTGTGCACCAACGGAACTTTGTCGATCCTGAAGACCCTAATGTGCACACACAACTCATAGAGAACACCTGGAGCTGTGCGAAGAAAAAAGCTCCGTCGACAACATGGGACAAGCGACGATTTATTCCCCTCGTATTTAGCTGAATTTCTTTGGCGGCAGAGAGTTGGTGCCAACAAATTTGGCGGGATGATCAACTGTATTTCAGCTATTTATACGGTCTAATAAGGATGTTGATAAGGTAAGTATAATTTTCCGTACACACAATACACAAAAAAAGAAAAAGAAAAATATAATCACACACGCAATACTAAAAAGCAAACACATTCACTTGTCATAAAAATTAGTTTCACTTTCCCGGACGTTATATTTTACCTATGCCATATATATATATATATATATATATATATATTCTAATCTACCAGTCTCTTGTTAGCGCTAAGGGAGACCATCACCATTCTGTTAATGTCGATATAATTAATTCTTATATCGTTATTAATTGGGTATCCACTGATGAGTTTATAAGAGCCCGCTTGTGTAAAAAACTATGGATTATCTACATAACCTGGAAATTATTTATCCCAAATTGTAGAAATCTTATAACGAAACGGCCGTCTGGAAGAAATGAGATATTTATTTAATAATGTCTCATATAAAATAATACAACCAATTATCCACGAAATAATGATCAGTAAGCACCCCAAGCACTAAATTGGGATAATACTTAAGTATATCCTAATGTGTGTTGAGTGAGATGGAGTTGGTCGGAGTATGTCTTAAGGCTTTCTGTTTATGTATTGCATATATATATATATATATATATATATATATATATATATATATCGTATTGCACGTGGTAGTGGTGGGGCTGTTAACATTATCAGAAGTCAATGCGTCATTGAAAAGATGGTTGCAGTGTGATTAGGCGGGGTGACCAGTAATATTTGAGACAGTAGACCATAGATACAGGCATGTGGGAGCGGGTCCGTGAGTAGGCTCATATGATATATGACCATGCAGGCCTGGCGCTTTACAATTTATATATATAGACTTAAAAATAGGAATAAGAATAAGAACAAAGCAAGAACGGGGGTGGGGGAGGGATCCTCATCAGTTGTCTAATGGGGGGTCTCGGATATTTCAATTCTTTAAAGCCGATATATCTACCCCCAGAGCGTTCATTAACTGAGAAAATAATTGGGAAAACGGAGGAGGGAAGGAAGGAAAATAGAAGGGAAAAAGGAAAAATATGGTAAGAAAAGAGAAAAAACAGCAAAAAAAACAACATCCGAGCAATCTGCGAGCAACTTAAGGTAAGAAAATCGAAGACTACAGCGATAAGAGAACTTAAGTTCAAGAGCGTGTGGGTGTGCGACGAGACACGAGTTGTAAGTGAGAAAAGGACTGCTAGAGGGTCAGGCGAGGGAAACAATGAAGTGGCTAACAGAAAGAGGGTGAGTGAAAGTGAGAGGGAGAAAGCGAGAGAAAGAAAGAGTGGAAAAGTAGATAGTAACGAAATAGGTAGGAGAGAGAAGACTGGTAGAAAGGATGACTGAAAGTTAGAGGGAGGACGGTAGAGGAAGAAAGAGGGGGAAGAGGTGATAGTAACGAAATAGGTAGGTAGAAGGAGAGAGAAGACTGTCCACAGCGAAACATGATAAAATATATGGAGAATAGGGTGGCTGTGTAATTGCTAGTTAAGGTAGGCTTGCACACACACACACACACACACACACACACACACACACACACACACACACACACACACACACACACACACACACACACACACACACACACACACACACACACACACACACACCACACACACATACACACACTCACACGCACACACACTCACACACACATGCACACACACACACTCACACACACTTACACACACACACACTCACACCCACTCACACACACGCACGCACGCACACACACGCAGACCCACACACACACATATATATACATATATAAGTATATATATACAATAAATGGAATAGAATGAAACGAAATTTCATTTCTCACTCTTAGTACGGCACTTGCTTAAATGTAAGTATGTATGTATACGTACATACATATATGTATACAGACGTACAGTAGCATGCATATATATGTATATATATATATATATATATACATACAGGCACACACATATATATGCACGTATCAGTTTACCGAACATTTATTATAATGTTCGCTTTGTTCGTTTGTAAACAAACGGACAGCCTAATTTACGCCGTACAGTGTTCAGGCAACCACGTCACCTTTTTGTTCAACACTGACACAGGAACGATGTACTAGTTTCAAGCTTGTTAGCTACGTCAGCACCGTATACCTTTCTGTCAGATGGTTGAACGTTCGAAAGTATATACTTTCCTTATGAAAATTAACGGCTGAGCAGACATCGTTCCTGTGTCAGTGTTGAACAAAAAGGTGAAGTGGTTGCCTGAACACTGTACGGCGTAAATCAGGCTGTCCGTTTGTTTACAAACGAACAAAGCGAACATTATAATAAATGTTCGGTAATCTGATACGTGCATATATATATGTGTGCCTGTATGTATATATATATATATATATATATATATATATATATATATATATATATATATATATATATATATATATATATATATATATATATATATATATATATATATATATATATATATATATATATATATATATATATATGCATGCTACTGTACGTCTGTATACATATATGTATGTACGTATACATACATACTTACATTTAAGTAAGTGCCGTACTAAGAGTGAGAAATGAAATTTCGTTTCATTCTATTCCATTTATCGTTATCGGTGCGCCTGGCCGACTGAACTCACTCGATATACAAATTAGGCTGCTCAGCCGTTAATTTTCATAAGGAAAGTATATACTTTCGAACGTTCAACCATCTGGCAGAAAGGTATACGGTGCTGCCGATAGCTAACAAGCTTGAAACTAGTACATCGTTCCTGTGTCAGTATTGAACAAAAAGGTGGCGTGGTTGCCTGAACACTGTACGGCGTAATTCAGGCTGTTTGTTTGTTTACAAACGAACAAACCGAGCATTATAATAAATGTTCGGTAAACTGATACGTGCATATATATATATGTGTGCCTGTATGTATATATATATACATATATATGCATGCTACTGTACGTCTGTATACATATATGTATGTACGTATACATACATACTTACATTTATATATATACGTATATATATATGTATATATATATATATATATATATATATATATATATATATATATATATATATATATATATATATATATATATATATATATATATATATATATATATATTATAAGCTTTTAATGTTTTAGTATGTAACATACAATGTACAAAAATTTGTAATTTTTCTAGAAAAAAATCAAACGAAAACAAGAATGTAATTGAATGGAACTGGCGTGTCAGTAACAGAGTAAGACTGAGAAAAGGTAGATATGCTTGGAACGTGAAATAGTATATTGCAGGAAGGGTGATGTATAGAGAGATAACGAGGAGATATTTGTCAAGGAAGAGGAAAGCTTGTGAGTGTGTAAGCTTCCTTTGATATAAATCTGATAGGAAATGATTTTAATATAAGACCAAACTAGCTAATAGCATTGTCGAGCACCCGTCTATCATTGTCAGCCATTTTTATAAAGTAATATAATGTGTTGTTATTGTTATTGTTGTTGTTACTGTAGACTTTGGTGTTTTTGTTGTTATTGTTGCTGATGCTATAGTCGTTGGTGTTGATGTTGTTATTGTTGTTATTGTTGCTGTGTTGTGGTCGTTGGTGTTGTAGCTGTTTTTGTTGGTGATGTTGTGGTCGTTGGTGTTGTTGTTGTTATTGTTGTTATTGTTGCTGTGTTGTGGTCGTTGGTGCCTTGTTGTTATTGTTGCTGTTGTTGTGGTAGTTGGTGTTGAAGTTGCTGATGTTGTTACTGTTGTTGTTATTGTTGTGGTCGTTAGTGCTGTTGTTGATATTGTTACTGTTGTTGTGGTCGATGTTGTTGTTGTTGTTATTGTTCTGGTTGTTGGTATTGAAGTTGCTGATGGCATTGTTTTCTAGACTTTGTTGTTTGTGTTGTTGTTATTGTCGATGATATTAATAATATTATTGTTTTTTATTGTTGATGCTGCAATTACCTATATTGCTTGTTGTTGTTGTTGTTGTTGTTGTAGTTGTTTCAGCATTTTCGAACTTCTTCAGCCTGTGTTGTATTTGATATGATTAATACTGACACGAACGATAACTAGATTCTGTCTTGAAATGCATATCGCAGGGATCTCCCAACATACGGGATCACACACTATGTTGGTGTTGTAAGACGAAACCATCTGAACTATTACTGCAAGTTATTCTATAGATTATGTTTATATATATATATAGATATATATAAGAAAGAAAGTCCATAGAATCATTTGCCAAAGACACATATATATATGTATGGTTCTGTCTAGTTTATGTATATGTAAATCTATATATTTTATATATATATATATATATATATATATATATATATATATATATATATATATATATATATATATATATATATATATATAATAAGGGTTGACCCACCATATTTATCAATGCCAAAACCGCACTCCATGGGCAAATGTAAGATACATTCCCAGAATATACAGAAAGTTATTTGATTCAACACAACACACGTAAAATTGGTGCCTATAAGGTTCCCGGACTCGAGTTTCTGCCGCACTAATGCAGCAGTAAGGTGCACTGCACCAGCTGTCAGCATATATATACATATCTATATGTCTGCATATATATATATTATATATATATGTTTCTGTTTATATCATCATCATCATCATTTTACATCCACATTTCTCTGCTTGCAACGGTGGGACGGGAATTAATTCTGGCTTGATTTCTACAGCTGGATGCCCTTCCTAACACAAACCTCATTTACAGTGAGTGCTTGGTGCTTTTTTTCCATGGCGCCTACACGTCCAATTTGCAGTGGAATGATAGGGACGACAGTCACTATCATCTCATTTCTACAGCTAAGTAAATTGGAGCAATGTGAAATAAAGTGTCTTGCTCAAAGAAACAACATATATATATATATATATGGAGCGGGGGAGGGAAGGTGGGAGAGGCGGGACAGAGTAGACGAAGAAAGGAGAGAGAGATGGGAAGAAAGAGAGAGAGAGAGATAGAGAGAGAGAGAGAGAGAGAGAGAGAGAGAGAGAGAGCATTTTACGAAATGTCCAATATGTGGGGGGTTTTCATAGACAAGGCCACCACACCACATTTTAAATATCTTGTAACTAAATTAATATATATATATATATATATGAGTGTGTGTGTGTGTGTGTGTGTGTATGTGTGTGTGTGTGTTTGTGTGTGTGTGTGTGTGTGTGTGTATGTGCGTGTGTGCGTGTGTGTGTGTGTATGTGTAAAAAGTAAACATAAATAACAAAGCAAACGACACAGTAGGTGGAATAAATAGATTAGTCCTTCATGAAAAGATAGTGTTATAAAGCCGTATATATATAAAATAAACATATATATATAAACATAGATATATATATAAACATAGATATATATGATATATATAAACACACACACACACACACACACACATACACACACACACACACACACACACACACATATATATATATATATATAATAATTGTTTCTACTTTAGGCACAAGGCCAGCAATTACCTAGTACATTACTGGTACTTGATTTTATCGACCCCGTAAGGATGAAAGGCAAAGTTAACCTCGGCGGGATTTGAGCTCAGGCTGGAAAGGGACGTAACTATGCTAGAAAGCATGGCGTCCGACCCTCTACCGATACTGCCAATCCACCGCCCTGTGTATATATATATATATAATAATTATACTATTTATAGTTATGTATATAGTATAAACAACCATAAAAAGGAAGGTCACTAATTTCCTATTACCTTATTACCAGTAAGAGAAATAGCTCAATGTATGAACATCAGTTGTTTTACAGAGCAGGAAAATAAATAAATTATACATTATATGGGATCTAGTGACTCGGTGCAGGTCACAGATTTGGTGGGCCTATACCTACTTAATGAAATTCATAAGAACCTTCCCTACCTCAACGGTTGTTTATACAGCGATGATGCGCTTCTCCTTGTAGACTATAACAAATTTAATATAGAAAATAACTAAGAAACAGTTACACAGAATGTTCGAAAACTTCAAATTAAGTATCACCTTAGATAAAAACACTAAAAACGTCAACTTCCTTGATGCTACCCTTAGCCTAGACTCTTAAAATATACACACCCTATCATAAACCTAACGAAAAACTAATTTATGTGAACACCAACTCTAACCACCCTAAATCCATATTAAACTCTATTACTAAAGGAATATCTAATAGAATCTCTAATTTATCATATAATGAAACTATATTTAACAATAATTCACAATACTATAATGAGGCCTTAGCTAAATCAGGACATAAGAATGAGATTGAATTCCTACCTATAAAATCACATAGTTACAACAATATTTCTCATAATATGGTCATGTGGAAAAATAGTAAAAACACTAGCCACTATAACTCTAGGACGAAGGTTAATAGCAAACTTAACTCGCACCAAAGTAAAAACCACGATAATAATATAAACAGGGATACAAATACCTCAAAAATAAGTACTAAAAACAAAAATAGGAGAACTAATACATTCTTCAATCCCCCTTTCAATCTAAACGTCTCTACCAACTTGCCTAAGGCTTTCTTCTCAATCTTAGAAAAAAACTTCCCGACCGGCCACAAGTACCATAACCTTATCAATAAAAATACAATTAAAATATCGTACTCCGCCACACCTTACATAGCATAACGTATAGCTAGTAGTAATAAAAGGAAGATTAATAATTATTTCCAACTAATTAAAACACAACAGGAGGTAAACAATAGTAGTAATAATAGTAATAATGATAATAGCACTAATGTAAACAATAGTAGTAATAATAGTAATAATGATAATAGCACTAATGTAAACAATAGTAGTAATAATAGTAATAATGATAATAGCACTAATGAAAGCTAACACCCAGAATAAATGTAACTATAGAACTAATAGAACTTGCCCCTTAGGTAATAATTGCTTAACCAAAGACATCATCTACTCATGCACCGTCAACGCAAACAACTCTTCTAAAGCATATATCGGCTCTACTTCGAACAGCTTCAAGACGAGATACAACTCGCATCTCCACACTTTCAAGAAACACAATCTAGCCAACTCCACTTCTTTATCTAGCTACGAACACTCTCTGAAAACTAGGAATAGACCATTTACACTGCAATGGGAAGTAGTAGGTAGGGCCTCATCATATAAACCACCGAATAAATTGTCTAACCTCTGTCTTCTAGAGACAAATACTATAATATTTTCGAAACCAGATATCCTTAATAAAAATTCGGAGACATTTTCCTCGTGCCAACACTGATACCGTCACTCTTTCCATAACTTTAAACCTAGCTGTTAGTATATATCAATGTCAGATTTGAAATCTCCACCACATTTAACACTTCACCTCTAGGATTTATCAGCCCCCACAACTACACACCATTTGATCAGCTCTTCCCTCTACACAACTCCTATGTACCTCTAACCTTATACTGTGCAATAACTGTTAGAATTAAACATAAAGTAACCACCTTTTGGTATAACTAGTATAGCTTCATTATATTATATAAAGTAATGGATATTTAATATATAGAGACATTCAATGTAATATGTAATATGTAATTTATTATAATGCTCGGTGTGTTTGTAAACAAACATCACGAATTAAGCCGTACAGTGTCTAGCAACCATCGTTGCTCATTTGTTCAACACTGACAAAGGAAATTTCGTTTCATTTTTTCCGTTTATATATATACATATAATATATATATATATATATATATATATATATATATATATATATTTCGTTTCTAAATATGTTTAGCAAGATTCTTTATCTGAAAAATTGGCAACATGACCCTCCCAAATATAACAATATATATATATATATATAGCCAACAGACGATGTAAAATGACATCAGTTTGTGTAACATAATACCCACGGAGGTACACACGATCTGCGTCAACATTATTGAGTACAACTGTGTAATAGAATTGGGTTGGTGACTTACTTCTGTGGAAGATCAATTTGAGTTGTCATGAAACGATTTGTATTGTGAAATATCGATTTATTTCAAATTCACATTTCTCCATATTACATAAGGAAGAAGAAATAGTGTTTTGTGACTTTAATTCCGTTATGATGAGGTTTGAGGATTTTTAAAATATAAAAAGTTTGATTGTGAACACGAGGTGCACACTACCCAGTAAAATGAAATGAAGAAATCACATTTTCAACTCATTCCTATGTAGTATAATTTGATTCTTATGAGCTTGTATCTCATAGGATATTCTGCGTATGTTAGTGATAAGTGTGTCAGTCTTATCACAAACTGCAACGAGAAATAAAACGTCAAGCTCAAGAACATAACGTACCGTGTAGTCCAAGAATCAATCTTCATAGCTTACGACACTTGGAGTACAATGGTCTAACTACTAGTCCTGGCAACCTCAGGCCTCACAGTAGTATACTTTGATTATTTGGGGAGAAAACTGAATATTTTTAGGCGGCAAATTTTCAACAGCTTACGTTAAAATAACGTGATGTAAGGGGAACTCAACAGCAAACGACAGGACTGAACGTCGCGTGGCGGCGACGCTCAACATGGAGCAATAAACCCGGATGTCATTCGGGCTATGGCGGCAGCTACGGCTACAGCTACGGTTACTGGCGGTCGGTGTGTTAAATTAACAGCAAAAATGATTCTATTTTACACAAAACATGCGTCGCTTCGATGCAATGGTAAATTTTATTTGCCTAGGATACAACTCATTGGAATTAAACCTGGGCCGTGCAGTGTCAAAAAACACAGTACAATTATATACAATTTGTATATGATTCTTATTAGGGAAAAACACTGCTATTCCACAGGAGAAACGTAATCAATGTTATCAAGCCCAATATATTAATGGTTCTATATTTATTAGTACGAGGTCTTGTATTTAGGTTGTTGGACATGCGACTGTAATATCATTAATTCGATTCATCAACCGTGTAGCACGTTGAATTCTTGAGCAAAACAGTCATCGCCGCTGCAAATGAGTATCAACAGCCAGTGTGGGTTAACCCTGCACTAGCTGGCTGTGAAGTAGGGGACAGTATGTACACTCACTGTCTCAAGGTCAACAACTCAAGGTTCAGCTCTGGGCTAATGAACCTCTGAGATTGTGACAAACTTTTAAACAAAAATTGCATTCCCTCTGGAGGAAAGATGTTTAGAGTCAACTCTGGTCGACATTGATCGCAAAATATAAATTATTAAATCGAAAAATTGCAATGAATTTAACGCGACATTTCACTGTCTCTGTTCACTCAATTTTCGGGGACTAAAATTACCTTATTTTAGATTAGAAGTTGAATTGAAATTGAATTTACATTTAAAATTACGTCGTAATTACATTTGAAAGTGTAGTTTCATTAAAACGGTCTTTCAATTTTATTACGCCGAATAATTGATCAAAAATTAATATATTCCAAGAACAATCGGCAATCGTTAAACGTAAATTAAACCTCACCTTTGATCATTCGGTGTCGAAACAACTTCTATTATTTTTCTTCACAATTTCGAACGTTATTATTAAAATACAATGGTATTTGAAATAAATATAACATAAAAAAGCCACTTGGAACAAACTATAACAATCTTTTACATGAAATCAAAAGACTAATAAAAATAATAAAGAAAATAACACTAATTATAATAAGACAAATGTTATAATCTTATTGATCAGCGAATAGAATTAAATTGTTAGAGAAGTTTTCCTGCTTTTCTATTGTTCCAAGCATTGAAGTCATTTCAGAATCAATGTGTTAGCACTGATTTTACCAGAGGGAGAATTGTCTGAATAAATGTTTTAGTTTTTAACGTAAGTAGAAAAATATGAAGACATAATGATGTAGAAGAAGAAGAAGAAGAAGAAGAAGAAGAAGAAGAAGAAGAAGAAGAAGAAGAGTAGGGGGAGGAGGAAAAAGAAGAAAGGAAATTGAGGAGCCAGAACAAGAGTTGAAAAAAGGAAAAATGTAAGGGAACCGAAAACCTACGAAGGAAAGACATAACAACAGATAATACTAACTATAACAACAATATTACTACTAATACATAATATAAACTAGTGGTTCCAGGCTGTCAATAATGGAGGGAATATTGCTGGAAATTGGGGATTTAAGAAATTAATGATTTGCATTAGAGTTTATATTAGTTATAGACACGTGGCCCTGATTAAGGATATTATTGATATTTTGAGCATTTATTCCTCGGATATCCCCCCCCCCCCCGTTGATATTTCATCTTTTAAATTCTTATTTTAATTTTTATTTTTATCCTCACTTGTATCTATTTTGTATTTGTTTTTGTTTGTTTCTCAACTGTAGATACCTCCTCTGGTCTGTCATGGCTTACTAGCTCTATACGAACGTTTAAATTGATTAAATAAATCAACAAATAATTACATAATTACATTAATGTTTAGCATATATATATATATATATATGTATAAATGACATATGAGATCATAAGAATGGGTAACTTTGGAGAAATAACTATTTACAATGACAAATGGTGGGTAAAGCGAACTTCTGATTGTTGTCAACTGAGATAGCTAACGTATTGTAGATATGCATGTATGTTTGGGTAGATTTGAGTGTACATTTAACAGTTATAGACAGAAATATATATATATATATGTATATAGACAGAGAGAGAGGGGGGAGTGTGAGAGAGAGAGAGAGAGAGAGAGATGGCGAGAGAGAGGGAGAGAGAGAGGAGCCAGAGAGAGGGGAGCCAGAGAGAGGGAGAGAGAAAGAGAGAGAGAGAGAGTGAGAGACTGAGTCCCCACCTTACGGGCATCCTACTTACGAACGAACTTCCGCAGATAAGAACAGTCCAACGAAGAAAAAACAATTGCCTGATTTTGAAATTCGTTTTTTTTTTATTTTTGTGAACTCTCTCTGGTCCTGGGTTTCTTGGTTTACAGCAGAAAAGGGTTCCTTCATTTGCAGCATAAAAACAAGCCGAATACCTACCTACATGGGATTCTATTCTGCTTCCGCGGAATTGAAAAAGTCCTTTTTTTCTTTAAGTATTTATTGTCCTTAGATTGATAGTATTTAACTTCATGTTAACTTTGCCTTTCATCCTTACGGGGTCGATAAAATAAAGTACCAGTAATGTACTGAGATAATTGCTGGCTAAAAGTAGAAACAATTATTACATTATGTATTATACCTCCATATACTGTATATATATACTTCTATATTACATGCTATATATATATATCACCATATAGTGTATATATATATATATATATATATATAGAGAGAGAGAGAGGGGGGGGGGACGATTATTAGGAAGAAAAATATTTTCTGTCCGTTATTTTTCCGGGATTAGAAAAGGTTTAAAACAAATTATTTTACTTTCTGTGAAGGATCAAAACATTAATTTATTTATTTATTAATTAACAATAACATTAATTAATTAATTTATTTATTTATTAACAATTATCGGTTTCAGCATTTTATGCATTTTCAAATTGTGTGAGTGGGAGAGGAATTTGTGTTTGTACAAAATGTAGAACAGAAATTAAGGTGATGTTAAACATGGTAGAGGACGTAATGGAGGTAATGGGGAAGAGGAAATAATATTATTTACAAACATGGTTTTTGAAGAGAAGCAGTGCAAACATTGTTTTTTAGTCGAGATTGCTGGGAATCGTTCCTTCTTTGAGGCGGCAAATGGCCGTATAATATAGAGGTGCATATATATATATATATATATATATATATATATATAGTAATAATAATAAATTTGAAGACTAGAATCCAAAGAGGGCTCGATAAGGATAAAAATATATCAAATATATAAGAACCGTAGAGCAAATATTTATTAAAATAACAGATTAAAGTTTAAGCAATGAGCACTCTATTGACTTATATTCATCATGCAGAAACAACATCTGAATATTTCTACAAAGAACATACCCGTACCAAGCAGGAAAACATGCCTAAAACTCCTGATACAGAAAACAGACGCGTTCATTTAAAGGTTGCGTTGGCGTGCCTTTTATTTCGATAATCCGCGAAAAGCAGACAACAAACAGGATACATTTTGGGTAAAACCTATAATAACCCCCCGTGTAACCCAGCATTGCTACCCTTCGAAAATGATGTCTTGGAACTCATACGGAGTATCAAATTTCGGAATAGGAACAATTCCTTCCAGCAGGACCTGAAGAATAGAATTCGTTCTATTCAGGATTCTAATGCCGTGCACGTCCATTCCGACAAAACTGGCAACCTATATCAAGTTGAGCGCAGTACTTACCATCAGCTACTACATAATGCTGTAACTAAGGATTACCGTAAAACTAATCGGTGCGTCATCAATGAAATCAACGATGCTGGGTTGAAAATCACATCTGATCTCAACATCCTGGACCGGACCGAATCTCTGGACCCTATTTCTCCCCACTTTACCCTGAAGGATCACAAATCCAATTTTCCGAACAACCCCTCTATTCGGCTTATTAACCCTACGAAGTCCGATTTAGGTAGACTTAGTAAAACGATTCTTGAAAGAATTATACATGAAATTAGAAGTTTGGCCCCTCTTGCACTATTGAACAATTCTTTCGCGGTGATTGATTTGTTCAACGGCATATGTAACAAGGAACATTGCCGCTTTATCCAATTCGACATCAACAATTACTACTCCTCCATCACTTTACCACTTCTCCTTAGAGCTATTAATTTCGCTAAAACACTCACAGTGGTTAAGGATTTCGAAGTTGATGTCATCCTCAATGCCCGTAAGTCGGTGATTAATTTCGACGACTCTATTTGGATTAAAAAATCCAATAGTACCCCATTCGACGTGAGTATGGGCGCCAGCGATTCTGCGGAGGTTACTGATCTTATCGGCCCTTTCCTTCTTTTCTCTATCAAGGACGAATTCCCCAACGCGGGCGGTGGTTTATACTGTGATGATGGTCTTTTGACCATGACTAAGTGCGGACCTCGTGCTTGCGACAGGTTCAGAAAAGAACTCACAGCCTTCTTTAAAGGCTTCAGCCTCTCTATACAGGTTGAGGCCAATATCTCAGTCGTTAATTACCTCGACGTTACCCTCAATTTATTGAACGGGTTGTATTACCCGTATAGAAAGCCGAATGATACGCTTAATTACATAAGTAAGCATTCCAACCATCCTGCCAGCATAACCAAGAACCTGGTAAGAAACGTTTCGTTGAGGCTTTCCCGTCTATCTACTAACGAGCATATTTTCAACGACCATTCCACTTATTACAATGAAGTTCTTGCTCGGAGTGGATTTGTCGATAAGGTAGCATATGCAGGGTACGAAAATAGACCTAGAAGAAATAGATCCCGTCGCATTTGTTGGTATAACGCACCATATAATATGGAGGTGGCCACACCATTAGCTAAGATCTTTCTTTCCCTTATTACGAAGCATTTTCCCCCTACACATAAACATAGTAACATTTTTAATAGAAATACCATTAAAATGTCTTACTCTACGACTCCTAACTTTGCACATAACATCGCAGCTTCAAATTTAGCTAAACTACCTAGCCGTAGGAACACGTGCAACCCTGTAGTTAGTACTAACTGTAATTGTAGGAATCGGATTGATTGCCCCTATCCGGGAAATGCCTCTCTAGTAACATTGTCTACAAATGTAAGGTTGAAACACCCACGTCCCGTAGGGCCTACATAGGGTTAACCGCCAATAGATTCAAGCAGCGTCTTTACATGCATACCCATTCTTTTCTATACCCTCTAAGAAGGAATATGACGTCACTTTCAGCTTATATCTGGAGTCTAAAAGACAACCACACCCAATATAAGTTACACTGGGAGATCCTAGCTAGGGCTAGATCGTATAACGGAAATAAAAGACCATGTGACCTCTGCGCCGCTGAGGCTCTGGAAATACTCTACGCCACAGATCACATCTTAAACAAAAAATCTGAGGCAATTTCGGCTTGTAAATATAAATTGCACAAAACTTTCCTGTATTACAGCCCCACGTTATACCCTAACGGATAGTACAATCTATACGTGTATATATTACGTCTTGATGTGGTAGCTAAGTATATGTTTTGTTTATACCATTACTTATTTGCATAGGTAAGTATATATTACCTGTATGTTTTGTGAAGGTACGTATACCTTCCCGTACGTATATTTGATTGTATATGTTATGGCATATAATTTTATATTTTCTGGTACATATGGTTTGGTTATGTGTATACGGGTGTTTTGCGTATGTGTGAGATTGCAGGTTCGTACGTATGTAGGTGTTGTGGTTGACTTACGTCTCCGAACATTTGTGTAGTTACATGTAGGCATGTGTGTGCGCTTGTTATATACGTATTTATTTATTTATATACGTTTATTTAATTATTTATTTATTTGTATACACGCATACACTCACACAAATATATATATGTGCGCGGTTTTGTATACCTATGGTAAGTGTTTTCGCGTATGCTTGTGTATGTACGTATTTGTATACGTGTATGTATTTATTTAATTCCTATTACCTCTGTATTGTATTTATCTACTTTGTTCTTAACTCTGAAACGGAGATTCATTCGGTCTCATAGTTAGAATTTTAGTCTACGACTTCAGCTATACCATTTACGTGGTTTTGTCTTTGCGTGCAATTGTTCTCCACGATCCACATATGACGTATTATCTTCGTTTTTTTTCGTTCATTGCCAGAGAACGTCTCTATGAACTACCTAAGAGAACATTAGTATACGACCTCTTTTATACCATAAACGTGGTTCCGTATTTGCGCGTAATTGTTTTTCACCGCTCCAAATAATGACGTATTATATTCGTTTTTTCCCGTTCTTTGCCAGGGAACGTTTCCATGAACCAAAGTATCGTCTTCCTGTCTTCCTCCCGTTGCAACGTTTTTTGAAATATCCACTTCTGCGTTTACAGATTGACTTTGTTAGTTTCAGAAGATCCTGTTAAGGGTGAAAGCAGCGATTCTTTGCTTAAACTTTAATCTGTTATTTTAATATATATATATATATATATATATATATATATATATATATATATATATATATAAACGTAAAAAATGAAACGATATTTCATTTCCCACTCTTAGTACGGCTGTTACTTAAATATAAGTACGTGTACATACTTATATATATATATATATATATATATATATATATATATATATATATATATATATATATATATATTTATATATATATATTTATATATATATTATATATACCTCTATATATATATATAAACGGAAAAAATGAAACGATATTTCATTTCCCACTCTTAGTACGGCTGTTACTTAAATATAAGTACGTGTACATACTTATATATATATATATATGTGAATAGGTAAATATTTATATTATATTTTTTAATTTTGATTAATTTTAATTGTATATTAATTTTGATTTATTTTGAAAAATTAGTTGAATTTTACTTGTTCTGCTTATCTTGATATATATATATTTATATATATATATTTATATATATATTATATATACCTCTATATTACATGTAATATATACCTCCATATATTGTATATATATATATCACTGTATTACATGTTATATATACCTTCATATACTCTATTTATATATATACCTCCATATGCTGTATATATATATCATTCATGTAGAAACATGCAGTATCAATCTATATATATAAAACTGTGGTTGTCTGTCTGTCTATCGATTTTTGGCACACATCTCCTCTTAGAATCTCTCACGGAATTGAACCAAAATTGCTATACTTGTACATTGAGCCCTAGCGAAGACATCGGAAAAAAAAATTTCAAATTGACCCACCCTATGTGACGAAATCGAATATAATGTATCGATTTTTGAGCGTAAGTTATCAGTTATTTCCCTTTGTTCTGTTTACATTGAGCGTCTTACGTAAAAAATTACGCTGGCTTTCTCAGTTTTCGAGCCAGCAAAATATTGACCTGCAAAATTCATCAGTTCGAACACTAAGTTTCCGTTTTGCTTCATTTCCATTTAAAAGCATTTTAAAACAATATTTTTACTTGAAAACAAGTCTATTTAAAGACTACGTAAAACAAGCAAATATTTCGTCGTTAGGCGTGCAGACAGACAGTCGTGCAGAGAGGTGATATAGGCGTGCAGACAGACAGTCGTGCAGAGAGGTGATATAGGCGTGCAGACAGACAGTCGTGCAGAGAGGTGATATAGGCGTGCAGACAGACAGTCGTGCAGATAGGTGATATAGGCGTGCAGACAGACATAACTGATAATTTGGTTACGCTAATGTTTTTCTCTGCGTTGCAGTGTTTACATTTTCGATCTTTGTTAATAAATAACCAGTGCAGTTTCTATCCCCAGCATCCTCTTTTGTTATAACATTCGGGTTATCGTTATGTTTTCTTAACTTCATAAGGCATATTGTTGGTTGAGGGAATATTAATCAAAAACACCACATGCAAGTCTGCACAGTAGACACTACAGTTTTTAAGCCAAGAAAGAAACTTAACATTGTAACTTTAACACAGCTACTGAGCGACCCCGAGCAACGCCGGGCTTTACTGCTAGTGTAACATATATGGTCTTAATGGTACCTACTGTGTTAGATGCTTAACCTAGGAACAAATCAACGAAATAGCACGCTCTTGGAACGTTCGTAAATTGGGGACTCACTGTATATAGGAACAATTAGCAGTAACTAGACTAATTGTAATTGCAGACTCCCTAACAGCTTATGCAAAACAATTATTTAGATCGAAACATTGATCTGAATGTAGAGTAAAAACAAATAATAAAAGATAGATATATTGGTGCAACCTCTACAAGCTTTAATGAAAGATGGTATAACCATCGCCACTCCAGGTACAATACTATCTTTCTTAGGCAAAACTTTCATATTTTTTTCCTTATATAAACGGGTCTATAAGTACTTGGGTGTGACCTGTACTACTGAGACATAACATACCATAAATAGTAGGCACTAAATTATTACTGAACACTCCGACATATTCAATACATGCTTTCGAAGAATATATAATTAAAACTTCCATTAGTAATATGAAACCGACCATTAACTAATTAGTAGACTATGCATAACTATATAGATACAACTACATAACTATATAGATACATTCTCACTGTCAAATTATTAATACCTACAGTTGGAATCTAAGTATATAAAATTAAGTCTAAAAATAAATAAAAGATAACAGTACGTTCAAGTCATTCTAAGAAACAAATGACATCTCTGGTAAGATGATACCCCCGCCAGCTTTCAATCACCAACAATAATGTATCCCACTCTTGAACTGTAACAATAGGAATCGATTCATATGAGTACTGAACAGAGAGGTTAACGACACATTAAACCAGTAGCATATCTATCGATAGAAAAACACATCTGAATTCATCTGAAGAAAACTTGTGAAATGATTATTATATAACTACCTTTGTATCTTTGAAATTCGTATAATGAATTAGATAATAATATGAAGATGTACGAATAAAACCGTCTCTCGTATTATATATATATATATATATATATATATATATATATATATATATATATATATATATATCATCATCATCATCATCATCGTTTAACGTCCATCTTCCACGCTTGCATGGGTTTGGACGGGAGTTTTCCCACTTGAGGCAAGATTGGTTGTCCTGCTCGTATAGGACTGTCTGGCGGGTTTTCTACGGCTGGATGCCCTTCCTAACACCAACCACGTTTACAGTGTGGACTGGGAGGTTTTTACCGTGTTACCTACACGGCCACATTACAGCGTGGACTGTGTGTTTTTTTGTCGTGACACCTACACGACCTCATTTGTTTCGGACTGGATGTTGTGGTACCAACATAACTTCACATTGAAGGGGTGGTGTGGATGGGGTGGGGGTAGTGAGACAGGAGTGTATTTTTGTTAGAGGTGCCTACTGACGGTAGGTTTCGCTTTGTACTTAGGCAAGGCGGGTCTTCTGTATTACTGTGTATCGCCAAAGATCTCGGTCTATATATATATATATATAAATATATATATATATATATATATATATATATATATATATATATATATATATATATATATATATATATAATAATAATAATAATAATAATAATAATAATAATAATAATAATGGTTTCTTTTAGGCCACAAGGGCTAACACGAAGTAAAATATTAGAGATAGCACAGAACAGTACAGGACGATACAAAGTGGGTTTTGGTCGTGTAAACTGGTTATAACAAAATCGGGCTAGAAATCCAAAAAATTAAAACAAACAAAATTCCCCCAAAAAGGGGTGAAACCTCCGAGGGTCATTCGTGGCGAAAACCACAGAAAAAAGACCACGGCCAGCGCTCTGTCTCAATTTTCCCACTCCTCAGTCTACAGGCACATACTCAGAGCGGGCCCGTTCACTCGGACCAGACTCGCCACTTTCCCCCACCTTTCAACCATCTTACTAGAAGACAGCAATTGTCTCTCCACCCTGATTTTCCTCTTCAAGTGAAACTTGAAAAAGTTAATCAGGGATTGGCCGAAGAGGAAAGTGTCTCTTCAACCCTTTCAACCTTGTTCCCCACACAATCTCTTTCACCATGGCCACCAGACAGATGAAAACTGCCTGCCCTTCCTCCTCTTTAAAGGAGGATGGCGGGGCTATCTGCACAATGACCTCAGCCGATAACCGGATCCGTCCTAGACACAAGAGCAGCTGTTCGCCATAGCTCCTCAAGTCAGCTATCCTCGGGCACTGACGAGTGCGTGCAGGACGGTTTCGTTGCCCTCGCGCATCTCGGACAGGCTCGGCTGACAGCACCTCCGTGCCTGTAGAGCTTATCGCGAACCGGCAAGTTCTCTTGAAGCGAGCGAGCGAACAGCTGATCGTCTTCGACGCCCAGGATCTCCCCGAGAACGTAGTCGCTCTTTCCATCCACTAGCCCTCTATAGAAGGCCAAGGTGGATGTTCCACCGATACTAGTGCCCAGCTGGTAGAGGGCGGTGAGCGCTTGTAGACATTCCAGTTCCAAGCGTCGGGGTATACACCGAAGTCCATACTCCGATCCGGCCCGCCGCCTCTCCCGAACAATCGAGCAAAGAACTGTTGAAAAGCCGCACACATCTGCTCGGTTTCGAGCAATATGCGGCCGTTTTGATCAAAACCGTATTGTGGATTTGTTGCCACGTCGCGCCTTCACCACCCGGGCACATTGAACGGCTTTCGTCCTCTCGTGTCTCAGAGCAGGCGCTCTAGCACTGACAACGCATCCTTCATGCTTTGCGTTGAAGAATTGGTCGAGTGCCAATCTCGCCGCAAGCACGTCGGTTGCGATACCTGTCCTAAACGCCTCCTCCTTTGCTAAACCTTTCGATTCTACTCTAATAGCCCTTTTCATGGTAAACCACCACATGTTGCTGACGATCTTAACCGTCAACGCACGCTTAACTAATCCGGTCTCTGTAAACTTTGCGCGCCGGGAAACACTCGTTCAGCTTCCAGTAGCCGGACCCTTGCATATGGAGTCTATCTAAGTCAACCTCACAGGTCACGAATTTGTGGTCCGTGTAGTCGACTACATTAAAATGTGGACAACTTACACTAGCCTTATATGTTTCCCTACAGAATAGTCTATCTAAATACGATCTGGACGACTCGATGCGCTTTGCCCATGTCCACATTGGCACATTCGAATAATCCAGTCGATACCTGTCAGACAGTTCAAAACGTCTGAGCAGGTTGTGGAGGCTTTTACACCCTCATGTCCTTACTAGTAGCCCCACATAATCCCAGCGTACATCTAAGATACAGTTCCAGTCGCCCACTAACACTAAAGAGCGGGACGTTCCAAGAAAGGTCACTAGATGTCTGAAGAAATCTGGCCGTCCTGCCCCTGTTGGAGCGTAGACGGCTACTAGACTGAAAGCATTGCCTTCGCTGCCGGTCACGTCCAGCACCACGCACTTACCTTCTGGGTCCAGGAAAACGGCCCGTATGGCGAGATCCAAGCCTCTCCGAAAAAGCACAGCAACCCTCTCCCCGATCCTGGACGTCTGGGAGATCCGTATACATCGTAGCCGCCGAAGATCGGTGCGAAGGCTCGTGCTTCGGAGATTCTGGTCGCATTGATGGCCACCACATCTATGTTCAGTCACCTGAGGTCGTTGAGCAGGTGACCCTGCTTCCAAGATGACCCAGGCCACGTACATTTATACTGCCTATTCTAAGTACGGCCATGTTGGATGAGAAACGGGGTGAGAAAGGATCACTTACCTTGATCGTGTGGTGAAGGGACAGAAGAACCGTCCCTTTGGTTTGTCATGGGTGTTTCCAAGAGGTTATCGGTGTACATCATCTTGGTAACTGACCCTCTGAAGTCTCGAACTGAGTTGGGGAATTTTTGTTTTAAAAGTTTGTAAAGTTCTATTTTGATTTCAATGATGCTTATGTTTGTCGGGAGATTTCTTGGTGTTGGTGGGGTGTAGTAGTTATTTTCTGTGATGTCTGTGTGCTGCTTTATATATGGTATGAGTTCTTTATTTGCTATGTTTATGGCATATACATTTTTTTTTGTGTGTGGGGTGGGTGGGTGATTTTGTTACTGTTTTCTTGTTGTTGCTGTTAGGTGTGTGTGTTTTGCTATGTTTGCGATGTCGGTGTTTGTGGTGATGCTGGTGGTGGTGTGGTTGTTGTTGGTGATGATGCTGCAAGTCTCCTTGCAGCCTTTACCCCTCTTTGTCTGTCTTCACTTTTGGAGGGTGTAGCTAAGGGTTTTTTCTTTTGTTTTGTGGCAGACCGTTTGCCAAATCCCTCCCACCTCATACTCCATGTCAGATTCCGTGGCATCTGGGAGGGGTATGAGCTCCACTGCTGTTGGTGGTGGTAGTGGAGCTCGCTCTGGTGATTTTGGCGCCGGTGTTGCTACTGCGACTGTTGGTGTTGCCGCCACTGCTGCCGCTGCTTTAGTTGTCTGAGGCCTTGGTGTCCTCCTCCTTCTGCCTCTGTTTCCTGCCCTGCTCTTGGTAGCAGCGGATCGGGCGTCGGAAGGAGGGGGGGGGCGTCTTCTTGGCTGTGATTTGCGGGCAGAATGCCCTGAAGTGATCCTTCTGCCCACGGAGATTGCATTTTGGGCGCCTTCCTTCCACGCTTATAGGGATTTGGAGCCATTCTTCGAGGTCTATAATATCTGGCATGGCCTCGATGCACTCCTGGTCAGTCTGTATTATCATTTGCATGCCTATTCCTGAGCAGTTCTCTCTTCCCTTTCTCTGTATTTGCAGTATGGTGGTCTTCTCCTCGATTCCAGCCAGTACAGACGCGGCCAGCCAAGGTATGGGCACGTCGGGAGAGACCTGGACACTTTGACCCTCACAATTTTCTGCCCGCAGTAGGAGGGCACCGAAACTATCTCCTCAATCTTTAGCGTTTCCAAAGAGTGAGACTTCGCCTTTTGGGGGGTGGCGAAAATTACGTCTACTATGGCGTACTTTTTGCCTCGGGTGATGTGAGTATTGCGCGCCCAGACGCACCGCAAGGCCTTTTGGATTTGAGCCTCCATGGTTCTCTCCACCCGATGTGACATTTTGCTTTCGGTGCGGTAATTCACCGTGCGCAGAAATCGGGTGGAGGTTTCAGGGAAACTCTATTGTCGTTTCTCGACACCATGACTCTTGCAACTGCCAATTTCTCCTCCGTGACTAGCACTGTCTCTATATTTCGAGCCACACCTGCGAAAGAAGTGGCCCCTTTTTCAGCGGCACCATTATTGCTGCCACTACTGCTACTACTGTTGTTGTTGCTGTTGCTACTCCTACAAACGGTGCTGTTGCTACTCCTACAAACGGTGTAGTTGGTTGTGTTTTTGGTGCCACCGTTGTTGTTTTGTTCGGTGCAATTTGTATTGTTGCTGTTGGTGTTGTTGTTTATTTTCTTGTTAGTGGTGTTAATATCGTTGTTGCATTGTTGTCATTTTTTTCCTGTTGTCTGTATTATGGTTGACTCTATTATTGTTGTAGGTGTGGTAATTTTTTCAAAATTAGTGTTCTCAGTGTTGTTTTCTTTGTTCACCTTCTTTGTGGTTGTGTTTGTTCACACGACAGCAGACATATTACTGGGGTACGTGGCTCAGCCATGTTTTTTTAAATATTTTTTTTTAAAAAGTAAAATGTTCAAATATTTGGGCCAAAAGGCCCAAATATTATTCTTCCCCCCCCCACAAGACAAAGTCTAAGAGCTTATATCCCTTACACAACAAGAAATATTTAACAACAAATAATTTTAACATGCAAATAAAGCGACTTACTGGGAGCGAGTAAAAGACGTCCGACTAGACCAATATTAATAATAATAATAATAATAATAATAATAATAATAATAATAATAATGAAATCGCTCCCGTAAGTTTTTGATTTTTAACATATTTAAATCAATTGTGAAATAACAATTCTTAGTACAAATGATGCATAAATCACCGAATCAAGTCTTATAAAAATTAGGATCCATAATATATTGTTATATCGCTCAAATATTCAATTTTGTATTATATATTTTATATTCAAAAAAGAAAATGGTTATAAATGGAAGAAAACGCCCTCTGTCTACACTATATAGAACAGCCAAATAACAGCAATTTCACCAACACCAGAAACGTGATACACCACCTACCCCATCACCCTTCTGTGTACACTAAATATAACAGCCAGATAACGGCAATTTCACCACCACCACCACCAATCCCAGCATCATAATGTTTAATTCCAATTTTACGGGAATATCTCAACGCATATATTAAACATACGCGACACAAAGGCATAGATACTACAGATGAAACAAAACTAGTCTATTCAACACATATATTAAACATACGCGACACAAACGCATAGATACTACATATCAAAAAAACTAGTCCATTCAATAAAACTCAGTAACGCCGACGCCACCGCCGCCACCACACCATCCATCATTGCTACCACTATCCCATCACCGCCGCCACCACTCCTTCATTGCTACCACCACTATTCCCCTGTTAACTTAAGAAAGGGGAACGTGGCGGTATCACTAGACAAGGGAGAGGCTAGCAAAATATATAAATAGATTGACTTAGTGACCTGGCCACCGGCCAAACGTCATCGACTATGGCACTGCTGGCTCCCCCCTTCCTCACCAACAATATAAAAAGCCCCAGCACCACCACCGACAAACGAGGTAAATTGTAACACTTCGAACCCCAGCGTTGGGGCGGAATCACTGGCAACAGAACAAATTAAAGAAAGGATCGAAAAAGTGGAGGGAGTGCATGCTCAAGATGAAACTCCAAATGAAAATAATGAGATCGTAAATGATAAAGAAATGAATGAGAATGAAGTTGCCAACTTGAAGGATGAAATTATGATCGAATGGATGAAAATGAAAGAATCTGACATGGGGCAACGAGACACCCTCCCTAAGATCCAGAACTCCAAACAGAACCAAAAGATAATACACAAGACTAACATAATTCTCAAAAACATTATCATCATAAACAAACTAAACATTACTGATTTAAATCTTCTCTATTATGCATCGGCTAAAGTCACCACTCACTTATGTGGAGTGAAGATAAAAAAACAAAGGAATTCCCACAAGAAATCTACTTGGCAAGAGAACATCAATCGGCAAATAAACCTTCTCCGATCTGACATAGAAATGTTAACAAACTATAAAGTAGGTGAACATGTTAAACAAACTAAACTTAGAAAATTGAAAAGAAAGTACAGTATAAAACCAACAAGTGAAATAGACATGCTGATAGAAATAATCAAGCAAAAAGTGTCGGCTAAAGCTGCTCGTATAAGGCGCTTTGAAAAACTATCTAGATTCTCTAAGGAAAATAATATGTTCAAAAACAACCAAAGAAACTTCTACAGAAAGATTGGTAAGTCAACAATAACTGCTAAATCAATACCACCCAAGGAGGAAGTGCAAGAATTCTGGGAAAAGATCTGGGCCGAAGAAAAGGTTCATAACATACATGCCCCATGGCTAGACAGACAAATGAAAGATACAGCTCACCTTGAAGAACAAATATGGGAAAATATAACAGTTGAACAGTTGCGCTTGGCTCTAAGAAAAACCAGCAAATGGAAATCCCCAGGAAAAGACAAAATACAAAATTTTTGGATAAATGCCTTCACAGAGTCTCATGAGTTGTTAGCCCAACTTTACGATGAAATAGTTAAGGAGCCAGAAAATATACCATCATGGCTAGTTAACGGCATTACATTCCTGCTTCCGAAGAATGATGAGACAAACAATCCCCAAAATTACAGACCGATAACAATGTATAAAATGTTAACATCAGTCCTAACTGAATATACATATGACCACCTGATAACAAATGACCTATTTCCCATTGAGCAGAAAGGGTGTAAACGAGGCTCATATGGCTGTAAGGATCAGCTTTTGGTTAACAAAATGATACTGGAAGATTGTCATAATAGACACAAAAATCTATCCATTGCTTGGATAGATTATAAAAATGCTTTCGATAGTTTGCCACACAGTTGGATTGAATAATGTTTAGAGATTTTCAAAATATCCCCCGTTGTCAGGAGGTTTTTGTCATTCAGTATGAAGACATGGAAAACGACACTCCTTTTGAATAGTGAAACAAAATCAATGGAAGCTGGAGAAGTTAATATTAATTGTGGAATTTTTCAGGGTGACTCTTTATCACCGCTTTTATTCCGCATCGTACTTATACCATTAAGTAAAATGCTCAATGAAACAAAACATGGATATAGAGTCTATGACAAAACCATTAATCACTTGTTCTACATGGATGACCTGAAACTATTTGCAATAAAATGATGAACAATTGCAAGGGCTATTATCCACTGTGGAGCAGTTCAGTGATGACATTAAAATGGAGTTTGGACTAGATAAATGCGCCAAAGCAACGTTAACCAGAGGAAAGCTGCTGAAGAGTTCAGACATTAATCTTGATCGGGGGAACGTGATAAGAGAACTTGATCAAGAAAAAACTTACAAATATCTAGGTGTTTGTGAAGGAGACGGAATCAAGCACTCGACAATGAGGGAAAGGATAAGGAAGGAATGTTACCGCAGAGTTAGAGCAATCTTAAGAACGGAATTGAATGCAAGGAATAGGATCGATGCCATAAACACGCTTGCCATACCAGTAGTAACTTACAGTTACAATGTCATCAACTGGTCAAATACAGAGATCCGTAGGCTGGATAGAAAAATTCGAAAATTCTTAACCATGCACAGAATGCATCACCCTAAGGAAGATATAGATAGAATATATCTCCCTAGGAAAGAACGAGGACGTGGGTTAGTCCAGTTAGACATTGCGTTGAAAACTGCAACAATTTGATTATCAACATATCTAAGGGAATCACATGATTGGATGATCAAACTCGTTTTGAAACACGAAAGCATCAAAAGATCATATTCCATTACAAAAGATGCACAAAGATACAGTAATGGACTACAAATTTCAGAAGTCCCATTTACTGCTGAAATCGAAAGCACAGAAAAAGCAAAGCAGGTAAAAGTAACTGCAAAGAAAGAACTGCTACAGAAACTGGCTAAGAAATGGCAAGAAAAGCCTCTGTATGGAAAATACCCAGAGCGAGTTAACAATCCTGATGTTGACAAAACTTTAACCCATCAGTGGTTGGCATCCTCTGGACGGAAATCGGAGACTGAAGGACTGATTATATCAGCACAAGATCAGTGTCTGCCAACAAAAATTACCAAGCCAACATAATAAAAAATGGATGCAGCCCATTATGCCGTGTATGCAAAAAACAACCAGAGACCATTGACCATATAATTTCAATGTGCAGTCCTATAGCTCCAACCGAATACCTAAACAGGCATGACAGAGCTGCACAATACATACATTGGATAATGTGTAAGCATTTTGACCTGCCCCATCAAAAGAATTGGTGGGAGCATCAACCACCTCCCATACTTGAAAAAGATCACATCTCAATCTTGTGGAACTTTATTATCCAAACAGACCGAAAAATAGATGCAAATTGACCTGATATAATATTGAAGGACTTTAAAAAGAGGGTATGCCTGCTAATTGATATGTCTGTTCCAATAGACAAGAATGTATCTATAAAAACATTTGAAAAATTGAGCAAGTATAAGGACCTGGAGATAGAAATTGGAAAAATGTGGAAATTGAGAACTAAAACAATACCAGTGGTTGTAGGCGCTCTGGGAATGATACCTAAGGGGTCTAATGATTACTTATCGCAAATCCCAGGAAACCCGCGTAAGGAGAAATACGAAAGATAGTACTAATGGGAACTGCCCATATACTAAGGAAGATTCTGTCAATATAAGTACATCACAAGTCTAAACACCTAAAGATGCATGTGTGAGTATGTATGTTCTTTCTTGAACATGGCGGACCTTGTTGTCTCTTGAGGTCACTGGTTGTGTCTTGGTGATAACTCGTATGAACATAAAGCAAGATCAATGCAACTGTAATAATAATAATAATAATAATAATAATAATAATAATAATAATAATAATAGGGAAGAAAACGTAAATGGTGGATATATATCGTTATGGAATCGCTCCCGTCAGTTTTTGATTTTTACTTATTTAAAACAACTGTGATAGAATAATTATTATTACAAATGAAATATAAGATTACAGTTGTTGACCCTCAGCAATCGACAACGCATCACATTATGGCATAGGGCCCGAATATTTAATATTTAATTTTGGATCAGAAATGTTATAGTCGGAAAACAGTAAAATGGTTAAGTGGACAGACAGGCAAATAATTTCACCACCAACACCACCACCGCCACCATCACCACTACCACGCCAAAAACTCTAGTCAAGTAACCTCAACTTCTATTTTACTTCAACTTCAACACCATCACTACAGTACTACGATCACATCACCACCACCACTGCCTCATTATCGCTACTGCCGCTATTCTCTCCCACTACCTCCTGCTAAGTACTACTAGCACATCACCAACACCACAACTGCCTCATCATCGCTGCCGCCGCTATTGTCTCCCACTGCCTCCTGCTAAGACAGGCATCATAGTGCTCCCACTAAATGAGGAAGGCATCAATAGATATAAATAGACTGATTTGATGACCCGGTCAAAAAATCAAAAAATCAAAAATCAAAATCAAAACAGCACAGCAGCAACAAAGGACGTAAAGAAATGAAAGAAGAAAAGAAAAACTAATAGACAGACAAGCAAAAAAACTAAGTCAGACATTCAACATTTCATTACAATGAAACTTATGCTTATTTTGGGGGGTTTTTACCTGTTTGTTTGTTTGTTTATTTATGTTCGTCTACAGCGTGATAGTGTCACGCTAAAATGACCGGGGGTGATCAAATCAACGGGGGTCATGAAATCACCGGTGGTAATGTAACCATACATTCACTAATCCTCGATATGAGTGTTTAAATGTCGAACATAAACAGTTCGTATAACGGTGAAGTGGAGACTGGAATGTCATGTGACAGACTCTCACCCAGCAGGAGCTCCCTGGCCCAGCAGAAGAGCAGGGACCTGGCTGTCATCCAAATACTGCTGGTGTTGGAGTAAGAAGAAGAAGGAAAAGAACCAGAACCAACTGGACGAAAGAATTGAATAGAACTGTTATGCAATGTTACCTGAAGAGTAACCCCAAAGAAAATGGCTATACGAAACGGATGTATAGCATATGGAACGAGATTGGTCTACTTAAATTAGATGAACAAAATTTGGCCGGGCAGGCTCGGGTAATAAGAACTAATGGGTGGATAAGCGAGCTAGAACTGGAGGAATTCAGCCGAGAGATTAGATTGGAAATGGAGAGTGGCGTATGACAGGCAAACGGGCCAGTGGGAGATGAAGGTGAAGAGGTTGAGAGAACGGAGGAAGCAACCGAAGCAGACAATGATCTGAATGCTGAAATAAATAATAACTGGAACAAAGATACGGCCATTGAGGAAATGAATGCTGACGGGCTAGGATAAGATTTGGTTGATATCCTAAACTTAGTGGTAGATGAAATGAACAATGATAGTGGGAAACTTATGAACCTAAGATTTGTAGACAGGAAAAAGTTAAAAGAAACAACAGCTAAGGTAAACAAAGTCATCCCATCCTTGAGGCGAGGAACCTTCACCAGTGCAACAATATCATCAAAGCAACAGCAAATGCGGTGAGGAAATTACTTGACATAAAAGCGAGAGGAAACAACAAACAAGAATGATCAGAACCTTGGTGGAAGAAACGACTGAATGGTCAAATCAGGGAAATTAGAAATGATATTGGAAAGCTTGAGTCCCTACTGAATGGGACACTACAAAACATAGAAACTAAAATTAGACTGGAAATAAAGTACAAAACTAGGAGGAAAAAGTTAAATATTATCATAGAGGAGCTGAAGCAACGCATTGTAGCAAAGAGCGTAAAGATTAGGCGATACGAGAGCAGAGTCAGTCAGTATAGACAGAACCGCATGTTTGACAATAACCAGAAGATGTTGTTTGGGCAGCTTGAAGGGAAAGAAAGAGGCAACGACTTGATCCCTGAAGCGGAAAAAACTAAGACATTCTGGAGAGGAATATGGGAGCAGAATGTTAAACATAATGATCAGGCAGTGTGGATTGAGACAGTACAAAAGACGATTAGCGAACAGGCACACCATCAAACTGATTTGAGTATCACAGTTGAAACTCTTAAGGAGCAGGCAAGAAAACTAACCAACTGGAAATCACCAGGCCCAGATGGTGTGCAGGGGTATTGGATTAAAAATATAACATCCCTCCACCCGAAACTGACAACCATGTTCAATGACTGCTTGATGTCAGTTGACGTACTAGAGTGGTTGACGAAAGGTACCACAGTTCTGGTAATGAAAGACCGAATCAAGGGTAATGATGTTACCAACTATAGACCTATCACATATCTGTCCGTAATGTGGAAACTGTTAACAAGCATTGTGTCTGAGGAAATCTACCATCACCTCCACATAAACAACTTGTTACCGGACGAACAGAAAGGATGCCGAAAGAAGTCCTGTGGTAGAAAGGACCAGTTACTTATTGATAAGATAGTAATGAAGAATTACAAGAGGAGACACACTGGTCTTGCCATGGGATGGATAGACTACAAAGATGCATTCGACATGGTACCTCATTCTTGGATAACCAAAAGCCTAGAGATCTTCAGGATGGCAGATAACATCAGACAGTTGTTGAGCAAAAGTATGAAGTCCTGGAAAATAAAGTTAACATCAGGCGGAGAATCCTTGGAGGCATGAAGATTAAGAGAGGTATCTTCCAGGGAGATAGTTTGTCCCCTCTGTTGTTTGTCCTTGTCCTGATCATTGTACTGCGAAAAGTGAGAGCAGGATACAAGTTGGGAAAGGGAGAGCTTACCACCAATCACCTCCTCTTCATGGACGATCTTAAGCTCTTCGGGAAGAGTGAGAGGGAGTTGGATGTGCTTGTTGACACTGTTCTTATTTTCAGCAATGATATATGTAGGCAATTTGGTATTATTAAGTGTGGAGTCCTTGTGATGAAGAGGGGTAAACTGAGCAGAAGCAACGGAATCCAGATACCAACAGGTGAGAAGATAAAGGAAATTGATGCTGAAGAGGATACAAGTATTTAGGTGTTCTGGAGGCTGATGACATCAAGAACAAAAAAATGGAGGAATTGATAAGATCTGAATACATTCTAAATACACTGAGGAGATCTGAAGGTGGAAGAGGTCTTATCAGCATAGAAGACTGTGTTCAGATGGAGAAAAACAACCTACACAAATACGTGACTGATAGTAGGGAGCCAATGCTCAGAATTGTACTGAATGAGAGGACAATAGACCGGGGGAGGTCCAAGGAGGAAATAACAACAAGGAGAAAGAGCAACCTTCATGAAAAATCCCTTCATAGTACCTTCTTTGAGACAACTGAATTTAGAGATCCACAGACATGGAACTGGTTGAAAAGAGGAGACCTTAAAAAGGCTACAGAAGGAATGTTAATGGATGTGCAAGAGCAGGCCCTCAAAACGTAGTGGCTGAAACACCATATTTACAAGGAGGAGGCTAGCCCACTGTGTAGGATCTGTGGAGAGAGAGAGGAGACTGTGGCTCACATTGTATCCGAGTGTAAACACCTAGCCTAGATTCACTATAAGGGCTGGAGACATGATGTGGTGGGCAGGGTGATCCACTGGCATCTATGCAAAGTAAACAATTTACCACATTCTGAGAAGTGGTATGAGCATAAGCCAGAGGCGGTGATAGAAAACGATCAGGTGAAGGTGCTATGGGATTTTAGGATACAGACGGACAAGAAACTGGAACACAATAGACCTGACCTGGTGGTTTTGGTCAAGGGAAAAATATCGTGTCTGATTGTGGATGTAGCATGCCCATTCGACACGAGAGTGCAAGAGAAGGAGAGGGAGAAAATTAACCGATACCAGGACTTAAAGTGGGAGGTAAAAAGGATTTGTAACTGCCATGAGGCCAGAGTGGTCCCGATTGTCATCGGCGCACTAGGTACTATCTCAAAGAGTTTCTAAGGATGGTTAAAGAAAATTGGTCCGGCCCCGCTTTTTGGAACACTTCAAAAGGCATGCTTGCTGGGAACAGCAAGAACCCTCCGATACGTCCTGAATATCTGAGGCTGCAGGTAGTGGCTTGATATTCATTTCAACAAACTTTCCAGTTAAATAACATCAATGACTGAGCCTTAAAGAACAATAATAATAATAATAATAATAATAATAATAACATTTATACTTATATATATATAATCTATATACAATTATAAATAAGAATGGGTAATATTTTGTATTACCCAATTACCAGTAAGAAAATTCTCTGTATGTAAAATATCAGATATATTACAGTAATACAACATAGAAAACAAGCAAATTTTTGTTTAAGGTATTTGATTACTGACGATCGTTTCTTCCAGACAAATATCTGTATCCATCGGAGCATATACAATCTTAAAACAAGTAATTAAATTCCTAATATTTAGAACATTCATTAAGATACATTATATGTAATAGGTTAACTTTGATTTTTATCCTTATGGGGACGGTAACATAGTACCAGTAATACACTGAGATAATTGCTGGCCTTGTGCCAAAATTAGAAACAATTATAAGTAATAGTGTCAGTGACATTATATTGAAGAGCAAGGAAAACAAAATAATATTACAATGAAAAGATAGTAAAATATTGAAAGGTGTTATAAAGAGCGTATTACTTAAAGTTAATGTATCAAGCATATTATACAAAGAATGTTAATAATCGTTTCTACTCTTGGCACAAGGCCAGCAATTATCCCAGTGTATTACTGGTACTTCATTTAATCGACCCTGTAAGGATGAAAGGCAAGGTTAACCTCGATGATGAATTAGTTGCAGGCAACATGTTTATGTTGGAGGTAATATAAAAAGTTTATGCAGGAAATGTTAATATTTATAGTTGTGACGTGTGGAAGCAATAAGCATGGATTTTTAAAGTTCAAATAAATATACCTTCCTGCCAGATGATTGAACGTCTGAAAGTATATACTTTCCTTATGAGCAACGATGGTTGCTAGACACTGTACGGCTTAATGCGGGATGTTTGTTTACAAACACACCGAGCATTATAATAAATGTTCGGTGAATCCATACGTATATATATATATGTGTGCATGTATGTATATATATATACATACTACTGTACGTCTGTATACATATATGTATGTACGTATACATACTTATATTTAAGTAACAGCCGTACTAAGAGTGAGAAATGAAATTTCGTTTCATTTTTTCCGTTTACCGTTTTCGGTACCCCGGCCGATTAACTCACTCGATATGCAAATTAGTCTGCTCAGCCGTTAATATGCATAAGGAAAGTATATACTTTCAGACGTTCAATCATCTGGCAGGAAGGTATACGTTGCTGACGACAGCTAATAAGCTTGAAACTAGTACAGCGTTCCTTTGTCAGTGTTGAACAAATGAGCAACGATGGTTGCTAGACACTGACGGCTTAATTCGGGATGTTTGTTTACAAACACACCGAGCATTATAATAAATGTTCGGTGAATCCATACGTACATATATATATATATATGTGCAGGTATGTATATATATATACATACCACTGTACGGCTGTATACATATATGTATGTACGTATACATACTTATATTTAAGTTACAGCCGTACTAAGACTGAGAAATGAAATTCCGTTTCTTTTTTTTCGTTTATATATATATATATATATATATAATTATAATGAATAACTTATAATATCTTATCCAATTCTGTCATCATTTACTTATACTGTCAGGTATAACTAATGAAATGAATGCCTTATAACTATATTATTATTGTCATTATTATTTGAGTTAGATATATATTCTCCTTGTGACTACACTAAAGTTTATCTGTAGTTACATTGGTAGTTTTAGTAATTAACCATAATAATAGCCATCCCCCAGAATGACATTTACAACTTTCCCCCTTCAAGGAGAAACCATACCAAATCACTCAACTACTACGCGGATGCCTCATCGTCAAACATAAGGAAAAGATACCACCACTATGATAGATGTAACAACTTCCACGCTTCAAGGGGACAGCAAGGTAATTTACATTTTCTCAACTCTCGCTTCCACAATACACAACAAACCCATACCACACGATACAACCAACAACGTAGACCAATTATAACACCACAATCCAACATGGCACATAGAAACACACATCCATACTCGCAATACAGGAACACCCCATTCAATCTACAACCACGAACCGAACCACATTTTACAACAACAAGGAATATAACAAACACAGGAGACCACTTAACATCAGCAGACAACCCCTCTACCCCAACCATTTTTTAGACACAGCACACAGATACAGGCAAACAAAATAACACAAGACAGAGAGGACAAACCGAGAGTAATAAAAATTATCAATCTACTAGTGCAGAACCAACACCCAACCTTATCAACTTACTCTCCAAAGGTCTTAAGTTCACACCGACCCCACTACGTCCTAACTACTATGAAATGAAGCAAGACATCACAGATTTCTGTAGAAAGTTACGACTCAGTGAAGAACTATTCGACCAGTACAATTAGTATGAATCATTAGCCAGAAATAGAAGCAATTACACCCCATCAAAAGATAGAAATAAAATCCTGGACGAATGCTGTGAACACATCACAAACTTCCCTTACCGACACTTGTACAGACAAAAACACAAGCCAAACCTCAACAAGAAAGAATGGGAAGAATTAAATAGATTAAAAACCGACAGAACCATTACAATTAAAGAGGCTGATAAAGGGAGTACAGTAGTCCTAATGGAGACAGAATTCTATATCAACTTAGCGCTCTCTACTTTGGAAAACGAAATATTCTACGAAAAGGCTGAACACTACAATCAACAGAAAATTATGAGAAACCTAAAAACTCTGATCAACCAATACAAAGATGGACTCACTAACAAGGAATTCAGCTTCATCACAGACTTCACAAGTAAATCCAGCCTTTTCTACGGTATCCCTAAAGTACATAAAAGCGAATTAATAAGTAAGGCATGCAAGGAAGCCTCACACAGTCATCAATGTCCCCTCACCAAATGATCTCAAATTAAGACCTACCGCCTTAGCAACTTCATTGATACCCTTCTCAGGCATTTTCTCAAACACATCAAAAGCTATATAAGGGACGACCTAGATATGCTCAATCACCTCCCTAATATGCCCCTTTCTGAACAATCCCTACTAGTGACGTTCGATGTAGTCAACCTATACTCCAACATCTCCCACAACCTAGGAATAGAAGCTATCCAATTCTGGCTGGATAATTACCACAATGAACTCCCACAACGCATCAAAAAAGAATTCGTGATAGAGGGACTCAAATTTATCTTGGAGAACAATTACTTCGTTTTCAATAACAAACCCTACAGGCAGAAATCTGGGACCGTTATGGGAATGAAAACAGCCCCCACTTATGCCAACCTAGTCATGGGATATCTGGAAATCACCCTCTACACTAAAGTCCTAAACAAATTTGGAAACATTCACCATTTACACATAGAAAGGCACTGGAAGCGATATCTAGATGACTGCTTCATCCTTTGGCACGAAAACATCGAGAAACTTAAAGAATGTCACACCCTTATAAATGGGCTCAACACGAATATTAACTTCACGATGGAATACAGCCATCAACAACTCCGCTTCCTCGACATCCTCATTAAGATGCATAACAAAAAATAGAAACAGACATATACAACAAGCCCACAGACTCCAAGCAATATCTTCCTCTTGCCACCCTAGACACGTTAAAATTAATATTCCCTACAACTTAGCCAAGAGAATCTGTACTATAGTCTCCAATAAAAACATCTGCTACTTACGGCTACAAGAACTAAAGGACACACTCATAGGCAGGGACTACCCTGCATCACTAATTGACAATGGAATCCAACGTGCCCTAAAACTCAGTACCCAGGACCTTAGACACCCTAAAGTAAATCAACCGAAACTAAAAGCTCTTCCATACATCTCCACATACAACCCCCTCAAAAATGAGGCCTTTCACACCAACCTCCAGAACATTCCTGTGTTGAAAAAGGACCATAGAATGAACCAAATCCTACGAACACACGATATCATAAAGAGCAAAAGACAATCTAAGTCAATGAAAAACATCCTAACACATGCCAAAGTACTGCCAACCACAACAACGAAACCCACAGTAAGAAAATGCGATAGACCCAACTGTGGCATATGCATCAACCTAATAGAGGGTTCGGAATTCTATTTCAAAGAAGGACAACGTTTTATAGTAAAACACAATTTCACATGCGCATCAGAAAATCTAATATATGTATTAACTTGCTCAGGTTGTCGAGAACAATACATAGGCCAGACCAGAAACAGCCCCCGCCAACGCATGACTGTCCATAGATCCCAAATTAAAATACGGGAATACAGGAAAATACCACTGAGTGAACACATTGATACCTGTGCCTCCCAAAATCATCCCAACTTCAGAATCTTTACCCTCTACAAATCTAAAGATAATGCCACCCACACTCAGCGCATCAGCAAGGAATCTCACTTTATTAACAAATACGGACCCCCGTCTAAATACTTCTCCCTAAGACGAACCCACAACATACACACGTCAACATAATACCTACATCAGCATACATCTCTATCCACATATAAACACAATGACATACGTAAACACACATGTTCTATGGTGCAACACAAATATACATAAATTTGCATACCTTTTGATGTCTATAGATATAAACGTGCCGACACACACATACATAAACGCACACATGCATTGAACACTGATGGGCACATACATATTTGTACACAAGTATTCCAATACGGCAAGGCCTAATGGATTCCCCTTGCAGTACGTGCAATCTGGACACTCACACACACCTTGGTATTATGCCAAAACTATATATCATTTCACACCTTTTATTATTAAGGTTTTTGATGTTCTATTGAGAGAATCGTTTTTACTGAAAATATCGAATAATGTACACCATTTTTACCAGTATCACAAAAATACTGGTCCACCCACACACACACACATTCTTACACACAGGCACACATATATACACACACACATATATACACACACACATACACACGCGTACATTAACATACAAATAGACATACACACACACACACACACACACACACACACACACACACACACACACACACACACACACACACTTCTCCGTATAAGACAAGAGCTGAAAAATATCTTTTAACATGTTAAAATATCCCCCACACAAGTACAGACACATTCCTACTGACCATCCCTCTACCACGAATTACTCTGCTACACACACACACACACACACACACACACACACACACACACACACACACACACACACACACACACACACACACACACACACACACTTGTCTTAATAGGCATTTGAACTATCAACAGACTGCGGTTCGCACACACATCTCTGCTGACCATTATCACAACAACGAACCTCTTTACTACTACTACTACTACTACACACACACACACATATTTGTTTTGAAAGACTTATTTTTCAGTGACTTCTGAATCAGCCGACACAAATCTACATTTGGCGCAAAATCAATTTTTAACATTCACATGACCTCTACCGACCAATCAAAATTGTTTTGACCACAAGAATTTTTGCAACACGAATTGGCGCGAAACTTATTTTAATACATCTGGAGTCAATTGTTTCACATAAAACAGGTAGAATTTCCAAAACTAATCAGATTAGAGCAAACATCACGTGCGCTCTATCTCAAAATTATTTTTGAAAAGCATTAGAAATGCGCAACCGGTAAAACTGAATACTAACCAATACTATTACTAATTTTTACTTATTCCTAATTAAACTATTTTTCACTAGGGACAATTTGTCAGCGTTTTCTTTTCCGTTTAACAATATAAATATATATATATATATATATATATATATATATATATATATATATATATATATATATAAGAATTAAAATACTAGAGTGTGTTGGAGTAAAACACCCTCTTCATATTATAGAAATGACAGTATAAGATATAGTTCAATGTAATTAAACAGAGCCGAAGAATTATAAAAAATAAACCAAAGAAGCCTTCAATACATCAAAAGTCTTTAATAGCCAACAATGTTTCGTCCTATTGAGGACTCATCAGGGCAAGTAAAGCTACAAGAAGCACTATCGGCCAATACAAGCCAAAAACTCAGAAGAATATGGAGTATACATCTATTAAAGCTTAGGAAAGATATCAAGGAAAAGTTGGCTAAGATTAAGAGTGAGCAGTTACAAACATAGATATGGACCAAATAGCAAGGAAGTGATTAAGATGTTGAACCCACATTGCAAATATTGTATAATGCAAAAACTTGAAACACAAATGGTAATATAATGCGAGAATTACAGTACGATATAGAATATAATATAATATAATAGATGGTGATAATAAAAAGCTTAATGTATGTATATATATATATATAAATATATATATATATATACATATACACAGTACAAATACAAACTAACACTTATTAAGTATTTAAATATATATATATATTGTTTACAGTATAATATAATAATAAAGATAAAAATAAGAATAAAGATAAAAATAAAAATAAAATATAATATATAATTCCCTGTCATTGTGCATAAACAATATAGAAACATTATAATAACATTATAATAACAATATTATAATATATTGGCATCAAAAGATATACAAAATTACATCATACATATAATTCAAGGTTAACAAATAGTATAAAGTTTTACACAGGGTAAGAAAAAATCATATAGAACTAAATTGTGTTGAAAAAATTGTGTTGAAAAAATATCTATACCATTGTAACAAATACACGGAGGTCAAGTCATTTTACATTGGCATAAATATTACCAAAATATCACAAAGTATTACAAAATATATTTACGTGGTTGACATACAGACATATATTAATGAAATTACATGGTCAGACAAACAGCGTGTGATAGTAAAAAAATAAATAGAATAAACCGAAGATCGATAAACAAAAACAAGTATATTTACTTAGCTGTCACAAGCGGTTAAGTAAAAGAAAAAAGATAGCAATGTAGACCAGAGAGTTGACTAGAAAACCTTTTTAAATTAATTAATATTAAAAGTATTTAAAATACATATTTAGTCACTTCAAAATTGGCTAGTGTTTAAGTCATCAAAACCGTATAAGTTTAAGATATCTCAATAAAATTATCAAGAATAGAGTAAAATATGCTTCGTTCAGTCGAATAACGTTATCAAATAAAAGGACTCTAAATAGAACTATGGTAGACCAATGGGAACAGAAAGAGGAGAGGTTATGGAGGATAGGAAGGAGCATAAAAGTAAAATCAATATATTATATAATATCATAAAAAGGAGCATAAAGGTGAAATTTATATATAGTATAATAGAAGGGGCGGATATTAAGTGTGTAGAGGAGGAGGTTCATTAGTTGAATGAGACTCCAAACAAAGTATTTAATAAGATATAAACTCATAAGGTGTTAGTAGTGAAACTATAATAATGCTTAAGAAGATAGATAGGGTATGGTAGCCAAAAGACTATGGAAACTAAAATCGAAAAGCTGTAAAAAAACTAATAATAATAATGATGATAGTAATCAAAATGAACCTAAACAAAAAAAAAGATAAGGAAATTTAGCAGCTAATGGATACGATTTAAACTACCAGAACTTTTAGGTCTATAATAGAAGAAAGAATTAGAAATGGCATGGGGGCAGGAAGAAAATATCTGAGACTTTCTATTAAGCAAAACATCCCTAGAGAAAATTATAGAATGGGTCTCTAGGATACAGATATTACAGAATTTAGTGTGTGTTGATAGGTTATTAGAGCGTGCTACTATACGCCAATTAAGGCTATATGGCATACCAGCCCCTTTAAGATCCCAGATATGGTGTGCTAAAGAAGTAGAGTTCTTAAACTTAACATGCTTAAAATTAGAGATATGAGAATTAAACCTAGTTTTAAAAGTATTAGATGTGGAGCCTATATATGTGCTATTAGAAGAATTAGTCTTAACTTCACAAGCATAAACAATGTTCCTAGAGAGGCAGTGACCATTTAAAGGGCAGTTAATACTTACTCTACAGTTACACTTCCGGGTGCTATTGACCGGCTGAATGAGTGATGCATCACTCCTAGGGTTATTATAAGATAAGGTCTGCTCAGGTGGTAAGGCATTAATGGATCCTTCAAGACTAGTAGTATGCAAAGAGGAGTAGCTGTCCCTAATTTTCCTATTGTTAGTGCTAGCTAAATGAGAACTAATATTAGGGGTGGTAGAGAATGATAGTTTAATTACATTTTTATTAAAATTACCATGGTATTTATTAGTAGGAGGGACATTTTTCTCTAAGATAGAAAAAAAAGACCTAGGGATGTTAGTTAATACTTCATGATCATAAGGCGGGTTAAAATAAGTATTGAGTCTCCTCCTATTTCTATCCTTACCAACTCTACGTTATCCAGTATCCCACTAATAGGATCAGGGTTACTACGAGGATTAGTTGAAACAACATTATTAGAAGCAACCAAAACCCCATTGAGTCTCCTTCTGTTTCTACCTTTAGTATATCTACTGTAATCTGGAATCATATCAATAGGATGAAGGTTACTACCAGGATCAGTTGAAACAACACTATTAGAATTAGTAAAAACATTACCACTGGGTGAGCGATCAGAGTGCCTAACTTGTTCCCTAGAACTAATCCCTAAAAGTGTACCATTAGACTCACTATTACGATTACGGTAGCTTAACCTATGGATGGGTTCGGATACACCTATGGGATTTCTACGATTCTTATGCTCTCTACTCCCATTCATGGCCTTATTATGGGATATTATGTTATTATTATTATGGGTAAACGGAGACTTTCTAAGGTTGTTCTCATTATAACGTATTTTACCAGAGTAACCAGAGTTAGCTAGGGCATTATTATAGTATTCTGCATGTGAATTAAATATTCCTATATCCTTAGAGAGTGTGGAAATTCTATTAGATACACCGTTAATTATAGAGCTAATCATACATTAAGCTTTTTATTATCACCATCTATTATATTATATTATATTCTATATCGTACTGTAATTCTCGCGTTATATTACCATTTGTGTTTCAAGTTTTTGCATTATACAATATTTGCAATGTGGGTTCAACATCTTAATCACTTCCTTGCTATTTGGTCCATATCTATGTTTGTAACTGCTCACTCTTAATCTTAGCCAACTTTTCCTTGATATCTTTCCTAAGCTTTAATAGATGTATACTCCATATTCTTCTGAGTTTTTGGCTTGTATTGGCCGATAGTGCTTCTTGTAGCTTTACTTGCCCTGATGAGTCCTCAATAGGACGAAACATTGTTGGCTATTAAAGAGTTTTGATGTATTGAAGGCTTCTTTGGTTTATTTTTTATAATATATATATATATATATATATATATATATATATATATATATATATATATATATATATATATATATATACATATGGCTATTATTATGGTTAATTACTAAAACTACCAATGTAACTACAGATAATCTT
>OZ024742.1:364123376-364165876 GCA_964016885.1 Eledone cirrhosa | reverse complement strand
CCGTTATACGATCTAGCCCTAGCTAGGATCTCCCAGTGTAACTTATATTGGGTGTGGTTGTCTTTTAGACTCCAGTTATAAGCTTAAAGTGACGTCATATTCCTTCTTAGAGAGTAACGAAAAGAATGGGTATGCATGTAAAGACGCTGATTTTGTTAGTTTCAGAAGATCCCGTTAAGGGTGAAAGCAGCGATTCTTCGCTTAAACTTTAATCTGTTATTTTAATAAATATTTGCTCTCCGGTTTTTATATATTTGATATATATTTATCCTTGCCGATCCCTCTTTGGATTTTTGTCTTCAAATTTATAATTATTACTATATATATATATATATATATATATATATATATATATATATATATATATATATATATATATATATATATGAAATATAAGAATCAAAGAGCTGTTCAAAACATTATTGTGCTTACAGCTGTTTCCTCCAAACCGAGGTATGGGTTCTTCGGAGCAATTTATTACTGCATGGACAGTTATATGACCTCCTTTTAAGCCGAGAGACATACCTATACATATTCAAACATTGTGGGTCAACATTCATTACAGAATTTAGAGTGACAGTACACACTTCGAGATTACATTTATATTAAGAGGTACAATCAAAAATCAAAAATACAGGTTAAAATACAACATGAAGATAAGCGGTTATATAGTGGAAATGTTATGTGTGGCAGGCATGTGCGCCTTGTTTATATAGTGTGGCAGAGAGATATGTGTGGTAGAGGCGCTTAGGTAGGTAAACAAGAGTGTTAGGTTGGTAGATCTGGTGGCAAATTCTTTATATGATTGATATAGTCTGTGTGTGGAGAAATGTTATAAGCATTAAAAATAGTGCAAGCATTAAAAGTGTTAAAAGTGTTGGAGATGCACAGCGAAGGTATGTCAAGCATTTCATGTACTTCGACATTTTCATGGTCAGGGGAGTGTATTTTTCGATTATATGCCCCTCACATAATCCACGACAATTTGATATTGAGCGTTTGACAATCCAGTTAGAGATCGTAGTCAATCCAGTTAGAGATCGTAGTCAATCCAGTTAGAGATCGTAGTAACTAAAGAACACCAGACTACGATCTCTAACTGGATTGTCAAACGCTCAATATTAAATTGTCGTGGATTATGTGAGGGGCATATAATCGAAAAATACACTCCCCTGACCATGAAAATGTCGAAGTACATGAAATGCTTGACATACCTTCGCTGTGCATCTCCAACACTTTTAACACCTTTAATGCTTGCACTAATTTTAATGCTTATAACATTTCTCCACACACAGACTATATCAATCATATAAAGAATTTGCCACCAGATCTACCAACCTAACACTCTTGTTTACCTACCTAAGCGCCTCTACCACACATATCTCTCTGCCACACTATATAAACAAGGCGCACATGCCTGCCACACATAACATTTCCACTATATAACCGCTTATCTTCATGTTGTATTTTAACCTGTATTTTTGATTTTTGATTGTACATCTTAATATAAATGTAATCTCGAAGTGTGTACTGCCACTCTAAATTCTGTAATGAATGTTGACCCACAATGTTTGAATATGTATCGGTATGTCTCTCGGCTGAAAAGGAGGTCATATAACTGTCCATGCATTAATAAATTGCTCCGAAGAATCCAAACCTCGGTTTGGAGGAAACAGCTGTAAGCACAATAATGTTTTGAACAGCTCTTTGATTCTTATATTTCATATAACTGCTCTGTAAATCATCTGATGTTTTTACATTGAGCTACTTAACTTACTGGTAATAAGGTAGTAATACATTACTGCCTACCACTATTTAGGGTGTATGTAAAATACTTATAACTGCATAAGGTTTTGTATTTACATAACCATAGATATTATAACTAATACTATATATATATATATATATATATATATATACAATTCAAAAGGGCATATATATATAATTAGACATTGTCACAGGTACAAATATGAGTTTGGCGACCTTTCACGGTGTGGCTCAATAAAAAATTAATTAAGCATATAACCATTAATCAGAGCTATATATAAAATTGCAAGTTTGAAGAATTATTACATAAAATATATACAGCATTTCGTCTCCCTAGTCCATATAAATCAACCACATAAATAATCATTTAAACGAGGCTATAAGTTTTAAATGTAACTAAGAGGAAATACTGTAAATATTTTATCTAAAAATTCTTCAAACTTGCAATGTTATATATATATATATATATATATATATATATATATATTGTTATACTTTGGGGGGGGGGGGGGTCGTGTTACCAATAAGAAACACACGCACCAGTTGCTTTCACTTCAATTTATTATAAATTTCCGATTGGTTGGTTGGATCCACAACCGGATGGTTGTTGATATATTGTCAAAGTTCTTTCGTCACTCATTCTGTGACCTCTTCAGTGACAGGTCTTTGTTTTGTGCCTCACCTTTGTTCTGTCCTACGCCATCTTGTTTTTTCAGACAATATGGCATAGGACAGAACAAAGGAGAGGCACAAAACAAAGAAAATAATCCCCAGTCATTGAAGTGTTCACAGAATGTGTGACGAAAGAACTTTGACAATGTATGAACAACCATCGAGTTGTGGAACCAACCAACCAACCGGAAATTTATAATAAATTGAAGTGAAAGCGACTGGTGCGTGTGTTTCTTATTGGCAACCTGACCCTCCCAAAGTATAACAATATCGGTTTCAACACACGTTTTCAGATAAAATATCTTGCTAAATATATTCAGAAACGATATATATATATATATATATATATATATATATATATATATATGTATATATCGTTTCTGAATTTATTTAGCAAGATATTATATCTGAAAACGAGTGTTGAAACCTATATATATATATATATATATATATATATATATATATATATATATATATATATATATATATAAATATATATGTATATACATGTGTATATATATACAATCTGGCACTCATTCGCTTACGTGACAACTGTTACAGTAATTGTGTCCAGCTGTGGAGACTGCTTGATAAATTATTGTACACGTGACTGACCATTCTACAGAGACGTGTACCCTTCAGGTAGTTCTATGGTAAGTTTGCGGGACACATAATGTGGCAAAGATGTTTTTTAGAAGTACGGGTACACCACATACTCGGTGGATTGTAGTAACATGTATTAAATTGTCGCACTGAAAAACGTAATGCGCTGCCGGGATTCGAATTTATAAGCTTTCGATCGTCAGCTGAATACATTAACCACACAACCATGTGACGTCACATAGATCTGTTACCGGTGTCATTCCGAAGTTCCTCCTCTAGCTCACCCTGTCCAGGTTTCATCTTCAGGAACATTTTTCAGTGTTGTGGTTGGTCTCCCAACTCGTCTTCACACATCAGGTTTCCAGAAAAGAACTCCGCTGGCAGTTTAATTGAGGGTTTTTACCTGTTCGGATATTGCGAGCCTCCTGAGGCAAAGGTGTAACCGTAGAATGCTTTATTTGCTCCGGGATATGTTCAGGACCATTCTTTGTATCCGGGTAAATGTGCAATGAAACCTCTTCGTGAGTGTTTGTGTTACTGTCCATGACTCACATCCGTAGAGTAGAATGGACTCAGCCGTTGCTTTGAGTAACCTTATTTTATTTGTTTCCTTGTTCGGAGACAGCCACAGATCAGATAGGGAATTGAAGCAATGCCTTGTCTCTCTGGGTGTCTACATTGTGCCCTGTATTCATGAAACTGCCAAGTAAATATATATTGCTCCGAAATAAGCAACACACACACTTGTTACGATCATTCTTAAGTTTACAGGCAATATATACAATGATGTATGTAGAGGTTCTCAACGTTTGGTGAGTTATGTTGGTCCAATCATTCTGGAAGTTTGTCGCTACATACGGTGTTTCATTGGTATTGCGATGTGCTTAGGACAAACCAGAGTCGGTTCTTTTATATTATTATATTTTAAGAAAAAGGCGGTGAATTGGCAATATTAGTAGAGCCCTGGACAACAGTATTTGCAGCTTATAGTTACAGTCTTTTACAGTCTGAGTTCAAATCCCGCCGTCGTTAGTTTTGCCTTTTACTCTTGCGTGGTCGATAAAATAAAGCACCAGTAATGCAAGGCATCGATTTAATCGCTTTTCCATACTCCCCAAAATCGGTGGCCTTGTGCCTAAATCAGCAATAATTATTATGTTTTGAGAGAGTGAGAGAGAGAGAGTACTGTAGTAGTATTTTCTTTATCAACTTCGCAAGCTTAAAATTCAAAGCTGGCGTAAGTGGGCTTTGAACTTACAACTTAGAGACATGCAATACATCACGTCATTGCATCTCATACCTTACCGCCATTTCTCTTACTACACCAATATTTATGGCATAACGTCTACTATACACAGGAAGAGATCTGTGTGTGTGTGTATAGACATGAGTGTATGTGGTAGCGTGATCGTGTGTTTCTCTTTGGTGTGCAGGTATCTGCATGTATATTTCTGTATATATGTGTGTGTGTATGTATGTATGCATATATGAATTCATATGCATAGCAGTTTGTGTGTGTAAATATATGTGTGTGTGTGTATGTATGTATGCATACACGAATGCACATGTATAGCAGTTTGTGTGTGTGTATATATATATATATATATGTGTGTGTATGCATGTATGCATGCATGAATGCATATGTATAGCAGTTTGTGTGTGCTGGTTTTTTTACTGTGTGTGTATATACATATGTGAAGTGCGTCGGTGTGTCTGTGTGTAGTATATATGGCTAGCTCACACACATACAGTATATAAGGCTATATCTCACATACAACCACCTGCAGGATATAAGGCTATATCTCACATGCAACCACATACAGTATATATGGCTATCACACACATACAACCACACATACAGTATATATGGCTATCACACACATACAACCACACATACAGTATATATGGCTATCACACACATACAACCACATACAGTATATATGGCTAACACACACATACAACCACACATACAACCACACATACAGTATATATGGCTATCACACACATACAACCACACATACAGTATATATGGCTATCACACACATACAACCACATACAGTATATATGGCTATCACACACATACAACCACACATACAACCACACATACAGTATATATGGCTATCACACACATACAACCACACATACAGTATATATGGCTATCACACACATACAACCACACATACAGTATATATGGCTATCACACACATACAACCACATACAGTATATATGGCTATCACACACATACAACCACACATACAGTATATATGGCTATCACACACATACAACCACACATACAGTATATATGGCTATCACACACATACAACCACACATACAGTATATATGGCTATCACACACATACAACCACACATACAGTATATATGGCTATCACACACATACAACCACACATACAGTCTATATGGCTATCACACACATACAACCACACATACAGTATATAGGGCTATCACACACATACAACCACACATACAGTATATATGGCTATCACACACATACAACCACACATACAGTATATATGGCTATCACACACATACAACCACACATACAGTATATAGGGCTATCACACACATACAACCACACATACAGTATATATGGCTATCACACACATACAACCACATACAGTATATATGGCTATCACACACATACAACCACATACAGTATATATGGCTATCACACACATACAACCACACATACAGTATATATGGCTATCACACACATACAACCACATACAGTATATATGGCTATCACACACATACAACCACATACAGTATATATGGCTATCACACACATACAACCACACATACAGTATATATGGCTATCACACACATACAACCACATACAGTATATATGGCTATCACACACATACAACCACATACAGCATATAGGGCTATCACACACATACAACCACACATACAGTATATATGGCTATCACACACATACAACCACACATACAGTATATATGGCTATCACACACATACAACCACATACAGTATATATGGCTATCACACACATACAACCACACATAGAGTATATATGGCTATCACACACATACAACCACACATACAGTATATATGGCTATCACACACATACAACCACATACAGTATATATGGCTATCACACACATACAACCACATATAGTATATATGGCTATCACACACATACAACCACACATACAGTATATATGGCTATCACACACATACAACCACACATACAGTATATATGGCTATCACACACATACAACCACACATACAGTATATATGGCTATCACACACATACAACCGCACATACAGTATATATGGCTATCACACACATACAACCACATACAGTATATATGGCTATCACACACATACAACTACATACAGTATATAGGGCTATCACACACATACAATCACACATACAGTATATATGGCTATCACACACATACAACCACATACAGTATATATGGCTATCACACACATACAACCACACATACAGTATATATGGCTATCACACACATACAACCACACATACAGTATATATGGCTATCACACACATACAACCACATACAGTATATATGGCTATCACACACATACAACCACACATACAGTATATATGGCTATCACACACATACAACCACATACAGTATATATGGCTATCAAACACATACAAGCACACATACAGTATATATGGCTATCACACACATACAACCACATACAGTATATATGGCTATCACACACATACAACCACATACAGTATATATGGCTATCACACACATACAACCACATACAGTATATATGGCTATCACACACATACAACCACATACAGTATATATGGCTATCACACACATACAACCACACATACAGTATATATGGCTATCACACACATACAACCACACATACAGTTTATATGGCTATCACACACATACAACCACATACAGTATATATGGCTATCACACACATACAACCACACATACAGTATATATGGCTATCACACACATACAACCACACATACAGTATATATGGCTATCACACACATACAACCACACATACAGTATATATGGCTATCACACACATACAACCACACATACAGTATATATGGCTATCACACACATACAACCACACATACAGTCTATATGGCTATCACACACATACAACCACACATACAGTATATATGGCTATCACACACATACAACCACACATACAGTATATAGGGCTATCACACACATACAACCACACATACAGTATATATGGCTATCACACACATACAACCACATACAGTATATATGGCTATCACACACATACAACCACATACAGTATATATGGCTATCACACACATACAACCACACATACAGTATATATGGCTATCACACACATACAACCACATACAGTATATATGGCTATCACACACATACAACCACATACAGTATATATGGCTATCACACACATACAACCACACATACAGTATATATGGCTATCACACACATACAACCACATACAGTATATATGGCTATCACACACATACAACCACATACAGCATATAGGGCTATCACACACATACAACCACACATACAGTATATATGGCTATCACACACATACAACCACACATACAGTATATATGGCTATCACACACATACAACCACATACAGTATATATGGCTATCACACACATACAACCACACATAGAGTATATATGTCTATCACACACATACAACCACACATACAGTATATATGGCTATCACACACATACAACCACATACAGTATATATGGCTATCACACACATACAACCACATATAGTATATATGGCTATCACACACATACAACCACACATACAGTATATATGGCTATCACACACATACAACCACACATACAGTATATATGGCTATCACACACATACAACCACACATACAGTATATATGGCTATCACACACATACAACCGCACATACAGTATATATGGCTATCACACACATACAACCACATACAGTATATATGGCTATCACACACATACAACTACATACAGTATATAGGGCTATCACACACATACAATCACACATACAGTATATATGGCTATCACACACATACAACCACATACAGTATATATGGCTATCACACACATACAACCACACTTACAGTATATATGGCTATCACACACATACAACCACACATACAGTATATATGGCTATCACACACATACAACCACATACAGTATATATGGCTATCACACACATACAACCACACATACAGTATATATGGCTATCACACACATACAACCACATACAGTATATATGGCTATCACACACATACAACTACATACAGTATATAGGGCTATCACACACATACAACCACATACAGTATATATGGCTATCACACACATACAACCACACATACAGTATATATGGCTATCACACACATACAACCACATACAGTATATATGGCTATCACACACATACAACCACACATACAACCACATACAGTATATATGGCTATCTCACACATACAACCACATACAGTATATATGGCTATCACACACATACAACCACATACAGTATATATGGCTATCACACACATACAACCACACATACAGTATATATGGCTATCACACACATACAACCACATACAGTATATATGGCTATCACACACATACAACCACATACAGTAAATAGGGCTATCACACACATACAACCACACATACAGTATATATGGCTATCACACACATACAACCACACATACAGTATATATGGCTATCACACACATACAACCACACATACAGTATATATGGCTATCACACACATACAACCACACATACAGTATATATGGCTATCACACACATACAACCACATACAGTATATATGGCTATCACACACATACAACCACATACAGTATATAGGGCTATCACACACATACAACCACACATACAGTATATATGGCTATCACACACATACAACCACATACAGTATATATGGCTATCACACACATACAACCACATACAGTATATATGGCTATCACACACATACAACTACACATACAGTATATATGGCTATCACACACATACAACCACACATACAGTATATATGGCTATCACGCACATACAACCACATACAGTATATATGGCTATCACACACATACAACCACACATACAGTATATATGGCTATCACACACATACAACCACACATACAGTATATATGGCTATCACGCACATACAACCACATACAGTATATATGGCTATCACACACATACAACCACACATACAGTATATATGGCTATCACACACATACAACCACATACAGTATATATGGCTATCACACACATACAACCACACATACAGTATATATGGCTATCACACACATACAACCACACATACAGTATATAGGGCTATCACACACATACAACCACACATACAGTATATATGGCTATCACACACATACAACCACATACAGTATATATGGCTATCACACACATACAACCACATACAGTAAATATGGCTATCACACACATACAACCACACATACAGTATATATGGCTATCACACACATACAACCACATACAGTATATATGGCTATCACACACATACAACCACACATACAGTATATATGGCTATCACACACATACAACCACATACAGTATATATGGCTATCACACACATACAACCACATACAGTATATATGGCTATCACACACATACAACCACACATACAGTATATATGGCTATCACACACATACAACCACATACAGTATATATGGCTATCACACACATACAACCACACATACAGTATATATGGCTATCACACACATACAACCACATACAGTATATATGGCTATCACACACATACAACCACATACAGTATATATGGCTATCACACACATACAACCACACATACAGTATATATGGCTATCACACACATACAACCACACATACAGTATATAGGGCTATCACACACATACAACCACACATACAGTATATATGGCTATCACACACATACAACCACATACAGTATATATGGCTATCACACACATACAACCACATACAGTATATATGGCTATCACACACATACAACCACACATACAGTATATATGGCTATCACACACATACAACCACATACAGTATATATGGCTATCACACACATACAACCACATACAGTATATATGGCTATCACACACATACAACCACACATACAGTATATATGGCTATCACACACATACAACCACATACAGTATATATGGCTATCACACACATACAACCACACATACAGTATATATGGCTATCACACACATACAACCACATACAGTATATATGGCTATCACACACATACAACCACATACAGTATATATGGCTATCACACACATACAACCACACATACAGTATATATGGCTATCACACACATACAACCACACATACAGTATATAGGGCTATCACACACATACAACCACACATACAGTATATATGGCTATCACACACATACAACCACATACAGTATATATGGCTATCACACACATACAACCACATACAGTATATATGGCTATCACACACATACAACCACACATACAGTATATATGGCTATCACACACATACAACCACATACAGTATATATGGCTATCACACACATACAACCACACATACAGTATATATGGCTATCACACACATACAACCACATACAGTATATATGGCTATCACACATATACAACCACATACAGCATATAGGGCTATCACACACATACAACCACACATACAGTATATATGGCTATCACACACATACAACCACACATACAGTATATATGGCTATCACACACATACAACCACATACAGTATATATGGCTATCACACACATACAACCACACATAGAGTATATATGGCTATCACACACATACAACCACACATACAGTATATATGGCTATCACACACATACAACCACATACAGTATATATGGCTATCACACACATACAACCACATATAGTATATATGGCTATCACACACATACAACCACACATACAGTATATATGGCTATCACACACATACAATCACACATACAGTATATATGGCTATCACACACATACAACCACACATACAGTATATATGGCTATCACACACATACAACCGCACATACAGTATATATGGCTATCACACACATACAACCACATACAGTATATATGGCTATCACACACATACAACTACATACAGTATATAGGGCTATCACACACATACAATCACACATACAGTATATATGGCTATCACACACATACAACCACACATACAGTATATATGGCTATCACACACATACAACTACATACAGTATATAGGGCTATCACACACATACAACCACATACAGTATATATGGCTATCACACACATACAACCACACATACAGTATATATGGCTATCACACACATACAACTACATACAGTATATATGGCTATCACACACATACAACTACATACAGTATATAGGGCTATCACACACATACAACCACACATACAGTATATATGGCTATCAAACACATACAACCACACATACAGTATATATGGCTATCACACACATACAACCACATACAGTATATATGGCTATCACACACATACAACCACATACAGTATATATGGCTATCACACACATACAACCACATACAGTATATATGGCTATCACACACATACAACCACATACAGTATATATGGCTATCACACACATACAACCACACATACAGTATATATGGCTATCACACACATACAACCACACATACAGTTTATATGGCTATCACACACATACAACCACATACAGTATATATGGCTATCACACACATACAACCACATACAGTATATATGGCTATCACACACATACAACCACATACAGTATATATGGCTATCACACACATACAACCACATACAGTATATATGGCTATCACACACATACAACCACACATACAGTATATATGGCTATCACACACATACAACCAGACATACAGTATATATGGCTATCGCACACATACAACCACATACAGTATATATGGCTATCACACACATACAACCACATACAGTATATATGGCTATCACACACATACAACCACAAATACAGTATATATGGCTATCACACACATGCAACCACATACAGTATATATGGCTATCACACACATACAACCACATACAGTATATATGGCTATCACACACATACAACCACACATACAGTATATATGGCTATCACACACATACAACCACATACAGTATATAGGCCTATCACAAACATACAACCACACATACAGTATATATGGCTATCACACACATACAACCACACTTACAGTATATATGGCTATCACACACATACAACCACACATACAGTATATATGGCTATCACACACATACAACCACATACAGTATATATGGCTATCACACACATACAACCAAACATACAGTATATATGGCTATCACACACATACAACCACATACAGTATATATGGCTATCACACACATACAACTACATACAGTATATAGGGCTATCACACACATACAACCACATACAGTATATATGGCTATCACACACATACAACCACACATACAGTATATATGGCTATCACACACATACAACCACATACAGTATATATGGCTATCACACACATACAACCACACATACAACCACATACAGTATATATGGCTATCTCACACATACAACCACATACAGTATATATGGCTATCACACACATACAACCACATACAGTATATATGGCTATCACACACATACAACCACACATACAGTATATATGGCTATCACACAAATACAACCACATACAGTATATATGGCTATCACACACATACAACCACATACAGTAAATAGGGCTATCACACACATACAACCACACATACAGTATATATGGCTATCACACACATACAACCACACATACAGTATATATGGCTATCACACACATACAACCACACATACAGTATATATGGCTATCACACACATACAACCACACATACAGTATATATGGCTATCACACACATACAACCACATACAGTATATATGGCTATCACACACATACAACCACATACAGTATATAGGGCTATCACACACATACAACCACACATACAGTATATATGGCTATCACACACATACAACCACATACAGTATATATGGCTATCACACACATACAACCACATACAGTATATATGGCTATCACACACATACAACTACACATACAGTATATATGGCTATCACACACATACAACCACATACAGTATATATGGCTATCACACACATACAACCACACATACAGTATATATGGCTATCACGCACATACAACCACATACAGTATATATGGCTATCACACACATACAACCACATACAGTATATAGGGCTATCACACACATACAACCACACATACAGTATATATGGCTATCACACACATACAACCACATACAGTATATATGGCTATCACACACATACAACCACATACAGTATATATGGCTATCACACACATACAACCACATACAGTATATAGGGCTATCACACACATACAACCACACATACAGTATATATGGCTATCACACACATACAACCACATACATTATATATGGCTATCACACACATACAACCACATACCATATATATGGCTATCACACACATACAACCACATACAGTATATATGGCTATCACACATATACAACCACACATACAGTATATATGGCTATCACACACATACAACCACATACAGTATATATGGCTATCACACACATACAACCACACATACAGTATATATGGCTATCACACACATACAACCACACATACAGTATATAGGGCTATCACACACATACAACCACACATACAGTATATAGGGCTATCACACACATACAACCACATACAGTATATATGGCTATCACACACATACAACCACACATACAGTATATATGGCTATCACACACATACAACCACACATACAGTATATATGGCTATCACACACATACAACCACATACAGTATATATGGCTATCACACACATACAACCACACGTACAGTATATAGGGCTATCACACACATACAACCACATACAGTATATATGGCTATCACACACATACAACCACATACAGTATATATGGCTATCACACACATGCAACCACACATACAGTATATAGGGCTATAACACACATACAACCACATACAGTATATATGGCTATCACACACATACAACCACACATACAGTATATATGGCTATCACACACATACAACCACACATACAGTATATAGGGCTATGACACACATACAACCACACATACAGTATATATGGCTATCACACACATACAACCACATACAGTATATATGGCTATCACACACATACAACCACATACAGTATATAGGGCTATCACACACATACAACCACACATACAGTATATATGGCTATCACACACATACAACCACATACAGTATATATGGCTATCACACACATACAACCACACATACAGTATATATGGCTATCACACACATACAACCACACATACAGTATATAGGGCTATCACACACATACAACCACACATACAGTATATATGGCTATCACACACATACAACCACATACAGTATATAGGGCTATCACACACATACAACCACATACAGTATATAGGGCTATCACACACATACAACCACACATACAGTATATATGGCTATCACACACATACAACCACACATACAGTATATAGGGCTATCACACACATACAACCACACATACAGTATATATGGCTATCACACACACACAACCACATACAGTATATAGGGCTATCACACACATACAACCACATACAGTATATAGGGCTATCACACACATACAACCACACATGCAGTATATATGGCTATCACACACATACAACCACACATACAGTATATAGGGCTATCACACACATACAACCACACATACAGTATATAGGGCTATCACACACATACAACCACACATACAGTATATATGGCTATCACACACATACAACCACATACAGTATATAGGGCTATCACACACATACAACCACATACAGTATATAGGGCTATCACACACATACAACCACACATACAGTATATATGGCTATCACACACATACAACCACACATACAGTATATAGGGCTATCACACACATACAACCACACATACAGTATATATGGCTATCACACACACACAACCACATACAGTATATAGGGCTATAACACACATACAACCACATACAGTATATAGGGCTATCACACACATACAACCACACATACAGTATATATGGCTATCACACACATACAACCACACATACAGTATATAGGGCTATCACACACATACAACCACACATACAGTATATATGGCTATCACACACATACAACCACATACAGTATATAGGGCTATCACACACATACAACCACATACAGTATATAGGGCTATCACACACATACAACCACACATACAGTATATATGGCTATCACACACATACAACCACACATACAGTATATAGGGCTATCACACACATACAACCACACATACAGTATATATGGCTATCACACACATACAACCACATACAGTATATATGGCTATCACACACATACAACCACATACAGTATATAGGGCTATCACACACATACAACCACACATACAGTATATATGGCTATCACACACATACAACCACATACAGTATATATGGCTATCACACACATACAACCACACATACAGTATATATGGCTATCACACACATACAACCACACATACAGTATATAGGGCTATCACACACATACAACCACACATACAGTATATATGGCTATCACACACATACAACCACATACAGTATATAGGGCTATCACACACATACAACCACATACAGTATATAGGGCTATCACACACATACAACCACACATACAGTATATATGGCTATCACACACATACAACCACACATACAGTATATAGGGCTATCACACACATACAACCACACATAGAGTATATATGGCTATCACACACACACAACCACATACAGTATATAGGGCTATCACACACATACAACCACATACAGTATATAGGGCTATCACACACATACAACCACACATACAGTATATATGGCTATCACACACATACAACCACACATACAGTATATAGGGCTATCACACACATACAACCACACATACAGTATATATGGCTATCACACACATACAACCACATACAGTATATAGGGCTATCACACACATACAACCACATACAGTATATAGGGCTATCACACACATACAACCACACATACAGTATATATGGCTATCACACACATACAACCACACATACAGTATATAGGGCTATCACACACATACAACCACACATACAGTAGATATGGCTATCACACACATACAACCACATACAGTATATATGGCTATCACACACATACAACCACATACAGTATATAGGGCTATCACACACATACAACCACACATACAGTATATATGGCTATCACACACATACAACCACATACAGTATATATGGCTATCACACACATACAACCACACATACAGTATATATGGCTATCACGCACATACAACCACACATACAGTATATAGGGCTATCACTACACATACAACCACATACAGTATATATGGCTATCACACACATACAACCACACATACAGTATATATGGCTATCACACACATACAACCACACATACAGTATATAGGGCTATCACACACATACAACCACACATACAGTATATATGGCTATCACACACATACAACCACACATACAGTATATATGGCTAGCTCACACATACAACCACATACAGTATATAGGGCTATCACACACATACAACCACACATACAGTATATATGGCTATCACACACATACAACCACACATACAGTATATAGGGCTATCACACACATACAACCACACATACAGTATATATGGCTATCACACACATACAACCACACATACAGTATATATGGCTAGCTCACACATACAACCACACATACAGTATATAGGGCTATCACACACATACAACCACACATACAGTATATATGGCTATCACACACATACAACCACACATACAGTATATATGGCTATCACACACATACAACCACACATACAGTATATATGGCTAGCTCACACATACAACCACATACAGTATATAGGGCTATCACACACATACAACCACACATACAGTATATATGGCTATCACACACATACAACCACACATACAGTATATAGGGCTATCACACACATACAACCACATACAGTATATATGGCTAGCTCACACATACAACCACACACACACACGCTGGTGTCCACACACGTCACGCACAGGGCTCTCTGCCTCTCTCTCTCTCGCTTTTTATCTCTTTCTCTCTCTTTCTCAATCTGTCTCTCATACACGCACACACACACACACATATATATATACACACACATACCAGCTCTTAAAGTGATTTATTAAATTGATATTGAGTATGTCACTTGCACATATCTTCATACACACCTACGCCTGAACACAAGCACACACATGTGTACATGATTCAAATACATACACCCGTGTGTGTGTGCGTGTGCGTGCGTGTGTGTGTGTGTGTGTGTGTGCGTGTGTGTGTATGTGCGTGTGTGTGTGTGCATGTACACAGGTAATGTGTGTTTACACGTTAAACAAAGAGACAATCTTTTAATTTTTAATACTTTTACGTATTAGACGATGGCCGAGCTGGAGCACCGATCTGCATGGATTTGGATTTTATCGATTGTTATTTGTCGAAACGCTATGTTACATGACTGAGATAGTCGGTGTACGTCAACAGACACACAGACACACACTCACACTCACACGTACCTGTAAACCCAGGGGTGTAATTGTGTGTGTGATTGCTTCTAATGTAAAGGTGTTTTTTGTAGCTATGCTTGTGTATAGCCAACTGTGTATATATGTGTGTGTGTAGCTGCGTGTGTGTGTATATGTGTGTGTATATGTGTGTGTATGTGGCAGCATGTGTGTATGTGTGTGTGTGACCGTGTGTGTGTTCAAACTGAAACATGGTGGGACTGAAATGGGCCGTGAAGAGAACATCTCAACAAAACCTTCTATATTCCTATCCGTATATAAACATATCACATACAAGTTGTTTTTCTATATTTATATAGAATTGACTAAAACAAAATTATAGCATGTGTATATGAATTCACACGTCTGTGTTTGTGTGTGTGAGTGTGTGTTTGTGTGTAGGTATGTATGTCTGTGTTTATATGTGTGTGAGTCTGTTTATCTGTGTGTGTGTGTGAATCTAAGAGCGTGCTTCGTATTTTTATTCAGTGCATGAACGTGACTTGAAGACAATGAGAAATTGCTGGAGTCATTGTGTTATCGTGTATATATGTATATATAAGTAAATATGTATGTATACCACCGTTAATTAATTAGTTTCTCTCTCTGACTCTCTCTCTCTCTCTCTCTCTCTCTCTCTCTATATATATATATATATATATATATATATATATATATATATATATATATATATATATATATATATATATTGTTATACTTTGGGAGGGTCATGTTGCTAACAAGAAACACACGCACCAGTGCTTTCACTTCAATTTATTATAATAAATTTATAAATTTAGGAATTTATAAACTTCTGGTTGGTTGGTTGGTTGGTTCCACAACCAGATAGTTGTTTATATATTGTCAAAGTTCTTTCGTCACACATTCTGTGACCTCTTCAGTGACTGGGGATTCTTTTCTTTGTTTTTGTGCCTCTCCTTTGTTCTGTCCTACGCCATTTTGTTTCTGTGTGTGTGTTGTGTGCTCAGTCTGCGCATGCGCCACATCCGGGTGTCTGTGTGTGTTTATATTTGTTTATTTATTTGTTTATTTACATGTTACCGGTTGGATGTTTGTTCTATGTGTGTGTGTGTTTTCATTTTGTCCTTAATTGTAATTTGTGATGTTGCTGTTCCACTCATGCTTTCTATTTAATTTTGGTTGTAATTCATTTATGTTTATTGCCTCTGTGATTTGTCTAAACATTGCGTCTTTTCTGTGTGTAGATTCTATTTTTATTTCTATGTTCTCTAATTTACCCTTATGTTCTCTTTTAGCATGTTGGTAGAGTACAGGTGATCCTTTACTATCTTGAAGGTCTCGCCAGTGTTCATTTATCCGTTCCCCTACACTACGAGCTGTCTCACCTATGTACACTATACTTTTTTGTCTCTACATTGTCCTTCAGTACATCTTATGCTATACACTACATTTCTAGTTTTACAGTTAATATGGGGGCTTATTTTACCGGGTATACATTTCTTATCTATACAGGGGGTCTTTGGAAAGGGTATGTCTTGCTAATAAGTGTTTTTTACGGAGGTACCTGGTCTTTCTACTATCTTAATATTGAGTTTATGTTTATCTAGGGCCCTTCTAAATTTGTAGGTTAATTCACCTCTAGGGGTTGTATCGATGAACATTACACTCTGGCAATAAATACCAGAATACCAGAGTGTAATGTTCATCAATACAACCCCTAGAGGTGAATTAGCTTACAAATTTAGAAGGGCCCTAGATAAACATAAACTCAATATTAAGATAGTAGAAAGACCAGGTACCTCCGTAAAAAACACTTATTAGCAAGACATACCCTTTCCAAAGACCCCCTGTATATATAAAAAATGTATAACCGGTAAAATAAGCCCCCATATTAACTGTAAAACTAGAAATGCAGTGTATAGCATAAGATGTACTGAAGGACAATGTAGAGACAAAAATATGGTGTAGATAGGTGAGACAGCTCGTAGTGTAGAGGAACGGATAAATGAACACTGGCGAGACCTTCAAGATAGTAAAGAATCATCTGTACTCTACCAACATGGTAAAATAGAACATAAGGGTAAATTAGAGAACATAGATATAAAAATAGAATCTACACACAGCAGAGTCATTCGAAGGTCAAAAGATATTTTTCAGCTTTTGTCTTATACGGAGAAGTGCGTGTGTGTGTGTGTGTGTATAAGTCTCTTTGTATGTTGATGTACGCGTGTGTATGTGTTTGTGTATATATGTGTGTGTGTGTGTGTGTGCGTGTGTGGGTGGACCAGTATTTTTTTCCCCCCTGGTAAAATGGTGTACATTATTCGATTTTTTCAGTAAAATCGGTTCTCTTAATAGAACATCAACAATCTTAACAATAAAAGGTGTGAAATGATATTCACTATATATATATACACACACACACACACATATATATTTTCACTACATATATATATATATACATATATACATACATATATATGCACATATATTTTTTTGTATTGCACCATAGAGCATGTGTGTTTACGTGTGTCATTGTGTTTATATGTGGGTAGAGATGTGTGCTGATGTAGGTATGTATGTTGACGTGTGTATGTTGTGGGTTCGTCTTAGGGAGAAGTGTTTAGACGGGGTCCGTATTTGTTAATGAAGTGAGATTCCTTGCTGATGCGCTGGGTGTGGGTGGCATTATCTTTAAATTTGTAGAGGGGAAAGATTCTGAAGTTGGGATGATTTTGGGCGGCGCAGGTATCAATGTGTTCACTCAGTGGTATTTTCCTGTATTCCCGTATTTTAATTTGGGATCTATGGACAGTCATGCGTTGGCGGAGGCTGTTTTTGGTCTGGCCTATGTATTGTTCTCGACAACCTGAACAAGTTAATACATATATTAAATTTTCCGATGCACATGTGAAATTGTGTTTTACTATAAAACGTTGTCCATCTTTGAAATAGAATTCCGAACCCTCTATTAGGTTGATGCAAATGCCACAGTTGGGTCTATCGCATTTTTTTACTGTGGGTTTCGTTGTTGTGGTTGGCAGTACTTTGGCATGTGTTAAGATGTTTTTCATTGACTTGGATTGTCTTTTGCTCTTTATGATATCGTGTGTTCGTAGAATTTGGTTCATTCTATGGTCCTTTTTCAATACAGGGATGTTCTGGAGGATGGTGTGAAAGGCCTCGTTGTTGAGGGGGTTGTGTGTGGAGATGTATGGAAGATCTTTTAGTTTTGGTTGATTTACTTTTGGGTGTCTAAGGTCCTGGGTACTGAGTTTTAGGGCACGTTGGATTCCATTGTCAATTAGTGATGCAGGGTAGTCCCTGCCTATGAGTGTGTCCTTTAGTTCTTGTAGCCGTAAGTAGCAGATGTTTTTATTGGAGACTATAGTACAGATTCTCTTGGCTAAGTTGTAGGGAATATTAATTTTAACGTGTCTAGGGTGGCAAGAGTTGAAGGGGAGGTATTGCTTGGAGTCTGTGGGCTTGTAGTATATGTCTGTTTTTATTTTTTTGTAATGGATCTTAATGAGGATGTCGAGGAAGGGGAGTTGTTGATGGCTGTATTCCATCGTGAAGTTAATATTTGTGTTGAGCCCATTTATAAGGGTGTGAAATTCTTTAAGGTTTTCGATGTTTTCGTGCCAAAGGATGAAGCAGTCATCTCGATATCGCTTCCAGTTCCTTTCAATGTGTAAGTGGAGGGTGTTTCCAAATTTGTTTAGGACTTTAGTGTAGAGGGTGATTTCCAGGTATCCCATGACTAGGTTGGCATACGTAGGGGCTGTTTTCGTTCCCATAGCGGTCCCAGATTTCTGCCTGTAGGGTTTGTTATTGAAAACGAAGTAATTGTTCTCCAAGATAAATTTGAGTCCCTCTATCACGAATTCTTTTTTGATGCGTTGTGGGAGTTCATTGTGGAAGTTATCCAGCCAGAATTGGATAGCTTCTATTCCTAGGTTGTGGGGGATGTTGGAGTATAGGTTGACTACATCGAACGTCACTAGTAGGGTTTGTTCAGAAAGTGGCATATTAGGGAGGTGATTGAGCATATCTAGGTCGTCCCTTATATAGCTTTTGATGTGCTTGAGGAAGGGTTTGAGAAGGGTATCAATGAAGTTGCTAAGACGGTGCGTTTCGCAAGCGGGGCCTGCTATTATAGGTCTTAATTTGAGATCATTGGGTGAGGGGACATTGATGACTATGTCTGTGGCTTCCTTGCATGCCTTACTGATTGATTCGCTTTTATGTACTTTAGGGATACCGTAGAAAAGGCTGGATTTACTTGTGAAGTCTGTGATGAAGCTGAATTCCTTGTTAGTGAGTCCTTCTTTGTATTGGTTGATTAGAGTTTTTAGGTTTCTCATAATTTTCTGTTGATTGTAGTGTTCAGCCTTTTCGTAGTATGTTTCGTTTTCCAAAGTGGAGAGCGCTAAGTTGATATAGAATTCTGTCTCCATTAGGACTACTGTACTCCCTTTATCAGCCTCTTTAATTGTAATGGTTCTGTCGGTTTTTAATCTATTTAATTCTTCCCATTCTTTCTTGTTGAGGTTTGGCTTGTGTTTTTGTCTGTGCAAGTGTTGGTAAGGGAAGTTTGTGATGTGTTCACAGAATTCGTCCAGGATTTTATTTCTACCTTTTGAAGGGGTGTAATTGCTTCTATTTCTGGCTAATGATTCATCCTCATTGTACTGGTCGAATAGTTGTTCACTAAGTCGTAACTTTCTACAGAAGTCTGTGATGTCTTCCTTCATTTCATAGTAGTTAGGACGTAGTGGGGTCGGTGTGAATTTAAGACCTTTGGAGAGTAAGTTGATAAGGTTGGGTGTTGGTTCTGCACTAGTAAGATTGATAATTTTTATTACTATCGGTTTCTCCTCCCTGTCTTGTGTTATTTTGTTTGCCTGTATCTGTGTGCTGTGTCTAAAAAATGGTTGGGGTAGAGGGGTTGTCTGCTGATGTTAAGTGGTCTCCTGTGTTTGTTATATTCCTTGTTGTTGTAAAATGTGGTTCGGGTTGGTGGTTGTAGATTGAATGGGGTGTTCCTGTACTGCGAGTATGGGTGTGTGTTTCTATGTGCCATGTTGTATTGTGGTGTTATAAGTGGCCTACGTTGTTGGTTGTATCGTGTGGTGTGGGTTTGTTGTGTATTGTGGAAGTGAGAGTTGAGAAAATGGTAATTACCTTGCTGTCCCCTTGAGGCGGGGAAGTTGTTGCATCTATCATGGCGGTGGTATCTTTTCCCTATGTTTGACGATGAGGAATCCGCGTAGTAGTTGAGTGATTTGGTATGGTGTCTCCTTGAAGGGGGAAAGTTGTAAATGTCATTCTGGGGGAGATGATTTCTTGGGTTTTTGTTCCTTCTTATGGTAGCGAGGTTGGGAAGTTCATCTTCGGTGTGGTGCTTCCTTCTTCGTTTGTTTGAGGCTTGGGGGTTTGAGAAGTTGTTGTGCGGTTCAGTTATGGGTTTTCCTATTTTTATGAACGGGTTATTGGAGGTGTAATCCGTTTGAAAAGTCGATTCATAGTGTAGGAACCAAGCGGCACTTTTTTCCCAGCGTTGAAGGGATTTCAGTTCTTCTCTGTTGCAGTCCCCTTTCCATAATTTGGAGATCTTCTCTACCTTGGGGCCTTCAGTTTTGTTGTTGATTTCTAGGAGGATCTCTTCATCGATGGTTTTGATTTTTTCCTCATTTGTCTGGGCCCTCAGTTTAAGAAGTTCAATTTCTGTCTTCATTTTTTCCAATGCCATTCTTTCCCTAAGGTGTCTTTGAGGTTCGGGTTCATTTGGAATGGACTTTATTTGTAGTTTACGGGGGAGAGTTAGAGGGGTTGAGTTAAGCCATTTTTCATATATCTCTGCTTTGTTGTGATTTTGTATCATCTTCCAGAATGAGAACTTTCTGTCTCTGAGGGAGTGGATATCTCTCGACTGGAAAGTATCCAGGAACACATTCTGCGGGCCATATCAACTTTGCTGTTTATATGAGTGTCCCAGCTTATGTTGTTGTCCACAATTACTCTCGGGTCTCTGATGTTATTGAATGCAACTAGAGTTTCACCCGAAGGAATAGAGTATTTTAGTTTCAGGGCATCCTTTTTTCCAAAGTGGATTAATTCAAATTTATCTTCATTCAACAGCATATTATTCATTTCTGCCCATTGGATAACAGCCAGTAGGTCTGACTGAAGGCAAGTCCGGTCACCCACCTCATTGATGACCCTTTGGAGGTTGGAATCATCTGCAAAGATTCTGATGTTGCTGTGCTTGCTGATGACAGTAATGTCATTAATGTAGATGATGAAAAGAAGTGGGCCCAACACAGTGCCTTGTGGTACGCCACTGCTGACTTTGGCAGGGCTTGATTTTACTCCTTCTACTACAACATGCTGGGTTCTGCCTGTCAGGAAACATTTGATCCACTGTAGTAACCTTCCAGAGACACCAACATTGGATAGTTTTTTCAGTAGAATCTTATGATCAACCCTGTCAAAGGCCTTGCTGAAATCAAGGTAGATGACATCAGTGTTAGAGCCCTCTCCCAAGGCTCTCAAAACATCGTCAAAGTGATGCAGGAGCTGCGTTAGGCAGTCCCTTCCATTACGGAACCCATGTTGGCTGGAGTTCAGCAGGCCGTTGCTGTCAAGGAAGTGGGTTATTCGTGATCTCACCACCCTCTCAAATACCTTGATAATATGAGAAGTGAGTGAGATGGGACGGTAGTTCACTGCAAGGGACTTATTTCCCTTTTGAAGCCTGGGACAATGGACTGGGGCAGAAAGTTTTCAGGAATATAGCCAGTATACAGTGAGTTCCTCCACAGATTAGCAAGAGGAGATACAAGTTGGTATCGACATACCTTCAGGACACAAGCAGGGAACCTGTCGGGGCCTACTGCTGAATTTTGTTTCATTTCGTTTATTGCCGCTAAGACATCAGCGGCACCAAACGTTATGTCTGATATAGTGTGCTGGGGGTTAACATCACTGATACAGCCCAGATCGTCTATATCAGGATTGTTGAAACCAGAGCAGTATTGTTTCTTCAGTATCTCTCCCATAGTTTTGGCATTGTCTTGGAGTGTGCCATTTTCATCAACTAGAGGGCCAACAGTGGAGACGGTGACCTTGTGTTTCTTAGCAAATGAAAAGATCACTTTGGGGTTGAGTTTGATTTTCTCAATGGCCCACCTCTCTTCAGCTATTCTCTGGTTATTGATGATGGTCATCATGCATTGCTGGAGGTTATATTTTCATGATTCAAGCAGGGCGATAGCCATCGAATGTGTTTGTTGCTGTTGGCAGTATTTTAGTGTGTTAATTTTTTGTTTGTTCTTTTTATTTTTCTGATAATTGTTTTTCTGTTTTGGGGGATACTGCACTTGGTTATGTTCACAGGTTTTGGTGGGGTGTGTTTTGTACATATATTTGTGACTGTCTACAAAGATCTACCAAGATGTTTTGATGTTGGCGGAAGTGTGGGCGTATGTAAAAGACCAGTCGACATGTGATAGTTCGTTCATAATTGCATCCCAGTTGGCATTGTAGAGATCCATGTTATCAAATGGGTGGGCTGGAAAGAGGACCCTGGGATTAGCTTTCGGCTGGTGGTATCTCAGGTTACAAAGAACCATGTCATGGTCTGGTATATATATGTATTTTATCTTTGGGAGGAGTGCTGGATTTTCTAATCTACCAGTCTCTTCTTAGCGCTGCGGGAGACCATCACCATTCTATTAATGTCGATATAATTCTTATATCGATATTATTTGGTCATCCACTGATGAGTTTATAAGTGCCCTCTTGTGTATAAAACTATGGATTATATACAAGTTTCTACATAACCTGGAAATAATTTATCCCAAATTGTAGAAATCTTATAACGAAACGGCCGTCTGGAAGGAAAGAGATATTTATTTATTAATGTATCATATAATATAATAGAACCAGCTATCCACGAAATATTGATTAGTTAGCACCCCAAATATTAAATTGGGAAAATACTTAGGTATATCCTAATGTTTGTTGAGTGAGATGGAGTTGGTCGGAGTATCGCTTAAGGCTTTCTCTGTTTATGTATTGTATATATATATATATATATATATATATATATATATATATATAATATATATATATATATATATATATATAATATATATATATATATATATATATATATATATATTTATATATATATATCTATATCCAAAATTAAGATAAATTAAATGAATTTAATCCAAATCGAAATTGTGGGTGTCATGCCTTAACGGCATGCGCCATATCGCCCGGAAAATAAGCTCAAAGATTATGTAGGTCCAAGCATTTTATAATAACTAGAAATTGATTAACATATATATAAATAAATATAAACATGAATATTCATGTTTATATTTATTTATATATATGTTAATCAATTTCTAGTTATATATATATATATATATATATATATATATATATATATATATATATATATATATATATATATATATATATATTTATATATATATATATATATATATATATATATATATATATATATATATATATATATATATATATATATATATATTCATATATATATACATATATATATTTTGAGTATATGTTGGTTGTATACCAACACCTCAGTATGCAGATTGGAGCACTCGACGAAGTGCGCAGGTTAGTTTGGTTACTCCGGAGTAATGTCAAATAAAATAAAATAAAATAAATAAGTCAAATGTTTAAAATTTGGCTTCGTTTATTACTGCTATATATATTTCGGTGACAGCCATCTTTGGCTGTGACCTCTTCAGGCAGTCCGAATTAATGTGGTAGAGACGAGTATACTTGTTGTTGAGGTGTATAACTTTGTCAATACTCTGATATGTCCAGTTCCTGGTTAGGTTGTTATTTCACTGAAGAACTGGAATCATATGGCTGTGACTTCTTCAGGCAGTCCGAATTAGTGTGGTAGAAACGAGTACACATGTTGTTGAGGTGTATAACTTTGTCAATACTCTGATATGCCCAGTTCCTGGTTGGGTTGTTATTCCACTGAGGAATTGGAATCATATGATTCCAGTTCCTCAGTGGAATAACAACCCAACCAGGAACTGGGCATATCAGAGTATTGACAAAGTTATACACCTCAACAACATGTGTACTCGTTTCTACCACACTAATTCGGACTGCCTGAAGAGGTCACAGCCAAAGATGGCTGTCACCGAAATATATATAACAGTAATAAACGAAGCCAAATTTTAAACATTTGACTTATTTATTTTATTTTATTTTATTTTACATTACTCCGGAGCAACCAAACCAACCTGCGCACCTCGTCGAGTGCTCCAATCTGCATACTGAGGTGTTGGTATACAACCAACATATACTCAATATATATATATATATGTATATATATATATATATGAATATTTGACTTATTTATTTTATTTTATTTTATACATATATATATATATACATATATATATATATAAATATATATATATATATATATATATATATATATATATATATATATATATATATATATATATATATATATATATATATATATAAAATATAGATGTTTACATACACATAAACTAGACAGAGCCATATATATATATATATATATATATATATATATATATATGTTTTTGGCAACCATTCACGGTGTGGCTCAATGACGAATTACTTAATTAAATAATGAACAATCAGAGCATGATGTGTGGTTAATTATGCTGATTGGGAGAAGAAATACTGTATATATTTTATCAAATGATTCTATGGACTCACTTCCTTATATATTGCTCTGGTTGTTGATTATTTAATTAATTAATTCGTCATTGAGCCACACTATAAATGGTTGCCAAAAACATATATATATATATATATATATATGTATGGCTCTGTCTAGTTTATGTGTATGTAAACTTCTATATTTTATATACCCCCGTAAGGTTTAGTAAAACTTTAGGCAGTAGTCGGCTGCGCTTTCCAGCAACCAGCCTACTTGCCGTCAGGCACCAATCACAAGCTTTCTGACTTGACCACTGGCCATGTGACAATTCTTAGCCATTTTGAATTCGTTTCGGCGGGGACCATTTAAAAAAAATATTTGTCCAATTGAGTTTGTCTCCTGATGATTTCGAAACTCGTTGATTTATTCATGATCGGATATTTCCAATGTCCATGTGTTGTTGAGTGGTGCAAGAGGTTTAAAGAAGGACGCCAGGACGTGAAAACGAACCCAGGAGCGGAAGGCACTCAACAACCAGGACTGAGGTCAACGTTGAGCGCGTGAGGCAGATGGTGCGTAGCGATCGTCGGCTGACTATTCGACTGATGGCAAATGAACTGGGTATGAATCGGGACAGCGTCTGGAAGATTCTCACTGAAGATTTGGACATGCGGAAAGTATGCGCGAAGATGGTGCCAAAACAGCTGAATGATGTCCAGAAGGGTCTACGGATGCAAGTTTGCCAGGACCTCCTCCGAGCGTCTTGAAACCGAACCAGACTTGCCAGGGACAGTCATCACCGGTGATGAGTCATGGATCTTCGTGTACGACACGGAGAGGACCCGTTTTGAAGACGTGGACGACATCAAAAAGGCCGTGACGACGGAACTGCGGAGGATCCCGGAAGAATCCTTCCAGGAGTGCATGCAAGCGTGGCAGAAAAGGATGGAAAAGTGCATTAGACTCCATGGGGATTACTTTGCACGAGAAAACTCTTAGTGTAAAGTTTGGTTTGAAATAAATGTTTTGTGACATCAGTCCTGGAACTTTTCTGACACATCTCGTATATATACATATATATATATATATATATATATATATATATATATATATATATATATATATATATATATATATATATATATATATATATATATATATATATATATATATATATATATATACATATATATACATATATATATATACATATATATATATATATTTATATATACATATACATATATATATATATATATATATATATATATATATATATATATATGCGTATATATATATATATATATATATATATATATATATATATATATATATATATATATAAAAACAAATAACGAAACGAAATTAAATTTCGTTTCGTTTGTAACTCACTTTTGTATGACTGACGCTTAAACAATTAAGTTAAAAATGTACATCCACATATGTATACTGAAATACTAGTATGCATATGAATACACACACGTATACATATGTAGATGTACCGAGTTTTTCACTGGTCACTTTACTGTTAGTGTCCAGCTATTCTGTATGTAAACACACAGACAAACCGGTTTTTAGAGTCATACTGGTTTTTGAGGGAACACCTTTCCTCTATTCTCCAGAAAGCCAGACAAGGAATATTGAACTAGTTTCGATGTTGTTACATCTCATCAGCAATATTTACCTATCTTCCGGCCTTTCTAGAGAATCGTAAAAGCACATATCGTTATATGCTTTTTCTATGAAAATTAGTAGTGGGAAGACTAATTTGCATAGAGCATGAGTACGTACCGGTTCAACGGAGACGATAAAAACAAATAACAACATCGAAACTAGTTCAATATTCCTTGTCTGGCTTTCTGGAGAATAGAGGAAAGGTGTTTCCTCAAAAACCAGTATGACTCTAAAAACCGGTTTGTCTGTGTGTTTACATACAGAATAGCTGGACACTCACAGTAAAGTGACCAGTGAAAAACTCGGTACATCTACATATGTATACGTGTGTGTATTCATATGCATACTAGTATTTCAGTATACATATGTGGATGTACATTTTTAACTTAATTGTTTATATATATATATATATATATATAATGTAGGAGGTGAGTTTTATTGTAGTACAATAAAGCAATGCAGATATCGGATAAGAAGAAATGCGCATAATAAAATACATCGAACTCTTTTAACCATCTTTTGATCTTATATATTATATATATATATATATATAGAGAGAGAGAGAGAGGGGGGGATATAAAACCCAAACATAATACACGTTAGACATGTTGGTAAAGAAAATTATAATAAAACAACTGTGAACACTTATGTCTTGTATTTCACGATATTTGGAAGTTAAGAACTTCTCTATGAAAATAATAAATACTATGTGATGGTGGTGGGAAAGGTGTTTACTTTCATATCACATTCATACATTTACTTCTATTTCTATGAAATATAATGTAGAAGCAAAACATTTTGCTAGCTCTCCTTATATATATATATATATATATATATATATATATATAAGGAGGAGGTTATAGTTCACTTGAAGCATTGTGTAATGAGGTATAAACGTTTGAATATGTGTAATAAAGCCGAAGAAGAGATATTATCTCGAAAATTAAGAACATTTTAATAAATTCAAGGTAAAGGACGAATTGTCAACAACATCTTTTACAATTGCATTCTTTTTTCTATGTCCATATCTGCATTGTTTTGGCTTTATTACACATATTCAAACGTTTATATATATATATATATATATATATATATATATATATATATATATATATATATATATAAGGCGAGTAAAATTCCCGAGATCCATGGACGAGTTCTCTCCAGCGGTCTCTGTCCCTCATTATCGCTGCCATGTCCTGCGTCTCCAACAGACCAGTGTCTGTCCTTAGGGCATCAACATACGTTAACCTTGGTCTTCCTCTTCTGGTGTGTCCATGTAGGGGCTCCCAAAGGAGCACTGAGTGCAATGTCAACTCTGGATGTCGGCAAGCATGTCCAGCTAACCTCAGTCTCCTCTGTGTCACTTTTCAGTTGACTTTTGGGATGCTCCCATGCAGCTTTGAGTTTTTCAACCTCAGTGTATACTGATTAATGTTCAGAGCCATCCTCAGCATTCTCGTGTAGCACCCATCCACCATCTGAGTGAGTTTCGTGGTCAGTGTCCAAGTCTCAGACCCATACAGCAGCACAGACTCCACTACAGCAATGAAGAGGCGGACCTTCAGGTCTCTACGAAAGTCCGACTTCCACACCGATCTCAACCTGTGGCACGCCGCCCAGGCCTTGCTCTTCCTCTCAACCACATCATCTTCCGTATTCCCAATCTTTGCTCCCAAATACAGGAAGCCCTCAACCAATTCCAGCTGCTTCCCGCCTACATTAGTGATCCCCTCTGACTTCTCAACATTCTCTACCAGATATTTTGTTTTAGTCTCATTCATTCTCAGCCCCACACTCATCGACACAGTCTCAACTTCCCGCATCAAATCCTCTGCCTCCTTCACTGTATTTGTCACCAAAACTATGTTGTCGGCAAATTCAGCATCCGATACCTTTTTCGCCCTAACTCTCCTGCTCTGAGGCGGTGCTGCAGTAAAGCCAGAGTTCTGGTGTTTCTCCAGTGCAAGGCGCATACAATAGTCCACTACGATGATAAAAAGGTAGGGAGCCAATGTATCTCCCTGGAGCACCCCAGCCAGTATCTCAAAGAACTCTGTCATCCCATCAGGTGTAATGACTTGGGTTTTGGTGTTGGTGTAGAGCAGTGATATCAGGTCCACTATCTTCTTGGGGATTCCATAAGCCTGTAAGATCTTCATCAGGCAGCAACGGTCCACAGAATCAAATGCCTTCCTAAAGTCAATGAAAACCATAACAGCAGGAAGTGTCTTTGCTCTATCCCCCTGTAATATCCTCCTCAGCATCAGGATGTGACTGGTGGTTTATCTACCCTCTCTGAAGCCGTTCTGGTTGTCCCTGAGCTTCTTCTCCATCTCAGGCTGGATCCTGTTAAGAATCATCCTGTTGAGGGTCTTTGCTACAAGTGACGTCAGTGAGATCCCCCTGTAGTTGTTGGTGTTAGAGAGATCTCCCTTCTTTGGCACTGGGACGATGTTACTGATCCTCCACTGATTCGGGGCAACTCCTTTCTCCAGTGCCCCGTTACAGAGCCCCAGGATGATATCATCAAAATCACACCTCTTCATCACCTCTGATGCCACTCCATCTTCTCCATGAGCCTTGCCCTCCTTGATCCTCTTCTTGGCTCTCTGAAGCTCCTCTCTGGTGAATGGCTCTGTCTCAACATCCAGTTCCTCAAACAGCCGCCTGATCTCGCCAGTGCTCTGGGCTGTGGAGGGTGGCTCTCCTAGTAGGGTCCTAAAATGGTCTAGCCATTTCCTCTTCCTATCCTCGGGCCCCGTTCCCTGGATCTGACTCGAACACCTTCTCTTCCTCCCTGTGATCTCGTTGATGATCATCCAGCTCTCCTTACATCCAGATCTATCAACTGCTCTCTCCACACTTCTGATCTTCTCTATCATTTCATCCTTTCTGACCTCAGTGTAAGCGGTACAGAGCTCTTCCCTCATCACCTCCACAGTCCCCATCCTCTCCTCCGTAGGATCAGCATAGAATTGGTCCTTGGCAGCTTTCAGGTGTTCTCTGGCTGCACACACTTTTGGGTCAGCAGAGCTGACGTGCTTCCCTTTATTCTTTTTCCTCGGCACCAGGGTTTCACTTGCTTCCGCCACTGCATTGGTGAAGTGCCCGTACCTTTACGTCACACTCTCCTTAGTCCATCCAATCTCTCTCTCCTCTGTCTCTCCACACAGAGCACTAAACCTGTTTCTCACCTCCACTGTGAACCTGTCCTGTAGCTTATCATCTTCCTTGAAAGCTCCCCAGTCATAGATTGGTCTCCGGGGCCGAGCCTTGCTCTTTCTTAAGCTCACCCGGACCTCACTCATAACAAGCCGGTGGTCACTACCCAGTGTACTGAAATAGTTGTATGGCTCTGTGTTCAGAACTATTCCGCCACTTTTTCCTCACCAGAATGAAATCAATCTGGGACTTGGACAGGTGCACATCTGAGATATATATATATATATATATATATATATATATATATATATAGAGAGAGAGAGAGATTACAATAATCAAAGTTCAGTTTAAATCATTTATTTGCTTACAATTGTTTCCTCCAAACCGAGGTTTGGATTCTTCGGAGCAATTATTTAGTGATCTATAACATACTTGACCTCCTTTTCAACACAAGAGACATATAAAAACATATGCACATAGTGATCCACAGTGGGATGACAACCATCAAAATGATACAGCATGGCAATTTACATATAAAGGTTAAAGGATGAAAATAAAAATAAAAATGAAAATAAAAATAAAAATGAAGCATTGGCAGTTTATGAAGATAAAGCAAGAGGAAAGCTTAGAGTAGTCAGTGTATGAAACAATCTCACGTGTAGCATGCACGCGTGTCTTATTTATACAGGATTAGAGTGCGTCAGATTGTTACTTGCAGGGTCAGTCAGTTGAAGCAGGCAATCGTTATTATTATGTGGGCTGAATTATTAAATCATTTTTTCGCATACACCTGTATGATATACACACATATATATATATATATATATATATATATATATATATATATATATATACAATGGATTAATTCGCGAGTCCTGTGAGTGCAAGTCGATATACAGGACTCGCAAATTAATCCATTGTATATATATATATACAATGGATTAATTCGCGAGTCCTGTATACCGACTTGCACTCACAAAGCTTTATTCAAACGGAAACTCTTTTCCAATGATACTTACAGTGCGATTTAACCCGGAAATATATATTTACAAGGCGAATTCTTCAGCGCAAACCTGCATATCTATAGAAATGCAATTTATTTTCAGAAGAAAAATGTAAAATGATCACTTTTTGAAAGACCCGTTGAATTTACCCGTTTACATTTGATTATTTCTGTAAATTATTGATATCGATTTCTCATTAAATCTATATTTGCAGTTTTATATTTGTTTGTTTAGAAGTATGAAATGGAAGGCAACTCCGTCGGTTCCAATAATATGGTGGTAGATGATTGCTTAAGTAAAAAGTCTGATCATGTATTTAAATGGTTGATTTTATCACAGACACGTGAATCCTTAACGCACTTTTCAGGAAGTTTTAAATGTGAAACTTTATGTGGCAACTCTGGACCATTTAATAAGAGGCAGGGTATCTTTAACGAGTTTCCAATCAGTTTCCACTTACCTATTTTACTGACTACACTCGGCTTTATGTAACCCTAGGGTAGATGTCCAACATGTCACATAGTAGAATTGAACCCGAGAACGTAAGATTCCGAACTACTACGTCACAGCTAGATATGAATGAGGAGGTTCTAAGGTTTAAATGTAACACGTTTTACAGGTGATATGAAAGTCTAAATTCTGTCCCGAAGCTCATTAGGATAGTGCATATGATGGTTTCCGTGGCCTGAAGCGACTGAGACGTCAAGACTACCCCCTAGATAGCATACCAGTCTATTGCAGGTTTAAACCACCAGTTATTGCTGGTATTCATTTTCAGCTGAGTATACTGGAGAAACGTGAATTAAATTGTTTTCCCCATACAACTCACTCAAGGAATCGAACCCATGATATTATGATCGTAACTCCAACCCTCTTACCACTAGGCCATGCGCTTCCACTGATGATTGTATGTGACTTTGTTTTCAGAGTGTTGATTTCACTATCATATGGTCATCTGGTCGTTTCCTTGACCAGGTGTTACATTCTACTTTTGAGCAATATACTTTATTTTACGTGGCGCTTTCTGTCTAAATGTTTCATATATTTATTCATCAAATTATTTCTATACAGTCCGTGTTTTTGAATGTCATAAAGTCTTAATGTTTACCATATCCAGACCAAGTTCGTGTAAACAGTGAAATACCACGAACGAACCTTTAATATCAAAGCAATATAAATGTTAATATGAAGGTGAAACATTGTATTTCTTCATGTAAACACGAATTCCCATCACTTTAAACAGATTACCTTTATTGTCAATATGTATTAGAACGTGTAAAATGATTTAGAAGCCCAGAAAATGTCTATGATGAAATAAAACGTAGTATTTCTTTGACAAAGATTCTCATTATTGAATCGACATAAGATTCTTTATTAAGAGTGACTTCGACTTGTTCATAAGATAAAACCTCACCCACAGGTTCTTCGGTTGTTAACAAACGTTACAATTTCTATCGTCGTGATAAGGAAATTTTATCTCAATTCACCAATGAATAGGTTTTTATAGTGAATATTTGAATAAAAAAATATTTCATTTCATCATAAGCATCGTCTGCGTTTCTAAGTCATTTAAATTTTAATACTAATGCAATGCTTTCAAAACTACTTCGAAATATGTTTCAAGTATAATCTCTCTCTCTCTCTCTCTCTCTCTCTCTCTCTCTCTCTCTCTCTCTCTCTCTCTCTCACTCCCCCTCTCTCTCACTCTCTCTCTAATAAGTGAAGAACGTATGCGGTTTACTCTAGCCTGTATACAATTTCTTTATATCTTCCTCAAAATGGAATGTATAGTAAGTAGCTACATATATATGTGTGTATGTGTGTATCAATTTAATTTGGAGGCTGGATTACAAAATTATCATTTAGTGTTTCGCAATTATAAAATACGTATTTCTATAGCCGACTTAAGTAATTAGACTGAGACGCAAGACAATTGGTGATGTCATCAGATGTAATGAACATATAAGATTTAAAATATTTAGTTCAGAAATCCCTACTGGTCTACAGCAAAACAAAAACAAAATACTGGAACGGATGGGACCAGGCTGGTGATAAAATAAATATATACGTATGCGAGATAAACCAGAAACCCTCCATCTCAATTCTAGACGTGAAAAGAATAAGAACCATGAAACCGGTAAAGGAAACCAATAAATATTCTAAAAAAGATTCCAGTTGCATTTTCGATTTCTTTCCTTATATATATTATATATATATATGTGTGTGTGTGTGTAGAGAGAGAGAGAGGGGGAGGCACACACACAGAGTGAGAGGTATGGAGAGAAAGAGCTATATAAAAATCTACACAGTAGTATAATAATACAAAATATTTGAATTATATATTTGCAGAAAATACATAATCATGTCCTGACTCTTGAGGTACCGAGGGCAACTTTGATCCTCATTCTTCTGGGATTGATTAAATAAATTGTTACACCTCCCCACTAAAGAAATATTATCTCTGTACATAAATCATAAACAGTTGCTGGTTGTGATTTGGTAGAGTTGTTAGTGTCCTAGAAGTATATATTTCGGTTCTTTACGTTCTTAATCCCAATCCCGTCCAGTTGAAATTTGTCTTTCATAATTTCAGGGTCTAGAAAAAGACTGGGTTGATTTAATCGACTTTTCTCTCACCAAGCTTCTAGCTTTATGCCTATGGCAGAATGTATTGTAATTATTCTACAAAAAGGTGAATGTTTAGCAGAATCAAGAGTGAATTTTCTCAAGATATTGGCGTCATTTAGTTAGAGCCTTTGAGGTTTTGAGTTCAAATATTCTGTCATTCGTCTTTGCCATGTCGAAAAATAATGTGCAATTTAAGTACTGGAATCGATACAACTGAGTTTCCCCGTCATCCAAATTGCTGGCCTTTCTAATTTTAGAAAGAATATATTAATTGTGTATTTATGAAAACAACTGTTAGCCAAAGATCCCACACACATACACCTCAAAACAAAATACTGTCAATGACCTTAAATTGTATGTGAGTATGGACCAGTAATTATTCATCGAATCGTAGTGGCGCTGTAGTGATATTCAGCACGATTTGATCATATTAAACCTAGTGGAGCCCACATGCTCACTAAATCTGAGTACACTTGATATCTTCCAGAGAATGAGAGAGATATTGGGGAGCGAGCAAGAGAGAGAGGGTAGGGAGAGTAATATAATAGAAGTGAGGATGCGATATAAAAGAGCACTCAACCCCAGCACTTGACTGGTAATTTTTATCGACCTCGTAAGGATGAAAGGCAATGTTGAGTTCGGCGTGTTTTGAACGTTGGGTGGAGAGATCCAGAATGAATATCTCCATGCAATCTATCTTTGTAACGATTTTGGCAATTCACAGCCTTGCTTAAATTAGAAATCTATTATTATTATTATTAAACAAATCATTAATTGTATTAATAGCTTTAGGTTTGTTTAATCGTAATATATGTTTTGATAGTTATTTGTCAGTTAAGTTTTTATATTGCAACACCAGGTGCAACTTTATGTTGCTCAGGTGTGTTCAATATTAGAGTGTTGCTGTTGTTTTTCTGTGTGCAATGATGTTCGTTGTTGATACAGCAAGTTAGTGATGGGGTTGGAATTGCTTTGTTATTTTTTATCTAACTATTGTTCTATATGTTTGGCTTGTTGGTTTTGTTAACAGTAGTTTTTGTATTGTATTATGATCTGGTTGTATTGAATACCTGTGTTGTGTAAAACTGTTTATTTGTACCGAGATGCAAAGGTAAATATACTGCGTGGTTTGTGTGGCTGAAATGATAGCATCTGTAAATTGTGTTGTAACAAATAAAGATGATTTGATATTCTATATAAAGTATTGAGTCATAAGATAAAGCTATTCTCTTTTTAATTATCCGTTTTTTTGTTCATCATAAAGACGGCGTGAGGCAGTGAAGGTGCGTACAAGACTCGTGATTATAAGCTCGTAGGTTCGATTACCCACTAAGTGTTGTATCCTTGGGGGAGATTTCTTTCACTCTCCTTCAGTGCACACGGTAGGAAAAATATCATTAATGTGGTGGACTGGCAGTATCGGTAGAGCGTCGGGCAACATGCTTCGTGGCAACGTCACTTTACGATTTGAGTTCAAACCACTGAGGTTTGCTTTTCCTTTATTCCCTACAGGATTGATAAAATATAGATCCAGTAATGTGCCTGGGTCGATTTAATCGACGTTCTCTGCCCCAAAAGTGTGGGCCATGTGCCTAAATCAGAAACTATACATTAAAGATGTAATTCAACTTTCTTGACCAGAAAACGATACGAACTCACTCCGCCATAATATATCTATCGGTTAATCTAAGTATTCTAAATATATTTATATATTGATAGTACAGAGATAACATACATATCTCTGGTGTTTATAGAACTAAAGTAACAAATTGATATATAGTTACATTTAATGATTTGGAATAAATTAGTTGGAATGATATAATCTTATCAATATTCATGATGATGTGTGTAGGTGTGTTAGTCTGAAGAAGTCTCATATATAAAGTGGTGAAAATGTAACTTTAGATAGAATTGCTGAAGCTCTTCATAATAATTGTTTCGTTTTGTTTTTTTTCTCAAGTTTAAGAATTAATGGTTGTTTATTGGCAATTTATATCTTGTTTAATTAAAGGTGAATTAATTGATGTTTAAAGATATTATCAGTGGAAAAACTGTCCATTGCTAAAACGACTCACTACCTTTATTGACTGGAGAGAAAATTTTATTAAAAAAATGTTTAAAATATTCTTTTCTCTACTGTATGTTTTAGTTTAGTGCAACGCGTTGGTTGAACTGTTAGGACGTCGAATAATATTTTTTGTGGTATTCATTTCGTCTCTCTGTGTTCAAATCATGCTTACGAAGCTGATAAATAGGTACTAGTCAGTTATTTGGTCAATTTTCCTCTATGTCTCTTTCTTACTTATCCCACCTCATTCGGTGGAAGACACCGGCTGTTTTCCAAGCTGCAAAGGGAATGAGCTACTCTAGGTTTCAAAAAGGTCTTGCCAGTGACTTCAACAATAGCTATGGGTCCATAAAGTAAATCTGAAATTTAACGAGACAAATTGAAAGTGCCGTTAGAACATTAACTGAAATACTTTGTGATATTTTTTCCACCTATCAAGATTGCTTTACATCTATTAGTGATCGGTAAAGTACTAATTCAATGCGGAGGTCGATTCTTCACGTATATCTCTTCCAAGATCTAACTCATTTCCTTTCTTTTCCCTCGCTCATTCTATTTTTCTCCAAAACCCTCTCTCCTATGTTGAACACGGATGTGTCCCGGTCTAGAGAGATCTATGTACCGCCAGTTTTAAATAACAACGATACGCTGTATGGCACAACTACGACATTACCACTCCAGGAATATTCTGGATGGGTGGATGGATTCTTAATTTAGCAGAATGCATCACTCTTGCAATATCGATTTCTATTACAATTATCAGAGGAGGCTGTGGAGAATTGTATCGAGGATGGTATTTATTTAGCAAATATTAAATTTACATAGATTAAATTTGAACACAGAATGAAAATGACCGCATGTAAATACCACAATTGTATGATATATTTTATCGGACACACACTTACACAATTCCACACACACATGTATATATATATATATATATATATATATATATATATATATATATATATATAGGGAGGAGTGGTTGAGATGGAGGAGGAAAGAAAAGAGGATGTGAAGTTGGGTGGAATTTATTACAACATAAAATAAAATCTAAAGTGTATTGGATGCCATTGTACTGAGGAAAAACAACATTAACGATAAAACATAATGAATAAAGAAACCATTTCAACTATTGTGTAACCGGTATATGCCAGCGGCCTTTCTTGGTAATAGAATACCTGCCTTCAGGTTAAACAGTGCAATGTAAAACATATTTAAATTCACTAATGTTAGCGTTCATATACCTGCTGGCTAATGTTTAATGTTAAAAGAAGTGGGATTTTTTCCATAAATAAATATTACATAGGTTTCTCAAGAAATTGCTGACTCTATGGAATTATATATGGAGAAATTAAAGTAAATTGCCGAATAGGTTGTATTCTTTTATTTAAGAAAATGCAGAAAGAAAATCGTACATATATGTGTATGATTGTCTGCGTCTGTGTGTGAGTCTAAGAGTGTCAGTGGGCGTGTGTGAGTGTGCGTGGGTGTGAGTATGAGTGTGTGAGTACATGCGTGTGCGTGCATGTGAGTGTGCGTGTGTGAGAGTGAGTGTGGGTGTGTACATGTATGTTAATGTGTGAGTGTCCGTGTATCCTTTATTGAGGCTGATTGGCGAGTCTTGAGGTAAATTTCCAGAATAACAGGACACATTCCTTAATCACAAAAAACATTTAATATTCAACTTCGTTATTGTGTACTCATTCTCAAGTCTCTGAAAATCACATGCATATATATATATATATATATATATATATATATATATATATATATATATATATATATATATATTGTTATACTTTGGGAGGTTCATGTTGCCAATAAGAAACACACGCACCAGTTGCTTTCACTTCAATTTATTATATATTTATAAATTTCTGGTTGGTTGGTTGGTTCCACAACCAGATAGTTGTTTATATATAGTCATAGTTCTTTCGTCACACACTATATGACCTCTTCAGTGACTGGGGATTCCTTTCTTTGTTTCTGTGCCTCTCCTTTGTTCTGTCCTACGCCATTTTGTATCTGTGTGTGTGTTGTGTGCTCAGTGGTACGGGTGATGAGAAATGTGTCCCGCATGTGCAACCCCGAAGAACTAGAGAGACACATACAACACTTCATCCACCGTATGCAGTTCTCTGGCTACAATCAGAGAGATAAAATCAGAGTGTATAGAGGAGCCAGAACCAAATGGGAAAAAATAGTAAATAATGACATAAATGGGACCTGCCCCTTGTATAGGAGCAAATTTTGGAATAGAATAGAAAGAACTAGGAACAAGGCTAATAGAATAAACTCATGGTATGATAGCAATAAATACCAGAGTGTAATGTTCATCGATACAACCCCTAGATGTGAATTAGCTTACAAATTTAGAAGGGCCCTAAATAAACATAAACTCAACATTAAGATAGTAGAAAGACCAGGTACCTCCGTAAAAACACTTATTAGCAAGACATACCCTTTTCAAAGACCCTCATGTATAGATAAGAAATGTATAACCTGTAAAATAAGCCCCCATATTAACTGTAAAACTAGAAATGTAGTGTATAGCATAAGATGTACTGAAGGACAATGTAGAGACAAAAATATAGTGTACATAGGTGAGACAGCTCGTAGTGTAGGGGAACGGATAAATGAACACTGGCGAGACCTTCAAGATAATAAAGAATCATCTGTACTCTACCAACATGCTAAAATAGAACACAAGGGTAAATTAGAGAACATGATATAAAAATAGAATCTACACACAGAAAAGACGCAATGTTTAGACAAATTACAGAGGCAATAAACATAAAAGAATTACAACCAAAATTAAATAGAAATATGAGTGGAACAGCAACATCACAACTTACAATTAAGGACAAAATGAAAACACACACACACATAGAACAAACAACCAACCAGTAACATGTAAATAAACAAATAAATAAATGAACATAAACACACACAGACACCCGGATGTGGCGCATGCGCAGACTGAGCACACAACACACACACAGAAACAAAATGGCGTAGGACAGAACAAAGGAGAGGCACAGAAACAAAGAAAGGAATCCCAGTCACTGAAGAGGTCACAGAGTGTGTGACGAAAGAACTATGACTATATATAAACAACTATCTGGTTGTGGAACCAACCAACCAACCAGAAATTTATAAATTTATAAATTTATAAATATATAATAAATTGAAGTGAAAGCATTTGGTGCGTGTGTTTCTTATTGGCAACATGACCCTCCCAAAGTATAACAATATCGGTTTCAACACACGATTTCAGATAAAGAATCTTGCTAAACAAATTCAGAAACGAAATATATATATATATATATATATATATATATATATATATATATATATATATACATATAAATATAAGTATGTATACGTACATATATATATATATATATATACATATAAATATAAGTATGTATACGTACATACATATATGTATATATATACATACATGCACAAATATATATATGTACGTATGGATTCACCGAACATTTATTATAATGCTCGGTTTGTTTGTAAACAAACATCCCGAATTAAGCCGTACAGTGTTTATCAACCACCGTTTCACTTTTGTTCAACACTGACAAAGGAACGATGTACTAGTTTCAAGCTTATTAGCTATCGTCAGCACCGTATAGCTACCTGCCCGATGATTGATCGTCTGAAAGTATATAATTTCCTTATGCATATTAACGGCTGAGCAGCCTAATTTGCATATGGAGTGAGTTAATCGGCAGGGCGCACCGAAAACGATAAATGGAAAAAATGAAACGAAATTTCATTTCTCACACTTAGTACGGCTGTTACTTAAATATAAGTATGTATACGTACATACATATATGTATACAGACGTACAGTAGTATGTATATATATACATACATGCACACATATATATATGTACGTATGGATTCACCGAACATTTATTATAATGTTCGGCTTGTTTGTAAACAAACATCCCGAATTAAGCCGTAGAGTGTTCAGCAACCATCGTTGCAATTTTGTTCAACACTGACAAATATATATGTGTGCATGTATCTATATATATACATACTACTGTACGTCTGTATACATATATGTATGTACGTATACATACTTATATTTACGTATCAGCCATACTGAGAGTGAGAAATGAAATTTCATTTTTTTCCATATATATATATATATATATATATATATATATATATATATATATATATATAATATAAGATCAAAAGATGGTTAAAGGAGTTCCATGTATTTTATTATGCGCATTTCAAAAACAAACATCATCATGCAATAATATTTGTGTTTTCATCAGATAAAACAGGAGAACATGATATGAAGGCTAAAAAACACTTGTGGAAAGTGCAGTTTTAAATCAACATATGAAAAGTGGTTTTAGATTGATGTGTGATATTGGGAAAATCTAAAACCACTTTTCATATGTTGATTTAAAACTGCACT
>OZ024742.1:364113376-364115876 GCA_964016885.1 Eledone cirrhosa | reverse complement strand
TTTGGCGGTGAATTCCAAATTTGAGACAAAGGAAAAAAATTCCTTTAGACAAACCGAATTAAGCACTCAACCAGAAGTTGTCAAACAAACATAAACAATTAATCAATCAATAGAATTGTCTAATTAAATTAATTAGTTAATCGTTAATTCTAGGAGTTAAAAGCCAAATTTTAGTACAGCATTAACGAAGCTTTAGGCTGCGGCTAAGCTAACGAATGCATGCAAATTCGGAATGTAGCTTTAGCACTCTATAGAGAATAATACCCCATATAATACCCCATAGTAATATGTGTGTATATGTATATGTGTGTATATGTATATATATATATATATATATATATATATATATATATATATATATATATATATATATATATATATATATATATATAAATATATTATATATATATATATATATATATATATATAGTAATAATAATAAAATTGAAGACTAAAATCCAAAGAGGGCTCGATAAGGAAAATATATATCAAATATATAAGAACCGTAGAGCAAATATTTATTAAAATAACAGATTAAAGTTTAAGCAAAGAATCGCTGCTTTCACCCTTAACGGGATCTTCTGAAACTAACAAAGTCAATCTGTAAACGCAGAAGTGGATATTTCAAAAAAGGTTGCAACCGGAGGAAGACAGGAAGACGATACTTTGGTTCATGGTAACGTTCGCTGGCAAAGAACGGGAAAAAAACGAATAATACGTCATTAATAGGAGCGGTGAAAAACAATTACGCGCAAAGACAAAACCACGTTTATGGTATAAAAGAGGTCGTAGACTAATGTTCTCTTAAGTGGTGCATAGAGACGTTCTCTGGCAATGAACGAAAAAACGAAGATAATAAGTCATATGTGGAGCGTGGAGAACAATAGCACGCAAAGACAAAACCACGTAAATGGTATAGCAGAAATCGTAGACTAAAATTCTAACTAGGAGACCAAATGAATCTCCGCTACAGAGTTAAGAACAAAGTAAATAAATACAATACAGAAGTAATAGGAACAAATAAATACATACACGCAAACAGATACGTACATACACAAGCATACGCAAAACCTTACCATGGGTATACAAAACCACGCACATATAAATATGTGTGTGTGTGTATGTTTGTGTACAAATAAATAAATAATTATATAAACGTATATAAGTAAATAAATACGTATATAACAAGCGCACACGCATACCTACATATAAATACACGAATGTTCGGAGACGTAAGTCAACTAAAACAAGAAGTATTTGCATTACGTATTTGCATAGGTAAGTATATATTACCCGTATGTTTTGTGAAGGTATGTATACCTTCTCGTACGTATATTTGACTGTTATAGCGTATAATTTTTACATATTCTGGTATTTAGGGTTTGGCTATGTGTATACGGGAGTTTTTCGTCCGCGTGAGTGTGCAGGTTCGTACGTATGGTGGGTGTGTGTATATGTGTACTTCTTGTTTTAGTTAACTTACGTCTCCGAACATTCGTGTATTTATATGTAGGTATGCGTGTGCGCTTGTTATATACGTATTTATTTACTTATATACGTTTATATAATTATTTATTTATTTGTACACAAACATACACACACACACATATTTATATGTGCGTGGTTTTGTATACCCATGGTAAGGTTTTGCGTATGCTTGTGTATGTACGTATCTGTTTGCGTGTATGTATTTATTTGTTCCTATTACTTCTGTATTGTATTTATTTACTTTGTTCTTAACTCTGTAGCGGAGATTCATTTGGTCTCCTAGTTAGAATTTTAGTCTACGATTTCTGCTATACCATTTACGTGGTTTTGTCTTTGCGTGCTATTGTTCTCCACGCTCCACATATGACTTATTATCTTCGTTTTTTCGTTCATTGCCAGAGAACGTCTCTATGCACCACTTAAGAGAACATTAGTCTACGACCTCTTTTATACCATAAACGTGGTTTTGTCTTTGCGCGTAATTGTTTTTCACCGCTCCTATTAATGACGTATTATTCGTTTTTTCCCGTTCTTTGCCAGCGAACGTTACCACGAACCAACGTATCGTCTTCCTGTCTTCCTCCGGTTGCAACGTTTTTTGAAATATCCAGTTCTGCGTTTACAGATTGACTTTTTTAGTTTCAGAAGATCCCGTTAAGGGTGAAAGCAGCGATTCTTTGCTTAAACTTTGATCTGTTATTTTACTAAATATATATATATATATATATATACATATATATATATATATATATATATATATATATATATATATATATACACACATATATATGTATACACATATACATACATACACACATACATATACACACATATATACACATATACATATACATATACACACATACATATACATATACACATATACATATACAAACAATTAGAAGACCCCTTAACCCTGATAATGTACTCCCGCTACGTTGATGATATAAACATCGTAGTTAAAACTCCCCCACTAGAGAACAGTCATGAATTAGAGAAAAACACAATGGAA
>OZ024742.1:364103376-364108376 GCA_964016885.1 Eledone cirrhosa | reverse complement strand
TTCCTATTAATTGGATGTCAAAAAATACGGATGAAACCATGGTAGAGATATAATTACGGTATGTACACATTTCTTCTAAGTTTGAATTTACACCTAATTGTGTATGGTTGACGGTATATTTAGTCAGTTTCTACATGCTGTCGAAATGTTGGATAAATACTCTATTGGGGCCACCGCGAAGAGGCCACTTTCGGTTATTTGTCGAAGATTTCTTCATAATAGCCTTTATTCTTATAGCTTGGTCTAATTGATTTTTTATATGGTTAATTATGCTGATCGGGAGAGGAAATGGTATATATGTTATCTAATAATTCTAAAGACATGATGTATGATATATTGCTCTGATTATTTAATTTATTAATTCTTCATAGAGCCACAAAGTGACCGGTTGCAACATATATATCTATAACTTTATGTATATGTAAACCTTTATAACCGAGTTGGCAGCCACCATGTATATATATATATATATATGTGTGTATGTATGTATGTATGTATGTATATATATATCCGGGAGAGATGACCGCTTAGCCTTTGTCAAGGCAGAATTCTAGGAGAAGGAAAACTCTGATTTAACGCCTGCAACCCTGATGGTATCCAATGATGTTGATTTGTTCTTCTTTTTGGTAAATATCATCTTGGTTAAGAGGGTGGGACTGGCTTTGTGCATTGCCTTTGCTCACTATAAAAGCTTCACGGCACAGGCATTGCTTTATATATGGAGATCTCTCTGCACTTGTCGTCACATGGTGCCATGGGCCCAGCACTGTGTGTCGATAATTGTCACAGGTGTAGTGTTTGTACCAGAGTTTTCAAGTCGCTGGCTGGACTAAAATGTCACACTTGTTTAGCGCATCGGTGGGGGTTCTCCTACATGGATATAAAGTAGTGGCCGTACTCGAAAACGAGTATATATATATATATATATATATATATATATATATATATATATATATATATATATATATATATATATATATATATATATATATATATATATATATATATATTTATTAAAATAACAGATTAAAGTTTAAGCAAAGAATCGCTGACTTATTATCTTCGTTTTTTCGTTCATTGCCAGAGAACGTCTCTATGCACCACCTAAGAGAACATTAGTCTACGACCTCTTTTGTACCATAAACGTGGTTTTGTCTTTGCGCGTAATTGTTTTTCACCGCTCCTATTAATGACGTATTATTCGTTTTTTCCCGTTCATTGCCAGCGAACGTTACCACGAACCAAAGTATCGTCTTCCTGTCTTCCTCCGGCTGCAACGTTTTTTGAAATATCCAGTTCTGCGTTTACAGATTGACTTTGTTAGTTTCAGAAGATCCCGTTAAGGGTGAAAGCAGCGATTCTTTGCTTAAACTTGAATCTGTTATTTTAATAAATATTTGCTCTACGATTCTTATATATTTGATATATATTTTCCTTATCGAGCCCTCTTTGGATTTTAGTCTTCAATTTTATTATTATTACTATATATATATATATATATATAAACGTTTGCATATATATAATAAAGCCAAAACAATGCATGTATGGACATAGAATAAAGAATGCAAATGCAAAAGATATTGTTGACAATTAGTCTTTTACCTTAGATTTATTTAAATGTCCTTAATTTTCGAGATATCTCTTCTTCGGAGGGAAGTAAAACGGTTAAACCAGTGTTCTAAATAGGTTGCCAAGTCATGCTGACAGGAAATGGTATAGGGTATCTGTTCTATCTCTAATATCAAAGAGTTAAGGTTAGGTGGATAAAGAGTAGTCTCCCTTTAATTTTTTTTTTTTGTACATGCCTGTTTAAGTGTGTGGGACAGTGCGTGAAGGTGCAAGTATGTGTGTGTGTGTGTGTGTGCGTGTGTGAGTGTGAGAAGATATGTCTATACGTAAATGGGGGGGATAGATGTTATCACGTGTTAGAACTGGTCTTTGTGTGTGTATGTGTGTGTGTGAGAGAGAATAAGTGGAGGTGTAAGCGTGTGTGTGTGTGTATGTGTGTGTGTGTGCGTGCGTGTGTGTGTGTACGTGTGTGTGGGAGGGGGGTGGAAATATGGGGCTAGATGCTCTATTAAGTTATAAATTGGGTGTTGAGTTCTAGTCTATTATTGATTGGTGGTTGTGTTTTGTATATAATTAGTGCTTCCTTAATTCTAAGATTGCCGAGGTTTCTTTTCTTAGTTTCTATCCTAACTGTTATGGTTTTGTCGCTGTTTTTGCATTTAACTAGGTGTTTCTTAAATGAGGAAGCGTTAGTATTGAGGTGTTCTTTTATTCTTATATGGAGTGGTCTGGTGGAGAGTACCTACGTAGAAGTTGCTGCATTTGTCGCACTCTAGTTTGTATACGACGTAAGCCTGGTGGCATAGGTCTGTGTCGTTGATGGGGCAGTTGGCTAACCTGCAGCGGTTGTCATGTCTGGTGGAGTGTCGTTTGGTTAGCTGTCTGCGTAGAGAAGGACCTGAGTGGGCTAGTTGGATATCTAATCCCACTCGTCTGATAGCTCTGCGGATGGCTGTTGTTGTTTCGTCACTGAAGTGCGGGAGCTTCAGGAAGCAAGTGTTAGTGCCTCGGGTGTGGTGCCCTCTGTTCTTCATGGCACGGTTTGTGGTGGATGTCGTGTATCCGTTCAGTTTGAGTACTTCCAGGAAATGTGCGGTGTGTGTATCTCGGTCTCTAGCGTCGGTGCATTTGTTCCGGATACGTGTAAGTTCGTTCCTTATGTATCCGAACTTAGCGCCGGCTGGGAGGGCCGATCGGAAATGTACGAACAGGTCCCTGCTGGCAGCTTTTTTTATAGAGGCAGGTGTGGATGTTGCCTTCCTCTGTTACCCTGAGTTGGAAGTCCAGTAGGGATAGGGATCCGCGGTCATCGGGGTGTTCCATGCTGAACTTTATACTGGCGTCCATGCTGGAGAATGTTGTGTATATTTTATCCGCCTCCTCACGGGATGTTGTAAGGATGAGTATGTCATCTATATATCGGGTGAAGAATGTATGGGAATGGCAGGTGTTGAGGGCTCGGCATTCTAGCTGGTTCATATAGGTGATGGCCAGCAGGCCCGATAGGCTGGATCCCATGGGTAATCCTGTTGTCTGTCTGTATGTGTGGTGGTGGATGGTGAAGTACGTGTTGTCCACTGTGAAGGACAAAAGCTGGTGTATGTCCGTCGGATGGGGGCCGTAGCAGTGGATGTCCTCTGCGACCACGCAGTCCGTCAATAAATCGAGAGCTGGATGAGCGGGACTGTAGTGTAGCGAGAGACAACGTCGAGGCTAAAGGCGTATCTATTTAGTTTAAGTTGTTCTGGCTGGAGTTGGTGTAGTCTACGTATGACTTCATCGGAGCTACTGACGTTCCCGGGAAAGGTGGAGAGTAGAGGCTTGAGGATCTGGGAGAGGAGCCAGGAAATTTTGTATAGGGGTCCTTCTATGCTAGAGACGATGGGTCTTATTTGTGTCTTAGTACTATTCTTGTGGGTCTTGATGAGGTGGTAGAAAGTGGGCAGTCTGCTATTTCTAGTGGTGTAGTTGAGCTTAACTTTATTTGGGAGTTGTCTTCTCCTACAGATGTCGAACCAGATGGACTTAGTCTGTTTTTCGATCTGGGCTGCAATCATGTCCGGGATCTCTGTATATAGTTCATTGTCGCTTAGGTGTTCAAAGGCTAGGTTGTTGTATGTGGCTTGAGAGATGACGCAAAACTTTTTACCTTTGTCGGATGGTAAGTATATAAGTTCCCTATTCCGTAGGTTCTTCAGGCCGAGTTGTGTCCTGAAGAGGTTTGGGGCTATCTTCTGTTTCCGTAAGATGTTAAATACGGAATGTTTTAGCCTCGAGAGTTTTTCTTCAAGCTCGCGGTTGGCAGGCGGTGGACAGAGTGGGCGATCCAGTTGGTATATCGGGAACCTGGGTTTGTTAGGTTCCGTGGTGTTGTTTCCGAGAGTCGATATCCATCTTAGTTGGTAGGCAGCCCGACAGAAATTCGTTTCTATGTCGAGTCATAATTTGTCGTCCAGTCCCTGTTTCAATATGAACTTGGGACCCAGGCTGAGGAGGTCTAATTCCTCTCAGGAGAGGGATCCTGTCAAGTCTGTGACGAGATGTTTTGCGTCAGGTGTGTTGTTGGTCGGGGCGCCGCTAAGTTCGGTGTTGGTACCGTCTTGTTCGCCTCTGTTGGTGCTTAGAGTTGGTATGTTGTTAAGACGGTTAGCCGTGCTGAGTTTGAGAAATTTTTACGTTAGGCTGTTTTTTCGTAGTCTCGGCGATGGTGGTATGACCTGTCTATAGCGGCGGAGATAACTCTGGACAAAGGTTCTGGGATTTCAGCGAGTTGTGGTACAAGGCTGGAAATAGTCTGTATGTGTTGTTGTAGCGTGCGGTATAGGTGTTGTATGAGTTTCCTGAGGCAGAATTTTTGTATGTAGCTAAGTGATCGTTTGAGGCCTGGTGATTTGAAGCATGTTGGTAGGTGCAGGTTTTCGATAATTTTGGGGATGATGTTGTTATTCAGGCATCGTTTTAGGAAGTTTATTTGGCAGCCAGCTTTGGCGCGCTTTTCAGATAGCTGGAAGAGTTTCTTTACAGTTGTGAACTGGGCCTGGCTTAGGCGTAAGGAAAGGAGGAAGTTATAGTTCACTTGAAGCATTGTGTAATGAGGTATAAACGTTTGTATATGTATAATAAAGCCAAAACAATGCAGGTATGGACATAGAATAAAGAATGCAAATGCAAAAGATATTGTTGACAATTATTCTTTTACCTTGGTAAGCTATTTAGAACACTGGTTTAACCGCTTTACTTCCCTCCGAAGAAGACATATTATCTCGAAAATTAAGGACATTTAAATCAATCTAAGGTAAAAGACTAATTGTCAACAATATCTTTTGCATTTGCATTCTTTATTCTATGTCCATACGTGCATTGTTTTGGCTTTATTATACATACACAAACGTTTATACCTCATTACACAATGCTTCAAGTGGACTATAACT
>OZ024742.1:364080876-364098376 GCA_964016885.1 Eledone cirrhosa | reverse complement strand
AGTACCGTTCCGAGCAACAACAACTCCGCAAAATGTAACTGTAGAATTAAATCAAACTATCCCTTACAAAATAAGTGTTTAGATAAAAACGTGGTCTATAAATGTACAGTTAAAACTCGTGATAATATATTTAACTATGTCGGTGCAACTTCTACAGAATTTAAAAGTCGTTCTTTCCGAAGATTTGATAAAAAATCTTCAACTTCTCTTTCAAACCTGATATGGAACTTAAAATGCAAGAATATGGACTATTCATTAGCTTAGGAAACAGTTTCAAAAGCACCCGCGTACCGAAACACAGCTTTATCTAGATTCTGAAAATTGTGTATTGAGGAAATTTGTTACATACTTAAATGTAAAAACTCTATTAATCTCAGAACGAATTTATTTAATTCTTGTAGGCATCGCCAGAATTCAACATTCAGAACTATTTATAACTTATAATTATACTTATAATATTTCTAAATATTTCCATAACAATCTCATCCATTTGGCTTTAATATATTGATATCTCTAAATCATAATATCTATAACATTTGCTGAAATTCCACTTCTTAAAGTTTCGTAAAATATATACATATATAATTCTAATTTTTTTAACATTTTAATTTTAATAATTTTTATTTCTTTAAAAATTACTTATCTCTTATAAATTACTTTTTTTTAATTTTCTCAAATTTTTCAATATTTTTTCAATACTTTTTCAATATTTTTTCAATACTTTATCAATATTTTTTCAATATTTTTTTTTATATTTTTTCAATAGAGTTATAACCATTAACTGATTCTGGCTAAATGTATCTTTCAACATCTATACTTATTTTGACTAAATAGTCTCACACTAACGAATAAATAAATTAAACCGGAGTTTTTCCGTATCTTCCCATTTGAAATCATATAAATATAAATATTCTTCTTAACCCAGTTAATTTAAATTAATTTAACTTAATATTTATTTACATTAAATACAAAACCAATATCACTCATAACTCATTAGAACAATTATCTAAATGGGTATATCTATGATATACACATTTATTTATTTATTTATTTATTTATTTATTTATGTATTTATTTATTTATCTACTTATAACAGAAGAAAATATTATATTATAAACAAATTTTAAAGAACTAATAATCGTGAATACACGTACTATTAAGATATATACTTAGAATATATTTCCCTCAAATTAACATTATATGAGTTTTTATTCATCTTCTCTTGTTTCTTTCTTCTCTCTCTCGCACTATTTTATCCTTTTCCTCTTCTCTCTTCTCTCCATAGTCGTTTAAATAAACGGTTGTTTTTCAATTATTTACATATTCATGTGCATATTCACCCATAAGTTTGAAAAATCCCTGATATATTTCCACTATCCAGAGAATATCCAAACGATAAGGTATGATTTTCATGGGTATGTCTCTATTTATAAAACAAATTTTGTATTTTATCTGAGGAAAGCGTACCAATGTCTTGGTACCCTTCAAATATATATAATAAAATAAATATGCTTTTATAAATATAGTTTCCATTTATTTAATATCATTGTATATATATATATATATATATATATATATATATATATATATATATATGAAATATAAGAATCAAAGAACTGTTCAAAACATTATTGTGCTTACAGCTGTTTCCTCCAAACCGAGGTTTGGATTCTTCGGAGCAATTTATTAATGCATGGACAGTTATATGACCTCCTCTTCAGCCGAGAGGCATACCGATAGATATTCAAACATTGATACATATTAAAACATTGTGGGTCAACATTCATTACAGAATTTAGAGTGGCAGTACACACTTCGAGATTACATATATATTAAGAGGTACAATCAAAAATCAAAAATACAGGTTAAAATACAACATGAAGATAAGCGGTTATATAGTGCAAATGTTATATGTGTGGCACGCATGTGCGTCTTGTTTATATAGTGTGGCAGAGAGATATGTGTGGTAGAGGCACTTAGGTAGGTAAACAAGAGTGTTAGGTTGGTAGATCTGGTGGCAAATTATTTATATGATTGATATAGTCTGTGTGTGGAGAAATGTTATAAGCATTAAAAATAGTGCAAGCATTAAAAGTGTTAAAAGTATTGGAGATGCACAGCGAGGGGATGTCAAGTATTTCATGTACTTCGGCATTTTCATGGTCGGGGGAGTGTATTTTTCGATTATATGCCCCTCACATAATCCACGACAATCCGATATTGAGCGTTTGACAATCCAGTTAGAGATCGTAGTCTGGTGTTCTTTAGTTCAATACAGGAGGCAGTTACGTTTCGAGAAACGCCATTGAATACCACCCGGAAGAGTGTGTGTGGCTAAGGGGAGTTAATGCATGCGGGGAGGTAACTCCGGGGTTTCTATACCTAGCTATTAAAATGTGTCACAATATAGACTCTAATTTCTATGGTGATGCGCATCCTCCAAGAAAATTTTTAAAGCATAAAGTGTATTAACTATAGAGTAGTTTAATTAAGTTATGCTGAAGGTGATCATATTATTATGGTGGATTAACCCAACGTAAGGTGCCACAAATGGAAATTATAGATGATGAGCGAGGATTCTAAATTAATGATCTCTGTGGTTGTAGTCTACTCATAGGACCAGGCGCGGTGATTGCAGGATTGCTTCAGGACCCAATGATCTCTGGTATGTTCTGGGTCATCGCTTGCTACATTGGATGTCGAAAGATAATCAACCCCAGGCCGGCCAGAGGTCAATCCGCAGTCCTCGCGACCCCTCTCTGACCGTCAGATCAACCATATATGTACAACCCGCACGGCAGTTGCAAGGCATTCACTCACTGCGCTCAGCAGCCTGGTCCTACTGCTCAACAGCGTTACTAGATTAAATCATTTTTCATCTGTCTAAGGAAGGTGTTTCCTCTGCACAACACTATCCAACCGATCAATTCATGCTCAAATTACCCTTAGAGCGGTGTAGTGCCGTTCAAGTGAGTGGATGTTGTCACACCTGACGTAGAGGTATAAATGGGTATTCTCCCTGTGAAGGGTTCCAGAGGGATGTCGTTGTTTGTGTTATAATAGATCAGTTAGTGTTGGGTATGTAGTATAAGGTGTGTCTCTGGTGTTTGATGCTAGATGTGGTGCTAGGTTCCAGTCCGACATTGCTATATATTGGGCTTAAAGTTTTGGAAGGAATGTCTGAAGCGGTGCTGGCAAGTTGCAAACACCTCAGATTTTTTGTTAAGTAGGTTACGGTTGGAGAAGATAATATTGTGTGTCTCTAGTATACAGAGGTTACAAAATTTATTAGGTGGTTTGTACGAGGTCGCGCTGCCTATCACTTCCCATTTGAGTGTGTATGGTTTATTTTTAGTTTTTAGATAGTGTATGTAGGTAGAAAGTGATATATATATATATATATATTTATATATATATATATATATACATACATACATATATATATATATATATATATATATATATATATATATATATATATATATATATATATATATATATATATATATATATATATATAAGTATTGAAGTTTCTGTTGAAAATTGAAAAGTCATAGGAGTGAAGAATGCTCTATGTAAGTACCAGAGCAAAATTTAATGTATAATAAACAATACAATATAATTACCTCATTACCAGAGGTTTCCCGAATAAGACGAATACGAAAAACGTCCTCATTCGTTCGTCGGACAAGGCAATTTAAAACATAGTGAAATATTTGAAAAGTCTCCTCAAGAAATGCAAGAGTTTAACGGGCAAAAAATATATAAATAAAAGTAATGCAAGAGATATATAAAAAATAAGGAAATATAGTTAGGGTATGTGTATAAGTATGTATATACACTCACAAATGTACATATGTGTGTATGTACAAATGCATGTGTATGGTGAAAATGTGTGCGTAAGTACATATATGGGGGCAAGTATATTTGTGTATATATGACCACAAATACGTATATAATATGAGTTGAAAAAGGAAATTGTAAGATAATATAGTTAACACGAATCCAGATACAGGTATTAAATACACACGAGTATGAAAGCACGGGCATAAACACACACACACGCGCGGTCACTTATATGCGGAAGATAAAGAGGGAAGGGAGTGTAATAGTAAAAAGAAGTGTCATTCTCGATATATGTATAAAAATGAAACAATGTGAGAATGAAAAAAAACTTTTTTTAAATCAAAGAGAAAGTAATCAATTAACACTAGAGAAAAGAAAACAAACATAGGTACGCACTTACACACACATATATATAAAAAGAAAATATTTATACACACAAATACGTACAGACAAAAGCGCATGCATGCGTACATACACACGAGGCACGTATATATATATCGCTACATGTATATCTAATCACACGCACGTACGCGACTATATATGTATATACATATATACATACACGCCCATACATACATATACATATACACACATATACATACACATATACATACATTCACCTGCATACACACACACGTATAAATATGTATGTAAAAAACATAGATAAATAAGTATTAAAAAATATAGATATAAAAACACACATACACACATATATATACGTACGCACGCACACATACGGAGGCGTTCGTATACATATACAGAACGTATACACACATATGCACACTCACACGCATAGATACAGATTATAAACCAGCCGTATTAATGAATGAGTACAAATATAAAATCGGATGCGAAACAACAGATTATATCTGGAGTGGAAAACGCAAGTGACATTGTGATATCAGGTAGTGAAAGAAAATGGGGAAGTAAAATGTGGAATGTGAATATATTAGGTAAGTGAATCGAAAAGTAGGGGGGGGGGTTATTGGTGGATGTGAAGTAAAAATAAAAATAAAATTAAAAATAAAGTTAAAAATGAAAGTAAATCAGAAAGAGAAGTCTGTAAAGAGGATAATTTAAGGAAAGTGAAGAATAAGAGTTTATGGAGGATAAGTATCTGAAAGTGAGTTAAGTTTATATGAGCTGGAAAGCAAGTGTGATTTTATGTGTGGGCAACAGGTAAAAATTTCTGTTTATGTATTTAGGCAGGTTTTTGGTGATTTAAGGTTCTGTAAAATCCAATATTTTTCACTTATGCAGAGTGTGCATCTTCTTGTTCCTCTTGCATATTCTTTAGATTGGTTCAAAATTGACCAATCCAATTTATATTGGATACCTTGGTCTTTCAAATCCCTTATTCTGCTAGCCAGAGGTATTGTGAATCTTTTTTCTGGATGTCGGAAAGATGCGACATGTGAGTAATAACGCGTTTTGAATTTGCTTGTGTCATACCCACATATCGTTCGCTGGTGGCTGGTTGGTTGTTGCTGATGGTTGTCACTTTAGCCGCATATACAATGGCTTTGGTGCTGCATTTACCTTGTAATGGGCATTCACTTTTGACTCTAGAGGAGCAATTTTGATGTTCTCTGGTGGATTTCTTATTGATGATATAATATATATATATATATATATATATTTAATATAGAAATGGCTTCTACAGGACTAGAACTGTTTCATTCGAGAGAAATCATCAGGGCTTATACATATATATATATATATATATATATATATATATATTAAACTAAGATTTGATTGTTTGACAATCGCCACAGACAGACGAATGCGATAAAGTTCTCCAACACAAGATAACCAGGAATTTTTTAAATTCTTCCCACGGAAGTTAACAAAGAATTTACTGGATCTACCAACTTATAATATTATAATATTATAAAATTAAATGAAAAATGTTTTAATCCAATATTAAAATAACAGATTAAAGTTTAAACAAAGAGACTGAGGTTAGCTGGACATGCTCACCGACATCCAGAGTTGACAATGCACTCAGTGCTCCTGTAGGAGCCCCTGCATGGACACACTGGAAGAGGAAGACCGAGGTTAACATATGTTGATGTCCTAAGGACAGACACTGGTCTGTTGGAGAAGCAGGACATGGCAGCGATAATGAGGGACAGAGACCGCTGGAGAGAACTCGGCCATGGATCTCGCTAGACAGATAGATGAACAGATTATATATGTTTATAGGGAATAGCAATGTATTTTTCTAATTACTATACCCGCGCAGTCGCTGGAACTGACTATTGATTAATAGTGAGCTGCATGATCGATTTGATTTAGGATACTTTAAACCAAGAGAATGTTTTACGCTACGTTTCCTAAGATAACGCTGTGTGTGTGTATGTGTGTGTGTATGTCTGCGTGCGGACATACGTGGAAATGACAAAATGATAAGAATAGAGTTGCGTTAATCCAATACCCGACGCTTTCCAGACGAAATGACATAACATCCGGAATCATTGCGTCCATTTTGTCAATAAATCAGAACCCTGTAACCCAGAATAGATTATACTCCCTTCAGTTACATAATTCAATTTTACTTCCAATATCTTTCCGTAAGCTCTTAAGAGAATCCATTAAATAATAATTGATACTTGGTGTTCTAAATGATTTAACTCACTTCGAAAATTGAAATTTTTAAAATTTATATTTTTATCCAAGTAAATACAATTCATGCAAATGTTGCTGTGTCTGCGAATTGGTAAGGTGTTTTTTTTTTAGTTTATCTTTTAATGAAAGTATTTTGTTGTGTTTGTCTTTCTTGGTTTAATTTATTCCTTTTAAGACTAGTTTGTTGTATACGTAGGTCGGCTGAAAATTTAATTGGCTGAAAACTTTACACGTTGACCAAGATACACTCATGGAATGAGCAAATGATGTTTACTTTTCAACTTTGTCTCTGGAAGGAAATAATGCAGTTATAAGTAAGAATAGCTGAAAGTGATACATGCAAGATTTCACAACTCTAGCATTACTCCTTCATATACAGCTAATCAACGTTTCAGCCGACTCACGTATGTTTACAGGTATTCCATGTATTTACGCTGTCATACTTTAAACACAGACAGAGAGATACGTAAAATCCAGATTGCGGCTCAAATGGTTTCAGCTTTAGTATTCAGCAAGCCTTTCCAAGGGTATAATCACTAAATGCATTGGGAGATGCAGATTGGGTATAAAGAGAACTAAAATCCCGGTAAAATTGCGGCTTTTCTGTTCAGGGGTCGGGATATCTCTACATCCAATCTGCATCTTCCCATCCATATATTTACTACACCCATGGAAAGGCTTGCTGAACATACAAGCCGAAACCACTTGGTGCCGCTATCTAGCTTCTACATCTCTCTCCCTCTCTCTCTCTCTCTATATATATATATATATATATGAATTATAAGAATCAAAGAACTGTTCAAAACATTTTTATGCTTACAACTGTTTCCTCCAAACAGAGGTTTGGATTATTTGGAGCAATTTATTATTGAATGAACACTTGTATGACCTCCTTTTCACCCAAGAGACATACAGATACGGTTTGGAGGAAACAGTTGTAAGCATAAAAATGTTTTGAACAGTTCTTTGATTCTTATAATTCATATAACTGCTCTGTAAATCATCTGATGTTTTTAAATTGAGCTACTTAACTTACTGGTAATAAGGTAGTAACATATTACTGCCTACCACTATTTAGGGTTTGTATAAAAATATATATAACTGCAAAAGGATTTTGTATTTACATAACCATAAATAGTATAATTAATACTATATATATATGTGTTTCTTATTGGCAACATGACCCTCCCAAAGTATAACAATATATATATATATTGTTATACTTTGGAAGGGTCATGTTGCCAATAAGAAACACACGCACCATTTCTTATTGGCAACATGACCCTCCCAAAGTATAACAATATATATATATATATATATATTAGACAACTCTATTAATTGGTTAATTGTTTAATAACATGTAGTTGAGAGATTTCATTCGGTTTGTGTAAAGGATTTAATTCCTTTGATCAAATTTTGAATCGGAGAATCCACGTGACTACTGGCGGTGTTTACTGCTAGTATTTACAACCGGCGGAGGATGAACGAAAACCTGTTGACGAAGTAAATTCCACTGTTCTATCTTCCAAAGCCCAATTAACTTGCAGGCCCCTGAAAATGGATTTTGTTGATTTCGGATTTACAGAAACCTAGTGGAGATGTTATATAAGTTTTGTGTAATATGTCCATGATGGTCCAGGTAATAGTCAAACTTTTCCCGGAGTCGGTTTTTTTCGTTGTTCTGGTCCTAGCGACCCCCTTATCGGTCGCTGGCTTGATAATATCATCACATGATAATATCATCACATACCATGTTACTTGGAGCTTACTCTCCAGGGCTAACTCCTACACGAGAGGACGCCGCCCGTATAATTTATGCTCGCAGGAAACAATACAAATGCTGTTTACGAAGGACCAACTGCTAAACAAAAAAGACGAACTTGTAACCGCATGTAAACACCGATTGCATAGGTCTCACCTCGCCCTCAAACTCCCTCATGACCCGGGTGGGTAGACAATGGCTGTAACATCCTTCTTTCTCCTACTTGCCGAACAAGCTAGGGGAAACCCCAGCATACTAGGTAGATGTACTTCTTTTCTTTCTTCCCTTTATCTCTTCTTCTCGCTTCCATCAACTCCCTCTCCTCTTCCTTGTTCCTCTTTCGCTTCTTACCCTGAGGCAGCCCTTCGGGCTTTTGTAGACTCGGTTCCCCCACCCCAGTAAATTCTATATAACATTGGCCTAAAATGTAATACCAGCTACAAATATAGCAGCTGTTTTAGACTCTAGTTTTTTTTTTTTTTATTATTTTTATTATTTAATTTTTTAATATTATCATTATTTTTATTTATTATTTTTATTTTTTTTATTTCAATTTATTAACTTTTTAATTTTATAACTTCCCACTCTTAGAATCCTCCACAATTCTTCTTCCGTCTGCTTTCTAGCTGGCTTAATTTCATACACACTCCTTAGAATTTGGTGTATAGAATTCACTCTCAACGCTTGACCGGCTCAACCCACTCCCTCATTGTTCTACAGGCAAGTTCAGCCACCCCCACCACCCACCACCACCATGAAAGATTTAATTGTGTTTACAAGAAATTTTTACCAATCCTTTTGACTACTACAATCTTCCCATATAAGGAATTACCCCCTGAAAAGTTCGGCTATACATTACCACGCTAAAAATTCTAATTTAGTTCAGCCCTGCCGTCGGGGCTAAACATTTTCCTATTACCCACTTTACTACCCTAAGTATTGAGTACTCTGGTGCATTATGGTCGATCTGGTTCCTTACCGCACCTCCTTCGTTATAAATATATATATATATATTTATATATAGAGAGACAGCGAGAGAGAGAGAGAACACTGGAAGTTAATATCCGTAGTGGTAGAGCACTCAGTCCATGGGACGAGTTTGGTAGAAGTACTAACAACAGTTAGTTCACCATACATGTACATATATATGTGTGTGTGTAAAGATATATATTTAAATAAATAAATAGATATATGTGTGTGTGAATTAAACAAGCACACAGATGTAGAAACAGATATTTACATTAGAAAATACACAAATGACAATATTCCGCAATGTATCATAGATGGAATCAGATTCTTGTAGAGCAAACATAAAGTGCAATGACAAAACAAGAAGAATAACAACAAGAATAACAGACACTTTGCTAGGTTTAAATAGATATATCTCCTCTGCGTAAATTAACATGGATGTTGTAGACTATAAAGCATTCTGCACCTGATTCTAACAATTTATCGAAGCAACGGTAGGGAAGATGAAATACTTACACCTCTCAAGAAAACAATGGACTTTCTATATACATTCCTATAAGCAGGTACAGTGACATGGTTATTATATAATTTGGTAGGGTTTGCATAAACTGCATGAGTGGTTCCTTAATGTGAGCATTGCGTGGCTTAAGAATGAAATTATTAATAATCGTCTCCACTCCAGGCACAAGGCCAGCAATCACCCAGTGCATTACAATAATATAATATTATTTTTGCAGTAGTTGCCTGTTATCGTTGTTGGCTATGTCGGTGGTGGTGCCGGGGCTTTTTATATTGTTGGTGAGGAAGGGGTGAGCCAGCAGTCCCATAGTTGTTGATGTTGACGTTTGGCCGGTGGCCAGGTCACTAAGTCAATCTATTTATATCTTTTGCTAGCCTCTCCCTTGTCTAGTGATACCGCCACCTTCCCCTTTCTCTCTCAAGTTAACAGGGGAATAGTGGTGGTAGCAATGAAGGAGTGGTGGCGGCGGCGATGGGATAGTGGTAGCAATGATGGATGGGGTGGGGTGGTGGCAGCGGTGGCGTTGTGGTTACTGATATGTAGTATCTATGAGTTTGTGTTCGTATGTTTAATATATATTGTGTTGACATATTCCCGTAAAATTGTAATTAAACATTTTGTTAAAATTTGAGACAATAATAATAGTAATTATTATTATGATGCTGGGATTGATGGTGGTGAAATTGCCGTTATCTGGCTGTTATATTTAGTGTCATGAGATAGGCGGTGTATCAAGTTTCTGGTGTTGGTGAAATTGCTGTTATTTGGCTGTTCTATATAGTGTAGACAGAGGGTGTTTTCTTCCATTTATAACCATGATTATTATTATTATTATTATTATTATTATTATTATTATTATACATATATATGTATGTATTTATGTATATATATGTATATATTTATATATAAAATCAAATATGGGAAAAGCAAACGAGTTAAGAAAAAAGTCTTTACCTACTCACTTTAATGTCCTCCCTCCAGTTTCATTGGGAAAATGACGATACTCCGAGTAGAGTATCGCGAGAAATCCCAAATCATCAGGAGGTTTTCTCGGCCCAGAAATAAAATTCCAGACAAGAATTCCCAGCCGTTCCTAGTCAGTGAATGTTATTATTATTGTTATTATTATTACAAAGCTTTTAAATTACATTCAACACCACACCAACATCACAGAAACAAACTACGTACTAACCTACAAAATTGCACCTCACACACACATAAAAATAATAGAAATTACACAAAAAAATTACATAACATAAGCTGTGCTTTTTCGGAGAGGTTTGGAACTCACCATACGAGCCCTCTTCCTGGACCCAGAAGGTAAGTTGGTGATGCTGGACGTGACCAGCGGAGACCGGTAAGCTTTCAGGCTAGTGGCCATCTATGCCCCGACAGGAGCAGGACGGCCTCATTTCTTCCGCCGTCTGGAGACCTTTCTTGAAACGTCCCGCTCTTTAGTGTTAGTGGGCGACTGGAACGGGATCTTAGATGCACGCTGGGACTGTGTGGGATTAGCGTATAGGGGAGGAGGGTGCAAGAGCCTCACCAACCTGCTCAGGCGTTTCGAACTGTCTGACCGATTGGATTTCCCGAATGTGCCAATGTGGACTTGGACAAACCGCTTCGGGTCATCAATATCATATCTAAATAGAGTATTTTGTAGGGAAATAGATAGGTCTAGCATAGGCTGTCCACAATTCAAGATAGTCAGCTCCACGGACCACAAATTCGTGATCTGTGTGCTTGACTTAGATAAGCTTCATAGACGAGGACCCGGCTACTGGAAGCTAAATGCGCCCTTACCAGCGCGCAAGTCCTACAGAGACCGGATTAGCGAACTAGTTAAGCGGGCGTTGAGGGGGGCCATCGTCAACAACAAGTGGTGGTTTGCTCTGAAAAGAGCAATAAGAATAGAGTCCATTAGGTTTAGTAAGGCTTTAGCAATAGAGAAACATAGAGCAGAGGGAGAATTAATTAGAAAATTAGACGAGGCGCTTAGCAAAGGCATCGGGACCGACGTACCTGCGGCGAAATTGGCCCTTGACCAATTCTTCAATGCAAAGCACGAAGGCTGTGTTGTCAGAGCTAGGGTGCGTGCTCCCAGACACGAAGGGACGAAAGCCGTTCAATGGGCCGAGTGGCGGAGGCGCGTCGTGGCAACAAAGCCACGATCCGGTCTTTGATGGGCCACGACGGGCGCATGCTACTCGATCCCGGGCAAATGTGTGAAGCTTTTCAGCGACACTTCGCTCAACTGTTCGGAGGTAGTGGCGGGCCGGATCGAGGGATGGACTTTAGTGTCTACCTCGACGGACTGCCGCGGCTATCTGCCACTGAGTCGGAGTGTTGCGAAAAGCCGATAACAGCCGCTGAAGTAAGGGAGGAAATGACTGGCTGCACAAGGGGTAAATCTCCTGGTTTGGATGGTCTGCCCTATGAACTTTTCGTACAGATGCCAGACTTGTTCGGAGGCCTCTTGGCGGACGTCCACTGCAACTGGCAACAGAACGGGAGAACTCCCAGGTCTGTGAGCCGAGGAGCGGTGGCGTTGCTGAAAAAGGATCTGAACAAGGGGGATAACAGATAATTTCAGGCCCATAACTCTGCTAAACACAGAGTTCAAGATTTTGGCCAAGGTGCTAGCAAAGAGGTTGGCGCTTGTCGTTGGTGGTCTGGTGGGAGAGGCGCAGACATGCGCCATTCCAGACAGATCCATCGACGACAACCTCCACATCATGCGATACAAAGTAGAGAGGGTAGCTAGGGGATCTGGCACGGGTGGGTCTTTGATAAATTTAGATCAGTCGAAAGCTTTCGATAGGGTCGACAATCGTTACCTAGTGGCAGTCCTGAGGGCGGCTGGCTTTGGGCCCGTCTTCAGAGGCTGGATCGCTGCCATGCACAGCGACATCTGCTCTGTGGTGAGAGTGAACGGTCACCTTTCGGAACCGTTCAACATCATGCGCTCGGTCCGCCAAGGATGTCCCCTCTCGTCCCTCTTGTACATATTGACTCTCGAGCCATTACTGCACAAACTGGAGACGTTGAAGGGGGACCCGCGCGAACTAGCATGCGGAAGATCCGTGTCTGCATATGCGGACGATGTCACCGTGGTGGTGTCGAACGCCAAACACATCGAGGCGATCTGCACTACACTAAGAGAATACGAATGGTGACAGGAGCAATAATCAATCAGGAAAAGTCAGTCGGCCTGCAGCTCGGCACCCGGACAGGAAGGTCCATTGGAGCCAACGGCGTCGTCGGGCGCTAGACGGACAGACCAGTTAAATTGTTAGGGGTCTGGTTCGGTCCGGACCTCCGGACGGACAGAAACTGGGACGAGGTGACGAGCAGGTTGGCTTCTCTCACCCAGAAATGGGCGGAGAGGAAGCTATCCCTGAAAGGTCGAGCGGAGGCTAACGAGTACATCGCGTCCATCCTCTCCTACCGCCTGACCGTCGTGCCTTGTCCTAAGCCTCGCCTGACTGCATTGGAGCGTTGGTCAGGCGGTCCATCTGATGTCAACACCCGCTACGTGGAGGGCTGGGCAAGCCATGGCTGATGATGCGCAGACACGCACTCAGGCTACGACATCTCCACCTCTTCCTCGACGGTGATCAGGAGTGGTCACCGTTTGCTAGACGCGTCTTTCCCCAGCTCATCTCCTTGACGGATCTGCAGTCCTGGGTCAAGCGAAGACCGAGAGGGAGCACTTGGAGACTCGAATGTCTTCAGGCGCTCACAGCCCTCGAACAATCGGGCAATGTGATCGGTGGAAACTCCACCTTGGCGTTCTATAGAGGATTAGTGGAGGGGAAGGGCGACGACGTACTTGGGGAAACTCTAGGCGTCGACAAAATTAACTAGCCAATCTCTTTGAAAGAACCTTTGGGCCGGGGCCTATGGACAACTTCCAGAAATCCCTGGCCTGGCAGTGCTACCAAGGAGCTTTGCCAGTTCGGGATAAACTCTACCAGCATGGAGATGCCGTCAGACGGGCATGTCCGAGATGTGCGCAGGGCGACGAAACCGTCCTGCATTCACTCGTCCAGTGTCCGAGCATTGCTGACTTGTGGGTTTATGCCGAACACCTGCTGGCGCGTGTAGAACGGATCCGACTATCAGCTGAGTCCATCGTGAGGATTTCCCCGCCCTCTTCCTTTAGCCGGAAAGGGCAGGCAGTTTTCATCTGTCTGGTGGCCATGGCGAAAGAGATAGTATGGTGGACACGTCTGAAAAGGTTTAAGACGAGCACTTACCTCTTCGGTGATGCCCTGATTAACTTTTTTCAATTTCATTTGAAAAAGAAAATCAGGGTAGAGAGAGAGGTGCTCTCTTCCCAGCTTTTCTTTTAAAGATGGGTGAGAAAGGCAATTATGGCCCGAGTGAATGGACCTACTCTGAGTATATGCCTGTAAATTGAAGGTGGAAAACTGGGAGAGGGCACTTGCCCTGGTGGTCAGGGTCACTGTGGTCTTTTAATGGGCTTTCTCCACGAATGTCCCTCGGAAGTCTCCCCCCCTATTGGGGAATTTCTTTCATTGTTCTATTATTACATCCTCTGTTTTTTTTGTTTTTTTACACGCAGAAATGCCCTTTTGTACCGTCCTGTATTGTCCTGTACTGTCCTTAATGTCTATTTTGTGTAAACCCTTGTGGTTAATAAAGAAATCATTATTATTACTTTTATTAATATTATTATTATTCATTCATTCATTCATTCAAACTTATTCGATGTGTAGTTTAAACTGAATACAACGTAATTGCGATGGTTGACTCACTTATTCTACCTCTAAAGATGTTACAACCGACAGCAAACAAATTATGTTTTCTGCTCTTCTTAAATATTTGACTTATATTTTCTTTTTTTTTATATTCAGACCATTGTATTTTGTTTTTTCTCCCCCATACGGGCGACAGTTGTGAATATATGAAGTTGGAAAATACATTAGTTCAGGCATCTGTGTTGACACAAAACAATGTTTTTATATAAACTACTTCTTAATCAAGAAAATATTAAAATTGACTCACAGCTATCTATTTTTTTCATAGACTTTAATATACACAGAATATTCTTAAGAAGAAAGTGTGTGCACATGTCTGTAAGTGTATCGATATAGTAATACAGCATTAAATACGCGTATGTATACATACATATATATATATATATATATATATATATATATATACATACATACATATATATATAACATAAAATACGCGTAGGTGTATATATATATATATATAAATATATATATAAAATCAATTTCTCTACATCACATCTACTAACGCGACCTCTTCACTTATACTTACTTTTTCATATCTCCTCCATGTCCCATCCCCTCTAAAAACTTCTCCACTTTAGATTCTTTCCTGATAAAGAGCCTTGGTCCAATACGTTGAGGCTACTTCTTATTCGATTACACACAGGCGTTATCTTTATCTTAACTTTCATAAATTTGTCTCATTTCACTTCACTCTTTTCTATTTCTATCGCTCTATCTGTGTGTATAGGGTGTGGGTAAGATATAAATCCTTTGAGAAGCCATAAACATACACAAAACCCCAGAAATTTTGAAAACTCTGGTAAAAAGTGATGATTGAGCAGTCAGAATATTCACGTGAGAATAAGGTTCTCCAAAGAGGACATGTTTAGGAATAGCTAACAAAAGAAAACACGTATATTATCGTGCCTCCTTATGTGATTCTGATGTTTGTTGTATGAGGGCATGTTGAAAGGTTCATAGTGTGACCAAGATACTCTCGTGGAACGATTAAATTTAGGAATGTTTTCAACAGTCTCTGTAAGGAAACAATGCAGTTATTACTAAGAATTGAAATTAATGAATTTGAGATTTGGCAGCTCTAGCATCACTCCTTCATAGTCAGTATATGAATGTTTCAGCCGACCCTCGTAATTTGAAAACGCACAATGTTTAAGTGTAGTAAAGTAGCTCTTTTAACATATCTTGGAACCACTGGAAGGAGTGTTTGAGGACTCCTCCCCCACGACACCTTCAGGAATGAATGGGTGAAGAAGAAGAAGAAGAAGAAGAAGAAGAAGAAGAAGAAGAAGAAGAAGAAGAAGAGATTATTTTGACTGAAATATTTACATGTTTACTTCTTTCATTTGTAAACTCAATAAAATGATGAGGTCAGTAAAAAAAGTGAATTGTTTGAAATGATAAGAATCTCGGTCTATTTGCTAAACAATTTTAGTTACATCTGTGTCTGTTTCGAGTTTCTTGTGGGTTTGATATAATCAATCCTAAAATCTATTCTAATATTTGGAATTGTGGTTGTTTCAGAAATTACGGAATTGTTAGTTCGCCGGATGAAATCCATTGCAGTGTTTCGTTACACCATTCTACACTCTAGTTTAAAATCTCGTCATAGTCAACATTTACAGTCATCCAATGTCAACATTTCCTGTCATCCAATGTCAACATTTCCAATCAGGAAATATCAACATTTCCAATCAGGAAATATCAACATTTCCAGTCATCCAATGTCAACACTTCCTGTCATCCAATGTCAACATTTCCTGTCATCCAATGTCAACATTTTAAGACATTTGTCCCACATCAACGTGGCTTTTATAATACAAGTACCTATACTAGTATTAGAATATTAGCGAGCTTAATAATAGTTTCTGATTTAGGCACCATGCCTATTGGGGGGGGGGGGTCGATGAAATAGCCCCCAGTACGTTACTAGTACTTTATTGACCCCGTAAGGATGAAATAACGGTGGGATTAGAACCTAGAACGTAAAGGGCCGCAAAGCATATTGTCCGAGTTCTACCGATTCTACCAATCCACCACACTCCCAACGACCTTAATAAAGAAAACAAGTTATTTTATTAAATTCCTGCAAATATTTGATTATTTTTAAATTTATTGAACTATATTGCCGCTGTATTTTAATGGAAACATAAGAACGAAGGCGTTAAAATATGACACTAAATATCATAAGACGTTGTCTGGAGTCTGGTATCCTGTAACAGAGGATCATTTAGAGATATTATGATTGTCAGTGTAAATATTTTCATAATTTATATATTTACTACTTTGGATTTCTTTTCTCAATAAATACAAAAATTATGAAAATACAGTTTCAGGGGAAATACGTCAAAAATAGTATGCCAAATGGACGCTCTATTTCCTGCACTGAAAAACCTGAAGTTTCTGATTGAAATCCAAACCTGGATGATTTTCCATTTGTTATTCTTGGGTTGATACGAGCCACCATAAGCTGATCTTTCAGAGATTTATTCTCGAACATTTCCCGAACGAAATTACCTTCTTCATTTATATAATCTGGTATCTAGTTTTAGACATCATGTGAGCTAAATTTATCAAAGCAATGGAAAGAATCCATCGTAGAAATACTTGAAGGTATAGCTATATAAATGTGATGTAATATATTGTTTCATGCCATGTAATCTGTAATATTAGATCAAAGTATTATAGAAGCGAACAGAGGCTTAGCGACTCTGGCATGAAAGCAATAACAGGTGGCTGTCTTTTAGATTAACAAGACTAAAGCTTACGATAAGTGTAGAATATAAAGTTCTACCAGGAAAAGATTGATCATATTATGGAAGTCGACAATTCCTACGGAAATATCGACTGGCGGTGTTTTATATCCACTGGGAAATATATATAAATATTACAAAATCAAGACAAACAATTAATAGAAGATGCAGTGAGTGAGATGCTTTAATGAAATTAGCAAGCAGTGGTGTCCTGGGAAATACTGGTGGAATATTATAT
>OZ024742.1:364063376-364075876 GCA_964016885.1 Eledone cirrhosa | reverse complement strand
TCCCTAAAGTGAACCATTTATCATGAAAGTTCACCCGAGGACAATTTATATATAATAATATAAAATTTCCTATCATTTCTGTTTAGTTTTACTTAATATTGTTTCTCTAGTTACGTGTATTTAACATTTGTTGTATTTTTTGTTTTGGTATGTTCGTTTTCTACTCATCATAATTTGAGTGTCGAGTGAATCAGTATAGACCGAGCTCTTATCATTGTACGTCTTACCATCTGCGACTGTCTTCTCAATGATTTTATCCTCTAAAGTGTTCTTATCATTCGCTGAAATAAGCTTAATTTATTACCTATGTCACTGTAATTGTATTTCAGTTTCCTGTCTCTCGTTAGTTATTAATAATTGTGGTGTGGAATCTGCTGTGGAATACAACATATATATATATAACATATATATATATATATATATATGTATGTATGTGTGTGTGTGCGTGTGTATGTGTGTGTGTAGTAGAAAGAGAAAGAGTGTGTGTGTGTGTGACAGATTGAATGTGTGTGCGTGTGGCAGAGAGAGAGAGAGAGAGAGCGAGCAAGAGAGAGAGTGAGAGAGTTTGTGTGTGTGTGTGACATATTGAGTGTGTGTGCGTGTGGCAGAGAGAGAGAGAGTTTGTGTGTGTGTGTGTGTGAACACGCATATATGTGTCAGAAAGGTAATAACCAATATCAGGTGTCAATATTGAAATATTGACTATATTTTCCCCATTGTTGACCTTTCATCTAAATTTCTTCAGGTATTTTCTGTCGGTCCATATGATTTCATGTAAAGAGTTAAACTTGTCTCACTAAACTAATATTTCTCCTTCAACTTCTCTCCCCTCTTTAGAAAGATATTCACAATTCATCTATTGGAGATAACTTCATTTCATACAATTTCTGACTTTACAAAAGGTTGAAAGGTCAATTTAGCTTAGCTATTTATTCATGAAAAAATATATTATATATTTATTCAAATGTTATACACTTAAAAATAAGGGGGGGGGGGGGGCGGGGGGGAAATGTAAATTAATTTTAAAATAGTTGGAGAGATGAGAAGAAAGAGGGGGGGGGGTAAACTGGATTATTTCAGCTGCAGCCCCCGGGGACATGGAGAAATCATTGCTGAGATCCGACAGCAAAACTTGTTGGGCCAGTCACTCCATCTCGATAGTTCTCATTTCTAATGCGAGATGCCATCCCATCAATTTAGGGCAGGGAAAGAGCAGTCCACACCGTGATTTTCAAGATTTTCGTTGGTAGTCGGATACCCCCCCCCCCCCCCCCCCCCCAAAAAAAAAAGACTGCCAGCCCATGCCTTTGATTGTTATATATCGCTGCCTTCGTGAATTGAATGCCACGATGAAGATTTAATATTTCTAATTTGCCATGTTCGGCCCGTGTTTCTGCCATATGATTTCCAACAACAACGAGATCAACTTTCCCTTTTATCCTTCCGATAAATACAGTATTAGTTTAGAACTTCGGTATGTTTCGATCAACTTTCTCATTCTATTTCTCTGGAAGAAATCAGGTGTGTTCAGACCTAAAATGGAATGATTTCCGTTAAATCTATACAAGCCCAAGACACGCTGTAATTACGACGACACCTCTATGAATCCATCCAGAGTTCAGGTCTCATGACGTGAACAGTAACACCTAGATTACCTAGCTTCCATTACAATAATGTGTAATTACACAATTACTTATTTATACATATATATCTACAGAAACAGGTGAACCAGAGGGATTTTTTCATCTATGAAATATGCAGATATACTTTGTTGTAGTAAAACCATCAACATTTGATATAATAAATTACCAATGAAATATTGGGTTTGATATAATCAATTCTAAATTCTATTCTAATATTTGGAATTGTGGTTGTTTCAGAAATTACGGAATTGTTAGTTCGCCGGATGAAATCCATTGCAGTGTTTCGTTACACCATTCTACACTCTAGTTTAAAATCTCGTCATAGTCAACATTTACAGTCATCCAATGGCAACATTTCCTGTCTTCCAATGTCAACATTTCCAATCAGGAAATATCAACATTTACAGTCATCCAATGTCAACACTTCCTGTCATCCAATGTCAACATTTCCTGTCATCCAATGTCAACATTTCCTGTCATCCAATGTCAACATTTCCTGCCGCCCAATGTCAACATTTCCTGCCATTCAATGTTAACATTTCCTCTCATCCAATGTCAACATTTCCTGTCATCCAATGTCAACATTTCCTGTCATACAATGTCAACATTTTCTGTCATCTAATGTCCACATTTCCTGTCACCCAAAGTCCATATTTCCTATCATCCAATGTCAACATTTCCTGTCATCCAATGTCAATAGTTCCTGCCATCCACTGTCCACATTTCCTGTTACACAAAGTCCACATTTCCTGTCACTCAAAGTCCACATTTCCTGTCATCCAAAGTCCACATTTCCTGTCATCCAAAGTCCACATTTCCTGTCATCCAATGTCCACATTTCCTGTCATCCAATGTCCACATTTCCTGTCATCCAATGTCAACATTTCCTGTCATCAATAGAAATGTACCTGTCCAATACTGGGATCGTTTCATCCTGTGTATGTCTCACTTCCCTCTATCACACACCAACATAGACACTGACACTCTCTCTCTCTCTCCTTCAAACCTAGGACTCCCGCGAGATGTAGGCGTTGTTAATATATCTGTTGTATCGAAGCAGTGTTGATACAGTATTAATCCCAGGAACACCGATCACAAATCAGTCGGACGCTATTTATATATTCTCTATGGCGGTGAATTGGCAGTATCGGCAGAGGATTGGTCGCCATGCTTTATAGCATAGTTACGTCCCTTTACGGTCTGAATTCAAATCCAGTCGAGGTTAACTTTGCCTTTCATCCTTACGAGGTCGATAAAATAAAGTACCAGTAATGTACTGGATAATTGCTGGCCTTGTGCCAAAAGTAGAAATAATTTATTCTCTATATTCCTTAATCAGTGTTTTCATTCTAAAGCTTCCTTATACTTTCTTCTATCATCTTGCTTCTAATACCTGTAATTACCAACTCACAGATAATATCATTTTTTATCTGTATGTATCTTCGTCGTTGAGGTCAACAATCTCTACTGTATTTTTTACGTTAACATAAAATTGCTTTCATATGTTTTAAGATGACTTGATTCTTTATTTGTGTTTTTAATTTCTTTTCTTTCTTTCTACCTTTTTCGGAGTGATTGAGGGAACACTGGTCCTGAACGTTAATAACTGTGACTCCTTCAAACTCCATCTCTTCTATATGGCAATGCAGCCAGAGTAATGTGAATTTATTGCTACTTTACGTTTATATGTTATTATATATTCTACAGGCGTATAATCATAGTGTTATTTATTCCTCCCCAAGTATATATATATATATATATATATGTGTGTGTGTGTGTATATACACATATATAATAGATATAGATATATCTCTTTGTAGAACAATACGGATGTGTGTGTGTGTGTGTGTGTGTGTGTGTGTGTCTGTGTGTGTGTGTGTGTGTGTGTGTGCGTGTGTGTGTGTGTGTGTGCATATCTACTTTCTTTCTTATTGTTATCGACATTATGGATTATATCTTAACTCATCGACTTTTTTCTGTTGGTTTCTTGAGGATTATTAATGTTTCTGAGCGGATATACATCTTTACATTCTTGTCATCGAATATGATTTACGGCAGAATTTCTGGGTTTTCTTCGACAAAAGCATCAATTCAATTACTGTTCAGAAGAAGACCCTGCGGCTATAATTCTCTTTAATAGATAGTCAACGGTCCTCTTGAATTATATGTGCAGTCTCTATTTAGTAAGGTGATATCTGATTTGTGTAATCCATATTTATTTCAGGCATCATTCATTTAAAAAATAATCAAAACGGATGCTACCACATGAGAATGACAACGACGGAAGCCAAAGGGTCGTCGCTTGTTACTTCTTTTTGTTTTTTGTTTTTTTTTTGCTTTGTGTTTTTTGTTTTGGCTAGAGACAGCAGTTAATCATCTTTCACATCGCATCATATTTCTTAAAACACTGTTGACTCAATTGAAAAAAATGAATTCCCAGTAGTAACGAAGAAGATGATGGTCGAGACTAAATCATTATTTGTTATACATCAAGATGTTATAAAAGGGCTAAGCAACAAAACTATGTAATATTGATATGATCGTGTTTGTATTTCATGTGTGTTGTTTTAACTATTCATTTGACCTCAATGTTTAGTTAGACCTGGAACTGGTGTAAATAAGGTTTGTCTTAAGTCAAACAATAACCAGGTGGGAGTTTTTTTAACAAGGGGTGAGATTAAGTCTAGAATCAAGTAAACTACAGATGGATTTGAATTGAGAAAGCAAAAGGGTCTAGATGAAATACAGCATGGTGTCTCATCAGGCAGTCTAAACCTTCATTCGAACTCCCGTCCTGTGCTTTATATTATTAAACGGTAAAAAGGTCAAAGTTAATCTCAGTAGAGCTTGAAATTAGAGGAACAAATACAATATTTTTCTCCTACTTTGGGTTAGACACAATTCAGTTCTTCTCTCTCTCTCTATCTATCTCTATCTCTCTAGGTATATATATAGGAAAAAGTATGACCTCGACGGCAGAGCTCAAGCCGTTTCGACAGCTATTTCCGGACTAGTCCAGAAATAGCCGTCGAAACGGCTTGAGCTCTGCCGTCGGGGTCATACTTTTTCCTATTTCCCACTCTACTACCCTAAGTATTGAGTACTCTGGTGCGTTATGGTCCATCTGGTTCCTTACAACATTTCCTTTGTTATATATATATATGTGTGTGTGTGTGTGTGTGTGGGTGGGTAGGTGTGTGCGTATGCGTGTGTGCTTATGTGTGCTTCTGTCCGTGTGTGTGTGTGCGTGCTTGTATCTGCTTCTGTGTGTGTCTGTGTGTGTGTGTATTTTATGATTTATCGAGGCGCTTGGATGATTTGAAATTCCATGTATCTTGTGTATAATCAACACCTAACCTTTCTCTCTAGTTGACTGTATAAGTTGCTCTTACAGTATATTATAAAATATTATTACTTCCATATAGACACTACCACACACAAACACACACTTAAACCCATATACATCAGACACACTTAAATCCACATATGACACACCTAAATCTATGTATAACATCATATCAGTTCTTTGCCTCTGCCAACTAAAATACTCACACGTTTAATGTCATACATTTTATTATTCCCTCACCATTCTTACTGTTAGCAAGTCAAGAAAATGTGTCAATATTTCTATATTTACACATATAATAAACAGTTCTCTTGATGTTATGTCATGAAAATACTTTATTGATTTTTATTGGGCTTCACTTTTGCATAACTTTGTTTTTTTTTTTGTTTTGTTGTTTTATTTAATTTTATTTATTTTACTTTTGTTATATATATATGTTATTTTTTTATTAAGATAAAAAAAATTCTGAATCATTTTAGCATATAGTGACTGATATTCTCCTTACATGTATGGTCTGAAAATTTATATTTGGTGTTCAATTTATTTTTTATCTCTCTTTCTTTCCTTTCTTTTCCAATGAATGTGTGCGAATAACACATGCTACCTATTGGCAGTTAAAGTTAAAAACGTCACGTTATTCAAATCCTTGCTTTGCTTCTTTAGATTTGTTGAAATCGGGGTAAGAAAGTAGAGCTTTGCAATAAGTACATGACTATTTAGTAGGTGAAATGTGAAGGCATCTGACATAGGGGTTAGTATATTGGAATCATGAACATAAGATCATAAGTTCGATTTATGGACCAGGTTGGGTTGGGTGTTCTGTTCTGTTCAGAAGCAACATATTATATTTTACCTGGCTCATTCCGCCAGGAGTTGCGAACTGCAGACAATACTAAATATGGAAAGTCTAAATGATACATTATTTTATTGGTCCAGTTTTCCGAAAGGTTTCTTTCCTTTATGGTAAGGGCGGTGGATTGGCGGTGGATTGGCGGTGGATTGGTGGTGAATTGGCGGTGGATTGGCGGTGGATTGGCGGTGGATTGGCGGTGAATTGGCAGGTGGATTGGCAGGTGGATTGGCAGGTGGATTGGCGGTGGATTGGCGGCGGATTGGCGATGGATTGGCGGGGGATTGGCGGTGGATTGGTGGTGAATTGGCGGTGGATTGGCAGGTGGATTGGTGGTGAATTGGCGGTGGATTGGCGATGGATTGGCGGGGGATTGGCGGTGGATTGGCAGGTGGATTGGCAGGTGGATTGGCGGTGGATTGGCGGTGGATTGGCGATGGATTGGTGGTGGATTGGCGATGGATTGGCGGGGGATTGGCGGTGGATTGGTGGTGAATTGGCGGTGGATTGGCGGTGGATTGGCGGTGGATTGGCAGGTGGATTGGCAGGTGGATTGGCGGTGGATTGGCGGTGGATTGGCGATGGATTGGCGGGGGATTGGTGGTGAATTGGCGGGGGATTGGCGGTGGATTGGCGATGGATTGGCAGGTGGATTGGCAGGTGGATTGGCGGTGGATTGGCGATGGATTGGCGGGGGATTGGCGGCGGATTGGTGGTGGATTGGCGGGGGATTGGCGGTGGATTGGCGATGGATTGGCGGGGGATTGGCGGTGGATTGGCGATGGATTGGCGGTGGATTGGCGGTGGATTGGTGGTGAATTGGCGGTGGATTGGCGGTGGATTGGCGATGGATTGGCGGGGGATTGGCGGTGGATTGGTGGTGAATTGGCAGGTGGATTGGCAGGTGGATTGGCAGGTGAATTGGCGGTGGATTGGCGGTGGATTGGCGGCGGATTGGCGGTGAATTGGCAGGTGGATTGGCAGGTGGATTGGCAGGTGAATTGGCGGTGGATTGGCGGTGGATTGGCGGGGGATTGGCGGCGGATTGGCGGTGGATTGGCAGGTGGATTGGCAGACACGTTAAGGCCTCGGATGAAATCAATGCAGTATTCGTTACTGATTTCGACCTTTTTGTTTCATATCTCACCCAGTTCAAATTTACCTTTCATTATCCCGGGTCGATAAAGGTACACAGATCGGTATGATTGATTTTTACATTCTCTCAAAATTGTTTACGTTGTCTATAAATTAGAGTATTTAGTATATAAATACATTTCTTCTTGTTACCTAATATTTTCATCATTAATCTTCCCTTTGACATATATTCTCATCTATCTATATTGATGACAGAACTGATATCCCTGTCTTAATGTCATGTCTGCTATATCTCAGCTATGTATCTATACTGATGACAGAACTCATATTCCTGACTTAATGTCATGTCTGCTATATTTGACAAAGTTCAATTGGCAACTAATCTTTAATATGACTTACGAGGTGTTGTTGAGTGGAACAAGAAATGTGTTACCTTAATACATCTAAAACTAAGCTGATATCGACATAGAGAACAACTTTTGTCTTACATTGGTATGGCGGATCATACCCTCCAAGGGAGGGAAGAATGCACCTGAAACACTTACACAGCCAGACGTAAGTACCTAGCTCGATACATTTATAAACTCGTGCGTGTGTATGTGTGTAGAGGTGGTAAATTGGCAGGGTCATTAGAAAGTCGGATAGAATGCTTTCCGGTATTTGTCCCGGCTATCAGCGCCATGATTTGAAATCCAGCCTAGGCAACATTGCCTTTTAATCACCTCTTGGATTATATCACGTACATTGCGAAGACTGCTTCTCCAAAAGTTGGTACACTCTATCAAGTCCAAAATATTTTTCTCGACTGAAAACAGCTATCTTTCTAAATCTACAATTGGTCCTTGTATTGAGTACTGTTTCTACACTTGGTCTGGTGCCTCTACCGTGTACCTTGAGAGTCTAGATAAGATCTGAAGAAGAATTGTCAACATTTTTGGTCCTGATTTATCATGTCAGCTTCAATCACTGTCGAAATATTTCCTCTCTGTCACCTTTAGAAATATTTTCATGGATACAGTTCTAATAAGCTTTTTCCATTGTTGCCTCGTATTCAGGTGACGGTAAAGTCGATTCTATTTATAGTGAAAATTCCTAAATAAAATCGTAAATTCTATTCCGAGAGTTTATTCCTTCGTACGTCTTGCATTTGGAATCCAGAGACTTGGAAATGAACTTCGTAACTCATCCATCAATGACTACAAGTAGCCATAGAATCTCAATGTCAATACTGATTATTATATTTCACCTTAACAGAAGCTTTTGTCAATCTGTGTCAGTTTAAGTGGGAGTGGGAGCTGACTGAGGTTGGGCCAAGGCCTCCACAATATTAATAATAAGCCAAATAAATATTTTGACCCCATAATATATAAGTTCGAATGTAAAATTAATTCGGTGGTTTAAATCTCGTGTATGATGTTTCCCCTTAGTTTTAATCAAGAATAACCTTGAAACCATCAGAAAACATGAAATAATTATTTGATCTGCAATATTTGAACTAAATATAATATTTAAACTAAATATAATATTTGAACTAAACGATAAATGGAAAAGAATGAAACGAAATTTCATTTCTCACTCTTAGTACGGCTGATACCTAAATATAAATATGTATACGTACATAGATATATGTGTACAGACGCACAGTAGTATGTATATATATATACATACATGCACACACATATATATATGTACGTATGGGTTTACCGAACATTTATTATTTATCGTTTTCGTATGCCCGGCCGACTAACTCACTCGATATGCAAATTAGGTGGCTCAGCCGTTAATATGCAGAAGGAAAGTATATACTTTCAGACGTTCCATCATCTGACAGAAAGGTATACGATGCTGACGATAGCTAATAAGCTTGAAACTAGTACATCGTTCCTGTGTCAGGTTTGAACAAAAGGGCGACGATGGTTGCCGAGCACTGTACGGCGTAATTCGGGCTGTTTGTTTAAAAACAAACCGAACATTATAATAAATGTTCGGTAAACCCATACGTACATATATATATGTGTGGCATGTATGTATATATATACTACTGTGCGTCTATACACATATATGTATGTACGTATACATACTTATATTTACGTATCAGTCGTACTAAGAGTGAGAAATGAGATTTCGTTTCATTCTTTTCCATATATATATATATATATCTAAAGAATGAAACAGTTCTAGTCCTGTAGAATCTCTTCTATATTAAAACTTTTATAATCTGCTATGTATTGAGTACCTTACTTACTGTGGTTACCTCCGATTCAACCCGGAATAACGTATATATATATATATATATATAAATAAGAGGAATTCCAACTTTGTCTGATTTATTCGTTTTATTTACAATCCTTTAAAATATATATAATGGTATTATAATGAAATAGTATGATAGAATATTAAATTCTAAGTGTTAATTGAACAAGTACTTTCATGCTTTCGCAATCTTCAGGTTCATGATATGTGGTGACAGTCGAGTTTGCAATTTTCAACTGTAATGAGATGGGTAAATTTACTACCTTTTATACATTTTATACAGAGAAAAGTGGCTCCAGAATGCAAAGCCCTGTAAACTGTATTTCGACCAATCAGTGTGTAGTTTCACTGAATTACTACAGCTGATTGGTTTAAGCGTCACGGCTAGTTGAGCATGCTAACGTCCAATAGTCATACCCAACATATCAATTGTTTTGCTTTTTGAAATGATGAAAATAGCATTTTCTATTAATCATCACCATCAACATCACTTTTATTATTATTATTATTGTTGTTGTTGTTGTTGTTGTTGTTTTGTTGTTGTTGTTAGTGGTCGTAGTCGACATGGATATAGTCATAGACATAGTCATATTAGAAGTAATACCCCTAAGCGTTATTATTGTTCATTTAGCTTGGGTTTGAATTTATCAATAACATTCTTTTCTTTGATTTTTCTCTTGATTTCACTTGGGCTGTGTAATTTGTAGAATGGGAATATTATAAATATTTCCTGACCACATATTGCCAGGTGGCCGCTTAGGGGTATCTGACGGACATTTGGGTCTCTGATTTGTTGACGGTGTACCCGTGCACGTTCCGATAGTGCATTTCCAGTTTGACCGACATATAGTTCTTCACAATTCGGGCATTTAATGCAGTAAATTAGATTTCTGCTTTTGCAGTTCATATTTGCATTTGGGAATATTTTTCCAGTTTTTGTTTTCATATATTGACCGGCGTGTATGGATTGACATGTGCCGCATCGATTATCATTGCATTTAGATACAGTGAATGATTGGTCTTTGTTGTTAAGGTCAAACTTTGCTTTTGTTAGCAATTGCTTCAAATTTTTTGGCTGTCTTTTAATAAGAGTCAAAGATCGATCTGTGATTAAGCCTTTTAATTCATTACTTTGAGCAATGATCGGTAGGTTTGCTTTGGCAGTGTTGAATATATTCTGGTGACATGGGTTGTGTGTCATTATAAATGGTATTACCAGTTCTTGGTTTCTTCTTCCTTGGGTTGTTCTAAGTTGTTGTATAGGTATTTTTATAGCCCGCTGTATGCCATTTTCTATAAGTAGAGATGGGTATTTTTGTTTGAGCAAAAATTCTCTTAGTTCTGTTAGGCGTTTGTACCTGGTATTCGTATCTTCCACAATGGTACAAATTCTTCTGGCTAGGCAGTATGGGATGTTGCGTTTTGTATGAGGTGGATGGCACGACTTAAAATTCAGATATTGTTGGGTGGCTGTGTGTTTATAATATATATCCGTGGTAATGGTGGTGTCGTTTCTGATTATCATTATATCTAGGAATGGTAATTTGGTCCTACTCATCTCTTTTGTGAATTCGAGAGATGGGTGTAGGTTATTCAGGAGGATATTGAACTCATCCAGAGTATCTAGAGATTCTGTCCAGATGATGAAACAGTCGTCAAGGTATCTCTTCCAAGATTTTTCAATGTACTTCCTAAAGTCAGTACTATATTTTTCCTCTATTTCTTGGTAGAGTTGTTGTTCTAAGTATCCCATTACAGAGTTCGCGTAAACGGGAGCAAACTTCGTTCCCATCGCTGTGCCTCTAATTTGGATGTAATTCTTTCCATTGAAGAAGAAAGTGTTGTTTTCCAGAATAAGTTTAACTGCGTCTAATATAAATGGCGCTGTGAATCTAATGGGAATCACTTCTCTATGTTTTTCCACCCAGTATTTAACCGCCTTTATTCCTAAATCATGTGTAATGTTGGTGTAAAGGCTTACCACATCAAAACTGAGTAGAAGTGAATTCGTTTCCGTGGTTTTGGGAAGATGGGACAGGAAGTCGATATCATCCCGGATGAAACTGGGTATGTGAATACATAGTGGTTTCAAAATAATGTCAACAAAATTGCTTAGACGGTGAGTGGGGCATGTTGGACCAGCTATAATAGGTCTAAGTTTTAAGTCTTTTGGGTGTAATAATTTAATGTACTCACTGTTTTGTTCTCTTACTGCCAGTTGTATTTCTTTTGATTTGTGAACTTTCGGTAGGCCATACAGGTTGCTGGGTTTCGGCTCAAAATTGGTGATGTAGTCTCTTTCCTTATCAGTAAATGAGTTGTGGTATTTTGAAGCCAGGTTGCTGATCTTCTTCATGATGATGTGGTCTATATTTGACGGTATTTCATGATAGAATGTTGTGTCTTTCAGTTGTTCCTCAACCAAATCCTTGTAGTATTCAGTATCCATTATAACAACTGCACCCCCTTTATCTGCTTGTTGAATTATTATTGTTTTATCATTTTGTATACGTTTAAGTGCAGACATTTCTGATTTGTTAATGTTTCGCTTAACATTAGTATTACGTCTAAGAGGAAATTTAGACAGGATGTCAATATATTGGTCGAGATAGATATTTCTTCCTTTTGGCGGAGTGAAATTTGATTTATTCTTTACTAGTGATTCATCACTCATTACTTTTATCAGCGAAGAATTCTACAAGTTGTTATTTTCGACAGAATTCTTGGGTATCCTCCTTCAGTTCTTGGTGGTTGACTGTTGGAGTCGGTGTGAATTTCAGTCATTTTGACAGAATTTGCATTTCATCATTGTCAAGATCTCTTTTAGATAAATTAATTATTTTAGGATCTACGTGTACAGCTGTTTTGGGTATGTTTCCTCCTGGAGTTTTTCTTTTTCCGGTTTTTGTTGTCCTGACGTTAAAAAATGAATTTTTCTCTGTTCAGGATTTATATTCCTGTTGGTGTTCGCTTGATGAACTTTTGGTCGTGATATTATATTTGGTTTCGTTATGTATTTTGTCCTATTTTTGGTATTCTGTATATTATTTTTCTTCCTGTTAGCATTATTTTTAACAATCTGGGAAAATGGCCTAGGTTTGCTTTCAGTTTTAGATCGTTTTTTCGTCCAGTTTCTTGTGGGCAATCTCTGTTGATATCTTGAGAGTGATCTGGTTATTCTACGTTTTGTTTCCACATTCCTTGTTGGTAGTCTCTGTTGAGATCTTGAGAATGATCTCCTGGTTTTACTACTTCTCATAGTCTGGTCAAAGGAATACCTATCGTGTTTGTGCTTTTTGTTCATGTTGTGTGC
>OZ024742.1:363755876-364050876 GCA_964016885.1 Eledone cirrhosa | reverse complement strand
ATATATATGCATATAAATATATCTATATATAGAGAGAGTGTGTGTGTATAGATAGATAGATAGATAGGTACATAAATAGATACATTTCTTTATTAGCCACAAGGGCACAAAAGAAGGGGACAAATACAAAAGGGGAGTTTACATACAGATATATGAAAATAAAACAATTAATAAAACAACAAATAACAATTGAAATCCCCAATAGGGGGGAGGTGTTACACAGGGATTGTACACACCCCGAAAAAATGTACAACCCTCATCTCCAGGAGCAGCAAGAGTGAGTACTCCCTTCCTCTCTTCCTCTTTTTCCTCAACCTACAGGCTTATATAGAGAGAAGGCCCAACCACTCGGGCCATCTTTACCACATTCACCCACCTTTTATCAAATTTGCTGGGATAGAGTACCTCTCTCTCCATCCTGATTCTTCTTCCAAAATGATATTTGAAAAAACGAATCAGTTGCTCGCCGGAGAGAAAGGTCTCTGACCTCAGCCCTTTTAACCTCGTCCACCATATAACCTCTTTCACCATAGCCATAACACATAGGAAAACCGCCTCTCCCTCGTTTTTGAAGGAGGGTGGCGGTTTGATCATGACAATAGACTCGGTGGTCAACTGGATTGGTCCCACCCGCGACAATAGTCGTTCTACATAGCCTCACAGGTCGGTAACGCCCGGACAGTGTACAAATGCGTGTGCGACGGTTTCCTCGTCGCACACGCATCTCGGACAGATCTTTTTCGAAGGGACCCTACCCAGGAGGCCGTGTCTGTAGAGCTTGTCTCGAACTGGTAGAGCTCCTCGGTAGCACTTTCAGGCCAGGGACTTTTGGAAGTTGTCCATTGGTCCCGGGCGGAAGGTCCTACCGAACAGACTGGCCAGTTCATCTTCCTCTACGCCCAGAGTTTCTCCGAGCGTGTCGTCGAACCAATCCTCCATAGAATGTCGAAGTGGAGTCTCCACTGATTGCCGGGTCCGCCTGCCAGAGGGCTGTGAGCGCCTGAGCAGATTCGATGTGCCAATCGCCCATTTTCCTCAGTCTTTGCTTGACCCAAGACTGCAGATCGGTCAGCGAGACGAGTCGTGGGAAGGCTCGCCTCACGAACAGGGCTCACACCAGTTGTCCGGTGAGGAATACGTAAAGATGCCGTAGCCTCAGCGCGTGTTTGCGTATCGTCAGCCACGGCATCCCCAGCCCTCCGTTGGAGGAGCGTTTGCAGCAGATGGATCTTCTCACCAAAGGAGCCCGCCTCTTCCAAAGGAATTGGAAGAGCGCGCGCTCCATTTTGGCGATGGTTTTGGCTGGACAAGGCACGACTGTCAAGCGGTAGTAGATGGCGGACGCTATTAAAGTGTTCGCCACCTCCGCTCCATCTTTCAAGGATAGTTTGCACTCGGCCCACTTCTGGGTGAGTGCAAACACCTTGGCCGACACTTCGTTCCAGTTCTTCTCCACCTGGAGGTCCGGACCAACACCAGACCCCGAGCAGCTTTACTGGTCCTTCCGTCCAGCGTCCGACGACGCCATCGGAAGGCATCGGTTTGCCTCTCCACGATACGAGTTGCAAACCGATGGACTTGTCCCGATTCAGCTTCGCTCCTCTGAACCTTTCGTATTCCTTCAGTAGGGTTCCGACTTCCTCGATTTGCGAGGTGCTCGACACCCTTACTGTCACGTCGTCGGCGTAGGCCGACCCCGCTTTCCGCAGTCCCGGTTCCAGAGGGATGCCCTGCAATAGCTCCAACTTCCGCAGTAATGGCTCGAGAGTCAATACGTACAGAAGGGAGGAGAGAGGGCATCCCTGTCGAATGGATCGCGTGATATGGAATCGCTCCGAGAGGTAGCCGTTCACCTTAACCCTTGAGCAGATGTTGCTGATATGCATTGCAGCAATCCAGGCCCTGAACACAGGTCCGAAGCCTGCCGCCTCGAGCACCGCAACCAGGTAACGATGGTCAACCCTATCGAAAGCCTTAGACTGATCCAAGTTGATCAGGGCGCCACCGAAGCCGGGTTTATACCCTACCCTCTCTATGGTGTATCGCATGAGGTGGAGGTTGTCGTGTATGGACCTGGTCGGGATTTCGCATGACTGCGCTTCTCCCACCAGGTTCTCGACGACAAGCGCCAGCTCTTTGCCAACACCTTGGCCAAAATCTGTAACTCTGTGTTTAGCAGAGTTATGGGCCGAATGTTGCTATGTCATCCCCTTATTCTCGTCCTTCCTGACTAGTGTGACTACGCCCCCGGTCACAGAACTGGGAATTCTCCCGTTCTGTTGCGAGTTGCAGTAGACCGCTTCCAGGAGACCGGAGAATAAGTCCGGCATTGCTACGTAAAATTCGTAGGGTAGACCGTCGAGATCTGGAGATTTGCGTTTGCCGCATTGGCTCAGCGCGTCGCCTATCTTAGCGGCTGAAATCGGCTTTTCGAAGAACTTTGCCTCGATGTCCGAGAGTTGCGGTAGGCCGTCGAGGTATGGACCGAAATCCATAGCCCCTTCCGGCGTGCCGCACTGCCCGAACAGGTGAGCAAAGTGCTGCTGAAAGGCCGCACACACTGTATCGGCTCACGTATCACACGTCCGTTTTGGTCCTTCAAAGACCGAATCGTAGACTGTTGCCACTGTTTGCCTCCGTCACTCGGGCCCAGCTAACAGCTTTGGCTCCCTCGTTATCCAGAGCACGTATTTTGCTTCTGACAACGCAGCCCTCATGCTTTGCGTCGAAGAACTGGTCCAAGGCCGTTCTCGTTACTAGCACGCAGGCTACGTTGCCACTTCTAATTGCCTCTTCTACTTTATCTGCCAGTTCTTTCTCGGTTCTATTTCTATCTAACGCTAATTCTTTACTAAAAACTAACGAGTCTAATCTAACTGCCCTCTTGAGAGAGTACCACAATATGTTGTTGACAATGGCCCCTGCCAAGTGCTGTTTAACTAAAGTGCTAATCCGTCTACTGTAGGCTTTGCATGTCGGTAACGACAAGTTCAGCTTCCAGTAGCCGGGTCCTTGTCTATGGGTTATATCAAGGTTGACCATGCAGGTCACTAGTTTGTGATCTGAATAGGCAACCATGAACATTTGTGGACAGCTTAACATGTCCCTCTCCTTATTTCTAACTAGAACCCTATCTATATACGATCTAGATGTTCCGCTGGATTTGTCCACGTCTACAGTGGCACAGTCGGAAAATCTAGTCGATATCTATCGGCCAGGTCAAATCGGCCGATTAACTGTTTGAGGATGTTACAACCCCCTTTATCGGGACATGCTCCTACATAGTCCCAACGTGCATCTAGGATTCCATTCCAGTCCCCCACTAAAAGCAAGGAGCGGGACGTTCCCAGAAAAGTCTCTAGACGTTTGAAGAAGTCTGGCCGCGGTGTTCCGGATGGGGCATATGCGGCCACCAGCCTGAAGGCTCCACCTTCACTACCGTAAACGCATAGAACCACCAGTCGACCCTCCGGGTCCAGATGTACCGTCTGTGTTACGAGGCCCTAGTGTTCCGCAGCAAAACGGCAACCCCGCCCCCACCCCCCGGCCGACACAGAGATGCGTAGATCTCAAAGTCATCGAAGATGGGGGCCAGCTGTCGATCCTGGACTCGCAAATGGCTACTACATCCATACTGTGCAACCTGAGGTCGTTTAAGAGTTTGCCCTGTTTCCAGGGCATCACCAGGCCGCGTACATTCACACACCCAACTCTTATATTGGCCATGTTGGTTCTGAAAAGTTCAAAGAGGAGAAGAAAACAGTCACCACTTCGTCTCCCGGGGATCAGGCCGCACGGTTTCCATGGGGGTGTTAGAGGGATTGTCTGGGTGGGTGGTGGTTTCCGGCGGGGTGGGGACGAAGATGTTTGGTGTGGTGGGGGTGTCTGGAGTGGGTGTGTCTGGGGTGAGGGTGAGGACATTTTAAAAAAGGACACGGTTAATGGGTTTAACACAAGGATTACTCACGTCCTTAGGAAAGTTTTCCTTTAAAGATTTATAGGTGTCCGTAGGGACCCTAATCAACTTTAAATTAGGTTTGTCTACACAGTTCGAAAAAGTTTTCCCTTCGGTTTTCACCGAAGGGTCGTTGGAGATGACTTGCATTATAGTTTTGTTTTTACTGTTTATGTATGTGTAATGTTCTTGTTGTGTTGCGGTGGTTTTTGTCTGTTGTTCTTTTGGGAGCTTTCGTTTTGTTGTAGGTGTTTGTGTTTGGAGTGATGACGTGGTTTTGTTTTCGGGAAGGGGGGGTTTTGTTTGTAATGTTTGTGTTGTTTGTGTTGGTGGTTGTATGTTTGTAGTGATGTTTGTTGTTTTTTTGTTCTTGTGGTGTCTTTTCTTCTTTCTTTTCGAACGGAGAGGCTCTCCCTCATCATCACTTGGTGATGATGTGGGGGCCTCGTCCGTTGTGGTGTCTGTGTTATTTGGAAGGGGTATGTTTTGGGGAGCTGTTGTGTTTGTGGGTGTTTTTGCAGTGGTTTTAGGTTGAGTGAGGTTGTGTGGGACTGTGCTTGCAGGTTGGTTTGTGTTCTTGTTTTGGTTGTGTTTGCGTGTTGTTGTTGTTGTTGTTGTGGTGGTGGTGGTGGTGGTGGTGGTTGTGTTGTTGTTTTGGGTGTTGGCAGTAGTGCCTCTTTTTTTTTTAGTTAACTGAGGACAGTAAGCCTTCAGATGACCACTGCTTAAACAGTGGTAACATGAAGGCCGCCTACCCTCAGAAATGTTTATGTGTGAAATTCCGTCCAGAGGCACACGTTGGGGTACTTTAGCTATCCGTTCTGGCCTCATTTGGACCAGAACTTCCATGCTTGTACCATTGAATGTGGCTCTGGAGGACTTTCCTACCGAAATGATTGTGTCTTCGTCGAAATCGATGAAGCCAGTTTGAATCCACCAGACGTTTACATTTGGTGCAATGTTCAACATTTTTATTTTTTGTGTTCTTTTTCCCATATATGTGGGGGAAAAATGTGTAAAGGGGGGACACAATCGGCGATACAGAATATTTTTGTGCTGTCAATTGGTCTTTCAACAACACTGAAATGCTTCCAAAAAGTTTCCGTTTTTGGATGAGGGCAATATCCTTCATGGAATTCTTCAGAACCAGTTCAATATCGTTTTGGGATAATTGAACTGGTTTTTTCGACACATTTGAAACCGTCCTAAAAATTACTGTTTTTAGAACAGTTTCTCTGCGTAACTGTTGAGGAGAGGTGATGCTGAAAGCACCACTCTCACCAAAAGTTACGTACTGTTTTGCATCGCTTAACATTTCCCTAGCATTGGAAATGTCAACGTATGTGAACAGTTCCGTCTTTTGGACGGTTTGAGCAAAAGAAATATTTTCCTTGTTCGTGGAGTTGTTCGTGTTGCTGTTGTTGTTAGTGGTGTTGTTGTTATCATTGTTGTTGTTATCATTGTTGTTGCTGTTGGTGGTGGTGTTGTTGTTATCATTGTTGCTGTTGTTGTTCTTGTTGTTGTTGTTCTTCTTCTTGTTGTTGTTCTGGTTGTTGTTGTTTATATTTTGCATGTTATTGGTGTTTGTGTTAGTGTTGATGTTACAATCAACGTCCGACATCGTGTTCTCAAAACTGACGACATTTTCGATGTCTTTCAATGAGGTGGTGAGAGGAGGTGACTGCGAGCTTAACACTCTTACCGCCTCTCCACCACTTCCAGTTATGAACGCAGCGTTCATGACTGAATGCAGGGTTTGTTTACACTTTTATTTCACCGGCGAAATTTTTTTTCAAAACGAAAATTTCACCCCAGGGAGGGGTGAAGATGACTTGGCCCACCATCTGAAAGTCCAGAGGTGGGGTCAAGCTATAAAATAGTAATAAATTTAACAATAAATCTTTGATTTCTTACTTAGAAAATCAACAAAAACTTACCAGCGAACTGGCACACGTCTCAAGTAAAACAGACAGATAGATACATAGGTAGATAAATAGATAGATAGACAGACATATAGATATATTTCTTTATTTGCCACAAGGGCGCACAAGAAAGTGGGATAATACAAAGACACATGTCGGGGATTTTACATACAGTCGTGTAAAGATTTTATTAAAACAAGTAAATTTAACAATCGAAATTCCCAATAATGGGGAGGCGTTAGAAATGGGTTGTTTAATACCCCGTCGATAGAACAACCCTCAACTCCAGGAGCGTGTTGTGCAAGTGTTCCCTTCTTCCTTTTGCTCTCATATTCAACCCGCAGGTTTATATACAGAGAAGGCCCAATCACTCGGGCCATTTTTGCTACATTCACCCACTATTCAGTAAATTTACTGGGGTGCAGTGCCTTTCTCTCCACTCTGATTCTCCTTCTTAAGTGGTACTTAAAGAAGGGAATGAGTTGTTGTCTGGAGGGAAAGGCGGTTTGATACTTACTATGGAATCGGCAGTCAACTTGATTTGTTCCATACGTGACAGCAGTTTTTCTGCATAGTTCCACAGGTCGGTTACGCCCGAGCAGTGTAAAATTGCGTGCAAGACGGTTTAAATGTCCTGCTCGCATCTTGGGTTTGTCCTCTTGGATGGATTCCTGTCGAGGCGTCCGTGCCTGTAGATCTTGTCTCCAACTGGTAGAGCTCATCGGTAGCACTGCCAGGCCAGAGAATACTGGAACTTGTCCATCGGTCAGGGAGGAAAGTCCTACCAAACAGACTGGTGAGCTCGTTGTCTTCGGCGCCCAGAGTCTCTCCGAACACGTCGTCTCACTTGTAACGTACTAACACTCTACAGAATGTCGAAGTGGAGTCTCCACTGACTGCTGTGCCCGTTTGAAAGAGGACTGTGAGCGCCTGAGCGCATTCAATGTGCCGGGCGCTCATTTTCTTCGGTCTCCGCTTGACCCAGGACTGCAGCTCCGTCAGCGAGACAGGTTGCGGGAAGGCCTGTCTCACAAACGGGCCCACACCGGTTGTTCGGTGAGGAATACCTGGAGATGCCGTAGCCTCAGCGCATGTTTGCGCATCATCAGCCACGGCATCCCAGCCCAACGTTGGAAGGGTGCTGACAGCAGACGGATCTCCTCACTAGTGGACCCTACTTCTTCCAAAGGAACTGGAAGAGCATGCGTTCCATCTTGGTTAGTTATTCACGGGGACAATACACGACGGTCAAGCGGTAGTAGGTGACGGACACTATGAAAGTGTTCGCCACCTCCACTCGACCTTTCAAGGATAGTTTGCACTCTGCCCACTTCTCTATGAGAGCAAATACCTTGGCCATAACCTCGGTCCTGTTTGTTTCCACCTGGAGGTCCGAACCGAACCAGACCCCGAGCAATTTCACCGGTCCTTCCGTCCAGCGTCCGACAACGCTGTCGAACGGCATCGGTTTGCCTCTCCACGTTCCGAGTTCCAAACTGACAGACTTGTCCGGGTTCAATTTTGCTCCTATGAAACTTTTGTATTCCTGGAGTGAGTTGCCGAGGTTTTCAACAACATTACCGTCATGTCGTCGGCATGAGCCGACGCCACTTTCCGCAGTCCTGGTTCCAACGGGATGCACTGCAGACGCTCCAACTTCCGCAGTAGTGGCTCTAGACTCAATACGTACAGAATCGGGTAGAGAGGACATCCATGTCGGATGGAACGCGTGATTGCGAATGGCTCCGATAGGTAGCGGTTCCCCTTGACTGTCGAGCATATGTTGGTGTGCATGGCTGTGATCCAGCCTCTGAAGACAGTTCCGAAACCGGCCGCCTTGAGAACTGCTTCCAAATATTGATGGTCGACCCTATCGAATGGCTTAGACTGATCTAAATTGATCAGAGCCCCACCGAAGCCGGTTTTAAACGCCACCCTCTCTATGATGTATCGCATGAGGTGGAGGTTGTCGTGTATGGACCTGGTTGGAATTGCACACGTTTGAGCTGTTCCCACTAGGTACTCGACGACAAGCGCCAACCTCGTTGCTAACACCTTGGCCAAAATCTTTAACTCTGTGTTTAGGAGAGTTATGGGCCTAACGTTGCTTAGTTCGTCCCCTTGTTCTTGTCTTTCCTGATCAGCGTTACTAGGCCCCTGCCTGCAGAACTGGGAATTCTCCCGTTCTGCTGTCAGTTGCAGCAGACTGCTTCGAGGACGCCAGACAACAAGTCCGCCATGCCTATGTAAAACTCATAGGGTAGACCATCTAGACCGGGTGATTTGCGTTTCCGCTGCGACTCAGAGCGTCCCGTATCTCAGTAGCTGTGATCGGTCTTTCGCAGAACTCAGCGTCCATGCTTGAGAGACACGGCAGGCCGTAAGGAAAGAACCGAAGTCCATTGCCTCGTTCGGCGCACCGCCGCTCTGCTCGAACAGTTGCGCAAATTGCCGCTGGAAGGCCGCGCACATCCGCTTGGAGTCAAGTAGCATGTGTCAGTTTTAGTCTTTCAAAGACCGATTCGTGGACTTGTTGCCACTTTTCGCCTCTGCCACTCGGGCCCAGCTAACAGCTTTTGCTCCCTCGTTTCCTAGAGCACTTGATCTACTCCTGACCACGCAGCCTTCGTGTTTCGCATGGAAGAAATGGTCTAGTGCCGTTCTCGTTGCTAGCACTCTAGCTGCGTTGCCACCGCTAAGCGCCTCCTCAACCTTGGCTATTAGTTCTCTTTCTGTCTTGTTTTTCTCTAATGCTAGTTCTTTGCTAAAATCTATCAACTCTACTCTAATTGCTCTGTTGAGAGAGTACTACCATCTATTGTTGACGATGGCTCCAGTCAACTGTTGCTTAACTAATCTACTTATCAGTCTACAGTAGGCTTCATGCGTCGGTAACAACATGTTCAGCTTCCAGTATCCGGGTCCTTGTCTATGTATCCTATCATGGTTGACTAAGCAGGTGACTAATTTGTGGTCTGAATAGGCACCCATGTACATAGATAGAAATGTGTGTATGTGTGTTTTATGTATTACACCATCTAATGAACTTCATCAAAAATTGGAAATCAGGCGCCCTGTCTTCTTTATGGCATCGAATTAAATACCTCTCTGTTGGTTCTAAGCCACAGCTCTACGATTCCATGTCCCGTTTAGGCCTTATTTGCATTTCATCCTTTCGAAATCGATAACCAAAAATTAGTGTAGCATCTTGGTCGATTTTATCTCTCTTATTCTGTGTCCCTCAGTCTCACTCTTTCTCTCTTTCTTAGCCTCTCTCTCTCTCTCTCACACTCTCTCTCTCTCTCTTTGAACAAGACGAAGACATCTGTTGTATTCAGACGTGATGTCATATGTGCCCGGCCATGTTTCAATGTCTGGGATATACCGTGTGTCATGTCGGGACCCATGCAACTCCACCAGACATTAAGGATGAAATCCTTCTTTATAAAGAAGTATAGAGCTATTTGATATGTAGCTGCATTATAGTTAGTTTATATGATATTATGTTCAACGTAAAAAAGAACTCTGTTAATAATCTTTCTAAACATTAATAGAGAATCAGCTTGGAACAATGACACAGCCAGATACATCAACGGCTAGATACCTACTACTTATTAAATAAGTCATGATTCTTGCAATAATGAATAGATATAAATCTTTAATCAGTATATCATATATTCAGACGTGACATTTGCATATTACAAAAAGGATATTATCATCTATAACAATAAGATATGATAGAATATTTCTATATATTAATTATAAATGCAATAACTGTAAGCACACAAATATATAGAAATATATATTAATGTAATCCAAAAACAAATATATAGCCAATAATAGTTTCATTAAAAAACCTAGGTAGATTTGCATGAAATGTATTAATGAAATCAAATTAGGCAGTAAATATGTCAAAACAACTAATGACGTCATCAGCTAGAAACAAAATGTTGCATAACACACTTTCACAAGATATATAGTTTTCTATACCTCATCTCTACTAACGCGTTTATGTCATAAAAATAACTATATTACAGCCGTCACTAGTAATCAAATATGTCTAAGAATGTATCATGCTTTCACAGTGGGTTGTGTATCCTGGTGAGAGTCATGAGAAGACATACTCCATACCGATCCTATCTCCCTTCATCTAGCAGGTCATCTAGGATGTGAGAGTAGCGAATTGTGTTGATTAATGGAGGTAGACACAATGTGAGCACTCAATACTATATAGCAAAGTGTATATATGAAGTATGATATAATTCCGTTATAATATACTTCATATATGTAAGTATAGGTTAGTGCACGTCTTTGTGTGTATGTATCTGTGAGAGAGAGAGGGGGGGAGAGAAAGGGAGGGTGCGAGATAGAAAGAGAGAGAGAGAGCGTGGGAGAGAGAGAGAGAGAGAGAGAGAGAGGGGGGAGGAACAGACAGACACAGAGAGAGCACAGAGCACGTTCCATAGTTGTTCGGGGTTTCGAATCACAATCATAATGCGGATTCAATTCAGTGTCCCGTCAGTGTGTTTTATTCTTGAGCAAAATAAACATTTTCACTTTGTTTCTGCCACAAATTACATCAATCAGATAGTATCAGCAATGGAAAGGCTTATGGAACGAGGGATATATATCATTACACATTTAATAACACACTTATTTGTCATAATTTGCAAGATTGGGCTCAGAAATACATATTCTAAAAATATAACATTGATTATTTATTTGGTCCATGGAGGAGTTTCCTAACAATGTTGGCAAACTGCATCAAATGAGGAATTGCTTCGGGCTATTCTAAACTCTATTTTTCAAAATTGCCTTGTCTCATATGATTATTAATAGGATATTATTTTGAATGAATGAATATGTAAGTGTTTGGGGAGTGTGGATTGGTGAGGATTCTCAGAATCGTGTGGTTAACACGGCCCGTTTGGTCGAGCCATAGGGACACCGTTCTGACGGGATATCTCGAGCATTCAAAAATAGTGGACTTCATTCTCCTCCAGACATGACACATACGATTGTCAACAAGAAAGTTTTATAGAGGAAGAAATTGACAAGTTTTATATTTGAACTTGTTTGAGCTTTTTGTCCTATAACTGACGAGGAAGGTGTACGGCGGGTACCATGTTGACATACAGCGTTTCTATTGCATTTTAAAATCTAGGGGAGTCCATCTTCTCTCTAGGTCTGAATAATGCAGCTTTCTACAAGAGAAGGATAAAGAGGGAGAGAATGAATGTGAGAAAATAATATTAAGGCAGAATAGAGCCCAGGGCTTCACTGGTAATTTTCTTTTATCGACCTTCAATGGAAGAAATACAAAATACTTTATTTACCGATCTCACGAACTAGGTTTTCACGAATCTGCCTGGTTTTCTATGTCACCCCTCACCTTATGACTTTCAATCTTGGGAGTCTGTGTTGTGCTGGATTCAATTGATTTTCTGGACACATATAATCAAGATTGAAAATGTAACCCTCTCGTTCAATTATCATATTTATCACATACACACACGAGAGTCACCCTCCCCTCACATCCATTCACATTTCATAATGGAACATCCCATACACCTCTTAAAACACCTGCAGGTCTGGGACATCACATCCACCCCATTTATGTTTATGCTATTTAATACGCCTTTTGTTTACAGTAAATGACTTCTGCGTGAAAGAGTGGTAAAGGGTCCCTCCTCTCAGATTTTGTCTGACAGCTAGCTTTACCCATATTTAAGGCCATCAATTGTCTCTTTTTGGATAGAATATTGAGATGTTAGACATTTTCTTCTTCGCCCACATATTCCTGAGAGGATCAGGGGTAGGGCAGAGTCCTCAAACACTCCCTTCAGCGGGTCCTCTCAGAAGCAACCGTTTCCAACTGGTTGGACCCCTTCATACTTCCTCGATCCGAAAATTATGAAAGACAAACTATTTGAACCTCGGCAGGATTTGAACACAAACCTCAGAGACAATTCATTACATTTCCATTTCATATGAGAAATAAACATCTACCTTAATCTATTAATTATGTTGTGATAATCAATTACCTTTATTATCTAACCTAATTATATATTTGTGTAAATTAACCTATCAGCATAAATAATCCTCTTTAAATTATATTTGTCTAAAGTTATATAAAATTTCAAACTTACTAAAACCAAAATAATAATAATATATTGAGTTTTTTTTTAAACATTCACATTGTTATTTTTATTATTATTATTATTATTATTATTACAGTTGCATTTATCTTGCTTTATGTTCATACGAGTTATCACCAAGTCACAACCAGTGACCTCAAGAGACAACAAGGTCCGCCATGTTCAAGAAAGAACATACATACTCACACATGCATCTTTAGTGCTTAGACTTGTGATGTACTTATATTGACAGAATCTTCCTTAGTATATGGGCAGTTCCCATTAGTACTATCTTTTGTATTTCTCCTATACGCGGATTTCCTGGGATTTGCGATAAGTAATCATTAGACCCCTTTGGTATCATTCCCAGAGCGCCTACAACCACTGGTATTGTTTTAGTTCTCAATTTCCACATTTTTCCAATTTCTATCTCCAGGTCCTTATACTTGCTCAATTTTTCAAATTATTTTTATAGATACATTCTTGTCTATTGGAACTGACATATCAATTAGCAGGCATACCCTCTTTTTAAAGTCCTTCAATATTATATCAGGTCTATTTGCATCTATTTTTCGGTCTGTTTGGATGCTAAAGTTCCACAAGATTGAGATGTGATCTTTTTCAAGTATGGGAGGTGGTTGATGCTGCCACCAATTCTGTTGATGGGGCAGGTCAAAATGCTTACACATTATCCAATGTATGTATTGTGCAGCTCTGTCATGCCTGTTTAGGTATTCGGTTGGAGCTATAGGACTGCACATTGAAATTATATGGTCATTGGTCTCTGGTTGTTTTTTGCATACACGGCATAATGGGCTGCATCCATTTTTTATTATGTTGGCTTGGTAATTTTTTGTTGGCAGACACTGATCTTGTGCTGATATAATCAGTCCTTCAGTCTCCGATTTCAGTCCAGAGGATGCCAACCACTGATGGGTTAAAGTTTTGTCAACATAAGGATTGTTAGCTCGCTCTGGGTATTTTCCATACAGAGGCTTTTCTTGCTATTTCTTAGCCAGTTTCTGTTGCAGTTCTTTCTTTGCAGTTACTTTCACCTGCTTTGCTTTTTCTGTGTTTTCCATTTCAGCAGTAAATGGGACTTCTGAAATGTGTAGTCCATTACTGTATCTTTGTGCATCTTTTGTAATAGAATATGATCTTTTGATGCTTTCGTGTTTCAAAACGAGTTTGATCATCCAATCATGTGATTCCCTTAGATATGTAGATAATCCAATTGTTGCAGTTTTCAACGCAATGTCTAACTGGATTAACCCACGTCCTCCTTCTTTCCTAGGGAGATATATTCTATCTATATCTGCCTTAGGGTGATGCATTCTGTGCATGGTTAAGAATATTCGAATTTTTGTATCGAGCCTACGGATCTCTGTGCTTGACCAGTTGATGACATTGTAACTGTAGGTTACTACTGGTATGGCAAGCGTGTTTATGGCATCGATCCTATTCTTTGCATTCAATTCCGTTCTTAAGATTGTTCTTACTCTGCGGTAACATTCCTTCCTTATCCTTGCCCTCATTGTCGAGTGCTTGATTCCGTCTCCTTCACAAACACCTAGATATTTGTAAGTTTTTTCTTGATCAAGTTCTCTTATCACATTCCCCCGATCAAGATTAATGTCTGAACAATTCAGCAACTTTGGCGCATTTATCTAGTCCAAACTCCATTTTAATGTCATCACTGAACTGCTCCACAGTGGATAATAGCCCTTGCAATTGTTCATCATTTTTTGCAAATAGTTTCAGGTCATCCATGTAGAACAAGTGATTAATGGTTTTGTCATAGACTTTATATCCATGTTTTGTTTCATTGAGCATTTTACTTAATGGTATAAGTGCGATGCAGAATAAAAGCGGTGATAAAGAGTCACCCTGAAAAATTCCACAATTAATATTAACTTCTCCAGCTTCCAGTGATTTTGTTTCACTATTCAAAAGGAGTGTCGTTTTCCATGTCTTCATACTGAATGACAAAAACCTCCTGACAACGGGGGATATTTTGAAAATCTAAACATTTTTCAATCCAACTGTGTGGCAAACTATCGAATGCATTTTTATAATCTATCCAAGCAATCGATAGATTTTTGTGTCTATTATGACAATCTTCCAGTATCATTTTGTTAACCAGAAGCTGATCCTTACAGCCATATGAGCCTCGTTTACACCCTTTCTGCTCAATGGGAAATAGGTCATTTGTTATCAGGTGGTCATATGTGTATTCAGTTAGGACTGATGTTAAAATTTTATACATTGTGGTCAAGCAAGTTATCGGTCTGTAATTTTTGGGATTGTTTGTCTCATCATTCTTCGGAAGCAGGAATGTAATGCCTTTAACTAGCCATGATGGTATCTTTTCTGGCTCCTTAACTATTTCATTGTAAAGTTGGGCTAACAGCTCATGAGACATATTATTATTATTATTATTATTGTTGTTATTCCTTGAATCTCAGTCATTGATGTTGGTTAACTGGAAAGTCCGTTGGATTGAATATCAAGCCACTACCTGCAGCCTCAGATATTCAGGACGTATCGGAGGGTTCTTGCTGTTCCAAGCAAGCATGCCTTTTGAAGCGTTCCAAAAAGCGTGAAGGGCCGATTTTCTTTAACCATCCCTGGAAACTTTTGGAGATAGTCCCCAGTGCGCCTATGACAATCGGGATCACTTTGACTTCATGGCAGTTCCAAATCCTTTTCACCTCCCACTTTAGGTCCTGGTATCGGTTAATTTTCTCCCTCTCCTTCTCTTGCACTCTCGTGTCGAACGGGCAGGCCACATCCACAATCAGACACGATCTTTTTTCTTTGTCCACAACCACCAGGTCAGGTCTATTGTGTTCCAGTTTTTTGTCCGTCTGTATCCTAAAATCCCACAGCACCTTCACCTGATTGTTCTCCATCACCGCCTCCGGCCTATGCTCATACCATTTCTCAGAATGTGGTAAATTGTTTACTTTGCACAGATGCCAGTGGATCACCCTGCCCATCACATCGTGTCTCCAGCCCTTATAGTGGGTCTGGGCTAGGTGTTTACACTCGGACACAATGTGAGCCACAGTCTCCTCTCTCTCTCCACAGATCCTGCACAGTGGGCTAGCCTCCTCCTTGTAAATATGGTGCTTCAACCACTTCGTTTTGAGGGCCTGCTCCTGCGCAGCCATTATCATTCCTTCTGTAGCCTTTTTGAGGTCTCCTCTTCTCAACCAGTTCCATGTCTGTGGATCTCTAAATTCAGTTTTCTCAAAGAAGGTACTATGAAGGGATTTTCCCTTAAGGCTGCTCTTCCTCCTTGATGTTATTTCCTCCTTGGACATCCCCTGGCCTACTGTCCCCTCCTTCAGTACAGTTTTGAGCATTGGCTCCTTACTATAGGTCACGTATTTGTATAGGTTGTTTTTCTCCATCTGAACACAGTCCTCTATGCTGATAAGACCTCTTCCACCCTCAGATCTCCTTAGGTAGAGTCTATCGACATCACTCCTCTTGTGGAACATGTTGTAGATAGTCAATAGCTTCCTAGTCTTCCTATCCATTTCTTTTTGTTCAGCAACATTCCATCTCAGAATTCCCTCACTGTACCTAATAATAGACACAGCTCTGGAATTTACTGCGCTTATGGCATTCCTACTGTTCAGATGTGACTTTAATACGCTCCTTACTCTCCGAATGTATTCAGTTCTTAACAATTCCTTCATGTTTTTGTTCTTTATGCCATCAGCCTCCAGAACGCCCAAATACTTGTATCCTTCCTCAGAGTCAATTTCCTTTATCATCTCACCTGTTGGTATCTGGATCCCGCTACTTCTGCTCAACCTACCCCTCCTCATCACAATGACTCCACATTTACCAATACCAAACTGCATACATATATCACTGCTGAAAATACGGACAGTGTCAACAAGCACATCCAACTCCTTCTCACTTTTCCCGAAGAGCTTAAGATCGTCCATGAAGAGGAGGTGATTGATGGTAAGCTCTCCCCTTCCCAACTTGTATCCTGCTCTCACTTTTCGCAGCATAATGGTCAAGGGCATTAGGGCAAGGACAAACAACAGAGGGGACAGGCTATCTCCCTGGAAGATACCTCTCTTGATCTTCACGCTTCCCAAGGATACACCAGTTGATGTCAACTCTGTCTCCCAGGACCCCATACTCCTGCCCAGCAACTGTCTGATGTTATCTGCCACCCTGAAGATCTCCAGGCTTTTGGTGATCCAAGAATGAGGCACCATGTCAAATGCCTTTCTGTAGTCTATTCATCCCATGGCAAGATCAGTGTGTCTCCTCCTGCAATTCCCCATTACCATCTTATCAATAAGTAACTGGTCCTTTGTACCACGTGACTTCTTTCGGCATCCTTTCTGTTCGTCCGGTAACAAGTTGTTTGTGTGGAGGTTATGGTAGATTTCCTCAGAAACAATGCTCGTCAACAGTTTCCACATTACGGACAGACACGTGATAGGTCTATAGTTGGTAACATCATTACCCTTGATTCGGTCTTTCATTATCAGAACTGTGGTACCTTTTGTCAACCACTCTGGCACCTCACCCGACACCAAGCAGTCATTGAACATGGCCGTCAGCTTCGGGTGGAGGGATGTTAAATGTTTAATCCAATACCCCTGCACACCATCTGGGCCTGGTGATTTCCAGTTGGTTAGTTTTTTGGCCTGCCCCTTAAGAGTTTCAACTGTGATACTCAAATCAGTTTGTTGTTGTGCCTGCTCACCGATCTCCCTCTGTACTGTCTCAATCCACCCTGCCTGGGCATTATGTCTAACATCCTGCTCCCATATTCCTCTCCAGAATGTTTTAGTTTGTTCCGCCCCAGGGATCAAGTCGTTGCCTCTTTCTTTCCCCTCAAGCTGTCCAAACAGCATCTTCTGGTTGTTGTCGAACATGCGGTTCTGTTTATACTGACTGACTCTGTTCTCGTATCGCCTGATTTTTGCACTCTTTGCTACAATGCGTTGCTTCAATTCCTCTATGATAATATTTAGCTTTTTACTCCTAGTTTTGTATTTTATTTCCAGTCTATTTTTAGTGCCTATGTTTTTTAGTGTCCCATTCAGTAGTGACTCAAGCTTTCCTATGTCATTTCTCATTTCCCCGATTTGCCCACTCAGTCGCTTCTTCCACCACGGCTCTGCTCTTTCTTGTCTGTTGTTTCCTCTCGCTTTTATACCAAGTAGTTTCCTCACCGTATTTGCTGTTGCTTTGAGGATATTGTTGCACTGGTGAAGGCTCCTCGCCTCAAGGTATGGGATGACTTTGTTTACCTTAGCTGTTGTTTCTTTTAACTTTTTCCTGTCTACAAATCTTAGGTTCATAGGTCTCCCACTATCATTGTTCAATTCATCTACCACTAAATTTAGGATGTCAACCGAATCTTGTCCTAGCCCGTCAGCATTCATCTCCTCAGTGGCCGTATCTCTGTTCCAGGTATTATTTATCTCAGTATTCAGATCATTGTCTGCTTCGGGTGGTTCCTCCGTTCTCAGGACCTCTTCACCTTCATTTCCCACTGGCTCGCTTGTCTGGCATACTACACCCGCCATCTCCAAGCCATTCTCTCTGCTCAGTTCCTCCAGTTCCAGCTCGCTTATCCACCCATTAGTTCTTATTACCCGAGCCTGCCCGGCCAATTTTTGTTCATCTAATTTAAATAAACCAATCTTGTTCCAGATGTTATGCATCCGTCTCCTGTAGCCCCTCTCCTTGGGGTTACTTTTCAGGTAGCATTGCATAACAGTTCTATTCAATTCTTTCGTCCAGTTGGTTATGGCCCCTTTCCTTCTTCTTCTTCCTCCAACATCAGCAGTATTTGGTTGACAGTCAGGTTCCTGCTGCTGAGCCAGGGGCACCTGTTGGGTGAGAGTCTGTCACATAACGTTCTAGTCTCCATTTCACCGTTATTCGAACTGTTTATGTTCGATATTTAAACACTCTTATCGAGGATTGGCGAATGTATGGTTACATAGCCATCTGTGGATCCGCCATCCCACTTGGCCCTTGTGTGGCATTATCACCACGCTGTATACGAACACACATAAACAAACAAACACACAGGCAGAAAGGGCCCCAAAAATGAATAAGCATAAGTTTCATTGTAATGTAGTGTTCGAATATCTGACTTAGTTTTTGTTTTTTAAGTTTTAGTTTTTCCCCCCTCTTCTCTGTCCGTCCGCTTGCTTCTCTCTTCATTCTTATTTTCTTTACGTTTTGGGGGTTTCTTTTTTTGTTTTTGTTTTATTATTATTATTATTATTATTATTTGCATTTATCTTGCTTTATGTTTATACGAGTTATCACCAAGTCACAACCAGTGACCTCAAGAGACAACAAGGTCCGCCATGTTCAAGAAAGAACACACATATTCACACATGCATCCTTAGTGTTTAGACTTGTGATGTACTTATATTGACAGGATCTTCCTTAGTATATGGGCAGTTCCCATTAGTACTATCTTTTGTATTTCTCCTATACGCGGGTTTCCTGGGATTTGCGATAAGTAGTCGTTAGACCCCTTAGGTATCATTCCCAGAGCGCCTACAACCACTGGTATTGTTTTAGTTCTCAATTTCCACATTTTTCCAATTTCTATCTCCAGGTCCTTATACTTGCTCAATTTTTCAAATGTTTTTATAGATACATTCTTGTCTATTGGAACAGACATATCAATTAGCAGGCATACCCTCCTTTGAAAGTCCTTCAATATTATATCAGGTCTATTTGCATCTATTTTTCGGTCTGTTTGGATGCTAAAGTTCCACAAGATTGAGATGTGATCTTTTTCAAGTATGGGAGGTGGTTGATGCTCCCACCAATTCTTTTGATGGGGCAGGTCAAAATGCTTACACATTATCCAATGTATGTATTGTGCAGCTCTGTCATGCCTGTTTAGGTATTCGGTTGGAGCTATAGGACTGCACATTGAAATTATATGGTCAATGGTCTCTGGTTGTTTTTTGCATACACGGCATAGTGGGCTGCACCCATTTTTTATTATGTTGGCTTGGTAATTTTTTGTTGGCAGACACTGATCTTGTGCTGATATAATCAGTCCTTCAGTCTCCGATTTCAGTCCAGAGGATGCCAACCACTGATGGGTTAAAGTTTTGTCAACATCAGGATTGTTAGCTCGCTCTGGGTATTTTCCATACAGAGGCTTTTCTTGCCATTTCTTAGCCAGTTTCTGTAGCAGTTCTTTCTTTGCAGTTACTTTTACCTGCTTTGCTTTTTCTGTGTTTTCCATTTCAGCAGTAAATGGGACTTCTGAAATTTGTAGTCCATTACTGTATCTTTGTGCATCTTTTGTAATGGAATATGATCTTTTGGTGCTTTCGTGTTTCAAAACGAGTTTGATCATCCAATCATGTGATTCCCTTAGATATGTGGATAATCCAATTGTTGCAGTTTTCAACGCAATGTCTAACTGGATTAACCCACGTCCTCCTTCTTTCCTAGGGAGATATATTCTATCTATGTCTGCCTTAGGGTGATGCATTCTGTGCATGGTTAAGAATTTTCGGATTTTTGTATCGAGCCTACGGATCTCTGTGCTTGACCAGTTGATGACATTGTAACTGTAGGTTACTACTGGTATGGCAAGCGTGTTTATGGCATCGATCCTATTCCTTGCATTCAATTCCGTTCTTAAGATTGCTCTGACTCTGCGGTAACATTCCTTCCTTATCCTTTCCCTCATTGTCGAGTGCTTGATTCCGTCTCCTTCACAAACACCTAGATATTTGTAAGTTTTTTCTTGATCAAGCTCTCTTATCACGTTCCCCCGATCAAGATTAATGTCTGAACTCTTCAGCAGCTTTCCTCTGGTGAACGTTGCTTTGGCGCATTTATCCAGTCCAAACTCCATTTTAATGTCATCACTGAACTGCTTCACAGTGGATAATAGCCCTTGCAATTGTTCATCATTTTTTGCAAATAGTTTCAGGTCATCCATGTAGAACAGGTGATTAATGGTTTTGTCATAGACTCTATATCCATGTTTTGTTTCATTGAGCATTTTACTTAATGGTATAAGTGCGATGCAGAATAAAAGCGGTGATAAAGAGTCACCCTGAAAAATTCCACAATTAATGTTAACTTCTCCAGCTTCCAGTGATTTTGTTTCACTATTCAAAAGGAGTGTCGTTCTCCATGTCCTCATACTGAATGACAAAAACCCCCTGACAACGGGGGATATTTTGAAAATCTCTAAACATTTTTCAATCCAACTGTGTGGCAAACTATCAAATGCTTTTTTATAATCTATCCAAGCAATCGATAGATTTTTGTGTCTATTATGACAATCTTCCAGTATCATTTTGTTAACCAGAAGTTGATCCTTACAGCCATATGAGCCTCGTTTACACCCTTTCTGCTCAATGGGAAATAGGTCATTTGTTATCAGGTGGTCATATGTGTATTCAGTTAGGACTGATGTTAAAATTTTATACATTGTGGTCAAGCAGGTTATCGGTCTGTAATTTTTGGGATTGTTTGTCTCATCATTCTTCGGTAGCAGGAATGTAATGCCGTTAACTAGCCATGATGGTATCTTTTCTGGCTCCTTAACTATTTCATTGTAAAGTTGGGCTAACAGCTCATGAGACTCTGTGAAGGCATTTATCCAAAAGTTTTGTATTTTGTCTTTTCCTGGGGATTTCCATTTGCTGGTTTTTCTTAGAGCCAAGCGCAGCTGTTCAACTGTTATATTTTCCCATGTTTGTTCTTCAAGGTGAGCTGTTTCTTTCATTTGTCTGTCTATCCATGGGGCATGTATGTTATGAACTTTTTCTTCGGCCCAGATCTTTTCCCAGAATTCTTGCACTTCCTCCTTGGGTGGTATTGATTTAGCAGTTATTGTTGACTTACCAATTTTTCTGTAGAAGTTTCTTTGGTTGTTTTTGAACATATTGTCCTTATAGAATCTAGATCGTTTTTCAAAGCGCCTTATACGAGCAGCTTTGGCCGACACTTTTTGCTTGATTGTTTCTATCAGCATGTCTATGTCACATGTTGATCTTATACTGTACTTTTTTTTCAATTTTCTAAGTTTAGTTTGTTTAACATGTTCACCTACTTTATAGTTTGTTAAAATTTCTATGTCAGATCGGAGAAGGTTTATTTGGCGATTGATGTTATCTTGCCAAGTAGATTTCTTGTGGGAATTCCTTTGTTTTTTCATCTTCACTCCACATAAGTGAGTGGTGACTTTAGCCGATGCATAATAGAGATGATTTAAGTCAGTAATGTTTATTTTGTTTGTGATGATAATGTTTTTGAGAATTATGTTAGTCTTGTGTATTATCTTTTGGTTCTGTTTGGAGTTCTGGATCTTAGGGAGGGTGTCTCGTTCCCCCATGTCAGATTCTTTCATTTTCATCCATTCGATCATAATTTCATCCTTCAAGTTGGCAAGTTCATTCTCATTCATTTCTTTATCATTTACGATCTCATTATTTTCATTTGGAGTTTCATCCTGAGCATGCACTCCCTCCACTTTTTCGCTCCTTTCTTTAATTTGTTCTGTTGCCAGTGATTCCGCCCCAACTCTGGGATTCGAAGTGTTACAGTTTACCTCGTTTTCACTGACACATGCTTCATTTTCCCTTCGCTGACTTTGTGCTACTAGCTTGATCTGATCAATTTCTATATCAGTTAGTAACTTTTTTCTTACAATATTTCTTCGTATATTGGCTAGTTTGTTACTGTCAATATAGCCTCTGTTTTCGGGATGTTTCTTTTTCCAGTTGATATATGTTTGCTCTGTATTCGATGTATTTGATGGGTAGTACATGGCAGTGTAGAAAGCCTCAAGGACTTCTTTATTATCTTCCCTTGACCATTTTTCTCTCTTTTTCTTTGGATTTCTTGGTGGTGAGCATGGAGGGCCAACAGTAGGAGTATTCCGGTTATGGGAGGTCTCCAGCTCCGAAGTGATGGGAAGGTTTGAACCATTAGCTGATTTTTCGACCCCAGTCTGGTTCCTCTCTGAGGGACGCGGCCCTTTTTTACCCGGGTGACGGCCGATCCGGTATGAGATTTCATCATTAGACATCTACCTTATTTTGTCGCGTTTTATCCTTAACCGCCAAGGGGTAATCTTTTCGTGTTACCACTTCTAGAACGAGTGTCAACCAAGACTAGAGGGGTCGTTCTCCCCTAGAGACATGGCTATTCCCCGCCGGCCGCCATCCCGGTATTTCTTGGTCACGGGGTTTTCTTTTTGTTGTTTTTTTAAAATTGTTATTATCATGAGTCGTACCTTAATGTGAGCATTGCGTGGCTTAAAAATGAAATTATTAATAATCGTCTCCACTCCAGGCACAAGGCCAGCAATCACCCAGTGCATTACAATAATATAATATACTTTTTGTTGTAGTTGGCTGTTATTGCTGCTGGCTATGTCGGTGGTGGTGCCGGGGCTTTTTATATTGTTGGTGAGGAAGGGGTGAGCCAGCAGTCCCATAATTGTTGATGTAGACGTTTGTCCGTGGCAAGGTCACCAAGTCAATCTATTTATATCTTTTGCTAGCCTCTCTCTTGTCTAGTGCTACCACCACCTTCCCTTTTCTCTCTCAAGTTAACAGGGGAATAGTGTCAGTAGCATTGAATGAGTGGTGGCGGCGATGATGGATGTGGTGGGGAGGTGGCAGCGGTGGTGTTGTGGTTACTGATATAGTATCTATGAGTTTGTGTTCGTATGTTTAATATATATTTTCATTATATTTTGTGTTGACATATTCCCGTAAAATTTGAATTAAACATTTTTTTAAATTTGAGACAATAATAATAGTAATTATTATTATGATGCCGGTGAAGTTGCCGTTATATTTAGTGTGATGGGATAGGTAGTGTATCAAGTTTCTGGTGTTGGTGAAATTGAAATTGCCGCTGTTCTATATAGTGTAGACAGAGGGTGTTTTGTTCCATTTATATCCATTTTCTTTTTTTGAATACAAAATATATAATACAAAATTGAATATTTGAGCGATACAACAATATAATATGGATCCGAAACTTTATGGGACCTCATTCGGTGCCTTTATGCAACATTTGTGCTAAGAATTGTTCTTTCACAATTGATTTAAATATGTTAAAAATCAAAAAAACTTACGGGAGCAATTTCGTGACGTTCAACCACCTCGTGCGTCTTCTTCCCTTATTATTATTATTATTATTATTATTATTGAATGCCATGGTTGACGGAGGCTCGGCTCTGTAAGGTATAGTAATTTTTAACCCTTAAAACAATTGTAAATTGTTTAAAACTTGAACCAAATTGTTGATAAAGACACCCTCCTCCTCGTGAGAGGGGTCTTTCTGTCCGTTATTTGGCCCTTCGGGGTTAAATAATCAGTTATTGGGGTTTTGTACCCAAAATTTCATTTTAAACAAAAAAACATGGCTACCAAAAAAAAAAAATTTCATACGTCACTCCCACTCATTCCGTCTTCTTCTTCCTCAATCATCACTACAGCAGAGAGAAGATTGTCTCTCTCCCTCCCTTCTTTAAATGTGTCTCTCTCCCTCCCTTCTCTTTCGCAAGCGACGAAAGAAAAGAAAAGTCTCGTGCAAAGCGTGCAAGGTTTCTCCACGACGACGACGACAGCGACGAAACAGGTGTGCGGGAAATACGAAAACCCAGTTCATTCGTCTGACGTCAGGAATAATAGCAGTAGCAGCCGTAATAACAACAGCAACAGTGACAATGAAAACAACAGTAGCAGCCGCAACAGCATCACCAGCAGCATAAACAACAACAGCATTAGCAGCAGCAACACCAACAACAACCACAGCAACAGCGGCGGAGGCAGTAGTCGTAGTACCTGCAGCAACAAAAGTACCAGCAGCTCTGACGACAACAACAACAGCAGAGAAAAACCAATCTCATTTGCAGGTATTGCGAAAAACTTGGAAACAATCCTCATAACAAATGAGGAATTAGAGGAAGCGAAGAAGATGGTGACAAAGAACGGACACCGAGCAATCTGCAAGGCAGCGGAAAAGTTTTTCGAGACCCAAGAGCACTGTACGGTCACGTACCGTACAGTAAGTACAAAATCCCGTAGGGTGGAAAGAGCCACAGAGGCCCAAATACAAAAAGCCTTGGGGTCTGTGTGGCAGAGGAAAACGCACATCACCCGAGGCAAAAAATACGCCACCGTAGACGTACTTTTTGCCACACCCCAGGAGGCAAAGGCCCAATCAGTAGTGACCCTAAGGAGCGAGGAAATGGTGTTGGTGCCCTCCTACTGCGGGCAAAAAATTGTGAGGGTCAAACTGACCCACGTCCCCCCCGGAATGACCCCTTCTTGGCTGGCCGCGTCTGTCCTCGTCGGAATCGAGGACAAAACAACTGTACTGCAAGTACAGAAAAAAGTAAGAGAAGATTGGGTCGGCTCCTCCATTGAGATGCTAATCCAAACCAACCAGGAGTGCATCGAAGCTATCCCGGATGTGATAGACTTCGATAACGGCACTCAACTGCCCATAAGTGTTGAGGGCAAACGCCCGAAATGCTTTCGCTGTGGATCGAAGACTCACCTCAGGGCCTTCTGCAACGAGAAGACCCTGAGAAAGGAGAAAACCCCCCTCCTTCCGAATCCGGCTCCACGGCTACCAGCAACAGGACAAGCGGCAACCAGGAACGATAGGTCCGTGGCACCCATACCCACTCCACGGAAATCAAAGACAGCAGCAGCAGTGGAAATATTAACAACAACAACAGCAATACCAAATGCAGCTGCAACAGAGACTCCAGTGCAAACATCACCAACAACAACAAGTGAAAGAGTGGAGCTGGTACCCCTCCCCGACCTTACAGAATCAGACATGGAGTGTGAGGTGGGAGAGGGATGGCAAAAGGTCGCAAGAAGGCACAAACGCAGAAGCAGCGAATCGTCGCCTTTGAAAAGGGAGGAAAGAAATGAGAAAAGGGTAAAGTCTACTGCAAAGAGAACCACAGCAGCAACACCACCAACAGCATCACCACCCACACCAGCACCACCATCGCCACCGGCGACAACCCCACCGCCAACAACACCTTCAACACCACCACCACAAGCACCAACATCGCAAACACAACAACAAAACACACACACCCAGCAACAACGACAAGAAAATAGCAGAACCACACCCCACCCCCAGAAAAACAAATGCACGGCAATAAACACACACAACAAGAAACTAATGACTTACATAATTGAACACACAGACATTTCACAACAGGACTACATAATACCAGCACCAATCAAAACGCCAACTAACATAAGACTGCTAAAAATAGCACAGAAACAATACACAAACATTAAAACGAAATTCCCCAACGCAGTTGGTGATTTCAGGGACCTAGGAGGAACCATCAATCGAAGAGTATATTCAGACATTCTCTTAGAAGAGCCGACGACCAGCCGAAGGGACGATTCAACGGTCCCTTCACCAGACGATCAAGTGAAAAGGGATGTAAAAACCATCCCTCCTCTACCAAAAGTACGGTAAGTGGTCTTTCCCATCTTTTCCACTCTATTTTAAACATGACCTCACTCAGAATAGGCAGCATAAATGCGCGTGGCTTGGGGTCGTCATGGAAGCAGGGTCACCTGCTCAACGACCTCAGGTCACTAAACATAGATGTAGTGGCCATCAGCGAGACCAGAATCTCCGAAGCACGGGCCTTCGCACCGATCTTCGGCGGCTACGATGTGTACGCATCTCCCAGCCGTCCTGGATCGGGTGGAGGAGTTGCTGTGCTTTTTCGGAGAGGTTTGGATCTCGCCATACGGGCCATCTTCCTGGACCCAGAGGGTAAGCTGGTGGTGCTGGACGTGACCAGCGGAAACGGGCAAGCTTTCAGGCTAGTGGCCGTCTATGCCCCGACAGGAGCAGGGCGGCCTGATTTCTTCCGGCGTCTGGAGACCTTTCTTGGAACGTCGCGCTCTTTAGTGTTAGTGGGCGACTGGAACGGGATCTTAGATGCACGCTGGGACTGTGTGGGATTAGCGGATAGGGGTGGAGGGTGCAAGAGCCTCACCAACCTGCTCAGGCGTTTTGAACTGTCTGACAGGTACCGATTGGATTTCCCGAATGTGCCAATGTGGACTTGGACAAACCGCATAGCGTCATCCAGATCATATCTAGATAGAGTATTTTGTAGGGAAATAGATAGGTCTAGCATAGGCTGTCCACAATTCAAGATAGTCAGCTACACGGACCACAAATTCGTGACCTGTGTGCTTGACTTAGATAGGCTTCATAGACGAGGACCCGGCTACTGGAAGCTAAACGCGTCCTTACCAGCGCGCAAGGCCTACAGAGACCGGATTAGCGAACTAGTTAAGCGGGCGTTGACGGGGGCCATCGTCAACAACAAGTGGTGGTTTGCTCTGAAAAGAGCGATTAGAATAGAATCGATTAGGTTTAGTAAGGCTTTAGCAATAAAGAAAAATAGAGCAGAGGGAGAACTAGTTAGAAAATTAGACGAGGCGCTTAGCAAAGGCATTGCGACCGACGTGCTTGCGGCGAAATTGGCCCTTGACCAATTCTTCAATGCAAAGCACGAAGGCTGCGTTGTCAGAGCTAGGGTGCGTGCTCTCAGACACGAGGGGACGAAAGCCGTTCAATGGGCCCGAGTGGCGGAGGCGCGTCGTGGCAACAAAGCCACGATCCGGTCTTTGGTGGACCACGACGGGCGCATGCTACTCGATCCCGGGCAAATGTGTGAAGCTTTTCAGCGACACTTCGCTCAGCTGTTCGGGGGCAGCGGGGGGCCGGGTAGAGGGATGGACTTTAGTGTCTACCTCGACGGACTGCCGCGGCTCTCGGCCACTGAGGCGAAGTGTTGCGAAAAGCCGATAACAGCCGCTGAAGTACGGGAGGCAATGACTGGCTGCACAAGGGGTAAATCGCCTGGTTTGGATGGTCTGCCCTATGAACTTTACGTACAGATGCCAGACTTGTTCGGAGGCCTCTTGGCGGACGTCTACTGCAACTGGCAACAGAACGGGAGAATTCCCAGTTCTGTGAGCCGAGGAGCGGTGGCACTGCTGAGAAAGGATCCGAACAAGGGGGATAACATAGACAATTTCCGGCCCATAACTCTGCTAAACACAGAGTTTAAGATTTTGGCCAAGGTGCTAGCAAAGAGGTTGGCGCTTGTCGTTGGTGGTCTGGTGGGAGAGGCGCAGACATGCGCCATTCCCGACAGATCCATCCACGACAACCTCCACCTCATGCGATACATCGTAGAGAGGGTAGCTAGGGAACCTGGCACGGGTGGGTCCTTGATCAATTTAGATCAGTCGAAAGCTTTCGATAGGGTCGACCATCATTACCTAGCGGCAGTCCTGAGGGCGGCTGGCTTTGGGCCCGTCTTCAGAGGCTGGATCGCTGCCATGCACAGCGACATCTGCTCTGTGGTGAGAGTGAACGGTCACCTGTCGGAACCGTTCAACATCATGCGCTCGGTCCGCCAAGGATGTCCCCTCTCGTCCCTCTTGTACGTATTGACTCTCGAGCCATTACTGCACAAACTGGAGACGTTGAGGGGAGTCCCGCGCGAACTAGGATGCGGAAGATCCGTGTCAGCATATGCGGACGATGTCACCGTAGTGGTGTCGAACGCCAAACACATCGAGGCGATCGGCACTACACTAAGAGAATACGAAGCGGTGACAGGAGCAATGATCAACCAGGAAAAGTCAGTGGGCCTGCAGCTCGGCACCTGGAGAGGCATGTCCATGCCGTCCAACAGCGTCGTCGGGCGCTGGACGGACGGACCGGTTAAATTGCTAGGGGTCTGGTTCGGTCCGGACCTCCAGACGGACAAAAACTGGGACGAGGTGACGAGCAGGGTGGCTTCTCTCACCCAGAAATGGGCCGAGAGGAAGCTATCCCTGAAAGGTCGAGCGGAGGTGGCTAACGCGTACATCGCGTCTGTCATCTGCTACCGCCTAACCGTCGTACCTTGTCCTAAGCCTCGCCTGACTGCGCTGGAGCGTTTGCTCTTTCGCTTTTTGTGGAAGGGACGTGCTCCGATGGTCAGGCGGTCCATCTGTTGTCAACACCCGCTACGTGGAGGGCTGGGCATGCCGTGGCTGATGATGCGCAGGCACGCGCTCAGGCTACGACATCTCCACCTCTTCCTCGACGGTGATCAGGTGTGGTCGCCGTTTGCTAGACGCGTTTTTCCCCAGCTCGTTTCCTTGACGGAGCTGCAGTCCTGGGTCAAGCGAAGACCGAGAGGGAGCGCCTGGAGACTGGAATGTCTTCAGGCGCTCACAGCCCTCGACCAATCGGGCAATGTGATCGGTGGAAACTCCACCTCGGCGTTCTATAGAGGATTAGTGGAGGGGAAGAGCGACGACGTACTTGGGGAAACTCTAGGCGTCGACGAAAATCAACTAGCCAATCTCTTCGGAAGAACTTTCGGGCCAGGGCCTATGGACAACTTCCAGAAATCTCTGGCCTGGCAGTGCTACCGAGGAGCCTTGCCAGTTCGGGATAAACTCTACAGGCATGGAGGTGCCGTCAGCCGGGCATGTCCGAGATGCGCGCAGGGCGACGAAACCGTCCTGCACGCACTCGTCCAGTGTCCGAAAATTGCTGACTTGTGGGTTTATGTCGAACACCTGCTGTCGCGTTTAGGACGGATCCAGCTATCATCTGAGTCTATCGTGAGGATTGCCCCGCCCTCCTCCTTTAGCCGGGAAGGGCAGGCAGTTTTTATCTGTCTGGTGGCCATGGCGAAAGAGATAGTATGGTGGACACGTTTGAAAGGGCTGAAGACGAGCACTTACCTCTTCGGTGATGCTCTGATTGACTTTTTCAAATTTCATTTGAAAAGGAAAATCAGAGTAGAGAAGGAAGTGCTCTCTTCCCAGCATTTTGTTGAAAGATGGGTGAGAGAAGCAAGAATGGCCCGAGTGAATGGGCTGACTCTGAGTATATATCTGTAAACTAAAGGTGGAAAACTGGGAGAGGGCACTTGCCTTGGTGGTCAGGGTCATTGTGGCTTTTTACTGGGCTTTCTCCACAAATGTCCCTCCGAAGTCTCCCCCCTATTGGGGAATTTTTCATTGTTATTTTCATTGTTATTTTTGTTACATCCTCTGTTTTTGTTTTTTACACGCAGAAATGCCCATTTGTACCGTCCTGCATTGTCCTGCACTGTCCTTAATGTCTACTTTATGTAAACCCTTGTGGTTAATAAAGAAATCATTATTATTATTATTATTATTATTATTATTATTATTTTATTATTATTATTATTATTATTATTATTATTATTATTATTATTATTATTATTATTATTATTATTATTATTGGCGACCTCCGTAGTAAATCGTATCATCGTGAGCTCCGCAAATGTTTGTTATTTTCAGTTGTTTAAAATTACTATTCATGGAAATTTTTTATTGTTAACTGTATATAAGTGCACATACATTGTTATCTGAAAAGGACACCCAAAAAGATTGGGGCCTTGAGCCCAAAATTTAAACTTTTATAATTATCAAACAAAAATTTTTCTTTGAAAAATCATGGATGACTCAGGGTCACTCCTTCCTCACAAACTAACACATCACACCGACACCACCATTGTAAATATTACTACGTTTGCCAACACTAAAAATATAAGCAGTAGCAATATTTTTAATTTGTCTCAGGCAGACATTCATTTCCCGCCATTACCAATGACTGTAGGTGTTAAAGCCGCCACCACCACCACCACACCCACCACCACCGCGACAACAGAAACAAAAGAAAAAAATAAATTAACTCGTGATATCGAAATGAATTCAACCAAAATCAACTCTTCCACACCGAACACCACTGACGCCACCACCACCACAACTGAAACTAAAATTAATATTAACAAAAATAACGATAACAACAACAGCAACAATGAAATTAAGAAAACCACCCTGAGTTTTGCCAGAGTAGCAAAATAGTGCGGAGAATTTCAGGTAACTCAGGAGGAATTAGAAGAAGCCAAAAAAATGGTAAAGAAAGATGGGTACAGGGTCAGTATCACCCCACCCCCCCACACACACACACCTAATAAAATGGAGCATCGGCGCCTATGCACCGTGTCTCATCGAACAATTAATATAAAATCGCGCCGAGTGGAACGGGCATCCGAGTCCCAAATCCAAAAGGCTTTGGGACATGTGTGGGCAAAAAAAACCCACATCAGAGGTGGGCAGAAATATGGAACCGTGTACGTGTTCTTTGAAACACCACAGGATGCTAGAGAACACTCCATGGCCCCATTAAGAAGTGACGACTTCACACTCGTCCCAAGCTATTGTGGCCAGAGACTCGTAAAGATCAGGGTGACCCACGTTCCACCGGCCATCGAAATTCCCTGGCTAATAGCTGCCGTCCTCGCCGGCATCAAAGCCAACACCAACTTAATCGAAATAGTGAAAGAAAAGCAGGAGATCTGGTCCGGATCAGGGATGGAGCTCCTGATCCAAGCGGACCAAAAAAGCATTGAGGAGATCCCAGAGGTAATAGACCTCACTGACGGCAGCCACCTCACCGTAATCGGTGAGGGCAGAAGGCCTAGGTGTGTCGTTTGTGGTGAAGGAACCCACCTAAGGGCTTTCTGCCCTCAGGCTAAAAGGTTGAGGCCACCTCTCTTACCCACCCCAGTGACTCAACCATCAACAGCACCAGCAGAAGTGATGGCAGCAACAACTGTGGCAGCAACAACAGAAGCAACTGTAACAGCAACAACCCCAGCAACAGTAGCAAAACCAACACCACCACCACCCAACGCGCCAGAACTAGCACCAGCGCCTACACCATCCACCACGCCACAACCAAAACCAACGCCTGTGGAGGATTTTCCACTCCCCGGCCTATCACAACTGGAGACAGATTGTGACGACGAGGAGTGGGAAACGGTATTAGGAAAAAAGAAAAAAAGAAACCAAAAAAGAAAAAAATTCTCTTCCCTCCCCCTCCAAAAACAAAATACAGAGGGAAACAAATAAACTATCAAACAAAAAAGTTAGGACAGATATGCCACCATCCACACTAACATCACCAACCCCACCACCACAAACACCCACACCATCACCATCATTAACCCCAACACCACCATCACCGACACCACAAAAGTCACCAAAAAGCGAAACAGAAACGCAACAACAAACGCAAACAAAACAAAACAACCAAAACGTTACACACTACACAGCATTAAATTTGAACAACAACCAATTATTACACTACATCCAACACAACACCAGCATCACAGAAAAAGACTACACAACAACCCAAAAGTTCACACCACCTCCACACATACAAATCACTCGCATCACACAGAAAACGTACACGACACTAAAACAAAAATTCCCCAAAGACATCGGAGACTTCCGACAAACACTCTCCAGGGGGATTTATAAGGACATCCTTCTGGAGGAGGCTACAAGCCGTGAAAAGGATGGAGAAACGACCCTTCTTCTACGAGAAGTAAGGTAAGTGGTCTTTCCCATCTTGTCCACTCCATTTCAACATGACCTCACTCAAAATAGGCAGCATAAATGCGCGTGGCTTGGAGTCGTCATGGAAGCAGGGCCACCTGCTCAACGACCTCAAGTCATTAAACATACATGTAGTGGCCATCAGCGAGACCAGAATCTCCGAAGCACGGGCCTTCGCACCGATCTTCGGCGGCTACGATGTGTACGCATCTCCCAGCTGTACGGGATCGGGGGGGGGGGGGGAATTGCTGTGCTTTTTCGGAGAGGTTTTGATCTCGCCATACGGGCCATCTTCCTAGAACAAGAAGGTAAGTTGGTGGTGCTAGACCTGACCAGCGGAGACGGGCAAGCTTTCAGGATAGTGGCCGTCTATGGCCCGACAGGAGCAGGGCGGCATGATTTCTTCCGGCGTCTAGAGATCTTAGATGCACGCTGGGACTGTGTGGGATTAGCGGATAGGGGAGGAGGGTGCAAGAGCCTCACCAACCTGCCCAGGAGTTTTGAACTGTCTGACAGGTACCGATTGGATTTCCGGAATGTGTCAATGTGGACTTGTACAAATCGCATAGCGTCATCCAGATCATATCTAGATAGAGTATTTTGTAGGGAAATAGATAGGTCTAGCATAGGCTGTCCACAATTCAAGATAGTCAGCTACACGGACCACAAATTCGTGATCTGTGTGCTTGACTTAGATAGGCTTCATAGACGAGGACCCGGCTACTGGAAGCTAAACGCGTCCTTACCAGCGCGCAAGGCCTACAGAGACCGGATTAGCGAACTAGTTAAGCGGGCGTTGACGGGGGCCATCGTCAACAACAAGTGGTGGTTTGCTCTGAAAAGAGCAATAAGAATAGAGTCCATTAGGTTTAGTAAGGCTTTAACAATAGAGAAAAATAGAGCAGAGGGAGAATTAGTTAGAAAATTAGACGAGGCGCTTAGCAAAGGCATCGCGACCGGCGTAGTTGCGGCGAAATTGGCCCTTTACCAATTATTCAATACAAAGCACGAAGGCTGCGTTGTCAGAGCTAGGGTGCGAGTGGCGGAGGCGCGTCGTGGCAACAAAGCCACGATCCGGTCTTTGGTGGACCACGACGGGCGCATGCTGCACGATCCCGGGAAAATGTGTGAAGCTTTTCAGCGACAATTCGCACAGATGTTCGGGGGTAGCGGCGGGCCGAATCGAGGGATGGACTTTAGTGTCTACCTCAACGGACTGCTGCGGCTCTCGGCCACTGAGGATGAGTGTTGCGAAAAGCCGATAACAGCCGTTGAAGTACGGGAGGCAATGACTGGCTGCACAAGGGGTAAATCGTATGGTTTGGATGGTCTGCCCTATGAACTTTATGTACAGATGCCAGACTTGTTCGGAGGCCTCTTGGCGGAAGTCTACTGCAACTGGCAACAGAACGGGAGAATTCCCAGTTCTGTGAGCCGAGGAGCGGTGGCGCTGCTGAGAAAGGATCCGAACAAGGGGGATAACATAGATAATTTTAGGCCCATAACTCTGCTAAACAAAGAGTTCAAGATTTTGGCCAAGGTGCTAGCAAAGAGATTGGCGCTTGTCGTTGGTGGTCTGGTGGGAGAGGCACAGACGTGAGCCATTCCCGATAGATCCATCCACGACAACCTCCACCTCATGCGATACATCGTAGAGAGGGTAGCTAGGGAATCTGGCACTGGTGGGTCCTAAATCAATTTAGATCAGTCGAAAGCTTTCGATAGGGTCGACCATCGTTACCTAGCAGCAGTCCTGAGGGCGGCTGGCTTTGGGCCCGTCTTCAGAGGCTGGATCGCTGCCATGCACAGCGACATCTGCTCTGTGGTGAGAGTGAACGGTCACCTTTCGGAACCGTTCAACATCATGCGCTCGGTTCGCCAAGGATGTCCCCTCTCGTCCCTCTTGTACGTATTGACTCTCGAGCCATTACTGCACAAACTGTAGACGTTGAGGGGGGTCCCGCGCGAACTAGGATGCGGAAGATCCGTGTCAGCATATGCGGACCATGTCACCGTAGTGATGTCGAATACCAAACACATCGAGGCGATCGGCACTACACTAAGAGAATACGAAGCGGTGACAGGAGCAATGATCAACCAGGAAAAGTCAGTGGGCCTGCAGCTCGGCACCTGGAGAGGCAGGTCCATGCCATCCAACAGCGTCGTTGGGCGCTGGACGGACGGACCGGTTAAATTGCTAGGGGTCTGGTTCGGTCCGGACCTCCAGACGGACAAAAACTGGGACGAGGTGACGAGCAGGGTGGCTCCTCTCACCCAGAAATGGGCGGAGAGGAAGCTATCCCTGAAAGGTCGAGCGGGGGTGATTAACGCGTACATCGCATCCGTCATCTACTACCGCCTGACCGTCGTACCTTGTCCTAAGCCCCGCCTGACTGCGCTGGAGCGTTTGCTCTTTCTCTTTTTGTGGAAGGGACGCGCTCCGATGGTCAGGCGGTCCATCTGCTATCAACACCCGCTACATGGAGGGCTGGGCATGCCGTGGCTGATGATGCGCAGACATACGCTCAGGCTATGACATCTCCACTTCTTCCTCGACGGTGATCAGGAGTGGGCGCCGTTTGCTAGACACGTATTCCCCAGCTCGTCTCCTTGACGGAGCTGCAGTCCTGGGTCAAGCGAAGACCGAGAGGGAGCGCCTGGAGACTCGAATGTCTTCAAGCGCTCACAGCCCTCGACCAATCGGGCAATGTGATCGGTGCAAACTTCACCTTGGCGTTCTATAGAGGATTAGTGGAGGGGAAGTGCGACGACGTACTGGGAGAAACTCTAGGCGTCGACGAAAATCAACTAGCCAATCTCTTCGGACGGACTTTCGGGCCGGGGCCTATGGACAACTTCCAGAAATCCCTGGCCTGGCAGTGCTACCGGGGAGCTTTGCCAGTTCGGGATAAACTCTATAGGCATGGAGGTGCCGTCAGACGGGCATGTCCGAGCGAGATGCGTGCAGGGCAAGGAAACCGTCCTGCACGCACTCGTCCAGTGTCCGAGCATTGCTGACTTGTGGGATTATGTCGAACACCTGCTGTCACGTGTAGGACGGATCCAGCTACCAGCTGAGTCCATCGTGAGGATTGCCCCGCCCTCTTCCTTTAGCCGGGAAGGGCAGGAAGTTTTTATCTGTCTGGTGGCCATGGCGAAAGAGATAGTATGGTGGACACGTTTGAAAGGGCTGAAGATGAGCACATACCTCTTCGGTGATGCCCTGATTAACTTTTTCAAATTTCATTTGAAAAGGAAAATCAGGGTAGAGAGGGAAGTGCTTTCTTCCCAGCATGTTGTTGAAAGATGGGTGAGAGAAGCAAGTATGGCCCGAGTGAATGGACCTACTCTGAGTATGTGTCTGTAAATTAAAGGTGGAAAACTGGGAGAGGGCACTTGTCCTGGTGGTCAGGGTCACTGTGGTCTTTTAATGGGCTTTCTCCACAAATGTGCCTCGGAAGTCTCCCCCCTATTGGGGAATTTTTTCTTTGTTATTTTATTACATCCTCTACTTTTTTTACACGCAGAAATGCCCATTTGTACCGTCCTGTATTGTCCTGTACTGTCCTGTACTGTCCTTAATGTCTACTTTATGTAAACCCTTGTGGTTAATAAAGAAAACATTATTATTATTATTATTATTATTATTATTATTATTATTATTATTATTAAAAATCATTATTTCGTATTGATTTCAAAATTCATTTTGTCTTCTTACCTTTGATCATATCGAAGTCGATAAAAAAAAGTTTAATTTGGTTAATGAATTACATTTAAAGGACTCCCCCCCCCCCCAATCACGCTCTCTAGCCTTGTGTTAATGTCAAAATAATAATTAATGTTGTTAGACATATACTGAGCATTAAGAGAAACGGATTTAGTACAGAGGTTATAGTGCACTTGGGCAGCGAATTAGCAAAGTCGTTAGAACGTTAGAACATCAGGTAGAACGCTGTATGGTATTCGTCACGGCTCTCTGCACTCTGGGATCAAATAGCGCCGAGGTCAACTTTGCTTTTTATCGTTTCAAGGTGGCTAAAAAAAAGTACTAGTTTAGTACTGGGGTAGATTCTTCCTCTATATCTCTTTCTCATCTCCTCTCACTCACTTTCTATCTTTCTCTGAAAGAAATCTACTCTAAACAGGCCTGGAGAGGGATGGGTTCCATCAGTCTTAAACTAAACTGCTCAACAAACGCCGTATTTCAATACGGCGCCCCTACGACTCTATAAGGAGTTACGGTACCATACATACAAACTGGAATCTAACATACTGGAGCTATTCATTTCAACATTCTGCGCTCTAATTTCGAAACTCACGAGGCTTAATTTTACCTTTGACCATTTCCGTGGTCTTAATATGTGTGTTTTGGACAGCTATCTGTTCCGGTGGCGAGTATCTCACTTCTTTGAGAAGTAGAATAGCCTGATTCATAAATTAAGATGCAAGTGTCTGCGCATTCTGCAGACATGTGTACGTTAAATGAATTTCCAACGCAGATTCGGGGTAACAGAATATGTGACAAGGGTGATTTTCTTAATTATTTTTGCTAGCTCAGTGTACAGGAACATTGTGAAATAAAGTGTTTTGTTCAAGGAAACAATGCATCCATGGCATTGAACTTTCGCCACTATGATTGGTAGCCTAATAATCTAACCATCAAGCTATGTACCTTAATGATGGTCACCATATCAATTAATTGTCCAGCATGGTGGATTGGCGAAAGAATTCAAACGTAGACCGAGATTCGTTGTGGTATTTGTTCTGCTTGTGTGGATTCTGTGTTAATGGATAATAGACTTAATCTGTTACTAAGTATAATACCACTGCTCCTTCAGTGTGTTTTACGTAGTCATAACGTTTGGACACACTTTTCCAACGTGACTTAATCCATCAACGGGTTTAACACGATCACATGATGATTGGCTGTCATAAACGATGTCTGTTGCAAATATTTGGGGTGTTATAATTAATCCATCACCCGATTTAAAGCCACTTCATCGTTCCTGAGTGTCTTCGGTACAGTGCAATTTGTTGCAATTATTTAACATCCTACCTGTCCCCAGGGTGGTGCAGATGGCACTAATGTATGCATATTCGATGGTAGAATTAATTCATCGACTGATTGAACGCCATTGCAAGGTTTCAAGGTTTTCTTTAGTAGAGGGGACTTGTTGCAAATGTTTTGGTGGGACAATTAATCCATGGGTAGTTTTAACACCCCACTGGTCCCTGGGTTTTCTAGGGAGCAGATGACATTACTATATGTATACTTGGTAGAATCTATCGACTGGTTTAACAAAACTTAGTCATTGGTTATCTTTAGCACTTTTCTCCCTGCTTCGAGCATTCGCACTCGGTCTCTAAACTGTGTTATACCATCTCCGCTCGTGAGAGCTCGGTTACGTATAAACGATGTTTGTTTACTACGATGCTTCTTGACACCTGAAAGTTGTGACTCAGCAGCTATCTATCTAATTTAAGACGGCAAGATTCATTTCTGTACCTTCACTAAAGCGCCTAGTCGGTATGTGGGAGATATGGAGTTTGAATCTTCATAGCTGTCAAGTGCTGTTTTTAAAGGGGTTACTATTTTAGAAGCTATTTAATAGCATCTATTTTTGAAGCTATTTCATAGTATTTTCGCGGATGTGTACATCATTCTTTATATACGTTAATCTTGCAAGTTCATAGATATCATCAGACCCCAGCTGCCATCCACTTTCTAGACATTCCTACTCTTAGAATCAATAAGCCGATACTAAAAAAAGATTGTCTTACGATAATATAGTGTTTAAGAAGTAACAGCAACAATAATGACAGATAGATTGAGAGTTTAGGTCATTTATTACTAAAACAATTAGAGTTAATACATATAACCTAGTGATTTATTACCAAATGTATTAGGTCACTCTCATGTTTCACTTATATATTGTATCCTACTAATTTTACTTTAATTCTTCTTAGTATTTCTAGATTTGTTTGAAGTAGAAAAAAGCGGACAAAATGTAAAAAACAAACCCAGCTACTTAGTTTATTGGGAAATTCTATAAACACACTCCTCTTCCTTCCAGTATTTACTAACGCTTGCTGTGGAAAATTGCAGTGGAATTTTTTCGACAAATTCCTTTTCTGGCAAATTTGACATTCCTCCTAAATGTTTCTATTTTTTCTTTCCTCCCACTAACAATTGTATATATTTATCTTACTCATTCTTTTTTCTTTTTCCGCCTTTGTTTCTACTTCGCACGTCTTAACTTTCATCTCACTACATTCAGTTCCGTCCTCATATCTATATATAGTTCGGACGGATCTAACTGCTGAAATGGCCGGAGTTCAGCCGTCGGTGTCCTGACTCTTTTCATATATATATATATATATATATATATATAAAATTTCAGGTTATCAATAATGTAGTGATAATATATCGTTACGTTAGAGATGAACAGCGTACGTGCAGGTTTGCTCAACGAGTATAAATTATATTCCGGAGAAATGTAGAAAGGATGAATATAAAATGAAAGTGCTTTTGTTAAAAAAGGAATTTATTAGGTATTGACATATGTTTCTGTAACAGACCGAATACCTATGTATCGCTGCTTGCGTAATCATATAATGTTAGCAAGTATTCGATAGCAAATGTATAATCAGTTGTTTAATCACTGATTATACATTTGCTATCGAATACTTGCTAACATTATATGATTACGCAAGCAGCGATACATAGGTATTCGGTCTGTTACAGAAACATATGTCAATACCTAATAAATTCCTTTTTTAACAAAAGCACTTTCATTTTATATTCACCCTTTCTATATATATATATATATATATATATATATATATATATATATATATATATATACAATGATATTAAATGAATAGAAACAATATTTATAAAACCATATTTATTCTATTATATATATTTCAAGGGTACCAAAATGTCGGTACGCTATCATCAGATAAAATACAAAATGTTTTATAAATATTTGACATAACCAAGGATAATATACCTTAATAGTTCAAGTTATCTCTGGAAAGTGAAGGGAAGAGAAACCAGATATTTAAAATTATTAATATGAGTATGCAAATGAGGTTTATGTTAAAGGGCTGAAAAAAAACGTTATTTTAGACGATATGGAAAATTTAAATAATTATGATAAGTTATTGTATACGTAGGAAGGAAGAGAAAGGAATAACGTTAATTTGGGGGAAAAGGTTTGTTACCTATATTATGAGTTATAAGAAGAATTATGGTTGTAAATATTTCTATCTTATTACATTAGGATAGGTTATATGGTTATAAATATCTATATATTAATAAGTTGCGTATGTATTGATTGTTTATATATCAAATATGAGTTACGAAGGAAGTTGAAATTGTATTTTCAAATTGTGAAAGTAGAAGAATTTGTGGATTCAAAAATGTTGTTCAACATTGAGGGTGTTTTCAGAATATTGTTAATTTAACGAAGCTATATAGATTATCAAACAAAATATCGTTAAAGAAGAAGGAAAAATAAGAGAAAAGGAAAAGGAAGACCACTTAAATGTTAATTTGGGGGAAATATATTCAGATATTTGACCATATTATGTATATATTTGGAGAATTATGTTTGTAAGTATATATCATATTATAATAATATATAAATATCTATATATATTTTAATAGTAGCATATGTATTTTTATTAAAAGGATAGTTTGTTTATAATATGAGTTACGAGGGATCTGATTTTGTGTTTATAAAATAAATAAATAGGTAGTTATAGGTGGTTGTCCGTAATATGAGTTACTAGGGACGTTCATTTTGCATTTTATGTAAATAAATAGGTAGTTAAAATTGATAATGTTTTAAATTAAATTAACGGAGTTATGTATAAAAAGTTTTTATGATTGAAAAAAGGAAAGATAACTCCGATTTTATATAATATAGATGAGATTCTACAGGACTATAACTGTTTCATTCTTTAGAAATCATCAAGAATCTGATGATTTCTGAAGAATGAAACGTTTCTAGTCCTGTAGAATCTCATCTATATTAAAACTTGTATACTCTGATATGTATTGAGTACCTTACTTACTGTGGTTACGTACGATTCAACCCGGAATAACTTATATATATAATGGAAAAATGTGAACAGGAACAAAACAGAGAGGCAGTACAACGAATGTTTATTAATTTCACGCTCTGGAGAGTGGGGTGGTGGTGGGGAACGACGTTTCGGGCATAAGCCCTTCCTCAGGTGAGAAGTGTGTGGGAACAGAGTTCAAAGGGTGTGTAGGGGAGTGGTGGAGAGATATATAGCGAAAGGAAACGGTGCGAATGAAATTAAAAATAAAAATAAAAATAAAGCATGATCAAAATAAAAGGAACGAAATAAAAATAAATATAAAAGCATGATCAAAATAAAAGGAATGAAATAAAAATAAATATAAAAGCATGATAAAAAAAACTGAAATTAAAAAGGGGTAAAACAGGTGGTGGAAGGGTGTGGGGGGTGTAGGGATGGTGGCGGGTGGAGTGGGGAGAGGGAGACAGGGTGTCCGAGCGGGGAGGGCTGAAGGTGGTGTGTGTGTGTAGGTGTATGTGTGTGTGTGTGTGTGTGTATGTGAAAGTAAGGGTTGGGGGAAGAACGGGGTTGCATGTTCAGGAAGAGGCGTGTGTGTGTAGTGTGGGGGGGTTGTAGGTCGGAGTGTCTGTGCGTGTGTGGATAGAGGGTTGGGGGGAGAGGAATCAGGAGGCTGAGGGTGTAAATATGTGGTGGAAAGCACGTGTGTGTGGGGTTTAAGCGTGTTGTGGGTGTAGGTGGCGTGTGGGAGTAAAACATTCTTTGGGTGTGTGTGTGGGTGAGTTATATAGGTGATTCCGTAAGAGGATGGTTGAAATGTTGGTAAATTCCTATGATGTTTAGTAGATTCCGTGGTGGTCAAGTTCCACATACGAGTATTCCATGAAGAGATGGTCGGAAGAGGAGAGATGTGGGGTGCGCGCGCAACAGGAAGTGGTCAACCGGTGGGAGTGCTGTGTGTCTGTTTGTGCTGGAACGTGGTCAGAGGGCATAGCAGCAGTCGGTGGAATGGTAAAGGGGCGAGGATGGGTAGGTGTGAAAGTTGGAGTGAGGAGGGTGTGTGTGTGTATTAGTAGAGGTGTTAGTGGGATGAGTGAGTGTGGAGCGATGGTGTGGGTGGAGCGGGAGAGAAGGGTGTGTGTAGTTCTATGGAGGGAGTGTCGTGTACTGGTGTGTGTGTAGTTTGATGAAGGGGGTGTTAGTGGGTGTTAGTATACGGGAGGTGGGGAAAGGGTTGAATGCAGGTGTGAGTGGGGGTTAGTGGTGGTAGGGTGTGTAGAGTTGGTGGTGTACGAGGGTGTGTGGGTACGTGTGCGTGGGGTTGGGGGGTGTTAGTGATGTTAGTTGCGTGTGGGGTGGGTGGTGTAAGTGGGTGCGTGTGTTCGCGTGCTTGGGGTCAGGGGGTGTTAGTGAGGTTAGTTGCGGGGTGGTTGGATGGAGGTGTGGGGGTAAGGGTTAGTGATGGTAGTAGGGTGTGTATTTAGTGTGAGCGCGTGTATATATGTGCCGGTGGGTGTGTGCGTGTGATAAGGAGGGGGGAGAAGAAGGGAGGGATGTTAGTATGTTAGTTGGGGAAGGGTGGTCGGATGAGGGGTGGAGTGGAGGTGTTATATATATATATATATATATATATATATATATATATATATATATATGTAAACTGAGTTTTTCGAATATTAATAATTGTTTCTACTTTTGGCACACGGCCAGCAATTACCCAGTGTATTACTGGTACTTTATTTTATCGACCCTGTAAGGATGAAAGACAAAGTTAATCTCGGCGGGTTTTGAACTCAAATCGTAAAGGGACGTAACTACGCTGGAAAGCATGTCTGACCCTCTACCAATACTGCCAATTCACCATATTTGAATATTAATAATAGTATTCGATTCGTTTGCAATTATGCTAACAAGCTCATGTTTATAGCCATGTCAGTAGAATGAACCCTTCCTTCTTGCTCTTATGTTGGCATGTAGACAGATCTGCAGACACTAAATGTTCTGGGTATCACCCTTCATCAATACAGCTCACTGTTCAACTGCCAACTGTCAGAGCTAGCGACAATATATATTTTCTAAAATATACAGTGACTGATCGGCCTTATTTGCATATTAGCCGACTGGTTGATCAGTCAGATCTGCACATTTGTACATCAGCAGACAGCGGTCAATGGTCGGCTTTGCCACATTCAATAGTCTGCTAATATGCAAATCAGGCCGATATATTATGGAAAGAACTCTAAATAAATCTCTCTCTTCTAACCTTTCCTTCTTGCTCAGTCCTTTGGTCTACCTGGAACTATATATTTAATACTATATTTGTTTTTATATATATATATTTATTGTTGTATGTGTTTGTGCGCGAATGTGTATCATAGTTCACATAATGATTTACTAAATATATATATGTGAAGAGTTTATAAATTAATGCTAAATGTTATGAGAATATTCCTTTCTATTATGCCATATGTTTGGCATTATCTATAATAATGGTTCATTTAGTGTTTAATTTCGTGATAAACAAATCAGAGAGAACTTTCTAAATACATGGTAATCATACTATAGGTATAGTAATAGAATATGATCAGAAGAATTTAATAGATAATTAGATTAAATAATTTAGAAATTTATTGTACAAGACTCATGAATATTCCACAGCAAGAGATTAATGTCCCTTCTTCTTTATAGAATAGAGTTTCTGGGGGATGATAAAGCTGGAAGATAGACAGGAGTTAGGTATATTCTGTTTACCGAATTTGTGAAAAGGACATCGAAAGATATCTAACATAAACTAATTTATTTTCGGAAGAAAGACAACTCATCTTCGAACATTCTGTGACAGATAAAAACAAAATGGCAGCACTGTTTTGATGTTATCAGTTTTTTTCCGATATTTCGATTTTGTAACTGTTGCCCTCATAATTCATATTTCTGTGTGAGAAGTACACAAGTTTCAATCGATGCTCATACACAATAAAAACGTCGAAAGCCGGTATTTGATTTTCTTGTGTAACATTCCAATATTTTGTATTTTCTTCCCTGACAAAGTTCACCTGGGACCACAAAAAACCGATGTCTCCTTCGCCATGAATAAGATGTGATTTTAAACTGATTCATCTGTTATTCATACCAGGTCACGTGACCATATTGTGGACCTTGTTTGCCTGAAAGTGAATGTGGGAATAACCCAAATAAAATATTTCAACTACGTAAATACATATAGAAATATGCTGGATTAGAAAATAGTAGCGACCAGTATACCGGATATAAGGAACAGTGATATATATTCTTGTATTTTGCTTACAACACCCATACACACATACACAAACACACACACGTGCACGCAGTTCTTATAAATATATGAATTATATAAATATGTATATATATCGGTTGTACAGTTTATTTGTGAGGGCAATGCAACATATGTAACATTAGGCGCAGCAGTGTAACACAGAAACTACGTAATGTGACGGCTGCAGCCCAATGACGTGCATCGCTCCCATACTATGAATTGAAGCAGGCTGGTTGTTTATTTTTACTTCAGTCTGAGGTAGATATTTTAGAGCGTGATTGATTTTAATTTATAACTGGTGCATTTTACCTATAGAGGATAGGATTGACTGATTGCAGGATTGACAATTACGTTTGTTGCTGTTGTGTATAGCATAAGTTTCGTATAGATTGGTGTCTGTTCTTATTATGGGAAATGACGGTGTGTGTGTGTGTTGGTGTGAGTTTATATATCCTGACGATTTCACTGCATAATGAAACTGTACTAATCCTGTAGATGTCGCTCCAATTTGAAATAAAATTAAGTACCCCCTCTTGAGATTTTGATTTCCTTACATTAACTGCGGACATTTTCCATTGTTTTAACGACAATCATGAGACACACACGACGAGATTTATCTTAGTCTCCGTCCCACAATTTACAGTCAGGTGACATTGAACTTCTGAGGCAATATTAGACAACACATGTCCGAGATGTAATGCACTGCTACTGTCCGTAACCCACGGGGTTCGGAACGAAACTCCTTAAACATACAGCTCTTACATGAATACGATTACTCCAATTAATAAAATATATAAAATATCGTATAAACTTAAAATAAATAGAATTCCTATAAGTTTACAAAGACATACTTGCAGATGTAGAAATTGCAGAAATATGCAGTTTAAAAAAGGATATACATTGTAATGATATACAACTTTGTATTAAACATAAAGGCATTGGGGATAATATTATCTTCTGCCTTTCGTTTGTGGATCATTTAGTTAACTTTTTGTCATGTTGCTCTTCTCGTTGTAGTTGTAAAGTGATTACGTTTAGAGATGACGTTATACAAATCAGTTAAGTAGATTGTTTATTAACTGGGATGTTTAAAAATCTAAATTTGAATCGATGAAGTTAGAATATTCTTAAAAATTGAGGAATTTATTCAACTTCTAGCATACGGTTGATCATCTCAAATTATACGAGCTATATACTAGACAAATATTTTTCTTGGTGTATTTATCATTTAAAACCAATACAGAAAGAGAGACAACTCCTATACGATCAGTTAGAAGAGTTGGTAAAAAAAATCAAAAGCAAAAGACGTGGGAGAAAGAAAAATAGTTGCAGAGCAGAAAAAGAGGAATAGGAGAGAAAGAAGCGAAATACGATGGAAGTGAAAAAGATGGGAAAAGTAATGAGAACATAATTTAAATTACTATAAATTTTAATTGTTATTTGCGTTTCTTTTTTCAATTTTCTTTCAATGAAATTGATTTATTCAACATTTGTATGAGTGATTAAATTGTACACTAGTAGTGATTATATTTGTAATTACGTATTGATTAGTATTAGATAAGTGCCCCAACAAATCATTTTGTTCGCAATGAGAACATTTCCACTTTTAGAAAACATTCGATACGTTAAACTGCAATTATCACACTGAAGTCCTTCAGTTACGCATGTAGCAACTGTGTAGTGCGATGTCCTCGTGTGTCTTACCATCCTACACACATAACACGGCTGTTGTGCTGCTGTCTACGTGTGTCTTACCGTCCTACACACATAACACAGCTGTTGTGCTGCTGTCCACGTGTGTCTTACCATCCTACACACATAACACAGCTGTTGTGCTGCTGTCCACGTGTATCTTACCATCCTACACACATAACACAGATATTGTACTGCTGTCCACGTGTGTCTTACCATCCTACACACATAACACAGCTATAGTGCTGCTGTCCACGTGTGTATTACCTTCCTACACACATAAAACAGCTGTTGTGCTGCTGTGCACGTGTGTTTTACCATCCTACACACATAACACAGCTGTTGTGCTGCTGTCCACGTGTGTCTTACCATCCTACACACATAACACAGCTGTTGTACTGCTGTCCACGTGTGTCTTATCATCCTACACACATAACACAGCTGTCGTGCTGCTGTCCATGTGTGTCTTACCATCCTACACACACAACACAGCTGTTGTGTTGCTGTCCACGTGTGTCTTACCAATCTACACACATAACACGGCTGTTGTGCTACTGTCCACGTGTGTCTTACCAATCCACACACATAACACGGCTATTGTGCTGCTGTCCACGTGTGTCTTACCTACCTACACACATAACACAGCTGTTGTGCTGCTGTCCACGTGTGTCTTACCATCCTACACACATAACACAGCTGTTGTGTTGCTGTCCACGTGTGTCTTACCATCCTACACACATAACACGGCTGTTGTGTTGCTGTCCACGTGTGTCTAAACCATCCTACACACATAACACAGCTGTTGTGCTGCTGTCCACGTGTGTCTTACCTTCCTACACACATAACACGGCTGTTGTATTGCTGTCCACGTGTGTCTTACCATCCTACACACATAACACAGCTGTTGTGTTGCTGTCCACGTGTGTCTTACCATCCTACACACATAACACGGCTGTTGTATTGCTGTCCACGTGTGTCTTACCATCCTACACACATAACACGGCTGTTGTATTGCTGTCCACGTGTGTCTTACCATCCTACACACATAACACAGCTGTTGTGTTGCTGTCCACGTGTGTCTTACCAATCTACACACATAACACGGCTGTTGTGCTGCTGTCCACGTGTGTCTTACCTTCCTACACACTTATCACAGCTGTTGTGTTGCTGTCCACGTGTGTCTTACCATCCTACACACATAACACGGCTGTTGTGCTGCTGTCCACGTGTGTCTTACCATCCTACACACATAACACGGCTGTTGTGTTGCTGTCCACGTGTGTCTTACCATCCTACACACATAACACAGCTGTTGTGTTGCTGTCCACGTATGTCTTACCAATCTACACACATAACACGGCTGTTGTCCTGCTGTCCACGTGTTTCTTACCTTCCTACACACATAACACAGCTGTTGTGCTGCTTTCCACGTGTGTCAACCTTCCTACACACATAACACAGCTGTTGTGTTGCTGTCCACGTGTGTCTTACCTTCCTACACACATAACACAGCTGTTGTGCTGCTGTCCACGTGTGTCTTACCATCCTACACACATAACACAGCTGTTGTGCTGCTGTCCACGTGTGTCTTACCATCCTACACACATAACAGAGCTGTTGTGCTGCTGTCCACGTGTGTCTTACCATCCTACACACATAACACGGCTGTTGTGTTGCTATCCACGTGTGTCTTACCTTCCTACACACATAACACAGCTGTTGTGCTGCTATCCACGTGTATTTCCATCATACACACATAACACAGCTGTGGTGCTGCTCTCCATGTGTGTCTTACCATCCTACACACATAACACAGCTGTTGTGTTGCTGTCCACGTGTGTCTTTCCAATCTACACACATAACACGGCTGTTGTGCTACTGTCCACGTGTGTCTTACCAATCCACACACATAACACGGCTATTGTGCTGCTGTCCACGTGTGTCTTACCTACCTACACACATAACACAGCTGTTGTGCTGCTGTCCACGTGTGTCTTACCATCCTACACACATAACACAGCTGTTGTGTTGCTGTCCACGTGTGTCTTACCATCCTACACACATAACACGGCTGTTGTGCTGCTGTCCACGTGTGTCTTACCTTCCTACACACTTATCACAGCTGTTGTGTTGCTGTCCACGTGTGTCTTACCATCCTACACACATAACACGGCTGTTGTGCTGCTGTCCACGTGTGTCTTACCATCCTACACACAATACACGGCTGTTGTGTTGCTGTCCACGTGTGTCTTACCATCCTACACACATAACACAGCTGTTGTGTTGCTGTCCACGTATGTCTTACCAATCTACACACATAACACGGCTGTTGTCCTGCTGTCCACGTGTTTCTTACCTTCCTACACACATAACACAGCTGTTGTGCTGCTTTCCACGTGTGTCAACCTTCCTACACACATAACACAGCTGTTGTGTTGCTGTCCACGTGTGTCTTACCTTCCTACACACATAACACAGCTGTTGTACTGCTGTCCACGTGTGTCTTACCATCCTACACACATAACACAGCTGTTGTGCTGCTGTCCACGTGTGTCTTACCATCCTACACACATAACAGAGCTGTTGTGCTGCTGTCCACGTGTGTCTTACCATCCTACACACATAACACGGCTGTTGTGTTGCTATCCACGTGTGTCTTACCTACCTACACACATAACACAGCTGTTGTGCTGCTATCCACGTGTATTTCCATCATACACACATAACACAGCTGTGGTGCTGCTCTCCATGTGTGTCTTACCATCCTACACACATAACACAGCTGTTGTGTTGCTGTCCACGTGTGTCTTACCATCATACACACATAACACAGCTATTGTGTTGCTGTCCACGTGTGTCTTACCATCCTACACACATAACACGGCTGTTGTGCTGCTGTCCACGTGTGTCTTACCATCCTACACACATAACACAGCTGTTGTGCTGCTGTCCACGTGTGTCTTACCTATCTACACACATAACACGGCTGTTGTGCTACTGTCCACGTGTGTCTTACCAATCCATACACATAACACAGCTGTTGTGCTGCTGTCCACGTGTGTCTTACCATCCTACACACATAACACAGCTGTTGTGCTGCTGTCCACGTGTGTATTACCTTCCTACACACATAACACGGCTGTTGTGTTGCTGTCCACGTGTGTCTTACCATCCTACACACATAACACGGCTGTTGTGTTGCTGTCCACGTGTGTCTTACCATCCTACACACATAACACGGCTGTTGTATTGCTGTCCACGTTAGTCTTACCTTCCTACACACATAACACAGCTGTTGTGCTGCTTTCCACGTGTGTCTTACCTTCCTACACACATAACACGGCTGTTGTGTTGCTGTCCACGTGTGTCTTACCATCCTACACACATAACACAGCTGTTGTGTTGCTGTCCACGTGTGTCTTACCATCCTACACACATAACACGGCTGTGGTGCTGCTGTCCACGTGTGTCTTACAAATCTACACACATAACACAGCTGTTGTGTCGCTGTCCACGTGTGTCTTACCATCCTACACACATAACACGGCTGTTGTGCTGCTGTCTACGTGTATCTTACCATCCTACACACATAACACGGCTGTTGTTTTGCTGTCCACGTGTGTCTTACCATCCTACACACATAACACAACTGTTGTGTTGCTGTCCACGTGTGTCTTACCATCCTACACACATAACACAGCTGTTGTGATGCTGTCCACGTATGTCTAACCAATCTACACACATAACACGGCTGTTGTGCTGCTGTCCACGTGTGTCTTATCTTCCTACACACATAACACAGCTGTTGTGCTGCTGTCCACGTGTGTCTTACCTTCCTACACACATAACACGGCTGTTGTGTTGCTGTCCACGTGTGTCTAAACCATCCTACACACATAACACGGCTGTTGTATTGCTGTCCACGTGTGTCTTACCATCCTACACACATAACACGGCTGTTGTGTTGCTGTCCACGTGTATCAACCTTCCTACACACATAACAAAGTTGTTGTGTTGCTGTCCACGTGTGTCTTACCTTCCTACACACATAACACGGCTGTTGTGCTGCTGTCCACGTGTGTCTTACCTTCCTACACACATAACATAGCTGTTATGCTGCTGTCCACGTGTGTCTTACCATCCTACACACATAACACAGCTGTTGTGCTGCTGTCCACGTGTGTCTTACCATCCTACACACATAACACAGCTGTTGTGCTGCTGTCCACGTGTGTCTTACCATCCTACACACATAACACGGCTGTTGTGTTGCTATCCACGTGTGTCTTACCTTCCTACACACATAACACAGCTGTTGTGCTGCTATCCACGTGTATTTCCATCATACACACATAACACAGCTGTGGTGCTGCTCTCCATGTGTGTCTTACCATCCTACACACATAACACAGCTGTTGTGTTGCTGTCCACGTGTGTCTTACCATCATACACACATAACACAGCTGTTGTGTTGCTGTCCACGTGTGTCTTACCATCCTACACACATAACACGGCTGTTGTGCTGCTGTCCACGTGTGTCTTACCATCCTACACACATAACACGGCTGTTGTGTTGCTGTCCACGTGTGTCTTACCATCCTACACACATAACACAGCTGTTGTGTTGCTGTCCACGTATGTCTTACCAATCTACACACATAACACGGCTGTTGTCCTGCTTTCCACGTGTTTCTTACCTTCCTACACACATAACACAGCTGTTGTGCTGCTTTCCACGTGTGTCAACCTTCCTACACACATAACACAGCTGTTGTGTTGCTGTCCACGTGTGTCTTACCTTCCTACACACATAACATAGCTGTTATGCTGCTGTCCACGTGTGTCTTACCATCATACACACATAACACAGCTGTTGTGTTGCTATCCACGGGTGTCTTACCTTCCTACTTACATAACACAGCTGTTGTGCTGCTGTCCACGTGTGTCTTACCATCCTACACACATAACACAGCTGTTGTGCTGCTGTCCACGTGTGTCTTACCATCCTACACACATAACACAGCTGTTGTGCTGCTGTCCACGTGTGTCTTACCATCCTACACACATAACACGGCTGTTGTGTTGCTATCCACGTGTGTCTTACCTTCCTACACACATAACACAGCTGTTGTGCTGCTATCCACGTGTATTTCCATCATACAGACATAACACAGCTGTGGTGCTGCTTTCCATGTGTGTCTTACCATCCTACACACATAACACAGCTGTTGTGTTGCTGTCCACGTGTGTCTTACCATCATACACACATAACACAGCTGTTGTGTTGCTGTCCACGTGTGTCTTACCATCCTACACACATAACACGGCTGTTGTGCTGCTGTCCACGTGTGTCTTACCATCCTACACACATAACACAGCTGTTGTGCTGCTGTCCACGTGTGTCTTACCTATCTACACACATAACACGGCTGTTGTGCTACTGTCCACGTGTGTCTTACCAATCCATACACATAACACAGCTGTTGTGCTGCTGTCCACGTGTGTCTTACCATCCTACACACATAACACAGCTGTTGTGCTGCTGTCCACGTGTGTATTACCTTCCTACACACATAACACGGCTGTTGTGTTGCTGTCCACGTGTGTCTTACCATCCTACACACATAACACGGCTGTTGTGTTGCTGTCCACGTGTGTCTTACCATCCTACACACATAACACGGCTGTTGTATTGCTGTCCACGTTAGTCTTACCTTCCTACACACATAACACAGCTGTTGTGCTGCTTTCCACGTGTGTCTTACCTTCCTACACACATAACACGGCTGTTGTGTTGCTGTCCACGTGTGTCTTACCATCCTACACACATAACACAGCTGTTGTGTTGCTGTCCACGTGTGTCTTACCATCCTACACACATAACACGGCTGTGGTGCTGCTGTCCACGTGTGTCTTACCATCCTACACACATAACACGGCTGTTGTGTTGCTATCCGCGTGTGTCTTACCTTCCTACACACATAACACAGCTGTTGTGCTGCTATCCACGTGTATTTCCATCATACACACATAACACAGCTGTGGTGCTGCTCTCCATGTGTGTCTTACCATCCTACACACATAACACAGCTGTTGTGTTGCTGTCCACGTGTGTCATACCATCATACACACATAGCACAGCTGTTGTGTTGCTGTCCACGTGTGTCTTACCATCCTACACACATAACACAGCTGTTGTGCTGCTGTCCACGTGTGTCTTACCTATCTACACACGTAACACGGCTGTTGTGCTACTGTCCACGTGTGTCTTACCAATCCATACACATAACACAGCTGTTGTGCTGCTGTCCAGGTGTGTCTTACCATCCTACACACATAACACAGCTGTTGTGCTGCTGTCCACGTGTGTATTACCTTCCTACACACATAACACGGCTGTTGTGTTGCTGTCCACGTGTGTCTTACCATCCTACACACATAACACGGCTGTTGTGTTGCTGTCCACGTGTGTCTTACCATCCTACACACATAACACAGCTGTTGTGTTGCTGTCCACGTGTGTCTTACCATCCTACACACATAACACGGCTGTGGTGCTGCTGTCCACGTGTGTCTTACCATCCTACACACATAACACGGCTGTTGTGTTGCTATCCGCGTGTGTCATACCTTCCTACACACATAACACAGCTGTTGTGCTGCTATCCACGTGTATTTCCATCATACACACATAACACAGCTGTGGTGCTGCTCTCCATGTGTGTCTTACCATCCTACACACATAACACAGCTGTTGTGTTGCTGTCCACGTGTGTCTTACCATCCTACACACATAACACGGCTGTTGTGCTGCTGTCCACGTGTGTCTTACCATCCTACACACATAACACAGCTGTTGTGCTGCTGTCCACGTGTGTCTTACCTATCTACACACATAACACGGCTGTTGTGCTACTGTCCACGTGTGTCTTACCAATCCATACACATAACACAGCTGTTGTGCTGCTGTCCACGTGTGTCTTACCATCCTACACACATAACACAGTTGTTGTGCTGCTGTCCACGTGTGTATTACCTTCCTACACACATAACACGGCTGTTGTGTTGCTGTCCACGTGTGTCTTACCATCCTACACACATAACACGGCTGTTGTGTTGCTGTCCACGTGTGTCTTACCATCCTACACACATAACACGGCTGTTGTATTGCTGTCCACGTTAGTCTTACCTTCCTACACACATAACACAGCTGTTGTGCTGCTTTCCACGTGTGTCTTACCTTCCTACACACATAACACGGCTGTTGTGTTGCTGTCCACGTGTGTCTTACCATCCTACACACATAACACAGTTGTTGTGTTGCTGTCCACGTGTGTCTTACCATCCTACACACATAACACGGCTGTGGTGCTGCTGTCCACGTGTGTCTTACCATCCTACACACATAACACGGCTGTTGTGCTGCTGTCTACGTGTATCTTACCATCCTACACACATAACACGGCTGTTGTGTTGCTGTCCACGTGTGTCTTACCATCCTACACACATAACACAGCTGTTGTGTTGCTGTCCACGTGTGTCTTACCATCCTACACACATATCACAGCTGTTGTGCTGCTGTCCACGTGTGTCTTACCTTCCTACACACATAACACAGCTGTTGTGCTGCTGTCCACGTGTGTCTTACCATCCTACACACATAACACAGCTGTTGTGCTGCTGTCCACGTGTGTCTTACCTTCCTACACACATAACACAGCTGTTGTGTTGCTGTCCACGTGTGTCTTAGCTTCCTACACACATAACACAGCTGTTGTGCTGCTGTCCACGTGTGTCTTACCTTCGTACACACATAACACAGCTGTTGTGTTGCTGTCCACGTGTGTCTTACCTTCCTACACACATAACACAGCTGTTGTGCTGCTGTCCACGTGTGTCTTACCTTCCTACACACATAACACAGCTGTTGTGCTGCTGTCCACGTGTGTCTTACCATCCTACACACATAACACAGCTGTTGTGTTGCTGTCCACGTGTGTCTTACCTTCCTACACACATAACACAGCTCTTGTGCTGCTGTCAACGTGTGTCTTACCATCCTGCACACATAACACAGCTGTTGTGCTGCTGTCCACGTGTGTCTTTCCTTTCTACACACATAACACAGCTGTTGTGCTGCTGTCCAAGTGTCTTACAATCTTACACACATAACACAGCTGTTGTGCTGCTGTCCACGTGTGTCTTACCTTCCTACACACATAACACAGCTGTTGCGCTGCTGTCTACGTGTGTCTTACCATCCTACACACATAACACGGCTGTTGTGTTGCTCTCCACGTGTGTCTTACCTTCCTACACACATAACACAGCTGTTGTGCTGCTATCCACGTGTCTTTCCATCAAACACACATAACACAGCTGTTGTGCTGCTCTCCATGTGTGTTTTACCATCCTACACACATAACACAGCTGTTGTGTTGCTGTCCACGTGTGTCTTACCATCATACACACATAACACAGCTATTGTGCTGCTGTCCACGTGTGGCTTACCTTCCTACACACATAAGACAGCTGTTGTGTTGCTGTCCACGTGTGTCTTACCTTCCTACACACATAACATAGCTGTTGTGCTGCTGTCCACGTGTGTCTTACCATCATACACACATAACACAGCTGTTGTGTTGCTATCCGCGGGTGTCTTACCTTCCTACACACATAACACAGCTGTTGTGCTGCTGTCCACGTGTGTCTTACCATCCTACACACATAACACAGCTGTTGTGCTGCTGTCCACGTGTGTCTTACCATCCTACACACATAACACAGCTGTTGTGCTGCTGTCCACGTGTGTCTTACCATCCTACACACATAACACAGCTGTTGTTATGCTGTCCACGTGCGTCTTACCTCTCTACACACTTATCACAGCTGTTGTGTCGTTGTCCACGTGTGTCTTACCATCCTACACACATAACACAGCTGTGGTGCTGCTGTCCACGTGTGTCTTACCTTCCTACACACATAACACAGCTGTTGTGTTGCTGTTCACGTGTGTCTTACCATCCTACACACATAACACAGCTGTTGTGCTGCTGTCCACGTGTGTCTTACCTTCCTACAAAATATAACACAGCTGTTGTGCTACTGTCCACGTGTGTCTTACCAATCCACACACATAACACGGCTGTTGTGCTGCTTTCCACGTGTGTCTTACCAATCTACACACATAACACAGCTGTTGTTATGCTGTCCACGTGCGTCTTACCTCTCTACACACTTATCACAGCTGTTGTGTCGTTGTCCACGTGTGTCTTAAAATCCTACACACATAACACAGCTGTGGTGCTGCTGTCCACGTGTGTCTTACCATCCTACACACATAACACAGCTGTTGTGTTGCTGTCCACGTGTGTCTTACCAATCTACACACATAACACGGCTGTTGTGCTGCTGTCCACTTGTGTCTTACCTTCCTACACACATAACACAGCTGTTGTGCTGCTGTCCACGTGTGTCTTACCATCCTACACACATAACACAGCTGTTGTGCTGCTGTCCACGTGTGTCTTACCATCCTACACACATAACACAGCTGTTGTGTTGCTGTCCACGTGTGTCTTACCAATCTACACACATAACACAGCTGTTGTGCTGCTGTCCACTTGTGTCTTACCTTCCTACACACATAACACAGCTGTTGTGTTGCTGTCCACGTGTGTCTTACCATCCTACACACATAACACGGCTGTTGTGCTGATGTCCACGTGTGTCTTACCTTCCTACACACATAACACAGCTGTTGTGCTGCTCTCCATGTTTGTATTACCATCCTACACACATAACACAGCTGTTGTGCTGCTGTCCACGTGTGTCTTACCTTCCTACACACATAACACAGCTGTTGTGCTGCTGTCCACGTGTGTCTTACCAATCTACACACATAACACGGCTGTTGTGCTACTGTCCACGTGTGTCTTACCAATCCACACACATAACACGGCTGTTGTGCTGCTGTCCACGTGTGTCTTACCATCCTACACACATAACACAGCTGTTGTGCTGCTGTCCACGTGTGTCTTACCATCCTACACACATAACACAGCTGTTGTTATGTTGTCCACGTGCGTCTTACCTCTCTACACACTTATCACAGCTGTTGTGTCGTTGTCCACGTGTGTCTTACCATCCTACACACATAACACAGCTGTGGTGCTGCTGTCCACGTGTGTCTTACCTTCCTACACACATAACACGGCTGTTGTGTTGCTGTCCACGTGTGTCTTACCATCCTACACACATAACACGGCTGTTGTGTTGCTGTCCACGTGTGTCTTACCATCCTACACACATAACACGGCTGTTGTATTGCTGTCCACGTGTGTCTTACCATCATACACACATAACACAGCTGTTGTGTTGCTATCCACGGGTGTCTTACCTTCCTACACACATAACACAGCTCTTGTGCTGCTGTCAACGTGTGTCTTACCATCATACACACATAACACAGCTGTTGTGCTGCTGTCCACGTGTGTCTTACCTTTCTACACACATAACACAGCTGTTGTGCTGCTGTCCAAGTGTCTTACCATCTTACACACATAACACAGCTGTTGTGCTGCTGTCCACGTGTGTCTTACCTTCCTACACACATAACACAGCTGTTGCGCTGCTGTCCACGTGTGTCTTACCATCCTACACACATAACACGGTTGTTGTGTTGCTGTCCACGTGTGTCTTACCTTCCTACACGCATAACACAGCTGTTGTGCTGCTATCCACGTGTCTTTCCATCAAACACACATAACACAGCTGTTGTGCTGCTCTCCATGTGTGTCTTACCATCATACACACATAACACAGCTGTTGTGCTGCTGTCCACGTGTGTCTTACCTTCCTACACACATAACACAGCTGTTGTGTTGCTGTCCACGTGTGTCTTACCTTCCTACACACATAACACAGCTGTTGTGTTGCTATCCACGTGTGTCTTACCTTCCTACACACATAACACAGCTCTTGTGCTGCTGTCAACGTGTGTCTTACCATCCTACACACATAACACAGCTGTTGTGTTGCTGTCCATGTGTGTCTTACCTTACTACACACATAACACAGTTGTTGTGCTGCTGTCCACGTGTGTCTCACCATCCTACACACATAACACAGTTGTTGTGCTGCTGTCCACGTGTGTCTTACCATCATACACACATAACACAGCTGTTGTGTTGCTATCCACGGGTGTCTTACCTTCCTACACACATAACACAGCTCTTGTGCTGCTGTCAACGTGTGTCTTACCATCCTACACACATAACACAGCTGTTGTGTTGCTGTCCATGTGTGTCTTACCTTCCTACACACATAACACAGCTGTTGTGTTGCTGTCCAAGTGTCTTACCATGTTACACACATAACACAGCTGTTGTGCTGCTGTCCACGTGTGTCTTACCTTCCTACACACATAACACAGCTGTTGCGCTGCTGTCCACGTGTGTCTTACCATCCTACACACATAACACTGCTGTTGTGTTGCTGTCCACGTGTGTCTTACCTTCCTACACACATAACACAGCTGTTGTGTTGCTGTCCACGTGTGTCTTACCATCATACACACATAACACAGCTGTTGTGTTGCTGTCCACGTGTGTCTTACCATCCTACACACATAACACAGCTGTTGTGCTGCTGTCCACGTGTGTCTTACCTTCCTACACACATAACACAGCTGTTGTGCTGCTGTCCACGTGTGTCTTACCAATCCACACACATAACACGGCTGTTGTGCTGCTTTCCACGTGTGTCTTACCAATCTACACACATAACACAGCTGTTGTTATGCTGTCCACGTGCGTCTTACCTCTCTACACACTTATCACAACTGTTGTGTCGTTGTCCACGTGTGTCTTAAAATCCTACACACATAACACAGCTGTGGTGCTGCTGTCCACGTGTGTCTTACCTTCCTACACACATAACACAGCTGTTGTGTTGCTGTCCAAGTGTCTTACCATGTTACACACATAACACAGCTGTTGTGCTGCTGTCCACGTGTGTCTTACCTTCCTACACACATAACACAGCTGTTGCGCTGCTGTCCACGTGTGTCTTACCATCCTACACACATAACACTGCTGTTGTGTTGCTGTCCACGTGTGTCTTACCTTCCTACACACATAACACAGCTGTTGTGTTGCTGTCCACGTGTGTCTTACCATCATACACACATAACACAGCTGTTGTGTTGCTGTCCACGTGTGTCTTAAAATCCTACACACATAACACAGCTGTTGTGCTGCTGTCCACGTGTGTCTTACCATCCTACACACATAACACAGCTGTTGTGTTGCTGTCCACGTGTGTCTTACCTTACTACACACATAACACAGCTGTTGTGCTGCTGTCCACGTGTGTCTTACCAATCCACACACATAACACGGCTGTTGTGCTGCTTTCCACGTGTGTCTTACCAATCTACACACATAACACAGCTGTTGTTATGCTGTCCACGTGCGTCTTACCTCTCTACACACTTATCACAGCTGTTGTGTCGTTGTCCACGTGTGTCTTAAAATCCTACACACATAAGACAGCTGTGGTGCTGCTGTCCACGTGTGTCTTACCATCCTACACACATAACACAGCTGTTGTGTTGCTGTCCACGTGTGTCTTACCAATCTACACACATAACACGGCTGTTGTGCTGCTGTCCACTTGTGTCTTACCTTCCTACACACATAACACAGCTGTTGTGCTGCTGTCCACGTGTGTCTTACCATCCTACACACATAACACAGCTGTTGTGCTGCTGTCCACGTGTGTCTTACCATCCTACACACATAACACAGCTGTTGTGTTGCTGTCCACGTGTGTCTTACCAATCTACACACATAACACGGCTGTTGTGCTGCTGTCCACTTGTGTCTTACCTTCCTACACACATAACACAGCTGTTGTGTTGCTGTCCACGTGTGTCTTACCATCCTACACACATAACACGGCTGTTGTGCTGATGTCCACGTGTGTCTTATCTTCCTACACACATAACACAGCTGTTGTGCTGCTCTCCATGTTTGTATTACCATCCTACACACATAACACAGCTGTTGTGTTGCTGTTCACGTGTGTCTTACCATCCTACACACATAACACAGCTGTTGTGCTGCTGTCCACGTGTGTCTTACCTTCCTACACACATAACACAGCTGTTGTGCTGCTGTCCACGTGTGTCTTACCAATCTACACACATAACACGGCTGTTGTGCTACTGTCCACGTGTGTCTTACCAATCCACACACATAACACGGCTGTTGTGCTGCTGTCCACGTGTGTCTTACCATCCTACACACATAACACAGCTGTTGTGCTGCTGTCCACGTGTGTCTTACCATCCTACACACATAACACAGCTGTTGTTATGTTGTCCACGTGCGTCTTACCTCTCTACACACTTATCACAGCTGTTGTGTCGTTGTCCACGTGTGTCTTACCATCCTACACACATAACACGGCTGTTGTGTTGCTGTCCACGTGTGTGTTACCATCCTACACACATAACACGGCTGTTGTATTGCTGTCCACGTGTGTCTTACCATCATACACACATAACACAGCTGTTGTGTTGCTATCCACGGGTGTCTTACCTTCCTACACACATAACACAGCTCTTGTGCTGCTGTCAACGTGTGTCTTACCATCATACACACATAACACAGCTGTTGTGCTGCTGTCCACGTGTGTCTTACCTTTCTACACACATAACACAGCTGTTGTGCTGCTGTCCAAGTGTCTTACCATCTTACACACATAACACAGCTGTTGTGCTGCTGTCCACGTGTGTCTTACCTTCCTACACACATAACACAGCTGTTGCGCTGCTGTCCACGTGTGTCTTACCATCCTACACACATAACACGGTTGTTGTGTTGCTGTCCACGTGTGTCTTACCTTCCTACACGCATAACACAGCTGTTGTGCTGCTATCCACGTGTCTTTCCATCAAACACACATAACACAGCTGTTGTGCTGCTCTCCATGTGTGTCTTACCATCATACACACATAACACAGCTGTTGTGCTGCTGTCCACGTGTGTCTTACCTTCCTACACACATAACACAGCTGTTGTGTTGCTGTCCACGTGTGTCTTACCTTCCTACACACATAACACAGCTGTTGTGTTGCTATCCACGGGTGTCTTACCTTCCTACACACATAACACAGCTCTTGTGCTGCTGTCAACGTGTGTCTTACCATCCTACACACATAACACAGCTGTTGTGTTGCTGTCCATGTGTGTCTTACCTTCCTACACACATAACACAGTTGTTGTGCTGCTGTCCACGTGTGTCTCACCATCCTACACACATAACACAGTTGTTGTGCTGCTGTCCACGTGTGTCTTACCATCATACACACATAACACAGCTGTTGTGTTGCTATCCACGGGTGTCTTACCTTCCTACACACATAACACAGCTCTTGTGCTGCTGTCAACGTGTGTCTTACCATCCTACACACATAACACAGCTGTTGTGTTGCTGTCCATGTGTGTCTTACCTTCCTACACACATAACACAGCTGTTGTGTTGCTGTCCAAGTGTCTTACCATGTTACACACATAACACAGCTGTTGTGCTGCTGTCCACGTGTGTCTTACCTTCCTACACACATAACACAGCTGTTGCGCTGCTGTCCACGTGTGTCTTACCATCCTACACACATAACACTGCTGTTGTGTTGCTGTCCACGTGTGTCTTACCTTGCTACACACATAACACAGCTGTTGTGTTGCTGTCCACGTGTGTCTTACCATCATACACACATAACACAGCTGTTGTGTTGCTGTCCACGTGTGTCTTAAAATCCTACACACATAACACAGCTGTTGTGTTGCTGTCCACGTGTGTCTTACCTTCCTACACACATAACACAGCTGTTGTGTTGCTGTTCACGTGTGTCTTACCATCCTACACACATAACACAGCTGTTGTGCTGCTGTGCACGTGTGTCTTACCTTCCTACACACATAACACAGCTGTTGTGCTGCTGTCCACGTGTGTCTTACCAATCCACACACATAACACGGCTGTTGTGCTGCTTTCCACGTGTGTCTTACCAATCTACACACATAACACAGCTGTTGTTATGCTGTCCACGTGCGTCTTACCTCTCTACACACTTATCACAACTGTTGTGTCGTTGTCCACGTGTGTCTTAAAATCCTACACACATAACACAGCTGTGGTGCTGCTGTCCACGTGTGTCTTACCTTCCTACACACATAACACAGCTGTTGTGTTGCTGTCCAAGTGTCTTACCATGTTACACACATAACACAGCTGTTGTGCTGCTGTCCACGTGTGTCTTACCTTCCTACACACATAACACAGCTGTTGCGCTGCTGTCCACGTGTGTCTTACCATCCTACACACATAACACTGCTGTTGTGTTGCTGTCCACGTGTGTCTTACCTTCCTACACACATAACACAGCTGTTGTGTTGCTGTCCACGTGTGTCTTACCATCATACACACATAACACAGCTGTTGTGTTGCTGTCCACGTGTGTCTTAAAATCCTACACACATAACACAGCTGTTGTGTTGCTGTCCACGTGTGTCTTACCTTACTACACACATAACACAGCTGTTGTGTTGCTGTTCACGTGTGTCTTACCATCCTACACACATAACACAGCTGTTGTGCTGCTGTCCACGTGTGTCTTACCTTCCTACACACATAACACAGCTGTTGTGCTGCTGTCCACGTGTGTCTTACCAATCCACACACATAACACGGCTGTTGTGCTGCTTTCCACGTGTGTCTTACCAATCTACACACATAACACAGCTGTTGTTATGCTGTCCACGTGCGTCTTACCTCTCTACACCCTTATCACAACTGTTGTGTCGTTGTCCACGTGTGTCTTAAAATCCTATACACATAACACAGCTGTGGTGCTGCTGTCCACGTGTGTCTTACCATCCTACACACATAACACAGCTGTTGTGTTGCTGTCCACGTGTGTCTTACCAATCTACACACATAACACGGCTGTTGTGCTGCTGTCCACTTGTGTCTTACCTTCCTACACACATAACACAGCTGTTGTGCTGCTGTCCACGTGTGTCTTACCATCCTACACACATAACACAGCTGTTGTGCTGCTGTCCACGTGTGTCTTACCTTCCTACACACATAACACAGCTGTGGTGCTGCTGTCCACGTGTGTCTTACCTTCCTACACACATAACACAGCTGTTGTGCTGCTGTCCACGTGTGTCTTACCTTCCTACACACATAACACGGGTGTTGTGTTGCTGTCGACGTGTGTCTTACCATCCTACACACATAACACAGCTGTTGTGTTGCTGTCCACGTGTGTCTTACCATCCTACACACATAACACGGCTGATGTGCTGCTGTCCACGTGTGTCTTACCAATCTACACACATAACACAGCTGTTGTGTTGCTGTCCACGTGTGTCTTACCATCCTACACACATAACACGGCTGTTGTGCTGCTGTCTACGTGTGTCTTACCATCCTACACACATAACACGGCTGTTGTGTTGCTGTCCACGTGTGTCTTACCATCCTACACACATAACACAGCTGTTGTGCTGCTGTCCACGTGTGTCTTACCATCCTACACACATAACACAGCTGTTGTGTTGCTGTCCACGTGTGTCTTACCATCATACACACGTAACACAGCTGTTGTGCTGCTGTCCACGTGTGTCTTACCATCATACACACATAACACAGCTGTTGTGTTGCTATCCACGGGTGTCTTACCTTCCTACACACATAACACAGTTGTTGTGCTGCTGTCCACGTGTGTCTTACCATCCTACACACATAACACAGTTGTTGTGCTGCTGTCCACGTGTGTCTTACCATCCTACAAACATAACACGGCTGTTGTATTGCTGTCCACGTGTGTCTTACCATCCTACACACATAACACAGCTGTTGTGTTGCTGTCCACGTGTGTCTTACCATCCTACACACATAACACAGCTGTTCTGCTGCTGTCCACGTGTGTCTTACCATCCTACACACATAACACAGCTGTTGTTATGCTGTCCACGTTCGTCTTACCTCTCTACACATTTATCACAGCTGTTGTGTCGTTGTCCACGTGTGTCTTAAAATCCTACACACATAACACAGCTGTTGTGCTGCTGTCCACGTGTGTCTTACCATCCTACACACATAACACAGCTGTTGTGCTACTGTCCACGTGTGTCTTACCAATCCACACACATAACACGGCTGTTGTGTTGCTGTCCACGTGTGTCTTACCAATCTACACACATAATACGGCTGTTGTGCTGCTGTCCACTTGTGTCTTACCTTCCTACACACATAACACAGCTGTTGTGCTGCTGTCCACGTGTGTCTTACCATCCTACACACATAACACAGCTGTGGTGCTGCTGTCCACGTGTGTCTTACCTTCCTACACACATAACACAGCTGTTGTGTTGCTGTTCACGTGTGTCTTACCATCCTACACACATAACACAGCTGTGGTGCTGCTGTCCACGTGTGTCTTACCTTCCTACACACATGACACAGCTGTTGTGCTACTGTCCACGTGTGTCTTACCAATCCACACACATAACACGGCTGCTGTGCTGCTGTCCACGTGTGTCTTACCATCCTACACACATAACACAGCTGTTGTGTTGCTGTCCACGTATGTCTTACCAATCTACACACATAACACAGCTGTTGTGTTGCTGTCCACGTGTGTCTTACCTTCCTACACACATAACACGGCTGTTGTGTTGCTGTCCACGTGTGTCTTACCTTCCTACACACATAACACAGCTGTTGTGTTGCTGTCCACGTGTGTCTTACCTTCCTACACACATAACACAGCTGTTGTGTTGCTGTCCACGTGTGTCTTACCTTCCTACACACATAACACGGCTGTTGTGTTGCTGTCCACGTGTGTCTTACCTTCCTACACACATAACGCAGCTGTTGTGCTGCTGTCCACGTGTGTCTTACCTTCCTACACACATAACACGGCTGTTGTGTTGCTGGCCACGTGTGTCTTACCATCCTACACACATAACACAGCTGTTGTGTTGCTGTCCACGTGTGTCTTACGATCCTACACACATAACACGGCTGTTGTGCTGCTGTCCACGTGTGTCTTACCATCCTACAGACATAACACAGCTGTTGTGTTGCTGTCCACGTGTGTCTTACCAATCTACACACATAACACGGCAGTTGTGCTGCTGTCCACTTGTGTCTTACCTTCCTACACACATAACACAGCTGTTGTGCTGCTGTCCCCGTGTGTCTTACCATCCCACACACATAACACAGCTGTTGTGCTGCTGTCCACGTGTGTCTTACCATCCTACACACATAACACAGTGGTTGTGCTGCTGTCCACGTGTGTCTTACCTTCCTACACACATAACACAGCTGTTGTGCTGCTGTCCACGTGTGTCTTACCATCCTACACACATAACACAGTGGTTGTGCTGCTGTCCACGTGTGTCTTACCTTCCTACACACATAACGCAGCTGTTGTGCTGCTGTCCACGTGTGTCTTACCTTCCTACACACATAACACAGCTGCTGTGCTGATGTCCACGTGTGTCTTACCTTCCTACACACATAACACAGCTGCTGTGCTGATGTCCACGTGTGTCTTACCTTCCTACACACATAACACAGCTGCTGTGCTGATGTCCACGTGTGTCTTACCTTCCTACACACATAACACAGCTGTTGTGCGGCTGTCCACGTGTGTCTTACCATCCTACACACATAACACAGCTGTTGTGCTGCTGTCCACGTGTGTCTTACCATCCTACACACATAACACAGCTGTTGTGTTGCTGTCCACGTGTGTCTTACCATCCTACACACATAACACAGCTGTTGTGCGGCTGTCCACGTGTGTCTTACCTTCCTACACACATAACACAGCTGTTGTGTTGCTGTCCACGTGTGTCTTACCATCCTACACACATAACACAGCTGTTGTGCGGCTGTCCACGTGTGTCTTACCATCCTACACACATAACACAGCTGTTGTGTTGCTGTCCACGTGTGTCTTACCATCCTACACACATAACACAGCTGTTGTGCTGCTGTCCACGTGTGTCTTACCATCCTACACACATAACACAGCTGTTGTGCTGCTGTCCACTTGTGTCTTACCTTCCTACACACATAACACAGCTGTTGCGCTGCTGTCCACGTGTGTCTTACCATCCTACACACATAACACAACTGTTGTGCTGCTCTCCACGTGTGTCTTACCATCCTACACACATAACACGGCTGTTGTGTTGCTGTCCACGTGTGTCTTACCATCCTACACACATAACACAGCTGTTGTGCTGCTGTCCACGTGTGTCTTACCATCCTACACACACAACACAGCTGTTGTGCTGCTGTCCACACGTGTCTTACCTTCCTACACACATAACACAGCTGTTGTGCTGCTGTCCACGCGTGTCTTACCTTTCTACACACATAACACAGCTGTTGTGCTGCTGTCCACGTGTGTCTTACCATCCTACACACATAACACGGCTGTTGTGTTGCTGTCCACGTGTGTCTTACCATCATACACACATAACACAGCTGTTGTGTTGCTGTCCACGTGTGTCTTACCATCTTACACACATAACACGGCTGTTGTGCTGCTGTCCACGTGTGTCTTACCATCCTACACACATAACACAGCTGTTGTGCTGCTGTCCACGTGTGTCTTACCAATCTACACACATAACACGGCTGTTGTGCTGCTGTCCACGTCTGTCTTACCATCCTACACACATAACACAGCTGTTGTGTTGCTGGCCACGTGTGTCTTACCATCATACACACATAACACAGCTGTTGTGTTGCTGTCCACGTGTGTCTTACCATCCTACTCACACAACACAGCTGTTGTGCTGCTGTCCACACGTGTCTTACCTTCCTACACACATAACACAGCTGTTGTGCTGCTGTCCACGCGTGTCTTACCTTTCTACACACATAACACAGCTGTTGTGCTGCTGTCCACGTGTGTCTTACCAATCTACACACATAACACGGCTGTTGTGCTGCTGTCCACGTCTGTCTTACCATCCTACACACATAACACAGCTGTTGTGTTGCTGTCCACGTGTGTCTTACCATCTTACACACATAACACGGCTGTTGTGCTGCTGTCCACGTGTGTCTTACCATCCTACACACATAACACAGCTGTTGTGCTGCTGTCCACGTGTGTCTTACCAATCTACACACATAACACAGCTCTTGTGGGGTTGTCCCCGTGTGTCTTACCATCCTACACACATAACACGGCTGTTGTGCTGCTGTCCACGTCTGTCTTACCATCCTACACACATAACACAGCTGTTGTGTTGCTGTCCACGTGTGTCTTACCAATCTACACACATAACACGGCTATTGTGCTGCTGTCCAATTGTGTCTTACCTTCCTACACACATAACACAGCTGTTATGCTGCTGTCCACGTGTGTCTTACCATCCTACACACATAACACAGCTGTTGTGCGGCTGTCCACGTGTGTCTTACCTTCCTACACACATAACACGGCTGTTGTGTTGCTGTCCACGTGTGTCTTACCATCCTACACACATAATACGGCTGTTGTGTTGCTGTCCACGTGTGTCTTAACATCCTACACACACATCACAGCTGTTGTGCTGCTGTCCACGCGTGTCTTACCTTCCTACACACATAACACAGCTCTTGTGGGGTTGTCCCCGTGTGTCTTACCATCCTACACACATAACACGGCTGTTGTGCTGCTGTCCACGTGTGTCTTACCATCCTACACACATAACACAGCTGTTGTGCTGCTGTCCACGTGTGTCTTACCTTCCTACACACATAACACGGCTGTTGTGCTGCTGTCCACGTGTGTCTTACCTTCCTACACACATAACACGACTGTTGTGCTGCTGTCCACGTGTGTCTTACCTTCCTACACACATAACACAGCTGCTGTGCTGCTGTCCACGTGTGTCTTACCTTCCTACACACATAATACAGCTGTTGTGCTGCTGTCCACGTGTGTCTTACCTTCCTACACACATAACACAGCTGTTGTGCTGCTGTCCACGTGTGTCTTACCATCCTACACACATAACACGGCTGTTGTGCTGCTGTCCACGTGTGTCTTACCTTCCTGCACACATAATACAGCTGTTGTGCTGCTGTCCACGTGTGTCTTACCTTCCTACACACATAACACGGCTGTTGTGCTGCTGTCCACGTGTGTCTTACCTTCCTACACACATAATACAGCTGTTGTGCTGCTGTCCACGTGTGTCTTACCTTCCTACACACATAACACAGCTGTTGTGCTGCTCTCCATGTTTGTATTACCATCCTACACACATAACACGGCTGTTGTGTTGCTGTCCACGTGTGTCTTACCATCCTACACACACAACACAGCTGTTGTGCTGCTGTCCACGCGTGTGTTACCTTCCTACACACATAACACAGCTGTTGTGCTGCTGTCCACGTGTGTCTTACCTTTCTACACACATAACACAGCTTTTGTGCTGCTGTCCACGTGTGTCTTACCTTTCTACACACATAACACAGCTGTTGTGCTGCTGTCCACGTGTGTCTTACCATCCTACGCACATAACACAGCTGTTGTGTTGCTGTCCACGTGTGTCTTACCATCCTGCACCCATAACACGGCTGTTGTGCTGCTGTCCACGTGTGTTTTACCATCCTACACATTTAACACAGCTGTTGTGTTGCTGTCCACGTGTATCTTACCTTCCTACACACATAACACAGCTGTTGTGCTGCTGTCCACGCGTGTCTTACCTTCCTACACACATAACACAGCTGTTGTGCTGCTGTCCACGTGTGTCTTACCATCCTACACACATAACACAGCTGTTGTGCGGCTCTCCACGTGTGTCTTCCCATCCTACACACATAACACAGCTGTTGTGCTGCTGTCCACGTGTGTCTTACCTTCCTACACACATAACACAGCTGTTGCGCTGCTGTCCACGTGTGTCTTACCATCCTACACACATAACACGGCTGTTGTGTTGCTATCCACGTGTGTCTTACCTTCCTACACACATTACACAGATGTTGTGCTGCTATCCACGTGTATTTCCATCATACACACATAACACAGCTGTTGTGCTTCTCTCCTTGTGTGTCTTACCATCCTACACACATAACACAGCTGTTGTGCTGCTGTCCACGTGTGTCTTACCTTTCTACACACATAACACAGCTGTTGTGCTGCTGTCCACGTGTGTCTTACCATCCTACGCACATAACACAGCTGTTGTGTTGCTGTCCACGTGTGTCTTACCATCCTGCACCCATAACACGGCTGTTGTGCTGCTGTCCACGTGTGTTTTACCATCCTACACATTTAACACAGCTGTTGTGTTGCTGTCCACGTGTATCTTACCTTCCTACACACATAACACGGCTGTTGTGCTGCTGTCCACGTGTGTCTTACCTTCCTACACACATAACACGACTGTTGTGCTGCTGTCCACGTGTGTCTTACCTTCCTACACACATAACACAGCTGCTGTGCTGCTGTCCACGTGTGTCTTACCTTCCTACACACATAATACAGCTGTTGTGCTGCTGTCCACGTGTGTCTTACCTTCCTACACACATAACACAGCTGTTGTGCTGCTGTCCACGTGTGTCTTACCATCCTACACACATAACACGGCTGTTGTGCTGCTGTCCACGTGTGTCTTACCTTCCTGCACACATAATACAGCTGTTGTGCTGCTGTCCACGTGTGTCTTACCTTCCTACACACATAACACGGCTGTTGTGCTGCTGTCCACGTGTGTCTTACCTTTCTACACACATAACACAACTTTTGTGCTGCTGTCCACGTGTGTCTTACCTTTCTACACACATAACACAGCTGTTGTGCTGCTGTCCACGTGTGTCTTACCATCCTACGCACATAACACAGCTGTTGTGTTGCTGTCCACGTGTGTCTTACCATCCTGCACCCATAACACGGCTGTTGTGCTGCTGTCCACGTGTGTTTTACCATCCTACACATTTAACACAGCTGTTGTGTTGCTGTCCACGTGTATCTTACCTTCCTACACACATAACACAGCTGTTGTGCTGCTGTCCACGCGTGTCTTACCTTCCTACACACATAACACAGCTGTTGTGCTGCTGTCCACGTGTGTCTTACCATCCTACACACATAACACAGCTGTTGTGCGGCTCTCCACGTGTGTCTTCCCATCCTACACACATAACACAGCTGTTGTGCTGCTGTCCACGTGTGTCTTACCTTCCTACACACATAACACAGCTGTTGCGCTGCTGTCCACGTGTGTCTTACCATCCTACACACATAACACGGCTGTTGTGTTGCTATCCACGTGTGTCTTACCTTCCTACACACATTACACAGATGTTGTGCTGCTATCCACGTGTATTTCCATCATACACACATAACACAGCTGTTGTGCTTCTCTCCTTGTGTGTCTTACCATCCTACACACATAACACAGCTGTTGTGCTGCTGTCCACGTGTGTCTTACCTTTCTACACACATAACACAGCTGTTGTGCTGCTGTCCACGTGTGTCTTACCATCCTACGCACATAACACAGCTGTTGTGTTGCTGTCCACGTGTGTCTTACCATCCTGCACCCATAACACGGCTGTTGTGCTGCTGTCCACGTGTGTTTTACCATCCTACACATTTAACACAGCTGTTGTGTTGCTGTCCACGTGTATCTTACCTTCCTACACACATAACACAGCTGTTGTGCTGCTGTCCACTCGTGTCTTACCTTCCTACACACATAACACAGCTGTTGTGCTGCTGTCCACGTGTGTCTTACCATCCTACACACATAACACAGCTGTTGTGTTGCTGTCCACGTGTGTCTTACCATCCTACACACATAACACAGCTGTTGTGTTGCTGTCCACGTATGTCTTACCAATCTACACACATAACACGGATGTTGTACTGCTGTCCAATTGTGTCTTACCTTCCTACACACATAACAAAGCTGTTGTGCTGCTGTCCACGTGTGTCTTACCATCCTACACACATAACACAGCTGTTGTGCGGCTGTCCACGTGTGTCTTACCTTCCTACACACATAACACAGCTGTTGTGTTGCTGTCCACGTGTGTCTTACCATCCTACACACATAACACAGCTGTTGTGTTGCTGTCCACGTATGTCTTACCAATCTACACACATAACACGGATGTTGTACTGCTGTCCAATTGTGTCTTACCTTCCTACACACATAACACGGCTGTGTGTTGCTGTCCACGTGTGTCTTACCATCCTACACACATAACACGGCTGTTGTGTTGCTGTGCACGTGTGTCTTGCCATCCTACACACATAACACGGCTGTTGTATTGCTGTCCACGTTAGTCTTACCTTCCTACACACATAACACAGCTGTTGTGCTGCTGTCCACGTGTGTCTTACCTTCCTACACACATAACACGGCTGTTGTGTTGCTGTCCACGTTTGTCTTACCATCCTACACACATAACAAAGTTGTTGTGTTGCTGTCCACGTGTGTCTTACCATCCTACACACATAACACGGCTGTTGTGCTGCTGTCCACGTGTGTCTTACCAATCTACACACATAACACAGCTGTTGTGTTGCTGTCCACGTGTGCCTTACCATCCTACACACATAACACGGCTTTTGTGCTGCTGTCCACGTGTGTCTTACCATCCTACACACATAACACGGCTGTTGTGTTGCTGTCCACGTGTGTCTTACCATCCTACACACATAACACGGCTGTTGTGTTGCTGTCCACGTGTGTCTTACCATCCTACACACATAACACGGATGTTGTACTGCTGTCCACGTGTGTCTTACCTACCTACACACATAACACAGCTGCTGTATTGCTGTCCACGTGTGTCTTACCATCCTGCACACATAACACGGCTGTTGTGCTGCTGTCCACGTGTGTTTTACCATCCTACACATATAACACAGCTGTTGTGTTGCTGTCCACGTGTATCTTACCTTCCTACACACATAACACAGCTGTTGTGCTGCTGTCCACGCGTGTCTTACCTTCCTACACACATAACACAGCTGTTGTGCTGCTGTCCACGTGTGTCTTACCATCCTACACACATAACACAGCTGTTGTGCGGCTCTCCACGTGTGTCTTACCATCCTACACACATAACACAGCTGTTGTGCTGCTGTCCACGTGTGTCTTACCTTCCTACATACATAACACAGATGTTGTGCTGCTATCCACGTGTGTCTTACCATCCTACACACATAACACAGCTGTTGTGTTGCTGTCCACGTGTGTCTTACCATCATACACACATAACACAGCTGTTGTGTTGCTGTCCACGTGTGTCTTACCATCCTACACACATAACACAGTTGTTGTGCTGCTGTCCACGTGTGTCTTACCATCCTACACACATAACACAGCTGTTGTGCTGCTGTCCACGTGTGTCTTACCATCCTACACACATAACACAGCTGTTGTGTTGCTGTCCACGTGTGTCTTACCAATCTACACACATAACACGGCTGTTGTGCTACTGTCCAATTGTGTCTTACCTTCCTACACACATAACACAGCTGTTGTGCTGCTGTCCACGTGTGTCTTACCATCCTACACACATAACACAGCTGTTGTGCGGCTGTCCACGTGTGTCTTACCTTCCTACACACATAACACGGCTGTTGTGTTGCTGTCCACGTTAGTCTTACCTTCCTACACACATAACACAGCTGTTGTGCTGCTGTCCACGTGTGTCTTACCTTCCTACACACATAACACGGCTGTTGTGTTGCTGTCCACGTGTGTCTTACCATCCTACACACATAACAAAGTTGTTGTGTTGCTGTCCACGTGTGTCTTACCATCCTACACACATAACACGGCTGTTGTGCTGCTGTCCACGTGTGTCTTACCAATCTACACACATAACACAGCTGTTGTGTTGCTGTCCACGTGTGTCTTACCATCCTACACACATAACACGGCTTTTGTGCTGCTGTCCACGTGTGTCTTACCATCCTACACACATAACACAGCTGTTGTGTTGCTGTCCACGTGTGTCTTACCATCCTACACAGATAACACAGCTGTTGTGCTGCTGTCCACGTGTGTCTTACCATCCTATACACATAACACAGCTGTTGTGTTGCTGTCCACGTATGTCTTACCATCCTACACACATAACACGGCTTTTGTGCTGCTGTCCACGTGTGTCTTACCATCCTATACACATAACAAAGTTGTTGTGTTGCTGTCCACGTGTGTCTTACCATCCTACACACATAACACGGCTTTTGTGCTGCTGTCCACGTGTGTCTTACCATCCTACACACATAACACAGCTGCTGTGCTGCTGTCCACGTGTGTCTTACCTTCCTACACACATAACACAGCTGTTGTGTTGCTGTCCACGTGTGTCTTACCATCATACACACATAACACAGCTGTTGTGCTGCTGTCCACTCGTGTCTTACCTTCCTACACACATAACACAGTTGTTGTGCTGCTGTCCACGTGTGTCTTACCATCCTACACACATAACACAGCTGTTGTGCTGCTGTCCACGTGTGTCTTACCATCCTACACACATAACACAGCTGTTGTGTTGCTGTCCACGTGTGTCTTACCAATCTACACACATAACACGGCTGTTGTGCTACTGTCCAATTGTGTCTTACCTTCCTACACACATAACACAGCTGTTGTGCTGCTGTCCACGTGTGTCTTACCATCCTACACACATAACACAGCTGTTGTGCGGCTGTCCACGTGTGTCTTACCTTCCTACACACATAACACGGCTGTTGTGTTGCTGTCCACGTTAGTCTTACCTTCCTACACACATAACACAGCTGTTGTGCTGCTGTCCACGTGTGTCTTACCTTCCTACACACATAACACGGCTGTTGTGTTGCTGTCCACGTGTGTCTTACCATCCTACACACATAACAAAGTTGTTGTGTTGCTGTCCACGTGTGTCTTACCATCCTACACACATAACACGGCTGTTGTGCTGCTGTCCACGTGTGTCTTACCAATCTACACACATAACACAGCTGTTGTGTTGCTGTCCACGTGTGTCTTACCATCCTACACACATAACACGGCTTTTGTGCTGCTGTCCACGTGTGTCTTACCATCCTACACACATAACACAGCTGTTGTGTTGCTGTCCACGTGTGTCTTACCATCCTACACAGATAACACAGCTGTTGTGCTGCTGTCCACGTGTGTCTTACCATCCTATACACATAACACAGCTGTTGTGTTGCTGTCCACGTATGTCTTACCATCCTACACACATAACACGGCTTTTGTGCTGCTGTCCACGTGTGTCTTACCATCCTATACACATAACAAAGTTGTTGTGTTGCTGTCCACGTGTGTCTTACCATCCTACACACATAACACGGCTTTTGTGCTGCTGTCCACGTGTGTCTTACCATCCTACACACATAACACAGCTGCTGTGCTGCTGTCCACGTGTGTCTTACCTTCCTACACACATAACACAGCTGTTGTGTTGCTGTCCACGTGTGTCTTACCATCATACACACATAACACAGCTGTTGTGCTGCTGTCCACTCGTGTCTTACCTTCCTACACACATAACACAGCTGTTGTGCTGCTGTCCACGTGTGTCTTACCATCCTACACACATAACACAGCTGTTGTGTTGCTGTCCACGTGTGTCTTACCATCCTACACACATAACACAGCTGTTGTGTTGCTGTCCACGTATGTCTTACCAATCTACACACATAACACGGATGTTGTACTGCTGTCCAATTGTGTCTTACCTTCCTACACACATAACAAAGCTGTTGTGCTGCTGTCCACGTGTGTCTTACCATCCTACACACATAACACAGCTGTTGTGCGGCTGTCCACGTGTGTCTTACCTTCCTACACACATAACACAGCTGTTGTGTTGCTGTCCACGTGTGTCTTACCATCCTACACACATAACACAGCTGTTGTGTTGCTGTCCACGTATGTCTTACCAATCTACACACATAACACGGATGTTGTACTGCTGTCCAATTGTGTCTTACCTTCCTACACACATAACACGGCTGTGTGTTGCTGTCCACGTGTGTCTTACCATCCTACACACATAACACGGCTGTTGTGTTGCTGTGCACGTGTGTCTTGCCATCCTACACACATAACACGGCTGTTGTATTGCTGTCCACGTTAGTCTTACCTTCCTACACACATAACACAGCTGTTGTGCTGCTGTCCACGTGTGTCTTACCTTCCTACACACATAACACGGCTGTTGTGTTGCTGTCCACGTTTGTCTTACCATCCTACACACATAACAAAGTTGTTGTGTTGCTGTCCACGTGTGTCTTACCATCCTACACACATAACACGGCTGTTGTGCTGCTGTCCACGTGTGTCTTACCAATCTACACACATAACACAGCTGTTGTGTTGCTGTCCACGTGTGCCTTACCATCCTACACACATAACACGGCTTTTGTGCTGCTGTCCACGTGTGTCTTACCATCCTACACACATAACACGGCTGTTGTGTTGCTGTCCACGTGTGTCTTACCATCCTACACACATAACACGGCTGTTGTGTTGCTGTCCACGTGTGTCTTACCATCCTACACACATAACACGGATGTTGTACTGCTGTCCACGTGTGTCTTACCTACCTACACACATAACACAGCTGCTGTACTGCTGTCCACGTGTGTCTTACCATCCTGCACACATAACACGGCTGTTGTGCTGCTGTCCACGTGTGTTTTACCATCCTACACATATAACACAGCTGTTGTGTTGCTGTCCACGTGTATCTTACCTTCCTACACACATAACACAGCTGTTGTGCTGCTGTCCACGCGTGTCTTACCTTCCTACACACATAACACAGCTGTTGTGCTGCTGTCCACGTGTGTCTTACCATCCTACACACATAACACAGCTGTTGTGCGGCTCTCCACGTGTGTCTTACCATCCTACACACATAACACAGCTGTTGTGCTGCTGTCCACGTGTGTCTTACCTTCCTACACACATAACACAGATGTTGTGCTGCTATCCACGTGTATTTCCATCATACACACATAACACAGCTGTTGTGCTTCTCTCCTTGTGTCTCTTACCATCCTACACACATAACACAGCTGTTGTGTTGCTGTCCACGTGTGTCTTACCATGATACACACATAACACAGCTGTTGTGTTGCTGTCCACGTGTGTCTTACCATCCTACACACATAACACAGTTGTTGTGCTGCTGTCCACGTGTGTCTTACCATCCTACACACATAACACAGCTGTTGTGCTGCTGTCCACGTGTGTCTTACCATCCTACACACATAACACAGCTGTTGTGTTGCTGTCCACGTGTGTCTTACCAATCTACACACATAACACGGCTGTTGTGCTACTGTCCAATTGTGTCTTACCTTCCTACACACATAACACAGCTGTTGTGCTGCTGTCCACGTGTGTCTTACCATCCTACACACATAACACAGCTGTTGTGCGGCTGTCCACGTGTGTCTTACCTTCCTACACACATAACACGGCTGTTGTGTTGCTGTCCACGTTAGTCTTACCTTCCTACACACATAACACAGCTGTTGTGCTGCTGTCCACGTGTGTCTTACCTTCCTACACACATAACACGGCTGTTGTGTTGCTGTCCACGTGTGTCTTACCATCCTACACACATAACAAAGTTGTTGTGTTGCTGTCCACGTGTGTCTTACCATCCTACACACATAACACGGCTGTTGTGCTGCTGTCCACGTGTGTCTTACCAATCTACACACATAACACAGCTGTTGTGTTGCTGTCCACGTGTGTCTTACCATCCTACACACATAACACGGCTTTTGTGCTGCTGTCCACGTGTGTCTTACCATCCTACACACATAACACAGCTGTTGTGTTGCTGTCCACGTGTGTCTTACCATCCTACACAGATAACACAGCTGTTGTGCTGCTGTCCACGTGTGTCTTACCATCCTATACACATAACACAGCTGTTGTGTTGCTGTCCACGTATGTCTTACCATCCTACACACATAACACGGCTTTTGTGCTGCTGTCCACGTGTGTCTTACCATCCTATACACATAACAAAGTTGTTGTGTTGCTGTCCACGTGTGTCTTACCATCCTACACACATAACACGGCTTTTGTGCTGCTGTCCACGTGTGTCTTACCATCCTACGCACATAACACAGCTGCTGTGCTGCTGTCCACGTGTGTCTTACCTTCCTACACACATAACACAGCTGTTGTGTTGCTGTCCACGTGTGTCTTACCATCATACACACATAACACAGCTGTTGTGTTGCTATCCACGGGTGTCATACCTTCCTACACACATAACACAGCTCTTGTGCTGCCGTGAACGTGTGTCTTACCATCCTACACACATAACACAGCTGTTGGGCTAATGTCCACGTGTGTCTTACCATCCTACACACATAACAGAGCAGTTGTGCTGCTGTCCACGTGTGTCTTACCTTTCTACACACATAACACAGCTGTTGTGCTGCTGTCCAAGTGTCTTACCATCTTACACACATAACACAGCTGTTGTGCTGCTGTCCACGTGTGTCTTAACTTCCTACACACATAACACAGCTGTTGCGCTGCTGTCCACGTGTGTCTTACCATCCTACACACATAACACGGCTGTTGGGTTGTTGTCCACGTGTGTCTTACCATCATACACACATAACACAGCTGTTGTGCTGATGTCCACGTGTGTCTTACCTTCCTACACACATAACACCGCTGTTGTGTTGCTGTCCACGTGTGTCTTACCTTCCTACACACATAACATAGCTGTTGTGCTGCTGTCCACGTGTGTCTTACCATCATACACACATAACACAGCTGTGTTGTGTTGCTATCCACGGGTGTCTTACCTTCCTACACACATAACACAGCTGTTATCCTGCTGTCCACGTGTGTCTTACCATCCTACACACATAGCACAGCTGTTGTGCTGCTGTCCACGTGTGTCTTACCATCCTACACACATAACACGGCTGTTGTGTTGCTATCCACGTGTGTCTTACCATCCTACACACATAACACGGCTGTTGTGCTGCTGTCCACGTGTGTCTTACCATCCTACACACATAACACGGCTGTTGTGTTGCTATACACGTGTGTCTTACCTTCCTACACACATAACACAGATGTTGTGCTGCTATCCACGTGTATTTCCATCATACACACATAACACAGCTGTTGTGCTGCTCTCCATGTGTGTCTTACCATCCTACACACATAACACAGCTGTTGTGTTGCTGTCCACGTGTGTCTTACCATCCTACACACATAACACAGCTGTTGTGCTGCTGTCCACGTGTGTCTTACCTTCCTACACACATAACACAGCTGTTGCGCTGCTGTCCACGTGTGTCTTACCATCCTACACACATAACACGGCTGTTGTGTTGCTATCCACGTGAGTCTTACCTTCCTACACACATAACACAGATGTTGTGCTGCTATCCACGTGTATTTCCATCATACACACATAACACAGCTGTTGTGCTGCTCTCCTTGTGTGTCTTACCATCCTACACACATAACACAGCTGTTGTGTTGCTGTCCACGTGTGTCTTACCATCATACACACATAACACAGCTGTTGTGTTGCTGTCCACGTGTGTCTTACCATCCTACACACATAACACGGCTGTTGTGCTGCTGTCCACGTGTGTCTTACCATCCTACACACATAACACAGCTGTTGTGCTGCTGTCCACGTGTGTCTTACCATCTTACACATATAACACAGCTGTTGTGCTGCTGTCCAAGTGTCTTACCATCTTACACACATAACACAGCTGTTGTGCTGCTGTCCACGTGTGTCTTAACTTCCTACACACATAACACAGCTGTTGTGCGGCTGTCCACGTGTGTCTTACCTTCCTACACACATAACACGGCTGTTGTGTTGCAGTCCACGTGTGTCTTACCATCCTACACACATAACACGGCTGTTGTGTTTCTGTGCACGTGTGTCTTACCATCCTACACACATAACACGGCTGTTGTATTGCTGTCCACGTTAGTCTTACCTTCCTACACACATAACACAGCTGTTGTGCTGCTGTCCACGTGTGTCTTACCTTCCTACACACATAACACGGCTGTTGTGTTGCTGTCCACGTGTGTCTTACCATCCTACACACATAACAAAGTTGTTGTGTTGCTGTCCACGTGTGTCTTACCATCCTACACACATAACACGGCTGTTGTGCTGCTGTCCACGTGTGTCTTACCAATCTACACACATAACACAGCTGTTGTGTTGCTGTCCACGTGTGTCTTACCATCCTACACACATAACACGGCTTTTGTGCTGCTGTCCACATGTGTCTTACCATCCTACACACATAACACGGCTGTTGTGTTGCTGTCCACGTGTGTCTTACCATCCTACACACATAACACAGCTGTTGTGTTGCTGTCCACGTGTGTCTTACCATCCTACACACATAACACAGCTGTTGTGCTGCTGTCCACGTGTGTCTTACCATCCTACACACATAACACAGCTGTTGTGTTGCTGTCCACGTATGTCTTACCAATCTACACACATAACACGGATGTTGTACTGCTGTCCACGTGTGTCTTACCTACCTACACACATAACACAGCTGCTGTGCTGCTGTCCACGTGTGTCTTACCTTCCTACACACATAACACAGCTGTTGTGTTGCTGTCCACGTGTGTCTTACCATCATGCACACATAACACAGCTGTTGTGTTGCTATCCACGGGTGTCTTACCTTCCTACACACATAACACAGCTCTTGTGCTGCTGTGAACGTGTGTCTTACCATCCTACACACATAACACAGCTGTTGTGCTACTGTCCACGTGTGTCTTACCATCCTACACACATAACAGAGCAGTTGTGCTGCTGTCCACGTGTGCCTTACCTTTCTACACACATAACACAGCTGTTATGCTGCTGTCCAAGTGTCTTACCATCTTACACACATAACACAGCTGTTGTGCTGCTGTCCACGTGTGTCTTAACTTCCTACACACATAACACAGCTGTTGCCCTGCTGTCCGCGTATGTCTTACCATCCTACACACATAACACGGCTGTTGTGTTGCTGTCCACGTGTGTCTTACCATCATACACACATAACACAGCTGTTGTGTTGCTGTCCACGTGTGTCTTACCTTCCTACACACATAACATACCTGTTGTGCTGCTGTCCACGTGTGTCTTACCATCCTACACACATAACACAGCTGCTGTGCTGCTCTCCATGTGTGTCTTACCATCCTACACACATAACACAGCTGTTGTGTTGCTGTCCACGTGTGTCTTACCATCATACACACATAACACAGCTGTTGTGTTGCTGTCCACGTGTGTCTTACCATCCTACACACATAACACGGCTGTTGTGCTGCTGTCCACGTGTGTCTTACCATCCTACACACATAACACAGCTGTTGTGCTGCTGTCCACGTGTGTCTTACCATCCTACACACATAACACGGCTGTTGTGTTGCTATCCACGTGTGTCTTACCATCCTACACACATAACACGGCTGTTGTGTTGCTATCCACGTGTGTCTTACCTTCCTACACACATAACACGGCTGTTGTGTTGCTATCCACGTGTGTCTTACCTTCCTACACACATAACACAGATGTTGTGCTGCTATCCACGTGTATTTCCATCATACACACATAACACAGCTGCTGTGCTGCTCTCCATGTGTGTCTTACCATCCTACACACATAACACAGCTGTTGTGTTGCTGTCCACGTGTGTCTTACCATCATACACACATAACACAGCTGTTGTGTTGCTGTCCACGTGTGTCTTACCATCCTACACACATAACACGGCTGTTGTGCTGCTGTCCACGTGTGTCTTACCATCCTACACACATAACACAGCTGTTGTGCTGCTGTCCACGTGTGTCTTACCAATCTACACACATAACACGGCTGTTGTGCTACTGTCTACGTGTGTCTTACCAATCCACACACATAACACGGCTGTTGTGCTGCTGTCCACGTGTGTCTTACCATCCTACACACATAACACAGCTGTTGTGTTGCTGTCCACGCGTGTCTTACCTTCCTACACACATAACACAGCTGTTGTGCTGCTGTCCACGTGTGTCTTACCATCCTACACACATAACACAACTGTTGTGCGGCTGTCCACGTGTGTCTTACCTTCCTACACACATAACACGGCTGTTGTGTTGCTGTCCACGTGTGTCTTACCATCCTACACACATAACACGGCTGTTGTGTTGCTGTCCACGTGTGTCTTAACATCCTACACACACAACACAGCTGTTGTGCTGCTGTCCACGCGTGTCTTACCTTCCTACACACATAACACAGCTGTTGTGCTGCTGTCCACGTGTGTCTTACCTTCCTACACACATAACACAGCTGTTGTGTTGCTGTCCACGTGTGTCTTACCATCATGCACACATAACACAGCTGTTGTGTTGCTATCCACGGGTGTCTTACCTTCCTACACACATAACACAGCTCTTGTGCTGCTGTGAATGTGTCTTACCATCCTACACACATAACACAGCTGTTGTGCTACTGTCCACGTGTGTCTTACCATCCTACACACATAACAGAGCAGTTGTGCTGCTGTCCACGTGTGTCTTACCTTTCTACACACATAACACAGCTGTTGTGCTGCTGTCCAAGTGTCTTACCATCTTACACACATAACACAGCTGTTGTGCTGCTGTCCACGTGTGTCTTAACTTCCTACACACATAACACAGCTGTTGCGCTGCTGTCCACGTATGTCTTACCATCCTACACACATAACACGGCTGTTGTGTTGCTGTCCACGTGTGTCTTACCATTATACACACATAACACAGCTGTTGTGTTGCTGTCCACGTGTGTCTTACCTTCCTACACACATAACATAGCTGTTGTGCTGCTGTCCACGTGTGTCTTACCATCATACACACATAACACAGCTGTTGTGTTGCTATCCACGGGTGTCTTACCTTCCTACACACATAACACAGCTGTTATGCTGCTGTCCACGTGTGTCTTACCATCCTACACACATAACACAGCTGTTGTGTTGCTGTCCACGTGTGTCTTACCATCCTACACACATAACACGGCTGTTGTGTTGCTATCCACGTGTGTCTTACCATCCTACACACATAACACGGCTGTTGTGCTGCTGTCCACGTGTGTCTTACCATCCTACACACATAACACAGCTTTTGTGCTGCTGTCCACGTGTGTCTTACCAATCTACACACATAACACGGCTGTTGTGCTACTGTCCACGTGTGTCTTACCAATCCACACACATAACACGGCTGTTGTGCTGCTGTCCACGTGTGTCTTACCATCCTACACACATAACACAGCTGTTGTGTTGCTGTCCACGCGTGTCTTACCTTCCTACACACATAACACAGCTGTTGTGCTGCTGTCCACGTGTGTCTTACCATCCTACACACATAACACAGCTGTTGTGCTGCTGTCCACGTGTGTCTTACCATCCTACACACATAACACAGCTGTTGTGCGGCTGTCCACGTGTGTCTTACCTTCCTACACACATAACACGGCTGTTGTGTTGCTGTCCACGTGTGTCTTACCATCCTACACACATAACACGGCTGTTGTGTTGCTGTCCACGTGTGTCTTAACATCCTACACACACAACACAGCTGTTGTGCTGCTGTCCACGCGTGTCTTACCTACCTACACACATAACACAGCTGTTGTGCAGCTGTCCACGTGTGTCTTACCTACCTACACACATAACACAGCTGTTGTGTTGCTGTCCACGTGTGTCTTACCATCATGCACACATAACACAGCTGTTGTGTTGCTATCCACGGGTGTCTTACCTTCCTACACACATAACACGGCTGTTGTGTTGCTGTCCACGTGTGTCTTACCATCCTACACACATAACACGGCTGTTGTGTTGCTGTCCACGTGTGTCTTAACATCCTACACACACAACACAGCTGTTGTGCTGCTGTCCACGCGTGTCTTACCTTCCTACACACATAACACAGCTGTTGTGTAGCTGTCCACGTGTGTCTTACCATCATACACACATAACACAGCTGTTGTGTTGCTGTCCACGTGTGTCTTACCATCCTACACACATAACACGGCTGTTGTGCTGCTGTCCACGTGTGTCTTACCATCCTACACACATAACACAGCTGTTGTGCTGCTGTCCACGTGTGTCTTACCAATCTACACACATAACACGGCTGTTGTGCTACTGTCTACGTGTGTCTTACCAATCCACACACATAACACGGCTGTTGTGCTGCTGTCCACGTGTGTCTTACCATCCTACACACATAACACAGCTGTTGTGTTGCTGTCCACGCGTGTCTTACCTTCCTACACACATAACACAGCTGTTGTGCTGCTGTCCACGTGTGTCTTACCATCCTACACACATAACACAGCTGTTGTGCGGCTGTCCACGTGTGTCTTACCTTCCTACACACATAACACGGCTGTTGTGTTGCTGTCCACGTATGTCTTACCATCCTACACACATAACACGGCTGTTGTGTTGCTGTCCACGTGTGTCTTAACATCCTACACACACAACACAGCTGTTGTGCTGCTGTCCACGCGTGTCTTACCTTCCTACACACATAACACAGCTGTTGTGCTGCTGTCCACGTGTGTCTTACCTTCCTACACACATAACACAGCTGTTGTGTTGCTGTCCACGTGTGTCTTACCATCATGCACACATAACACAGCTGTTGTGTTGCTATCCACGGGTGTCTTACCTTCCTACACACATAACACAGCTCTTGTGCTGCTGTGAACGTGTCTTACCATCCTACACACATAACACAGCTGTTGTGCTACTGTCCACGTGTGTCTTACCATCCTACACACATAACACAGCAGTTGTGCTGCTGTCCACGTGTGTCTTACCTTTCTACACACATAACACAGCTGTTGTGCTGCTGTCCAAGTGTCTTACCATCTTACACACATAACACAGCTGTTGTGCTGCTGTCCACGTGTGTCTTAACTTCCTACACACATAACACAGCTGTTGCGCTGCTGTCCACGTATGTCTTACCATCCTACACACATAACACGGCTGTTGTGTTGCTGTCCACGTGTGTCTTACCATTATACACACATAACACAGCTGTTGTGTTGCTGTCCACGTGTGTCTTACCTTCCTACACACATAACATAGCTGTTGTGCTGCTGTCCACGTGTGTCTTACCATCATACACACATAACACAGCTGTTGTGTTGCTATCCACGGGTGTCTTACCTTCCTACACACATAACACAGCTGTTATGCTGCTGTCCACGTGTGTCTTACCATCCTACACACATAACACAGCTGTTGTGTTGCTGTCCACGTGTGTCTTACCATCCTACACACATAACACGGCTGTTGTGTTGCTATCCACGTGTGTCTTACCATCCTACACACATAACACGGCTGTTGTGCTGCTGTCCACGTGTGTCTTACCATCCTACACACATAACACAGCTTTTGTGCTGCTGTCCACGTGTGTCTTACCAATCTACACACATAACACGGCTGTTGTGCTACTGTCCACGTGTGTCTTACCAATCCACACACATAACACGGCTGTTGTGCTGCTGTCCACGTGTGTCTTACCATCCTACACACATAACACAGCTGTTGTGTTGCTGTCCACGCGTGTCTTACCTTCCTACACACATAACACAGCTGTTGTGCTGCTGTCCACGTGTGTCTTACCATCCTACACACATAACACAGCTGTTGTGCTGCTGTCCACGTGTGTCTTACCATCCTACACACATAACACAGCTGTTGTGCGGCTGTCCACGTGTGTCTTACCTTCCTACACACATAACACGGCTGTTGTGTTGCTGTCCACGTGTGTCTTACCATCCTACACACATAACACGGCTGTTGTGTTGCTGTCCACGTGTGTCTTAACATCCTACACACACAACACAGCTGTTGTGCTGCTGTCCACGCGTGTCTTACCTTCCTACACACATAACACAGCTGTTGTGCAGCTGTCCACGTGTGTCTTACCTACCTACACACATAACACAGCTGTTGTGTTGCTGTCCACGTGTGTCTTACCATCATGCACACATAACACAGCTGTTGTGTTGCTATCCACGGGTGTCTTACCTTCCTACACACATAACACGGCTGTTGTGTTGCTGTCCACGTGTGTCTTACCATCCTACACACATAACACGGCTGTTGTGTTGCTGTCCACGTGTGTCTTAACATCCTACACACACAACACAGCTGTTGTGCTGCTGTCCACGCGTGTCTTACCTTCCTACACACATAACACAGCTGTTGTGTTGCTGTCCACGTGTGTCTTACCATCATGCACACATAACACAGCTGTTGTGTTGCTATCCACGGGTGTCTTACCTTCCTACACACATAACACAGCTCTTGTGCTGCTGTGAACGTGTGTCTTACCATCCTACACACATAACACAGCTGTTGTGCTACTGTCCACGTGTGTCTTACCATCCTACACACATAACAGAGCAGTTGTGCTGCTGTCCATGTGTGTCTTACCTTTCTACACACATAACACAGCTGTTGTGCTGCTGTCCAAGTGTCTTACCATCTTACACACATAACACAGCTGTTGTGCTGCTGTCCACGTGTGTCTTAACTTCCTACACACATAACACAGCTGTTGCGCTGCTGTCCACGTATGTCTTACCATCCTACCACATAACACGGCTGTTGTGTTGCTGTCCACGTGTGTCTTACCATCATACACACATAACACAGCTGTTGTGTTGCTGTCCACGTGTGTCTTACCTTCCTACACACATAACATAGCTGTTGTGCTGCTGTCCACGTGTGTCTTACCATCATACACACATAACACAGCTGTTGTGTTGCTATCCACGGGTGTCTTACCTTCCTACACACATAACACAGCTGTTATGCTGCTGTCCACGTGTGTCTTACCATCCTACACACATAACACAGCTGTTGTGCTGCTGTTCACGTGTGTCTTACCATCCTACACACATAACACGGCTGTTGTGTTGCTATCCACGTGTGTCTTACCATCCTACACACATAACACGGCTGTTGTGTTGCTATCCACGTGTGTCTTACCTTCCTACACACATAACACGGCTGTTGTGTTGCTATCCACGTGTGTCTTACCTTCCTACACACATAACACAGATGTTGTGCTGCTATCCACGTGTATTTCCATCATACACACATAACACAGCTGTTGTGCTGCTCTCCATGTGTGTCTTACCATCCTACACACATAACACAGCTGTTTTGCTGCTGTCTACGTGTGTCTTACCATCCTACACACATAACACAGCTGTTGTGCTGCTGTCCACGTGTGTCTTAACTTCCTACACACATAACACGGCTGTTGCGCTGCTGTCCACGTATGTCTTACCATCCTACACACATAACACGGCTGTTGTGTTGCTGTCCACGTGTGTCTTACCATCATACACACATAACACAGCTGTTGTGTTGCTGTCCACGTGTGTCTTACCTTCCTACACACATAACATAGCTGTTGTGCTGCTGTCCACGTGTGTCTTACCATCCTACACACATAACACAGCTGCTGTGCTGCTCTCCATGCGTGTCTTACCATCCTACACACATAACACAGCTGTTGTGTTGCTGTCCACGTGTGTCTTACCATCATACACACATAACACAGCTGTTGTGTTGCTGTCCACGTGTGTCTTACCATCCTACACACATAACACGGCTGTTGTGCTGCTGTCCACGTGTGTCTTACCATCCTACACACATAACACAGCTGTTGTGCTGCTGTCCACGTGTGTCTTACCATCCTACACACATAACACGGCTGTTGTGTTGCTATCCACGTGTGTCTTACCATCCTACACACATAACACGGCTGTTGTGTTGCTATCCACGTGTGTCTTACCTTCCTACACACATAACACGGCTGTTGTGTTGCTATCCACGTGTGTCTTACCTTCCTACACACATAACACAGATGTTGTGCTGCTATCCACGTGTAGTTCCATCATACACACATAACACAGCTGCTGTGCTGCTCTCCATGTGTGTCTTACCATCCTACACACATAACACAGCTGTTGTGTTGCTGTCCACGTGTGTCTTACCATCATACACACATAACACAGCTGTTGTGTTGCTGTCCACGTGTGTCTTACCATCCTACACACATAACACGGCTGTTGTGCTGCTGTCCACGTGTGTCTTACCATCCTACACACATAACACAGCTGTTGTGCTGCTGTCCACGTGTGTCTTACCAATCTACACACATAACACGGCTGTTGTGCTACTGTCTACGTGTGTCTTACCAATCCACACACATAACACGGCTGTTGTGCTGCTGTCCACGTGTGTCTTACCATCCTACACACATAACACAGCTGTTGTGTTGCTGTCCACGCGTGTCTTACCTTCCTACACACATAACACAGCTGTTGTGCTGCTGTCCACGTGTGTCTTACCATCCTACACACATAACACAGCTGTTGTGCGGCTGTCCACGTGTGTCTTACCTTCCTACACACATAACACGGCTGTTGTGTTGCTGTCCACGTGTGTCTTACCATTCTACACACATAACACGGCTGTTGTGTTGCTGTCCACGTGTGTCTTAACATCCTACACACACAACACAGCTGTTGTGCTGCTGTCCACGCGTGTCTTACCTTCCTACACACATAACACAGCTGTTGTGCTGCTGTCCACGTGTGTCTTACCTTCCTACACACATAACACAGCTGTTGTGTTGCTGTCCACGTGTGTCTTACCATCATGCACACATAACACAGCTGTTGTGTTGCTATCCACGGGTGTCTTACCTTCCTACACACATAACACAGCTCTTGTGCCTCTGTGAACGTGTCTTACCATCCTACACACATAACACAGCTGTTGTGCTACTGTCCACGTGTGTCTTACCATCCTACACACATAACAGAGCAGTTGTGCTGCTGTCCACGTGTGTCTTACCTTTCTACACACATAACACAGCTGTTGTGCTGCTGTCCAAGTGTCTTACCATCTTACACACATAACACAGCTGTTGTGCTGCTGTCCACGTGTGTCTTAACTTCCTACACACATAACACAGCTGTTGCGCTGCTGTCCACGTATGTCTTACCATCCTACACACATAACACGGCTGTTGTGTTGCTGTCCACGTGTGTCTTACCATTATACACACATAACACAGCTGTTGTGCTGCTGTCCACGTGTGTCTTACCTTCCTACACACATAACATAGCTGTTGTGCTGCTGTCCACGTGTGTCTTACCATCATACACACATAACACAGCTGTTGTGTTGCTATCCACGTGTGTCTTACCTTTCTACACACATAACACAGCTGTTGTGCTGCTGTCCAAGTGTCTTACCATCTTACACACATAACACAGCTGTTGTGCTGCTGTCCACGTGTGTCTTAACTTCCTACACACATAACACAGCTGTTGCGCTGCTGTCCACGTATGTCTTACCATCCTACACACATAACACGGCTGTTGTGTTGCTGTCCACGTGTGTCTTACCATTATACACACATAACACAGCTGTTGTGCTGCTGTCCACGTGTGTCTTACCTTCCTACACACATAACATAGCTGTTGTGCTGCTGTCCACGTGTGTCTTACCATCATACACACATAACACAGCTGTTGTGTTGCTATCCACGGGTGTCTTACCTTCCTACACACATAACACAGCTGTTGTGCAGCTGTCCACGTGTGTCTTACCTACCTACACACATAACACAGCTGTTGTGTTGCTGTCCCCGTGTGTCTTACCATCATGCACACATAACACAGCTGTTGTGTTGCTATCCACGGGTGTCTTACCTTCCTACACACATAACACGGCTGTTGTGTTGCTGTCCACGTGTGTCTTACCATCCTACACACATAACACGGCTGTTGTGTTGCTGTCCACGTGTGTCTTAACATCCTACACACACAACACAGCTGTTGTGTTGCTATCCACGGGTGTCTTACCTTCCTACACACATAACACAGCTGTTGTGTTGCTGTCCACGTGTGTCTTACCATCCTACACACATAACACCGCTGTTGTGTTGCTATCCACGGGTGTCTTACCATCCTACACACATAACAGAGCAGTTGTGCTGCTGTCCATGTGTGTCTTACCTTTCTACACACATAACACAGCTGTTGTGCTGCTGTCCAAGTGTCTTACCATCCTACACACATAACACGGCTGTTGTGTTGCTGTCCACGTGTGTCTTAACATCCTACACACACAACACAGCTGTTGTGTTGCTATCCACGTGTGTCTTACCTACCTACACACATAACACAGCTGTTGTGTTGCTGTCCACGTGTGTCTTACCATCCTACACACATAACACCGCTGTTGTGTTGCTATCCACGGGTGTCTTACCATCCTACACACATAACAGAGCAGTTGTGCTGCTGTCCATGTGTGTCTTACCTTTCTACACACATAACACAGCTGTTGTGCTGCTGTCCAAGTGTCTTACCATCTTACACACATAACACAGCTGTTGTGCTGCTGTCCACGTGTGTCTTAACTTCCTACACACATAACACAGCTGTTGCGCTGCTGTCCACGTATGTCTTACCATCCTACCACATAACACGGCTGTTGTGTTGCTGTCCACGTGTGTCTTACCATCTTACACACATAACACAGCTGTTGTGTTGCTGTCCACGTGTGTCTTACCTTCCTACACACATAACATAGCTGTTGTGCTGCTGTCCACGTGTGTCTTACCATCATACACACATAACACAGCTGTTGTGTTGCTATCCACGTGTGTCTTACCATCCTACACACATAACACGGCTGTTGTGTTGCTATCCACGTGTGTCTTACCATCCTACACACATAACACGGCTGTTGTGTTGCTATCCACGTGTGTCTTACCTTCCTACACACATAACACGGCTGTTGTGTTGCTATCCACGTGTGTCTTACCTTCCTACACACATAACACAGATGTTGTGCTGCTATCCACGTGTATTTCCATCATACACACATAACACAGCTGTTGTGCTGCTCTCCATGTGTGTCTTACCATCCTACACACATAACACAGCTGTTGTGCTGCTGTCCACGTGTGTCTTACCATCCTACACACATAACACAGCTGTTGTGCTGCTGTCCACGTGTGTCTTAACTTCCTACACACATAACACATCTGTTGCGCTGCTGTCCACGTATGTCTTACCATCCTACACACATAACACGGCTGTTGTGTTGCTGTCCACGTGTGTCTTACCATCATACACACATAACACAGCTGTTGTGTTGCTGTCCACGTGTGTCTTACCTTCCTACACACATAACATAGCTGTTGTGCTGCTGTCCACGTGTGTCTTACCATCCTACACACATAACACAGCTGCTGTGCTGCTCTCCATGTGTGTCTTACCATCCTACACACATAACACAGCTGTTGTGTTGCTGTCCACGTGTGTCTTACCATCATACACACATAACACAGCTGTTGTGTTGCTGTCCACGTGTGTCTTACCATCCTACACATATAACACGGCTGTTGTGCTGCTGTCCACGTGTGTCTTACCATCCTACACACATAACACAGCTGTTGTGCTGCTGTCCACGTGTGTCTTACCATCCTACACACATAACACGGCTGTTGTGTTGCTATCCACGTGTGTCTTACCATCCTACACACATAACACGGCTGTTGTGTTGCTATCCACGTGTGTCTTACCTTCCTACACACATAACACGGCTGTTGTGTTGCTATCCACGTGTGTCTTACCTTCCTACACACATAACACAGATGTTGTGCTGCTATCCACGTGTAGTTCCATCATACACACATAACACAGCTGCTGTGCTGCTCTCCATGTGTGTCTTACCATCCTACACACATAACACAGCTGTTGTGTTGCTGTCCACGTGTGTCTTACCATCATACACACATAACACAGCTGTTGTGTTGCTGTCCACGTGTGTCTTACCATCCTACACACATAACACGGCTGTTGTGCTGCTGTCCACGTGTGTCTTACCATCCTACACACATAACACAGCTGTTGTGCTGCTGTCCACGTGTGTCTTACCAATCTACACACATAACACGGCTGTTGTGCTACTGTCTACGTGTGTCTTACCAATCCACACACATAACACGGCTGTTGTGCTGCTGTCCACGTGTGTCTTACCATCCTACACACATAACACAGCTGTTGTGTTGCTGTCCACGCGTGTCTTACCTTCCTACACACATAACACAGCTGTTGTGCTGCTGTCCACGTGTGTCTTACCATCCTACACACATAACACAGCTGTTGTGCGGCTGTCCACGTGTGTCTTACCTTCCTACACACATAACACGGCTGTTGTGTTGCTGTCCACGTGTGTCTTACCATCCTACACACATAACACGGCTGTTGTGTTGCTGTCCACGTGTGTTTTAACATCCTACACACACAACACAGCTGTTGTGCTGCTGTCCACGCGTGTCTTACCTTCCTACACACATAACACAGCTGTTGTGCAGCTGTCCACGTGTGTCTTACCTACCTACACACATAACACAGCTGTTGTGTTGCTGTCCACGTGTGTCTTACCATCATGCACACATAACACAGCTGTTGTGTTGCTATCCACGGGTGTCTTACCTTCCTACACACATAACACGGCTGTTGTGTTGCTGTCCACGTGTGTCTTACCATCCTACACACATAACACGGCTGTTGTGTTGCTGTCCACGTGTGTCTTAACATCCTACACACACAACACAGCTGTTGTGCTGCTGTCCACGCGTGTCTTACCTTCCTACACACATAACACAGCTGTTGTGCTGCTGTCCACGTGTGTCTTACCTTCCTACACACATAACACAGCTGTTGTGTTGCTGTCCACGTGTGTCTTACCATCATGCACACATAACACAGCTGTTGTGTTGCTATCCACGGGTGTCTTACCTTCCTACACACATAACACAGCTCTTGTGCTGCTGTGAACGTGTGTCTTACCATCCTACACACATAACACAGCTGTTGTGCTACTGTCCACGTGTGTCTTACCATCCTACACACATAACAGAGCAGTTGTGCTGCTGTCCATGTGTGTCTTACCTTTCTACACACATAACACAGCTGTTGTGCTGCTGTCCAAGTGTCTTACCATCTTACACACATAACACAGCTGTTGTGCTGCTGTCCACGTGTGTCTTAACTTCCTACACACATAACACAGCTGTTGCGCTGCTGTCCACGTATGTCTTACCATCCTACCACATAACACGGCTGTTGTGTTGCTGTCCACGTGTGTCTTACCATCATACACACATAACACAGCTGTTGTGTTGCTGTCCACGTGTGTCTTACCTTCCTACACACATAACATAGCTGTTGTGCTGCTGTCCACGTGTGTCTTACCATCATACACACATAACACAGCTGTTGTGTTGCTATCCACGGGTGTCTTACCTTCCTACACACATAACACAGCTGTTATGCTGCTGTCCACGTGTGTCTTACCATCCTACACACATAACACAGCTGTTGTGCTGCTGTTCACGTGTGTCTTACCATCCTACACACATAACACGGCTGTTGTGTTGCTATCCACGTGTGTCTTACCATCCTACACACATAACACGGCTGTTGTGTTGCTATCCACGTGTGTCTTACCTTCCTACACACATAACACGGCTGTTGTGTTGCTATCCACGTGTGTCTTACCTTCCTACACACATAACACAGATGTTGTGCTGCTATCCACGTGTATTTCCATCATACACACATAACACAGCTGTTGTGCTGCTCTCCATGTGTGTCTTACCATCCTACACACATAACACAGCTGTTGTGCTGCTGTCCACGTGTGTCTTACCATCCTACACACATAACACAGCTGTTGTGCTGCTGTCCACGTGTGTCTTAACTTCCTACACACATAACACATCTGTTGCGCTGCTGTCCACGTATGTCTTACCATCCTACACACATAACACGGCTGTTGTGTTGCTGTCCACGTGTGTCTTACCATCATACACACATAACACAGCTGTTGTGTTGCTGTCCACGTGTGTCTTACCTTCCTACACACATAACATAGCTGTTGTGCTGCTGTCCACGTGTGTCTTACCATCCTACACACATAACACAGCTGTTGTGTTGCTATCCACGGGTGTCTTACCTTCCTACACACATAACACAGCTGTTATGCTGCTGTCCACGTGTGTCTTACCATCCTACACACATAACACAGCTGTTGTGCTGCTGTCCACGTGTGTCTTACCATCCTACACACATAACACGGCTGTTGTGTTGCTATCCACGTGTGTCTTACCATCCTACACACATAACACGGCTGTTGTGTTGCTATCCACGTGTGTCTCACCTTCCTACACACATAACACGGCTGTTGTGTTGCTATCCAGGGGTGTCTTACCTTCCTACACACATAACACAGATGTTGTGCTGCTATCCACGTGTATTTCCATCATACACACATAACACGGCTGCTGTGCTGCTCTCCATGTGTGTCTTACCATCCTACACACATAACACAGCTGTTGTGTTGCTGTCCACGTGTGTCTTACCATCATACACACATAACACAGCTGTTGTGTTGCTGTCCACGTGTGTCTTACCATGCTACACACATAACACGGCTGTTGTGCTACTGTCTACGTGTGTCTTACCAATCCACACACATAACACGGCTGTTGTGCTGCTGTCCACGTGTGTCTTACCATCCTACACACATAACACAGCTGTTGTGTTGCTGTCCACGCGTGTCTTACCTTCCTACACACATAACACAGCTGTTGTGCTGATGTCCAACTGTGTCTTACCATCCTACACACATAACACAGCTGTTGTGCTGCTGTCCACGTGTGTCTTACCATCCTACACACATAACACAGCTGTTGTGCGGCTGTCCACGTGTGTCTTACCTTCCTACACACATAACACGGCTGTTGTGTTGCTGTCCACGTGTGTCTTACCATCCTACACACATAACAGAGCAGTTGTGCTGCTGTCCACGTGTGTCTTACCTTTCTACACACATAACACAGCTGTTGTGCTGCTGTCCACGTGTGTCTTAACTTCCTACACACATAACACAGCTGTTGCGCTGCTGTCCACGTATGTCTTACCATCCTACACACATAACACGGCTGTTGTGTTGCTGTCCACGTGTGTCTTACCATCATACACACATAACACAGCTGTTGTGTTGCTGTCCACGTGTGTCTTACCTTCCTACACACATAACATAGCTGTTGTGCTGCTGTCCACGTGTGTCTTACCATCATACACACATAACACAGCTGTTGTGTTGCTATCCACGGGTGTCTTACCTTCCTACACACATAGCACAGCTGTTATGCTGCTGTCCACGTGTGTCTTACCATCCTACACACATAACACAGCTGTTGTGCTGCTGTCCACGTGTGTCTTACCATCCTACACACATAACACGGCTGTTGTGTTGCTATCCACGTGTGTCTTACCATCCTACACACATAACACGGCTGTTGTGTTGCTATCCACGTGTGTCTTACCTTCCTACACACATAACACGGCTGTTGTGTTGCTATCCACGTGTGTCTTACCTTCCTACACACATAACATAGATGTTGTGCTGCTATCCACGTGTATTTCCATCATACACACATAACACAGCTGTTGTGCTGCTCTCCATGTGTGTCTTACCATCCTACACACATAACACAGCTGTTGTGCTGCTGTCCACGTGTGTCTTACCATCCTACACACATAACACAGCTGTTGTGCTGCTGTCCACGTGTGTCTTAACTTCCTACACACATAACACATCTGTTGCGCTGCTGTCCACGTATGTCTTACCATCCTACACACATAACACGGCTGTTGTGTTGCTGTCCACGTGTGTCTTACCATCATACACACATAACACAGCTGTTGTGTTGCTGTCCACGTGTGTCTTACCTTCCTACACACATAACATAGCTGTTGTGCTGCTGTCCACGTGTGTCTTACCATCCTACACACATAACACAGCTGTTGTGTTGCTATCCACGTGTGTCTTACCTTCCTACACACATAACACAGCTGTTATGCTGCTGTCCACGTGTGTCTTACCATCCTACACACATAACACAGCTGTTGTGCTGCTGTCCACGTGTGTCTTACCATCCTACACACATAACACGGCTGTTGTGTTGTTATCCACGTGTGTCTTACCATCCTACACACATAACACGGCTGTTGTGTTGCTATCCACGTGTGTCTCACCTTCCTACACACATACCACGGCTGTTGTGTTGCTATCCACGTGTGTCTTACCTTCCTACACACATAACACAGATGTTGTGCTGCTATCCACGTGTATTTCCATCCTACACACATAACACGGCTGCTGTGCTGCTCTCCATGTGTGTCTTACCATCCTACACACATAACACAGCTGTTGTGTTGCTGTCCACGTGTGTCTTACCATCATACACACATAACACAGCTGTTGTGTTGCTGTCCACGTGTGTCTTACCATCCTACACACATAACACGGCTGTTGTGCTGCTGTCCACGTGTGTCTTACCATCCTACACACATAACACAGCTGTTGTGCTGCTGTCCACGTGTGTCTTACCAATCTACACACATAACACGGCTGTTGTGCTACTGTCTACGTGTGTCTTACCAATCCACACACATAACACGGCTGTTGTGCTGCTGTCCACGTGTGTCTTACCATCCTACACACATAACACAGCTGTTGTGTTGCTGTCCACGCGTGTCTTACCTTCCTACACACATAACACAGCTGTTGTGCTGCTGTCCACCTGTGTCTTACCATCCTACACACATAACACAGCTGTTGTGCTGCTGTCCACGTGTGTCTTACCATCCTACACACATAACACAGCTGTTGTGCGGCTGTTCACGTGTGTCTTACCTTCCTACACACATAACACGGCTGTTGTGTTGCTGTCCACGTGTGTCTTACCATCCTACACACATAACACGGCTGTTGTGTTGCTGTCCACGTGTGTCTTAACATCCTACACACACAACACAGCTGTTGTGCTGCTGTCCACGCGTGTCTTACCTTCCTACACACATAACACAGCTGTTGTGCTGCTGTCCACGTGTGTCTTACCTTCCTACACACATAACACAGCTGTTGTGTTGCTGTCCACGCGTGTCTTACCATCATGCACACATAACACAGCTGTTGTGTTGCTATCCACGGGTGTCTTACCTTCCTACACACATAACACAGCTCTTGTGCTGCTGTGAACGTGTGTCTTACCATCCTACACACATAACACAGCTGTTGTGCTACTGTCCACGTGTGTCTTACCATCCTACACACATAACAGAGCAGTTGTGCTGCTGTCCACGTGTGTCTTACCTTTCTACACACATAACACAGCTGTTGTGCTGCTGTCCAAGTGTCTTACCATCTTACACACATAACACAGCTGTTGTGCTGCTGTCCACGTGTGTCTTAACTTCCTACACACATAACACAGCTGTTGCGCTGCTGTCCACGTATGTCTTACCATCCTACACACATAACACGGCTGTTGTGTTGCTGTCCACGTGTGTCTTACCATCATACACACATAACACAGCTGTTGTGTTGCTGTCCACGTGTGTCTTACCTTCCTACACACATAACATAGCTGTTGTGCTGCTGTCCACGTGTGTCTTACCATCATACACACATAACACAGCTGTTGTGTTGCTATCCACGGGTGTCTTACCTTCCTACACACATAACACAGCTGTTATGCTGCTGTCCACGTGTGTCTTACCATCCTACACACATAACACAGCTGTTGTGTTGCTGTCCACGCGTGTCTTACCTTCCTACACACATAACACAGCTGTTGTGCTGCTGTCCACGTGTGTCTTACCATCCTACACACATAACACAGCTGTTGTGCTGCTGTCCACGTGTGTCTTACCATCCTACACACATAACACAGCTGTTGTGCGGCTGTCCACGTGTGTCTTACCTTCCTACACACATAACACGGCTGTTGTGTTGCTGTCCACGTGTGTCTTAACATCCTACACACACAACACAGCTGTTGTGCTGCTGTCCACGCGTGTCTTACCTTCCTACACACATAACACAGCTGTTGTGCAGCTGTCCACGTGTGTCTTACCTACCTACACACATAACACAGCTGCTGTGCTGCTGTCCACGTGTGTCTTACCTTCCTACACACATAACACAGATGTTGTGTTGCTGTCCACGTGTGTCTTACCATCATGCACACATAACACAGCTGTTGTGTTGCTATCCACGGGTGTCTTACCTTCCTACACACATAACACAGCTCTTGTACTGCTGTGAACGTGTGTCTTACCTTCCTACACACATAACACGGCTGTTGTGTTGCTGTCCACGTGTGTCTTACCATCCTACACATATAACACAGCTGTTGTGTTGCTGTCCACGTGTATCTTGCCTTCCTACACACATAACACAGCTGTTGTGCTGCTGTCCACGCGTGTCTTACCTTCCTACACACATAACACAGCTGTTGTGTTGCTGTCCACGTGTATCTTACCTTCCTACACACATAACACAGCTGTTGTGCTGCTGTCCACGCGTGTCTTACCTTCCTACACACATAACACAGCTGTTGTGTTGCTGTCCACGTGTGTCTTACCATCCTACACACATAACACAGCTGTTGTGCTGCTGTCCACGCGTGTCTTACCTTCCTACACACATAACACAGCTGTTGTGTTGCTGTCCACGTGTGTGTTACCATCCTACACACATAACACAGCTGTTGTGTTGCTGTCCACGTGTGTCTTACCATCCTACACACATAACACAGCTGTTGTGCTGCTATCCACGTGTGTCTTACCTTCCTACACACATAATACAGCTATTGTGCTGCTGTGCACGTGTGTCTTACCATCCTACACACATAACACAGCTGTTGTGCTGCTATCCACGTGTGTCTTACCTTCCTACACACATAACACAGCTGTTGTGCTGCTGTCCACGTGTGTCTTACCATCCTACACACATAACACGGCTGTTGTGCTGCTGTCCACGTGTGTCTTACCTTCCTACACACATAACACAGCTGTTGTGTTGCTGTCCACGTGTGTCTTACCATCCTACACACATAACACGGCTGTTGTATTGCTGTCCACGTGTGTCTTACCTTCCTACACACATAACACAGCTGTTGTGTTGCAGTCCACGTGTGTCTTACCATGATACACACTTAACACAGCTGTTGTGTTGCTGTCCACCTGTGTCTTACCATCCTACACACATAACACGGCTGTTGTGTTGCTGTCCACGTGTGTCTTACCATCCTACACACATAACACGGCTGTTGTGTTGCTGTCCACGTGTGTCTTACCTTCCTACACACATAACATAGCTGTTGTGCTGCTGTCCACGTGTGTCTTACCATCATACATACATAACACAGCTGTTGTGTTGCTATCTACGGGTGTCTTACCTTCCTACACACATAACACAGCTGTTGTGCTGCTGTCCACGTGTGTCTTACCATCCTACACACATAACACAGCTGTTGTGCTGCTGTCCACGTGTGTCTTACCATCCTACACACATAACACAGCTGTTGTGCTGCTGTCCACGTGTGTCTTACCATCCTACACACATAACACAGCTGTTGTGCTGCTGTCCACTTGTGTCTTACCTTCCTACACACATAACACAGCTTTGTGTTGCTGTCCACGTGTATCTTACCTTCCTACACACATAACACAGCCGTTGTGCTGCTGTCCACGCGTGTCTTACCTTCCTACACACATAACACAGCTGTTGTGCTGCTGTCCACGTGTGTCTTACCATCCTACACACATAACACAGCTGTTGTGCGGCTGTCCACGTGTGTCTTACCATCCTACACACATAACACAGCTGTTGTGCTGCTGTCCACGTGTGTCTTACCTTCCTACACACATAATACAGCTATTGTGCTGCTGTGCACGTGTGTCTTACCATCCTACATACATAACACAGCTGTTGTGCTGCTGTCCACGTGTGTCTTACCCTCCTACACACATAACACAGCTGTTGTGCTGCAGTCCACGTGTGTCTTACCATGATACACACATAACACAGCTGTTGTGTTGCTTTCCACCTGTGTCTTACCATCCTACACACATAACACGGCTGTTGTGTTGCTGTCCACGTGTGTCTTACCTTCCTACACACATAACACAGAAGTTGTGCTGCTATCCCCGTGTCTTTCCATCAAACACACATAACACAGCTGTTGTGCTGCTCTCCATGTTTGTATTACCATCCTACACACATAACACAGCTGTTGTGTTGCTGTCCACGTGTGTCTTACCATCATACACACATAACACAGCTGTTGTGCTGCTGTCCACGTGTGTCTTACCATCATACACACATAACACAGCTGTTGTGTTGCTGTCCACGTGTGTCTTACCTTCCTACACACATAACACAGCTGTTGTGTTGCTGTCCACGTGTGTCTTACCTTCCTACACACATAACATAGCTGTTGTGCTGGTGTCCACGTGTGTCTTACCTTCCTACACACATAACACAGCTGTTGTGTTGCTGTCCACGTGTGTCTTACCTTCCTACACACATAACACAGCTGTTGCGTTGCTGTCCACGTGTGTCTTACCTTCCTACACACATAACATAGCTGTTGTGCTGGTGTCCACGTGTGTCTTACCTTCCTACACACATAACACAGCTGTTGTGTTGCTGTCCACGTGTGTCTTACCTTCCTACACACATAACACAGCTGTTGTGCTGCTGTCCACGTGTGTCTTACCATCATACACACATAACACAGCTGTTGTGTTGCTGTCCACGTGTGTCTTACCTTCCTACACACATAACACAGCTGTTGCGTTGCTGTCCACGTGTGTCTTACCTTCCTACACACATAACATAGCTGTTGTGCTGGTGTCCACGTGTGTCTTACCTTCCTACACACATAACACAGCTGTTGTGTTGCTGTCCACGTGTGTCTTACCTTCCTACACACATAACACAGCTGTTGTGCTGCTGTCCACGTGTGTGTTACCATCATACACACATAACACAGCTGTTGTGTTGCTGTCCACGTGTGTCTTACCATCCTACACACATAACACAGCTGTTGTGCGGCTGTCCACGTGTGTCTTACCTTCCTACTCACATAACACGGCTGTTGTGTTGCTGTCCACGTGTGTCTTACCATCCTACACACATAACACGGCTGTTGTGTTGCTATCCACGTGTGTCTTACCATCCTACACACATAACACGGCTGTTGTGCTGCTGTCCACGTGTGTCTTACCATCCTACACACATAACACGGCTGTTGTGTTGCTGTCCACGTGTGTCTTACCATCCTACACACATAACACGGCTGTTGTGCTGCTGTCCACGTGTGTCTTACCATCCTACACACATAACACAGCTGTTGTGCTGCTGTCCACGTGTGTCTTACCAATCTACACACATAACACGGCTGTTGTGCTACTGTCCACGTGTGTCTTACCAATCCACACATATAACACGGCTGTTGTGCTGCTGTCCACGTGTGTCTTACCATCCTACACACATAACACAGCTGTTGTGTTGCTGTCCACGCGTGTCTTACCTTCCTACACACATAACACAGCTGTTGTGCTGCTGTCCACGTGTGTCTTACCATCCTACACACATAACACAGCTGTTGTGCTGCTGTCCACGTGTGTCTTACCATCCTACACACATAACACAGCTGTTGTGCGGCTGTCCACGTGTGTCTTACCTTCCTACACACATAACACGGCTTTTGTGTTGCTGTCCCCGTGTGTCTTAACATCCTACACACACAACACAGCTGTTGTGCTGCTGTCCACGTGTGTCTTAACTTCCTACACACATAACACAGCTGTTGCGCTGCTGTCCACGTATGTCTTACCATCCTACACACATAACACGGCTGTTGTGTTGCTGTCCACGTGTGTCTTACCATCATACACACATAACACAGCTGTTATGCTGCTGTCCACGTGTGTTTTACCATCCTACACACATAACACAGCTGTTGTGCTGCTGTCCACGTGTGTCTTACCATCCTACACACATAACACGGCTGTTGTGTTGCTATCCACGTGTGTCTTACCTTCCTACACACATAACACAGATGTTGTGCTGCTATCCACGTGTATTTCCATCATACACACATAACACAGCTGTTGTGCTGCTCTCCATGTGTGTCTTACCATCCTACACACATAACACAGCTGTTATGCTGCTGTCCACGTGTGTCTTACCATCATACACACATAACACAGCTGTTGTGTTGCTGTCCACGTGTGTCTTACCATCCTACACACATAACACAGCTGTTGTGCTGCTGTCCACGTGTGTCTTACCAATCTACACACATAACACGGCTGTTGTGCTAATGTCCACGTGTGTCTTACCAATCCACACACATAACACGGCTGTTGTGCTGCTGTCCACGTGTGTCTTACAATCATACACACATAACACAGCTGTTGTGCTGCTCTCCATGTGTGTCTTACCTTCCTACACACATAACACAGCTGTTGTGCTGCTGTCCACGTGTGTCTTACCATCCTACACACATAACACAGCTGTTGTGCTGCTGTCCACGTGTGTCTTACCATCCTACACACATAACACAACTGTTGTGCGGCTGTCCACGTGTGTCTTACCTTCCTACACACATAACACGGCTGTTGTGTTGCTGTCCACGTGTGTCTTACCTTACTACACACATAACACAGCTGTTGTGTTGCTGTCCACGTGTGTCTTAACATCCTACACACACAACACAGCTGTTGTGCAGCTGTCCACGTGTGTCTTACCATCCTACACACATAACACAGCTGTTGTGTTGCTGTCCACGTGTGTCTTACCATCCTACACACATACCACGGCTGTTGTGCTGCTGTCCACGTGTGTCTTACCATCCTACACATATAACACAGCTATTGTGCTGCTGTCCACGCGTGTCTTACCTTCCTACACACATAACACAGCTGTTGTGCTGCTGTCCACGCGTGTCTTACCTTCCTACACACATAACACAGCTGTTGTGCTGCTGTCCACGCGTGTCTTACCTTCCTACACACATAACACAGCTGTTGTGTTGCTGTCCACGTGTATCTTACCTTCCTACACACATAACACAGCTGTTGTGCTGCTGTGCACGTGTGTCTTACCATCCTACACACATAACACAGCTGTTGTGCTGCTATCCACGTGTGTCTTACCTTCCTACACACATAACACAGCTGTTGTGCTGCTGTCCACGTGTGTCTTACCATCCTACACACATAACACGGCTGTTGTGCTGCTGTCCACGTGTGTCTTACCTTACTACACACATAACACAGCTGTTGTGTTGCTGTCCACGTGTGTCTTACCATCCTACACACATAACACGGCTGTTGTATTGCTGTCCACGTGTGTCTTACCTTCCTACACACATAACACAGCTGTTGTGTTGCAGTCCACGTGTGTCTTACCATGATACACACTTAACACAGCTGTTGTGTTGCTGTCCACCTGTGTCTTACCATCCTACACACATAACACGGCTGTTGTGTTGCTGTCCACGTGTGTCTTACCTTCCTACACACATAACACAGAAGTTGTGCTGCTATCCACGCGTCTTTCCATCAAACACACATAACACAGCTGTTATGCTACTCTCCATGTTTGTATTACCATCCTACACACATAACACAGCTATTGTGTTGCAGTCCACGTGTGTCTTACCATGATACACACTTAACACAGCTGTTGTGTTGCTGTCCACCTGTGTCTTACCATCCTACACACATAACACGGCTGTTGTGCTGCTGTCCACGTGTGTCTTACCTTCCTACACACATAACACAGCTGTTGTGTTGCTGTCCACGTGTGTCTTACCATCCTACACACATAACACGGCTGTTGTATTGCTGTCCACGTGTGTCTTACCTTCCTACACACATAACACAGCTGTTGTGTTGCTGTCCACGTGTGTCTTACCTTCCTACACACATAACATAGCTGTTGTGCTGCTGTCCACGTGTGTCTTACCATCATACATACATAACACAGCTGTTGTGTGGCTATCTACGGGTGTCTTACCTTCCTACACACATAACACAGCTGTTGTGCTGCTGTCCACGTGTGTCTTACCATCCTACACACATAACACAGCTGTTGTGCTGCTGTCCACGTGTGTCTTACCATCCTACACACATAACACAGCTGTTGTGCTGCTGTCCACGTGTGTCTTACCATCCTACACACATAACACAGCTGTTGTGCTGCTGTCCAAGTGTCTTACCATCTTACACACACAACACAACTGTTGTGCTGCTGTCCACTTGTGTCTTACCTTCCTACACACATAACACAGCTTTGTGTTGCTGTCCACGTGTATCTTACCTTCCTACACACATAACACAGCCGTTGTGCTGCTGTCCACGCGTGTCTTACCTTCCTACACACATAACACAGCTGTTGTGCTGCTGTCCACGTGTGTCTTACCTTCCTACACACATAATACAGCTATTGTGCTGCTGTGCACGTGTGTCTTACCATCCTACACACATAACACAGCTGTTGTGCTGCTGTCCACGTGTGTCTTACCTTCCTACACACATAACACAGCTGTTGTGCTGCTGTCCACGTGTGTCTTACCATCCTACACACATAACACGGCTGTTGTGCTGCTGTCTACGTGTGTCTTACCTTCCTACACACATAACACAGCTGTTGTGCTGCTGTCCACGTGTGTCTTACCTTCCTACACACATAACACAGCTGTTGTGCTGCTGTCCACGTGTGTCTTACCATCCTACACACATAACACGGCTGTTGTGCTGCTGTCCACGTGTGTCTTACCATCATACACACATAACACAGCTGTTGTGTTGCTATCCACGGGAGTCTTACCTTCCTACACACATAACACAGCTGTTATGCTGCTGTCCACGTGTGTCTTACCATCCTACACACATAACACAGCTGTTGTGCTGCTGTCCACGTGTGTCTTACCATCCTACACACATAACACGGCTGTTGTGCTGCTGTCCACGTGTGTCTTACCATCCTACACACATAACACGGCTGTTGTGTTGCTATCCACGTGTGTCTTACCATCCTACACACATAACACGGCTGTTGTGCTGCTGTCCACGTGTGTCTTACCATCCTACACACATAACACAGCTGTTGTGCTGCTGTCCACGTGTGTCTTACCAATCTACACACATAACACGGCTGTTGTGCTACTGTCCACGTGTGTCTTACCAATCCACACACATAACACGGCTGTTGTGCTGCTGTCCACGTGTGTCTTACCTTCCTACACACATAACACAGCTGTTGTTTTGCTGTCCACGCGTGTCTTACCTTCCTACACACATAACACAGCTGTTGTGCTGCTGTCCACGTGTGTCTTACCATCCTACACACATAACACAGCTGTTATGCTGCTGTCCACGTGTGTCTTACCATCCTACACACATAACACAGCTGTTGTGCGGCTGTCCACGTGTGTCTTACCTTCCTACACACATAACACGGCTGTTGTGTTGCTGTCCACGTGTGTCTTAACATCCTACACACACAACACAGCTGTTGTGCTGCTGTCCACGCGTGTCTTACCTTCCTACACACATAACACAGCTGTTGTGCAGCTGTCCACGTGTGTCTTACCTACCTACACACATAACACAGCTGCTGTGCTGCTGTCCACGTGTGTCTTACCTTCCTACACACATAACACAGCTGTTGTGTTGCTGTCCACGTGTGTCTTACCATCATGCACACATAACACAGCTGTTGTGTTGCTATCCACGGGTGTCTTACCTTCCTACACACATAACACAGCTCTTGTGCTGCTGTGAACGTGTGTCTTACCATCCTACACACATAACACAGCTGTTGTGCTACTGTCCACGTGTGTCTTACCATCCTACACACATAACAGAGCAGTTGTGCTGCTGTCCACGTGTGTCTTACCTTTCTACACACATAACACAGCTGTTGTGCTGCTGTCCAAGTGTCTTACCATCTTACACACATAACACAGCTGTTGTGCTGCTGTCCACGTGTGTCTTAACTTCCTACACACATAACACAGCTGTTGCGCTGCTGTCCACGTATGTCTTACCATCTTACACACATAACACGGCTGTTGTGTTGCTGTCCACGTGTGTCTTACCATCATACACACATAACACAGCTGTTATGCTGCTGTCCACGTGTGTCTTACCATCCTACACACATAACACAGCTGTTCTGCTGCTGTCCACGTGTGTCTTACCATCCTACACACATAACACGGCTGTTGTGTTGCTATCCACGTGTGTCTTACCATCCTACACACATAACACGGCTGTTGTGTTGCTATCCACGTGTGTCTTACCTTCCTACACACATAACACGGCTGTTGTGTTGCTATCCACGTGTGTCTTACCTTCCTACACACATAACACAGATGTTGTGCTGCTATCCACGTGTATTTCCATCATACACACATAACACAGCTGTTGTGCTGCTCTCCATGTGTGTCTTACCATCCTACACACATAACACAGCTGTTGTGTTGCTGTCCACGTGTGTCTTACCATCATACACACATAACACAGCTGTTGTGTTGCTGTCCACGTGTGTCTTACCATCCTACACACATAACACGGCTGTTGTGCTGCTGTCCACGTGTGTCTTACCATCCTACACACATAACACAGCTGTTGTGTTGCTGTCCACGTGTGTCTTACCAATCTACACACATAACACGGCTGTTGTGCTACTGTCCACGTGTGTCTTACCAATCCACACACATAACACGGCTGTTGTGCTGCTGTCCACGTATGTCTTACGAATACTACACACATAACACAGCTGTTGTGTTGCTGTCCACGCGTGTCTTACCTTCCTACACACATAACACAGCTGTTGTGCTGCTGTCCACGTGTGTCTTACCATCCTACACACATAACACAGCTGTTGTGCTGCTGTCCACGTGTGTCTTACCATCCTACACACATAACACAACTGTTGTGCGGCTGTCCACGTGTGTCTTACCATCATACACACATAACACAGCTGTTGTGTTGCTATCCACGGGTGTCTTACCTTCCTACACACATAACACAGCTGTTATGCTGCTGTCCACGTGTGTCTTACCATCCTACACACATAACACAGCTGTTGTGCTGCTGTTCACGTGTGTCTTACCATCCTACACACATAACACGGCTGTTGTGTTGCTATCCACGTGTGTCTTACCATCCTACACACATAACACGGCTGTTGTGTTGCTATCCACGTGTGTCTTACCTTCCTACACACATAACACGGCTGTTGTGTTGCTATCCACGTGTGTCTTACCTTCCTACACACATAACACAGATGTTGTGCTGCTATCCACGTGTATTTCCATCATACACACATAACACAGCTGTTGTGCTGCTCTCCATGTGTGTCTTACCATCCTACACACATAACACAGCTGTTGTGCTGCTGTCCACGTGTGTCTTACCATCCTACACACATAACACAGCTGTTGTGCTGCTGTCCACGTGTGTCTTAACTTCCTACACACATAACACATCTGTTGCGCTGCTGTCCACGTATGTCTTACCATCCTACACACATAACACGGCTGTTGTGTTGCTGTCCACGTGTGTCTTACCATCATACACACATAACACAGCTGTTGTGTTGCTGTCCACGTGTGTCTTACCTTCCTACACACATAACATAGCTGTTGTGCTGCTGTCCACGTGTGTCTTACCATCCTACACACATAACACAGCTGTTGTGTTGCTATCCACGGGTGTCTTACCTTCCTACACACATAACACAGCTGTTATGCTGCTGTCCACGTGTGTCTTACCATCCTACACACATAACACAGCTGTTGTGCTGCTGTCCACGTGTGTCTTACCATCCTACACACATAACACGGCTGTTGTGTTGCTATCCACGTGTGTCTTACCATCCTACACACATAACACGGCTGTTGTGTTGCTATCCACGTGTGTCTCACCTTCCTACACACATAACACGGCTGTTGTGTTGCTATCCAGGGGTGTCTTACCTTCCTACACACATAACACAGATGTTGTGCTGCTATCCACGTGTATTTCCATCATACACACATAACACGGCTGCTGTGCTGCTCTCCATGTGTGTCTTACCATCCTACACACATAACACAGCTGTTGTGTTGCTGTCCACGTGTGTCTTACCATCATACACACATAACACAGCTGTTGTGTTGCTGTCCACGTGTGTCTTACCATGCTACACACATAACACGGCTGTTGTGCTACTGTCTACGTGTGTCTTACCAATCCACACACATAACACGGCTGTTGTGCTGCTGTCCACGTGTGTCTTACCATCCTACACACATAACACAGCTGTTGTGTTGCTGTCCACGCGTGTCTTACCTTCCTACACACATAACACAGCTGTTGTGCTGATGTCCAACTGTGTCTTACCATCCTACACACATAACACAGCTGTTGTGCTGCTGTCCACGTGTGTCTTACCATCCTACACACATAACACAGCTGTTGTGCGGCTGTCCACGTGTGTCTTACCTTCCTACACACATAACACGGCTGTTGTGTTGCTGTCCACGTGTGTCTTACCATCCTACACACATAACAGAGCAGTTGTGCTGCTGTCCACGTGTGTCTTACCTTTCTACACACATAACACAGCTGTTGTGCTGCTGTCCACGTGTGTCTTAACTTCCTACACACATAACACAGCTGTTGCGCTGCTGTCCACGTATGTCTTACCATCCTACACACATAACACGGCTGTTGTGTTGCTGTCCACGTGTGTCTTACCATCATACACACATAACACAGCTGTTGTGTTGCTGTCCACGTGTGTCTTACCTTCCTACACACATAACATAGCTGTTGTGCTGCTGTCCACGTGTGTCTTACCATCATACACACATAACACAGCTGTTGTGTTGCTATCCACGGGTGTCTTACCTTCCTACACACATAGCACAGCTGTTATGCTGCTGTCCACGTGTGTCTTACCATCCTACACACATAACACAGCTGTTGTGCTGCTGTCCACGTGTGTCTTACCATCCTACACACATAACACGGCTGTTGTGTTGCTATCCACGTGTGTCTTACCATCCTACACACATAACACGGCTGTTGTGTTGCTATCCACGTGTGTCTTACCTTCCTACACACATAACACGGCTGTTGTGTTGCTATCCACGTGTGTCTTACCTTCCTACACACATAACATAGATGTTGTGCTGCTATCCACGTGTATTTCCATCATACACACATAACACAGCTGTTGTGCTGCTCTCCATGTGTGTCTTACCATCCTACACACATAACACAGCTGTTGTGCTGCTGTCCACGTGTGTCTTACCATCCTACACACATAACACAGCTGTTGTGCTGCTGTCCACGTGTGTCTTAACTTCCTACACACATAACACATCTGTTGCGCTGCTGTCCACGTATGTCTTACCATCCTACACACATAACACGGCTGTTGTGTTGCTGTCCACGTGTGTCTTACCATCATACACACATAACACAGCTGTTGTGTTGCTGTCCACGTGTGTCTTACCTTCCTACACACATAACATAGCTGTTGTGCTGCTGTCCACGTGTGTCTTACCATCCTACACACATAACACAGCTGTTGTGTTGCTATCCACGTGTGTCTTACCTTCCTACACACATAACACAGCTGTTATGCTGCTGTCCACGTGTGTCTTACCATCCTACACACATAACACAGCTGTTGTGCTGCTGTCCACGTGTGTCTTACCATCCTACACACATAACACGGCTGTTGTGTTGTTATCCACGTGTGTCTTACCATCCTACACACATAACACGGCTGTTGTGTTGCTATCCACGTGTGTCTCACCTTCCTACACACATACCACGGCTGTTGTGTTGCTATCCACGTGTGTCTTACCTTCCTACACACATAACACAGATGTTGTGCTGCTATCCACGTGTATTTCCATCCTACACACATAACACGGCTGCTGTGCTGCTCTCCATGTGTGTCTTACCATCCTACACACATAACACAGCTGTTGTGTTGCTGTCCACGTGTGTCTTACCATCATACACACATAACACAGCTGTTGTGTTGCTGTCCACGTGTGTCTTACCATCCTACACACATAACACGGCTGTTGTGCTGCTGTCCACGTGTGTCTTACCATCCTACACACATAACACAGCTGTTGTGCTGCTGTCCACGTGTGTCTTACCAATCTACACACATAACACGGCTGTTGTGCTACTGTCTACGTGTGTCTTACCAATCCACACACATAACACGGCTGTTGTGCTGCTGTCCACGTGTGTCTTACCATCCTACACACATAACACAGCTGTTGTGTTGCTGTCCACGCGTGTCTTACCTTCCTACACACATAACACAGCTGTTGTGCTGCTGTCCACCTGTGTCTTACCATCCTACACACATAACACAGCTGTTGTGCTGCTGTCCACGTGTGTCTTACCATCCTACACACATAACACAGCTGTTGTGCGGCTGTTCACGTGTGTCTTACCTTCCTACACACATAACACGGCTGTTGTGTTGCTGTCCACGTGTGTCTTACCATCCTACACACATAACACGGCTGTTGTGTTGCTGTCCACGTGTGTCTTAACATCCTACACACACAACACAGCTGTTGTGCTGCTGTCCACGCGTGTCTTACCTTCCTACACACATAACACAGCTGTTGTGCTGCTGTCCACGTGTGTCTTACCTTCCTACACACATAACACAGCTGTTGTGTTGCTGTCCACGCGTGTCTTACCATCATGCACACATAACACAGCTGTTGTGTTGCTATCCACGGGTGTCTTACCTTCCTACACACATAACACAGCTCTTGTGCTGCTGTGAACGTGTGTCTTACCATCCTACACACATAACACAGCTGTTGTGCTACTGTCCACGTGTGTCTTACCATCCTACACACATAACAGAGCAGTTGTGCTGCTGTCCACGTGTGTCTTACCTTTCTACACACATAACACAGCTGTTGTGCTGCTGTCCAAGTGTCTTACCATCTTACACACATAACACAGCTGTTGTGCTGCTGTCCACGTGTGTCTTAACTTCCTACACACATAACACAGCTGTTGCGCTGCTGTCCACGTATGTCTTACCATCCTACACACATAACACGGCTGTTGTGTTGCTGTCCACGTGTGTCTTACCATCATACACACATAACACAGCTGTTGTGTTGCTGTCCACGTGTGTCTTACCTTCCTACACACATAACATAGCTGTTGTGCTGCTGTCCACGTGTGTCTTACCATCATACACACATAACACAGCTGTTGTGTTGCTATCCACGGGTGTCTTACCTTCCTACACACATAACACAGCTGTTATGCTGCTGTCCACGTGTGTCTTACCATCCTACACACATAACACAGCTGTTGTGTTGCTGTCCACGCGTGTCTTACCTTCCTACACACATAACACAGCTGTTGTGCTGCTGTCCACGTGTGTCTTACCATCCTACACACATAACACAGCTGTTGTGCTGCTGTCCACGTGTGTCTTACCATCCTACACACATAACACAGCTGTTGTGCGGCTGTCCACGTGTGTCTTACCTTCCTACACACATAACACGGCTGTTGTGTTGCTGTCCACGTGTGTCTTAACATCCTACACACACAACACAGCTGTTGTGCTGCTGTCCACGCGTGTCTTACCTTCCTACACACATAACACAGCTGTTGTGCAGCTGTCCACGTGTGTCTTACCTACCTACACACATAACACAGCTGCTGTGCTGCTGTCCACGTGTGTCTTACCTTCCTACACACATAACACAGCTGTTGTGTTGCTGTCCACGTGTGTCTTACCATCATGCACACATAACACAGCTGTTGTGTTGCTATCCACGGGTGTCTTACCTTCCTACACACATAACACAGCTCTTGTACTGCTGTGAACGTGTGTCTTACCTTCCTACACACATAACACGGCTGTTGTGTTGCTGTCCACGTGTGTCTTACCATCCTACACATATAACACAGCTGTTGTGTTGCTGTCCACGTGTATCTTGCCTTCCTACACACATAACACAGCTGTTGTGCTGCTGTCCACGCGTGTCTTACCTTCCTACACACATAACACAGCTGTTGTGTTGCTGTCCACGTGTATCTTACCTTCCTACACACATAACACAGCTGTTGTGCTGCTGTCCACGCGTGTCTTACCTTCCTACACACATAACACAGCTGTTGTGTTGCTGTCCACGTGTGTCTTACCATCCTACACACATAACACAGCTGTTGTGCTGCTGTCCACGCGTGTCTTACCTTCCTACACACATAACACAGCTGTTGTGTTGCTGTCCACGTGTGTGTTACCATCCTACACACATAACACAGCTGTTGTGTTGCTGTCCACGTGTGTCTTACCATCCTACACACATAACACAGCTGTTGTGCTGCTATCCACGTGTGTCTTACCTTCCTACACACATAATACAGCTATTGTGCTGCTGTGCACGTGTGTCTTACCATCCTACACACATAACACAGCTGTTGTGCTGCTATCCACGTGTGTCTTACCTTCCTACACACATAACACAGCTGTTGTGCTGCTGTCCACGTGTGTCTTACCATCCTACACACATAACACGGCTGTTGTGCTGCTGTCCACGTGTGTCTTACCTTCCTACACACATAACACAGCTGTTGTGTTGCTGTCCACGTGTGTCTTACCATCCTACACACATAACACGGCTGTTGTATTGCTGTCCACGTGTGTCTTACCTTCCTACACACATAACACAGCTGTTGTGTTGCAGTCCACGTGTGTCTTACCATGATACACACTTAACACAGCTGTTGTGTTGCTGTCCACCTGTGTCTTACCATCCTACACACATAACACGGCTGTTGTGTTGCTGTCCACGTGTGTCTTACCATCCTACACACATAACACGGCTGTTGTGTTGCTGTCCACGTGTGTCTTACCTTCCTACACACATAACATAGCTGTTGTGCTGCTGTCCACGTGTGTCTTACCATCATACATACATAACACAGCTGTTGTGTTGCTATCTACGGGTGTCTTACCTTCCTACACACATAACACAGCTGTTGTGCTGCTGTCCACGTGTGTCTTACCATCCTACACACATAACACAGCTGTTGTGCTGCTGTCCACGTGTGTCTTACCATCCTACACACATAACACAGCTGTTGTGCTGCTGTCCACGTGTGTCTTACCATCCTACACACATAACACAGCTGTTGTGCTGCTGTCCACTTGTGTCTTACCTTCCTACACACATAACACAGCTTTGTGTTGCTGTCCACGTGTATCTTACCTTCCTACACACATAACACAGCCGTTGTGCTGCTGTCCACGCGTGTCTTACCTTCCTACACACATAACACAGCTGTTGTGCTGCTGTCCACGTGTGTCTTACCATCCTACACACATAACACAGCTGTTGTGCGGCTGTCCACGTGTGTCTTACCATCCTACACACATAACACAGCTGTTGTGCTGCTGTCCACGTGTGTCTTACCTTCCTACACACATAATACAGCTATTGTGCTGCTGTGCACGTGTGTCTTACCATCCTACATACATAACACAGCTGTTGTGCTGCTGTCCACGTGTGTCTTACCCTCCTACACACATAACACAGCTGTTGTGCTGCAGTCCACGTGTGTCTTACCATGATACACACATAACACAGCTGTTGTGTTGCTTTCCACCTGTGTCTTACCATCCTACACACATAACACGGCTGTTGTGTTGCTGTCCACGTGTGTCTTACCTTCCTACACACATAACACAGAAGTTGTGCTGCTATCCCCGTGTCTTTCCATCAAACACACATAACACAGCTGTTGTGCTGCTCTCCATGTTTGTATTACCATCCTACACACATAACACAGCTGTTGTGTTGCTGTCCACGTGTGTCTTACCATCATACACACATAACACAGCTGTTGTGCTGCTGTCCACGTGTGTCTTACCATCATACACACATAACACAGCTGTTGTGTTGCTGTCCACGTGTGTCTTACCTTCCTACACACATAACACAGCTGTTGTGTTGCTGTCCACGTGTGTCTTACCTTCCTACACACATAACATAGCTGTTGTGCTGGTGTCCACGTGTGTCTTACCTTCCTACACACATAACACAGCTGTTGTGTTGCTGTCCACGTGTGTCTTACCTTCCTACACACATAACACAGCTGTTGCGTTGCTGTCCACGTGTGTCTTACCTTCCTACACACATAACATAGCTGTTGTGCTGGTGTCCACGTGTGTCTTACCTTCCTACACACATAACACAGCTGTTGTGTTGCTGTCCACGTGTGTCTTACCTTCCTACACACATAACACAGCTGTTGTGCTGCTGTCCACGTGTGTCTTACCATCATACACACATAACACAGCTGTTGTGTTGCTGTCCACGTGTGTCTTACCTTCCTACACACATAACACAGCTGTTGCGTTGCTGTCCACGTGTGTCTTACCTTCCTACACACATAACATAGCTGTTGTGCTGGTGTCCACGTGTGTCTTACCTTCCTACACACATAACACAGCTGTTGTGTTGCTGTCCACGTGTGTCTTACCTTCCTACACACATAACACAGCTGTTGTGCTGCTGTCCACGTGTGTGTTACCATCATACACACATAACACAGCTGTTGTGTTGCTGTCCACGTGTGTCTTACCATCCTACACACATAACACAGCTGTTGTGCGGCTGTCCACGTGTGTCTTACCTTCCTACTCACATAACACGGCTGTTGTGTTGCTGTCCACGTGTGTCTTACCATCCTACACACATAACACGGCTGTTGTGTTGCTATCCACGTGTGTCTTACCATCCTACACACATAACACGGCTGTTGTGCTGCTGTCCACGTGTGTCTTACCATCCTACACACATAACACGGCTGTTGTGTTGCTGTCCACGTGTGTCTTACCATCCTACACACATAACACGGCTGTTGTGCTGCTGTCCACGTGTGTCTTACCATCCTACACACATAACACAGCTGTTGTGCTGCTGTCCACGTGTGTCTTACCAATCTACACACATAACACGGCTGTTGTGCTACTGTCCACGTGTGTCTTACCAATCCACACATATAACACGGCTGTTGTGCTGCTGTCCACGTGTGTCTTACCATCCTACACACATAACACAGCTGTTGTGTTGCTGTCCACGCGTGTCTTACCTTCCTACACACATAACACAGCTGTTGTGCTGCTGTCCACGTGTGTCTTACCATCCTACACACATAACACAGCTGTTGTGCTGCTGTCCACGTGTGTCTTACCATCCTACACACATAACACAGCTGTTGTGCGGCTGTCCACGTGTGTCTTACCTTCCTACACACATAACACGGCTTTTGTGTTGCTGTCCCCGTGTGTCTTAACATCCTACACACACAACACAGCTGTTGTGCTGCTGTCCACGTGTGTCTTAACTTCCTACACACATAACACAGCTGTTGCGCTGCTGTCCACGTATGTCTTACCATCCTACACACATAACACGGCTGTTGTGTTGCTGTCCACGTGTGTCTTACCATCATACACACATAACACAGCTGTTATGCTGCTGTCCACGTGTGTTTTACCATCCTACACACATAACACAGCTGTTGTGCTGCTGTCCACGTGTGTCTTACCATCCTACACACATAACACGGCTGTTGTGTTGCTATCCACGTGTGTCTTACCTTCCTACACACATAACACAGATGTTGTGCTGCTATCCACGTGTATTTCCATCATACACACATAACACAGCTGTTGTGCTGCTCTCCATGTGTGTCTTACCATCCTACACACATAACACAGCTGTTATGCTGCTGTCCACGTGTGTCTTACCATCATACACACATAACACAGCTGTTGTGTTGCTGTCCACGTGTGTCTTACCATCCTACACACATAACACAGCTGTTGTGCTGCTGTCCACGTGTGTCTTACCAATCTACACACATAACACGGCTGTTGTGCTAATGTCCACGTGTGTCTTACCAATCCACACACATAACACGGCTGTTGTGCTGCTGTCCACGTGTGTCTTACAATCATACACACATAACACAGCTGTTGTGCTGCTCTCCATGTGTGTCTTACCTTCCTACACACATAACACAGCTGTTGTGCTGCTGTCCACGTGTGTCTTACCATCCTACACACATAACACAGCTGTTGTGCTGCTGTCCACGTGTGTCTTACCATCCTACACACATAACACAACTGTTGTGCGGCTGTCCACGTGTGTCTTACCTTCCTACACACATAACACGGCTGTTGTGTTGCTGTCCACGTGTGTCTTACCTTACTACACACATAACACAGCTGTTGTGTTGCTGTCCACGTGTGTCTTAACATCCTACACACACAACACAGCTGTTGTGCAGCTGTCCACGTGTGTCTTACCATCCTACACACATAACACAGCTGTTGTGTTGCTGTCCACGTGTGTCTTACCATCCTACACACATACCACGGCTGTTGTGCTGCTGTCCACGTGTGTCTTACCATCCTACACATATAACACAGCTATTGTGCTGCTGTCCACGCGTGTCTTACCTTCCTACACACATAACACAGCTGTTGTGCTGCTGTCCACGCGTGTCTTACCTTCCTACACACATAACACAGCTGTTGTGCTGCTGTCCACGCGTGTCTTACCTTCCTACACACATAACACAGCTGTTGTGTTGCTGTCCACGTGTATCTTACCTTCCTACACACATAACACAGCTGTTGTGCTGCTGTGCACGTGTGTCTTACCATCCTACACACATAACACAGCTGTTGTGCTGCTATCCACGTGTGTCTTACCTTCCTACACACATAACACAGCTGTTGTGCTGCTGTCCACGTGTGTCTTACCATCCTACACACATAACACGGCTGTTGTGCTGCTGTCCACGTGTGTCTTACCTTACTACACACATAACACAGCTGTTGTGTTGCTGTCCACGTGTGTCTTACCATCCTACACACATAACACGGCTGTTGTATTGCTGTCCACGTGTGTCTTACCTTCCTACACACATAACACAGCTGTTGTGTTGCAGTCCACGTGTGTCTTACCATGATACACACTTAACACAGCTGTTGTGTTGCTGTCCACCTGTGTCTTACCATCCTACACACATAACACGGCTGTTGTGTTGCTGTCCACGTGTGTCTTACCTTCCTACACACATAACACAGAAGTTGTGCTGCTATCCACGCGTCTTTCCATCAAACACACATAACACAGCTGTTATGCTACTCTCCATGTTTGTATTACCATCCTACACACATAACACAGCTATTGTGTTGCAGTCCACGTGTGTCTTACCATGATACACACTTAACACAGCTGTTGTGTTGCTGTCCACCTGTGTCTTACCATCCTACACACATAACACGGCTGTTGTGCTGCTGTCCACGTGTGTCTTACCTTCCTACACACATAACACAGCTGTTGTGTTGCTGTCCACGTGTGTCTTACCATCCTACACACATAACACGGCTGTTGTATTGCTGTCCACGTGTGTCTTACCTTCCTACACACATAACACAGCTGTTGTGTTGCTGTCCACGTGTGTCTTACCTTCCTACACACATAACATAGCTGTTGTGCTGCTGTCCACGTGTGTCTTACCATCATACATACATAACACAGCTGTTGTGTGGCTATCTACGGGTGTCTTACCTTCCTACACACATAACACAGCTGTTGTGCTGCTGTCCACGTGTGTCTTACCATCCTACACACATAACACAGCTGTTGTGCTGCTGTCCACGTGTGTCTTACCATCCTACACACATAACACAGCTGTTGTGCTGCTGTCCACGTGTGTCTTACCATCCTACACACATAACACAGCTGTTGTGCTGCTGTCCAAGTGTCTTACCATCTTACACACACAACACAACTGTTGTGCTGCTGTCCACTTGTGTCTTACCTTCCTACACACATAACACAGCTTTGTGTTGCTGTCCACGTGTATCTTACCTTCCTACACACATAACACAGCCGTTGTGCTGCTGTCCACGCGTGTCTTACCTTCCTACACACATAACACAGCTGTTGTGCTGCTGTCCACGTGTGTCTTACCTTCCTACACACATAATACAGCTATTGTGCTGCTGTGCACGTGTGTCTTACCATCCTACACACATAACACAGCTGTTGTGCTGCTGTCCACGTGTGTCTTACCTTCCTACACACATAACACAGCTGTTGTGCTGCTGTCCACGTGTGTCTTACCATCCTACACACATAACACGGCTGTTGTGCTGCTGTCTACGTGTGTCTTACCTTCCTACACACATAACACAGCTGTTGTGCTGCTGTCCACGTGTGTCTTACCTTCCTACACACATAACACAGCTGTTGTGCTGCTGTCCACGTGTGTCTTACCATCCTACACACATAACACGGCTGTTGTGCTGCTGTCCACGTGTGTCTTACCATCATACACACATAACACAGCTGTTGTGTTGCTATCCACGGGAGTCTTACCTTCCTACACACATAACACAGCTGTTATGCTGCTGTCCACGTGTGTCTTACCATCCTACACACATAACACAGCTGTTGTGCTGCTGTCCACGTGTGTCTTACCATCCTACACACATAACACGGCTGTTGTGCTGCTGTCCACGTGTGTCTTACCATCCTACACACATAACACGGCTGTTGTGTTGCTATCCACGTGTGTCTTACCATCCTACACACATAACACGGCTGTTGTGCTGCTGTCCACGTGTGTCTTACCATCCTACACACATAACACAGCTGTTGTGCTGCTGTCCACGTGTGTCTTACCAATCTACACACATAACACGGCTGTTGTGCTACTGTCCACGTGTGTCTTACCAATCCACACACATAACACGGCTGTTGTGCTGCTGTCCACGTGTGTCTTACCTTCCTACACACATAACACAGCTGTTGTTTTGCTGTCCACGCGTGTCTTACCTTCCTACACACATAACACAGCTGTTGTGCTGCTGTCCACGTGTGTCTTACCATCCTACACACATAACACAGCTGTTATGCTGCTGTCCACGTGTGTCTTACCATCCTACACACATAACACAGCTGTTGTGCGGCTGTCCACGTGTGTCTTACCTTCCTACACACATAACACGGCTGTTGTGTTGCTGTCCACGTGTGTCTTAACATCCTACACACACAACACAGCTGTTGTGCTGCTGTCCACGCGTGTCTTACCTTCCTACACACATAACACAGCTGTTGTGCAGCTGTCCACGTGTGTCTTACCTACCTACACACATAACACAGCTGCTGTGCTGCTGTCCACGTGTGTCTTACCTTCCTACACACATAACACAGCTGTTGTGTTGCTGTCCACGTGTGTCTTACCATCATGCACACATAACACAGCTGTTGTGTTGCTATCCACGGGTGTCTTACCTTCCTACACACATAACACAGCTCTTGTGCTGCTGTGAACGTGTGTCTTACCATCCTACACACATAACACAGCTGTTGTGCTACTGTCCACGTGTGTCTTACCATCCTACACACATAACAGAGCAGTTGTGCTGCTGTCCACGTGTGTCTTACCTTTCTACACACATAACACAGCTGTTGTGCTGCTGTCCAAGTGTCTTACCATCTTACACACATAACACAGCTGTTGTGCTGCTGTCCACGTGTGTCTTAACTTCCTACACACATAACACAGCTGTTGCGCTGCTGTCCACGTATGTCTTACCATCTTACACACATAACACGGCTGTTGTGTTGCTGTCCACGTGTGTCTTACCATCATACACACATAACACAGCTGTTATGCTGCTGTCCACGTGTGTCTTACCATCCTACACACATAACACAGCTGTTCTGCTGCTGTCCACGTGTGTCTTACCATCCTACACACATAACACGGCTGTTGTGTTGCTATCCACGTGTGTCTTACCATCCTACACACATAACACGGCTGTTGTGTTGCTATCCACGTGTGTCTTACCTTCCTACACACATAACACGGCTGTTGTGTTGCTATCCACGTGTGTCTTACCTTCCTACACACATAACACAGATGTTGTGCTGCTATCCACGTGTATTTCCATCATACACACATAACACAGCTGTTGTGCTGCTCTCCATGTGTGTCTTACCATCCTACACACATAACACAGCTGTTGTGTTGCTGTCCACGTGTGTCTTACCATCATACACACATAACACAGCTGTTGTGTTGCTGTCCACGTGTGTCTTACCATCCTACACACATAACACGGCTGTTGTGCTGCTGTCCACGTGTGTCTTACCATCCTACACACATAACACAGCTGTTGTGTTGCTGTCCACGTGTGTCTTACCAATCTACACACATAACACGGCTGTTGTGCTACTGTCCACGTGTGTCTTACCAATCCACACACATAACACGGCTGTTGTGCTGCTGTCCACGTATGTCTTACGAATACTACACACATAACACAGCTGTTGTGTTGCTGTCCACGCGTGTCTTACCTTCCTACACACATAACACAGCTGTTGTGCTGCTGTCCACGTGTGTCTTACCATCCTACACACATAACACAGCTGTTGTGCTGCTGTCCACGTGTGTCTTACCATCCTACACACATAACACAACTGTTGTGCGGCTGTCCACGTGTTTCTTACCTTCCTACACACATAACACGGCTGTTGTGTTGCTGTCCACGTGTGTCTTACCATCCTACACATATAACACGGCTGTTGTGTTGCTGTCCACGTGTGTCTTAACATCCTACACACACAACACAGCTGTTGTGCTGCTGTCCACGCGTGTCTTACCTTCCTACACACATAACACAGCTGTTGTGCAGCTGTTTACGTGTGTCTTACCATCCTACACACATAACACAGCTGTTGTGTTGCTGTCCACGTGTGTCTTACCATCCTACACACATACCACGGCTGTTGTGCTGCTGTCCACGTGTGTCTTACCATTCTACACATATAACACAGCTGTTGTGTTGCTGTCCACGTGTATCTTACCTTCCTACACACATAACACAGCTGTTGTGCTGCTGTCCACGCGTGTCTTACCTTCCTACACACATAACACAGCTGTTGTGTTGCTGTCCACGTGTATCTTACCTTCCTACACACATAACACAGCTGTTGTGCTGCTGTCCACGCATGTCTTACCTTCCTACACACATAACACAGCTGTTGTGTTGCTGTCCACGTGTGTGTTACCATCCTACACACATAACACGGCTGTTGTGCGGCTGTCCACGTATGTCTTACCATCCTACACACATAACACAGCTGTTGTGCTGCTATCCACGTGTGTCTTACCTTCCTACACACATAATACAGCTATTGTGCTGCTGTGCACGTGTGTCTTACCATCCTACACACATAACACAGCTGTTGTGCTGCTATCCACGTGTGTCTTACCTTCCTACACACATAACACAGCTGTTGTGCTGCTGTCCACGTGTGTCTTACCATCCTACACACATAACACGGCTGTTGTGCTGCTGTCCACGTGTGTCTTACCTTCCTACACACATAACACAGCTGTTGTGTTGCTGTCCACGTGTGTCTTACCATCCTACACACATAACACGGCTGTTGTATTGCTGTCCACGTGTGTCTTACCTTCCTACACACATAACACAGCTGTTGTGTTGCTGTCCACCTGTGTCTTACCATCCTACACACATAACACGGCTGTGTGTTGCTGTCCACGTGTGTCTTACCATCCTACACACATAAAACGGCTGTTGTGTTGCTGTCCACGTGTGTCTTACCTTCCTACACACATAACATAGCTGTTATGCTGCTGTCCACGTGTGTCTTACCATCATACATACATAACACAGCTGTTGTGTTGCTATCTACGGGTGTCTTACCTTCCTACACACATAACACAGCTGTTGTGCTGCTGTCCACGTGTGTCTTACCATCCTACACACATAACACAGCTGTTGTGCTGCTGTCCACGTGTGTCTTACCATCCTACACACATAACACAGCTGTTGTGCTGCTGTCCACGTGTGTCTTACCATCCTACACACATAACACAGCTGTTGTGCTGCTGTCCACTTGTGTCTTACCTTCCTACACACATAACACAGCTTTGTGTTGCTGTCCACGTGTATCTTACCTTCCTACACACATAACACAGCCGTTGTGCTGCTGTCCACGCGTGTCTTACCTTCCTACACACATAACACAGCTGTTGTGCTGCTGTCCACGTGTGTCTTACCATCCTACACACATAACACAGCTGTTGTGCGGCTGTCCACGTGTGTCTTACCATCCTACACACATAACACAGCTGTTGTGCTGCTGTCCACGTGTGTCTTACCTTCCTACACACATAATACAGCTATTGTGCTGCTGTGCACGTGTGTCTTACCATCCTACACACATAACACAGCTGTTGTGCTGCTGTCCACGTGTGTCTTACCCTCCTACACACATAACACAGCTGTTGTGCTGCAGTCCACGTGGGTCTTACCATGATACACACATAACACAGCCGTTGTGTTGCTTTCCACCTGTGTCTTACCATCCTACACACATAACACGGCTGTTGTGTTGCTGTCCACGTGTGTCTTACCTTCCTACACACATAACACAGATGTTGTGCTGCTATCCACGTGTATTTCCATCATACACACATAACACAGCTGTTGTGCTGCTCTCCATGTGTGTCTTACCATCCTACACACATAACACAGCTGTTGTGTTGCTGTCCACGTGTGTCTTACCATCATACACACATAACACAGCTGTTGTGTTGCTGTCCACGTGTGTCTTACCATCCTACACACATAACACGGCTGTTGTGCTGCTGTCCACGTGTGTCTTACCATCCTACACACATAACACAGCTGTTGTGTTGCTGTCCACGTGTGTCTTACCAATCTACACACATAACACGGCTGTTGTGCTACTGTCCACGTGTGTCTTACCAATCCACACACATAACACGGCTGTTGTGCTGCTGTCCACGTATGTCTTACGAATACTACACACATAACACAGCTGTTGTGTTGCTGTCCACGCGTGTCTTACCTTCCTACACACATAACACAGCTGTTGTGCTGCTGTCCACGTGTGTCTTACCATCCTACACACATAACACAACTGTTGTGCGGCTGTCCACGTGTTTCTTACCTTCCTACACACATAACACGGCTGTTGTGTTGCTGTCCACGTGTGTCTTACCATCCTACACATATAACACGGCTGTTGTGTTGCTGTCCACGTGTGTCTTAACATCCTACACACACAACACAGCTGTTGTGCTGCTGTCCACGCGTGTCTTACCTTCCTACACACATAACACAGCTGTTGTGCAGCTGTTTACGTGTGTCTTACCATCCTACACACATAACACAGCTGTTGTGTTGCTGTCCACGTGTGTCTTACCATCCTACACACATACCACGGCTGTTGTGCTGCTGTCCACGTGTGTCTTACCATTCTACACATATAACACAGCTGTTGTGTTGCTGTCCACGTGTATCTTACCTTCCTACACACATAACACAGCTGTTGTGCTGCTGTCCACGCGTGTCTTACCTTCCTACACACATAACACAGCTGTTGTGTTGCTGTCCACGTGTATCTTACCTTCCTACACACATAACACAGCTGTTGTGTTGCTGTCCACGTGTGTGTTACCATCCTACACACATAACACGGCTGTTGTGCGGCTGTCCACGTATGTCTTACCATCCTACACACATAACACAGCTGTTGTGCTGCTATCCACGTGTGTCTTACCTTCCTACACACATAATACAGCTATTGTGCTGCTGTGCACGTGTGTCTTACCATCCTACACACATAACACAGCTGTTGTGCTGCTATCCACGTGTGTCTTACCTTCCTACACACATAACACAGCTGTTGTGCTGCTGTCCACGTGTTTCTTACCATCCTACACACATAACACGGCTGTTGTGCTGCTGTCCACGTGTGTCTTACCTTCCTACACACATAACACAGCTGTTGTGTTGCTGTCCACGTGTGTCTTACCATCCTACACACATAACACGGCTGTTGTATTGCTGTCCACGTGTGTCTTACCTTCCTACACACATAACACAGCTGTTGTGTTGCTGTCCACCTGTGTCTTACCATCCTACACACATAACACGGCTGTGTGTTGCTGTCCACGTGTGTCTTACCATCCTACACACATAAAACGGCTGTTGTGTTGCTGTCCACGTGTGTCTTACCTTCCTACACACATAACATAGCTGTTATGCTGCTGTCCACGTGTGTCTTACCATCATACATACATAACACAGCTGTTGTGTTGCTATCTACGGGTGTCTTACCTTCCTACACACATAACACAGCTGTTGTGCTGCTGTCCACGTGTGTCTTACCATCCTACACACATAACACAGCTGTTGTGCTGCTGTCCACGTGTGTCTTACCATCCTACACACATAACACAGCTGTTGTGCTGCTGTCCACGTGTGTCTTACCATCCTACACACATAACACAGCTGTTGTGCTGCTGTCCACTTGTGTCTTACCTTCCTACACACATAACACAGCTTTGTGTTGCTGTCCACGTGTATCTTACCTTCCTACACACATAACACAGCCGTTGTGCTGCTGTCCACGCGTGTCTTACCTTCCTACACACATAACACAGCTGTTGTGCTGCTGTCCACGTGTGTCTTACCATCCTACACACATAACTCAGCTGTTGTGCGGCTGTCCACGTGTGTCTTACCATCCTACACACATAACACAGCTGTTGTGCTGCTGTCCACGTGTGTCTTACCTTCCTACACACATAATACAGCTATTGTGCTGCTGTGCACGTGTGTCTTACCATCCTACACACATAACACAGCTGTTGTGCTGCTGTCCACGTGTGTCTTACCCTCCTACACACATAACACAGCTGTTGTGCTGCAGTCCACGTGGGTCTTACCATGATACACACATAACACAGCCGTTGTGTTGCTTTCCACCTGTGTCTTACCATCCTACACACATAACACGGCTGTTGTGTTGCTGTCCACGTGTGTCTTACCTTCCTACACACATAACACAGAAGTTGTGCTGCTATCCCCGTGTCTTTCCATCAAACACACATAACACAGCTGTTGTGCTGCTCTCCATGTTTGTATTACCATCCTGCACACATAACACAGCTGTTGTGTTGCTGTCCACGTGTGTCTTACCATCATACACACATAACACAGCTGTTGTGCTGCTGTCCACGTGTGTCTTACCATCATACACACATAACACAGCTGTTGTGTTGCTGTCCACGTGTGTCTTACCTTCCTGCACACATAACACAGCTGTTGTGTTGCTGTCCACGTGTGTCTTACCTTCCTACACACATAACATAGCTGTTGTGCTGGTGTCCACGTGTGTCTTACCTTCCTACACACATAACACAGCTGTTGTGTTGCTGTCCACGTGTGTCTTACCTTCCTACACACATAACACAGCTGTTGTGCTGCTGTCCACGTGTGTCTTACTATCATACACACATAACACAGCTGTTGTGTTGCTGTCCACGTGTGTCTTACCTTCCTACACACATAACACAGCTGTTGTGTTGCTGTCCACGTGTGTCTTACCTTCCTACACACATAACATAGCTGTTGTGCTGGTGTCCACGTGTGTCTTACCTTCCTACACACATAACACAACTGTTGTGTTGCTGTCCACGTGTGTCTTACATTCCTACACACATAACACAGCTGTTGTGCTGCTGTCCACGTGTGTCTTACCATCCTACACACATAACACGGCTGTTGTGTTGCTGTCCACGTGTGTCTTAACATCCTACACACACAACACAGCTGTTGTGCTGCTGTCCACGCGTGTCTTACCTTCCTACACACATAACACAGCTGTTGTGCTGCTATCCACGAGTGTCTTACCATCCTACACACATAACACAGCTATTGTGGTGTTGTCCACATGTGTCTTACCATCCTACACACATAACACGGCTGTTGTGCTGCTGTCCACGTGTGTCTTACCATCCTACACATATAACACAGCTGTTGTGTTGCTGTTCACGTGTATCTTACCTTCCTACACACATAACACAGCTGTTGTGCTGCTGTCCACGTGTGACTTACCATCCTACACACATAACACAGCTGTTGTGCGGCTGTCCACGTATGTCTTACCATCCTACACACATAACACAGCTGTTGTGCTGCTGTCCACTTGTGTCTTACCTTCCTACACACATAACACGGCTGTGTGTTGCTGTCCACGTGTGTCTTACCATCCTACACACATAAAACGGCTGTTGTGTTGCTGTCCACGTGTGTCTTACCTTCCTACACACATAACATAGCTGTTATGCTGCTGTCCACGTGTGTCTTACCATCATACATACATAACACAGCTGTTGTGTTGCTATCTACGGGTGTCTTACCTTCCTACACACATAACACAGCTGTTGTGCTGCTGTCCACGTGTGTCTTACCATCCTACACACATAACACAGCTGTTGTGCTGCTGTCCACGTGTGTCTTACCATCCTACACACATAACACAGCTGTTGTGCTGCTGTCCACGTGTGTCTTACCATCCTACACACATAACACAGCTGTTGTGCTGCTGTCCACTTGTGTCTTACCTTCCTACACACATAACACAGCTTTGTGTTGCTGTCCACGTGTATCTTACCTTCCTACACACATAACACAGCCGTTGTGCTGCTGTCCACGCGTGTCTTACCTTCCTACACACATAACACAGCTGTTGTGCTGCTGTCCACGTGTGTCTTACCATCCTACACACATAACACAGCTGTTGTGCGGCTGTCCACGTGTGTCTTACCATCCTACACACATAACACAGCTGTTGTGCTGCTGTCCACGTGTGTCTTACCTTCCTACACACATAATACAGCTATTGTGCTGCTGTGCACGTGTGTCTTACCATCCTACACACATAACACAGCTGTTGTGCTGCTGTCCACGTGTGTCTTACCCTCCTACACACATAACACAGCTGTTGTGCTGCAGTCCACGTGGGTCTTACCATGATACACACATAACACAGCCGTTGTGTTGCTTTCCACCTGTGTCTTACCATCCTACACACATAACACGGCTGTTGTGTTGCTGTCCACGTGTGTCTTACCTTCCTACACACATAACACAGAAGTTGTGCTGCTATCCCCGTGTCTTTCCATCAAACACACATAACACAGCTGTTGTGCTGCTCTCCATGTTTGTATTACCATCCTGCACACATAACACAGCTGTTGTGTTGCTGTCCACGTGTGTCTTACCATCATACACACATAACACAGCTGTTGTGCTGCTGTCCACGTGTGTCTTACCATCATACACACATAACACAGCTGTTGTGTTGCTGTCCACGTGTGTCTTACCTTCCTGCACACATAACACAGCTGTTGTGTTGCTGTCCACGTGTGTCTTACCTTCCTACACACATAACATAGCTGTTGTGCTGGTGTCCACGTGTGTCTTACCTTCCTACACACATAACACAGCTGTTGTGTTGCTGTCCACGTGTGTCTTACCTTCCTACACACATAACACAGCTGTTGTGCTGCTGTCCACGTGTGTCTTACTATCATACACACATAACACAGCTGTTGTGTTGCTGTCCACGTGTGTCTTACCTTCCTACACACATAACACAGCTGTTGTGTTGCTGTCCACGTGTGTCTTACCTTCCTACACACATAACATAGCTGTTGTGCTGGTGTCCACGTGTGTCTTACCTTCCTACACACATAACACAACTGTTGTGTTGCTGTCCACGTGTGTCTTACCTTCCTACACACATAACACAGCTGTTGTGCTGCTGTCCACGTGTGTCTTACCATCATACACACATAACACAGCTGTTGTGTTGCTGTCCACGTGTGTCTTACCATCCTACACACATAACACAGCTGTTGTGCGGCTGTCCACGTGTGTCTTACCTTCCTACTCACATAACACGGCTGTTGTGTTGCTGTCCACGTGTGTCTTACCATCCTACACACATAACACGGCTGTTGTGTTGCTGTCCACGTGTGTCTTAACATCCTACACACACAACACAGCTGTTGTGCTGCTGTCCACGCGTGTCTTACCTTCCTACACACATAACACAGCTGTTGTGCTGCTATCCACGAGTGTCTTACCATCCTACACACATAACACAGCTATTGTGGTGTTGTCCCCATGTGTCTTACCATCCTACACACATAACACGGCTGTTGTGCTGCTGTCCACGTGTGTCTTACCATCCTACACATATAACACAGCTGTTGTGTTGCTGTTCACGTGTATCTTACCTTCCTACACACATAACACAGCTGTTGTGCTGCTGTCCACGTGTGACTTACCATCCTACACACATAACACAGCTGTTGTGCGGCTGTCCACGTATGTCTTACCATCCTACACACATAACACAGCTGTTGTGCTGCTGTCCACTTGTGTCTTACCATCCTACACACATAACACGGCTGTTGTGCTGCTGTCCACGTGTGTCTTACCTTCCTACACACATAACACGGCTGTTGTGTTGCTGTCCACGTGTGTCTTACCTTCCTACAAACATAATACAGCTGTTGTGCTGCTGTCCACGTGTGTCTTACCTTCCTACAAACATAATACAGCTGTTGTGCTGCTGTCCACGTGTGTCTTACCTTCCTACACACATAACACAGCTGTTGTGCTGCTGTCCACGTGTGTCTTACCTTCCTACACACATAACATAGCTGTTATGCTGCTGTCCACGTGTGTCTTACCATCATACATACATAACACAGCTGTTGTGTTGCTATCTACGGGTGTCTTACCTTCCTACACACATAACACAGCTGTTGTGCTGCTGTCCACGTGTGTCTTACCATCCTACACACATAACACAGCTGTTGTGCTGCTGTCCACGTGTGTCTTACCATCCTACACACATAACACAGCTGTTGTGCTGCTGTCCACGTGTGTCTTACCATCCTACACACATAACACAGCTGTTGTGCTGCTGTCCACTTGTGTCTTACATTCCTACACACATAACACAGCTTTGTGTTGCTGTCCACGTGTATCTTACCTTCCTACACACATAACACAGCCGTTGTGCAGCTGTCCACGCGTGTCTTACCTTCCTACACACATAACACAGCTGTTGTGCTGCTGTCCACGTGTGTCTTACCATCCTACACACATAACACAGCTGTTGTGCGGCTGTCCACGTGTGTCTTACCATCCTACACACATAACACAGCTGTTGTGCTGCTGTCCACGTGTGTCTTACCTTCCTACACACATAATACAGCTATTGTGCTGCTGTGCACGTGTGTCTTACCATCCTACACACATAACACAACTGTTGTGCTGCTGTCCACGTGTGTCTTACCCTCCTACACACATAACACAGCTGTTGTGCTGCAGTCCACGTGGGTCTTACCATGATACACACATAACACAGCCGTTGTGTTGCTTTCCACCTGTGTCTTACCATCCTACACACATAACACGGCTGTTGTGTTGCTGTCCACGTGTGTCTTACCTTCCTACACACATAACACAGAAGTTGTGCTGCTATCCCCGTGTCTTTCCATCAAACACACATAACACAGCTGTTGTGCTGCTCTCCATGTTTGTATTACCATCCTGCACACATAACACAGCTGTTGTGTTGCTGTCCACGTGTGTCTTACCATCATACACACATAACACAGCTGTTGTGCTGCTGTCCACGTGTGTCTTACCATCATACACACATAACACAGCTGTTGTGTTGCTGTCCACGTGTGTCTTACCTTCCTGCACACATAACACAGCTGTTGTGTTGCTGTCCGCGTGTGTCTTACCTTCCTACACACATAACATAGCTGTTGTGCTGGTGTCCACGTGTGTCTTACCTTCCTACACACATAACACAGCTGTTGTGTTGCTGTCCACGTGTGTCTTACCTTCCTACACACATAACACAGCTGTTGTGCTGCTGTCCACGTGTGTCTTACCATCATACACACATAACACAGCTGTTGTGTTGCTGTCCACGTGTGTCTTACCTTCCTACACACATAACACAGCTGTTGTGTTGCTGTCCACGTGTGTCTTACCTTCCTACACACATAACATAGCTGTTGTGCTGGTGTCCACGTGTGTCTTACCTTCCTACACACATAACACAACTGTTGTGTTGCTGTCCACGTGTGTCTTACCTTCCTACACACATAACACAGCTGTTGTGCTGCTGTCCACGTGTGTCTTACCATCATACACACATAACACAGCTGTTGTGTTGCTGTCCACGTGTGTCTTACCATCCTACACACATAACACAGCTGTTGTGCGGCTGTCCACGTGTGTCTTACCTTCCTACTCACATAACACGGCTGTTGTGTTGCTGTCCACGTGTGTCTTACCATCCTACACACATAACACGGCTGTTGTGTTGCTGTCCACGTGTGTCTTAACATCCTACACACACAACACAGCTGTTGTGCTGCTGTCCACGCGTGTCTTACCTTCCTACACACATAACACAGCTGTTGTGCTGCTATCCACGAGTCTCTTACCATCCTACACACATAACACAGCTATTGTGGTGTTGTCCCCATGTGTCTTACCATCCTACACACATAACACGGCTGTTGTGCTGCTGTCCACGTGTGTCTTACCATCCTACACATATAACACAGCTGTTGTGTTGCTGTTCACGTGTATCTTACCTTCCTACACACATAACACAGCTGTTGTGCTGCTGTCCACGTGTGACTTACCATCCTACACACATAACACAGCTGTTGTGCGGCTGTCCACGTATGTCTTACCATCCTACACACATAACACAGCTGTTGTGCTGCTGTCCACTTGTGTCTTACCTTCCTACACACATAACACGGCTGTTGTGCTGCTGTCCACGTGTGTCGTACCTTCCTACACACATAACACGACTGTTGTGCTGCTGTCCACGTGTGTCTTACCTTCCTACACACATAACACATCTGTTGTGCTGCTGTCCACGTGTGTCTTACCATCCTACACACATAACACGGCTGTTGTGCTGCTGTCCTCGTGTGTCTTACCTTCCTACACACATAACACAGCTGTTGTGCTGCTGTCCACGTGTGTCTTACCATCCTACACACTTAACACGGCTGTTGTGCTGCTGTCCACGTGTGTCTTACCTTCCTACACACATAACACAGCTGTTGTGCTGCTGTCCACGTGTGTCTTACCATCCTACACACATAACACGGCTGTTGTGCTGCTGTCCACGTGTGTCTTACCTTCCTACACACATAATACAGCTGTTGTGCTGCTGTCCACGTGTGTCTTACCTTCCTACACACATAACACGGCTGTTGTGCTGCTGTCCACGTGTGTATTACCTTCCTACACACATAACACAGCTGTTGTGCTGCTGTCCACGTGTGTCTTACCATCCTACACACATAACACGGCTGTTGTGCTGCTGTCCACGTGTGTCTTACCTTCCTACACACATAACACAGCTGTTGTGCTGCTGTCCACGTGTGTCTTACCTTCCTACACACATAATACAGCTGTTGTGCTGCTGTCCACGTGTGTCTTACCTTCCTACACACATAACACAGCTGTTGTGCTGCTGTCCACGTGTGTCTTACCATCCTACACACATAACACGGCTGTTGTGCTGCTGTCCACGTGTGTCTTACCTTCCTACACACATAATACAGCTGTTGTGCTGCTGTCCACGTGTGTCTTACCTTCCTACACACATAACACGGCTGTTGTGCTGCTGTCCACGTGTGTCTTACCATCCTACACACATAACACGGCTGTTGTGCTGCTGTCCACGTGTGTCTTACCTTCCTACACACATAACACAGCTGTTGTGCTGCTGTCCACGTGTGTCTTACCTTCCTACACACATAACACAGCTGTTGTGCTGCTGTCCACGTGTGTCTTACCTTCCTACACACATAACACAGCTGTTGTGCTGCTGTCCACGCGTGTGTTACCTTCCTACACACATAACACAGCTGTTGTGCTGCTGTCCACGTGTGTCTTACCATCCTACACACATAACACAGCTGTTGTGTTGCTGTCCACGTGTGTCTTACCATCCTGCACACATAACACGGCTGTTGTGCTGCTGTCCACGTGTGTTTTACCATCCTACACATATAACACAGCTTTTGTGTTGCTGTCCACGTGTATCTTACCTTTCTACACACATAACACAGCTGTTGTGCTGCTGTCCACGCGTGTCTTACCTTCCTACACACATAACACAGCTGTTGTGCTGCTGTCCACGTGTGTCTTACCATCCTACACACATAACACAGCTGTTGTGCTGCTGTCCACTTGTGTCTTACATTCCTACACACATAACACAGCTTTGTGTTGCTGTCCACGTGTATCTTACCTTCCTACACACATAACACAGCCGTTGTGCAGCTGTCCACGCGTGTCTTACCTTCCTACACACATAACACAGCTGTTGTGCTGCTGTCCACGTGTGTCTTACCATCCTACACACATAACACAGCTGTTGTGCGGCTGTCCACGTGTGTCTTACCATCCTACACACATAACACAGCTGTTGTGCTGCTGTCCACGTGTGTCTTACCTTCCTACACACATAATACAGCTATTGTGCTGCTGTGCACGTGGGTCTTACCATGATACACACATAACACAGCCGTTGTGTTGCTTTCCACCTGTGTCTTACCATCCTACACACATAACACGGCTGTTGTGTTGCTGTCCACGTGTGTCTTACCTTCCTACACACATAACACAGAAGTTGTGCTGCTATCCCCGTGTCTTTCCATCAAACACACATAACACAGCTGTTGTGCTGCTCTCCATGTTTGTATTACCATCCTGCACACATAACACAGCTGTTGTGTTGCTGTCCACGTGTGTCTTACCATCATACACACATAACACAGCTGTTGTGCTGCTGTCCACGTGTGTCTTACCATCATACACACATAACACAGCTGTTGTGTTGCTGTCCACGTGTGTCTTACCTTCCTGCACACATAACACAGCTGTTGTGTTGCTGTCCGCGTGTGTCTTACCTTCCTACACACATAACATAGCTGTTGTGCTGGTGTCCACGTGTGTCTTACCTTCCTACACACATAACACAGCTGTTGTGTTGCTGTCCACGTGTGTCTTACCTTCCTACACACATAACACAGCTGTTGTGCTGCTGTCCACGTGTGTCTTACCATCATACACACATAACACAGCTGTTGTGTTGCTGTCCACGTGTGTCTTACCTTCCTACACACATAACACAGCTGTTGTGTTGCTGTCCACGTGTGTCTTACCTTCCTACACACATAACATAGCTGTTGTGCTGGTGTCCACGTGTGTCTTACCTTCCTACACACATAACACAACTGTTGTGTTGCTGTCCACGTGTGTCTTACCTTCCTACACACATAACACAGCTGTTGTGCTGCTGTCCACGTGTGTCTTACCATCATACACACATAACACAGCTGTTGTGTTGCTGTCCACGTGTGTCTTACCATCCTACACACATAACACAGCTGTTGTGCGGCTGTCCACGTGTGTCTTACCTTCCTACTCACATAACACGGCTGTTGTGTTGCTGTCCACGTGTGTCTTACCATCCTACACACATAACACGGCTGTTGTGTTGCTGTCCACGTGTGTCTTAACATCCTACACACACAACACAGCTGTTGTGCTGCTGTCCACGCGTGTCTTACCTTCCTACACACATAACACAGCTGTTGTGCTGCTATCCACGAGTCTCTTACCATCCTACACACATAACACAGCTATTGTGGTGTTGTCCCCATGTGTCTTACCATCCTACACACATAACACGGCTGTTGTGCTGCTGTCCACGTGTGTCTTACCATCCTACACATATAACACAGCTGTTGTGTTGCTGTTCACGTGTATCTTACCTTCCTACACACATAACACAGCTGTTGTGCTGCTGTCCACGTGTGACTTACCATCCTACACACATAACACAGCTGTTGTGCGGCTGTCCACGTATGTCTTACCATCCTACACACATAACACAGCTGTTGTGCTGCTGTCCACTTGTGTCTTACCTTCCTACACACATAACACGGCTGTTGTGCTGCTGTCCACGTGTGTCGTACCTTCCTACACACATAACACGACTGTTGTGCTGCTGTCCACGTGTGTCTTACCTTCCTACACACATAACACATCTGTTGTGCTGCTGTCCACGTGTGTCTTACCATCCTACACACATAACACGGCTGTTGTGCTGCTGTCCTCGTGTGTCTTACCTTCCTACACACATAACACAGCTGTTGTGCTGCTGTCCACGTGTGTCTTACCATCCTACACACTTAACACGGCTGTTGTGCTGCTGTCCACGTGTGTCTTACCTTCCTACACACATAACACAGCTGTTGTGCTGCTGTCCACGTGTGTCTTACCATCCTACACACATAACACGGCTGTTGTGCTGCTGTCCACGTGTGTCTTACCTTCCTACACACATAATACAGCTGTTGTGCTGCTGTCCACGTGTGTCTTACCTTCCTACACACATAACACGGCTGTTGTGCTGCTGTCCACGTGTGTATTACCTTCCTACACACATAACACAGCTGTTGTGCTGCTGTCCACGTGTGTCTTACCATCCTACACACATAACACGGCTGTTGTGCTGCTGTCCACGTGTGTCTTACCTTCCTACACACATAACACAGCTGTTGTGCTGCTGTCCACGTGTGTCTTACCTTCCTACACACATAATACAGCTGTTGTGCTGCTGTCCACGTGTGTCTTACCTTCCTACACACATAACACAGCTGTTGTGCTGCTGTCCACGTGTGTCTTACCATCCTACACACATAACACGGCTGTTGTGCTGCTGTCCACGTGTGTCTTACCTTCCTACACACATAATACAGCTGTTGTGCTGCTGTCCACGTGTGTCTTACCTTCCTACACACATAACACGGCTGTTGTGCTGCTGTCCACGTGTGTCTTACCATCCTACACACATAACACGGCTGTTGTGCTGCTGTCCACGTGTGTCTTACCTTCCTACACACATAACACAGCTGTTGTGCTGCTGTCCACGTGTGTCTTACCTTCCTACACACATAACACAGCTGTTGTGCTGCTGTCCACGTGTGTCTTACCTTCCTACACACATAACACAGCTGTTGTGCTGCTGTCCACGCGTGTGTTACCTTCCTACACACATAACACAGCTGTTGTGCTGCTGTCCACGTGTGTCTTACCATCCTACACACATAACACAGCTGTTGTGTTGCTGTCCACGTGTGTCTTACCATCCTGCACACATAACACGGCTGTTGTGCTGCTGTCCACGTGTGTTTTACCATCCTACACATATAACACAGCTTTTGTGTTGCTGTCCACGTGTATCTTACCTTTCTACACACATAACACAGCTGTTGTGCTGCTGTCCACGCGTGTCTTACCTTCCTACACACATAACACAGCTGTTGTGCTGCTGTCCACGTGTGTCTTACCATCCTACACACATAACACAGCTGTTGTGCGGCTCTCCACGTGTGTCTTACCATCCTACACACATAACACAGCTGTTGTGCTGCTGTCCACGTGTGTCTTACCTTCCTACACACATAACACAGCTGTTGCGCTGCTTTCCACGTGTGTCTTACCATCCTACACACATAACACGGCTGTTGTGTTGCTATCCACGTGTGTCTTACCTTCCTACACACATAACACAGATGTTGTGCTGCTATCCACGTGTATTTCCATCATACACACATAACACAGCTGTTGTGCTGCTCTCCTTGTGTGTCTTACCATCCTACACACATAACACAGCTGTTGTGTTGCTGTCCACGTGTGTCTTACCATCATACACACATAACACAGCTGTTGTGTTGCTGTCCACGTGTGTCTTACCATCCTACACACATAACACGGCTGTTGTGCTGCTGTCCACGTGGGTCTTACCATCCTACACACATTACACAGGTGTTGTGCTGCTGTCCACGTGTGTCTTACCATCCTACACACATAACACAGCTGTTGTGTTGCTGTCCACGTGTGTCTTACCAATCTACACACATAACACGGCTGTTGTGCTACTGTCCAATTGTGTCTTACCTTCCTAGACACATAACACAGCTGTTGTGCTGCTGTCCACGCGTGTGTTACCTTCCTACACACATAACACAGCTGTTGTGCTGCTGTCCACGTGTGTCTTACCTTTCTACACACATAACACAGCTGTTGTGCTGCTGTCCACGTGTGTCTTACCATCCTACACACATAACACAGCTGTTGTGTTGCTGTCCACGTGTGTCTTACCATCCTACACACATAACACGGCTGTTGTGTTGCTGTGCACGTGTGTCTTACCTTCCTACACACATAACACAGCTGTTGTGCTGCTGTCCACGCGTGTGTTACCTTCCTACACACATAACACAGCTGTTGTGCTGCTGTCCACGTGTGTCTTACCTTTCTACACACATAACACAGCTGTTGTGCTGCTGTCCACGTTAGTCTTACCTTCCTACACACATAACACAGCTGTTGTGCTGCTGTCCACGTGTGTCTTACCTTCCTACACACATAACACGGCTGTTGTGTTGCTGTCCACGTGTGTCTTACCATCCTACACACATAACACAGTTGTTGTGTTGCTGTCCACGTGTGTCTTACCATCCTACACACATAAGACGGCTGTTGTGCTGCTGTCCACGTGTGTCTTACCAATCTACACACATAACACAGCTGCTGTGTTGCTGTCCACGTGTGTCTTACCATCCTACACACATAACACGGCTTTTGTGCTGCTGTCCACGTGTGTCTTACCATCCTACACACATAACACGGCTGTTGTGTTGCTGTCCACGTGTGTCTTACCATCCTACACACATAACACGGCTGTTGTATTGCTGTCCACGTTAGTCTTACCTTCCTACACACATAACACAGCTGTTGTGCTGCTGTCCACGTGTGTCTTACCTTCCTACACACATAACACAGCTGTTGTGTTGCTGTCCACGTGTGTCTTACCATCCTACACACATAACACAGCTGCTGTGCTGCTCTCCACGTGTGTCTTACCTTCCTACACACATAACACAGCTGTTGTGTTGCTGTCCACGTGTGTCTTACCATCATACACACATAACACAGCTGTTGTGTTGCTATCCACGGGTGTCTTACCTTCCTACACACATAACACAGCACTTGTGCTGCTGTGAACGTGTGTCTTACCATCCTACACACATAACAGAGCAGTTGTGCTGCTGTCCACGTGTGTCTTACCTTTCTACACACATAACACAGCTGTTGTGCTGCTGTCCAAGTGTCTTACCATCTTACACACATAACACAGCTGTTGTGCTGCTGTCCACGTGTGTCTTAACTTCCTACACACATAACACAGCTGTTGCGCTGCTGTCCACGTGTGTCTTACCATCCTACACACATAACACGGTTGTTGTGTTGCTGTCCACGTGTGTCTTACCATCATACACACATAACACAGCTGTTGTGCTGATGTCCACGTGTGTCTTACCTTCCTACACACATGACACAGCTGTTGTGTTGCTGTCCACGTGTGTCTTACCTTCCTACACACATAACATAGCTGTTGTGCTGCTGTCCACGTGTGTCTTACCATCATACACACATAACACAGCTGTTGTGTTGCTATCCACGGGTGTCTTACCTTCCTACACACATAACACAGCTGTTATGCTGCTGTCCACGTGTGTCTTACCATCCTACACACATAACACAGCTGTTGTGCTGCTGTCCACGTGTGTCTTACCATCCTACACACATAACACAGCTGTTGTGCTGCTGTCCACGTGTGTCTTACCTTCCTACACACATAACACAGCTGTTGTGCTGCTGTCCAAGTATCTTACCATCTTACACACACAACACAACTGTTGTGCTGCTGTCCACGTGTGTCTTACCTTCCTACACACATAATACAGCTATTGTGCTGCTGTGCACGTGTGTCTTACCATCCTACACACATAACACAGCTGTTGTGCTGCTGTCCACGTGTGTCTTACCTTCCTACACACATAACACAGCTGTTGTGCTGCTGTCCACGTGTGTCTTACCATCCTACACACATAACACGGCTGTTGTGCTGCTGTCCACGTGTGTCTTACCTTCCTACACACATAACACAGCTGTTGTGCTGCTGTCCACGTGTGTCTTACCATCCTACACACATAACACGGCTGTTGTGCTGCTGTCCACGTGTGTCTTACCTTCCTACACACATAACACAGCTGTTGTGTTGCTGTCCACGTGTGTCTTACCATCCTACACACATAACACGGCTGTTGTATTGCTGTCCACGTGTGTCTTACCTTCCTACACACATAACACAGCTGTTGTGTTGCAGTCCACGTGTGTCTTACCATGATACACACATAACACAGCTGTTGTGTTGCTGTCCACGTGTGTCTTACCATCTTACACACATAACACGGCTGTTGTGTTGCTGTCCACGTGTGTCTTACCTTCCTACACACATAACACATCTGTTGTGTTGCAGTCCACGTGTGTCTTACCATCCTACACACATAACACAGCTGTTGTGTTGCTGTTCACGTGTGTCTTACCTTCCTACACACATAACACATCTGTTGTGTTGCAGTCCACGTGTGTCTTACCATCCTACACACATAACACAGCTGTTGTGTTGCTGTCCACGTGTGTCTTACCTTCCTACACACATAACACGGCTGTTGTGCTGCTGTCCACGTGTGTCTTACCTTCCTACACACATAACACGGCTGTTGTGCTGCTGTCCACGTGTGTCTTACCTTCCTACACACATAACACGGCTGTTGTGCTGCTGTCCACGTGTGTCTTACCATCCTACACACATAACACGGCTGTTGTGCTGCTGTCCACGTGTGTCTTACCTTCCTACACACATAACACGGCTGTTGTGCTGCTGTCCACGTGTGTCTTACCATCTTACACACATAACACAGCTGTGGTGCTGCTGTCCACGTGTGTCTTACCATCCTACACACATAACACGGCTGTTGTGCTGCTGTCCACGTGTGTCTTACCATCCTACACACATAACACGGCTGTTGTGCTGCTGTCCACGTGTGTCTTACCATCTTACACACATAACACAGCTGTTGTGCTGCTGTCCACGTGTGTCTTACCATCCTACACACATAACACGGCTGTTGTGCTGCTGTCCACGTGTGTCTTACCATCCTACACACATAACACGGCCCTGTCTGCTGCTGTCGACGTATTTGTTGCCAATCCGTCGCTCTCAGTCACTTGACAAATAATTGTTTCTACTTTAGGAACAAGGCCAGCAATTCTAAGGTAAGAGGAGAGTCGGTTAATTCTACCCCATAGTACTTTATTTTATCGACCTCTTAATGATGAAAGGCAAATCTAACCTCAGCGGGATTGAATTCAGAACGTAAAAGAACGTAACTGTTTGCAACTAAGCATGTTGTCCGACGCTCTACTGATACTGCCAATTCCCCGTCCATTTAATTCAGTAAAATAATTGTTTCTACTTTTGGCACAAGGCCAGAAATTACCCCGGTGCATTACTGGGACTTTATTTTATCGACCCCATAAGGATGAAAGGGAAAGTTAACATCGGCGGTACGTCGTTGCTGTAGATTAGCCTCTGGTCAGCCCAAAAGTGCTCCACACGCGATCTCTTCATCGATTATGTTTATCGATGAATTTATTATTTTCTGGCTTCCTTTAGAGTTAGAAAGGTGATGAGATTGGAGGGAGATGTAGCTGCAATATATAGCAGGTAACATGACTGTATTGAAGCCATATATTTATATCCCATAGTCTTCCACAGAGTTCCCGTCTACCAATTCCAGTAAACAAGATTTGGTTAAACATGCGGTTATGTTTAAAATACATGTCCCAAATGCCAGGCAGTGAGAGGGTAAAGTGGTTGTGTCGCCACTCAACCATGTCTGAGTACCTGTAAAGGTGGTACAGGTACTCTATCACATTCAACTCGGATATTAAGTTTAGTGAGCACAGGGCGTGGGCTGTCACTTAATAACACGACTGCAAATTCCACGTTAAAACCAACGTTTAATTTATGAACAAACACACACACAAACATAAACAGACACACACATATATATATTTATATATATATATATATATATATATATATATATATATATCTGGGAAAACGTATGACCCCGACGGCAGAGCTCAAGCCGTTTCGACGGCTATTTCTGCGTCCAGAAATAGCCGTCGAAACGGCTTGAGCTGTGCCGTTGGGGTCATACTTTTTCCTATTTCCCACTCTACTGCCCTAAGTATTGAGTACTCTGGTGCGTTATGGTCCATCTGGTTCCTTACCACATTTCCTTTGTTATATATATTTCACTTTTTCATTTTTCGAAACTTATTTGGATGTTAAGGTTTAAACCTGTCTACGGAACAGGTTTGATTTTGAAATTTAAATTTGTCCAAGCACCACGGCCATTTGCCAATATGCTTTGTTTTTATTGATTTATTATTTTAAATCGAGACAAGCAAACTGTATTATTATAATTAGTATTTTTCAATCTAGCTAACTTGGTCATTTACAATACAAACACAGATATGTTGGTATTTGTGTTTATCAAATATATTAATTTATATTAACTTGTATTACACGGCTCAGAAATACTTCTTTCTTTGAGCTATTTCATTGTAAAGGACTGCCTGAGTTTTGAACTCATTATTAATAGTATATATATATATATATATATATATATATATATATATTAGTATTGATGCTCTGAAATAGCCATGTATACATGAATGTATGTACAGTATATTTGGCAATATACTGTATGTTTAATTAAAAACATTTAGAAGACCGTCCGCTATGAGTTTTAAGGTAGTGACTATGTCAATTACTTAATCTCGGCAAATAAGAACTGACAGTGGCCGACAGACCACCCTTGTGAGAGTGTATCAAGACCACTACTTTGAAACTCATAGCGATTGGTCTTCTAAATATGTTTAATTAAACACAGCATATTGCCAAGTATACTATACATACATTCATATATATATATATATATATATATATATATATATATATATATATAAATGAGGTAAATATCTCATTGTTACCTCATTTTTATATATTCTCCAATCTATGTAGAGAAAAAATTCGTTGTTGCTTACTGCTATTTTTTTAGCAGCCAAGCCATCGACAAGTCTATAATATTCCCGCTTGTTCTAGTGGCCAGGTCACGTACGGGTCACTTTAACGGCTATAGTCCATACGTGCTGGTAGTTAGCATTATATTTACTGACCGTGGAACAAATGTCCTATAGAATGGAAATAGCTATCTGAAGAAATTTACTTTCCGTTGGAAATTCTCCGAATTTCCAATCTTTTGTGGATGGAAACCGCCGGTAATAGCATTATGGACAGGTAGATATTTAAATTATTTAAAGGATTGTTTAATGTTTGTTTGTTCTGCTCATCAATTTTATATATATATATATATATATATATATATATAGAGAGAGAGAGAGAGATAGATAGATAGATAGATAGAGAGAGAGAGAGAGAGAGAGAGAGAGAGAGAGAGAGAGAGAGAGAGAGAGAGAGAGAGAAAGTTTCTCTCTCTGAAAATGGTGAGTGAAAGATACGAACTAAATAACATAGCGTATCTTCGTAATGATATGATCGAAACTCCCTCACGACATGTTGATCACGAAATATAATTCCTCTGGGGATATTTATCCGAGAATTTTAATATTATATACTGTTTCTGTCCTGTGTGTGTGTTTGTGTGTGTATGTATGTGCGTATGGGAAACATTATCCCGGTCGTATTTTATCGTATATATAGCTGCTTCAAACGATCTGTTGGTGGTATCTGCTAACGGGTAAGTCTCTTTATAGTGATTCAGAGTTGAGGGTGGTATTTATAAACAGTTTATTTTCGTGTGGCTGACCCCCCTCCCCCACCCACCCACACACACACACTTTATCAACATTACAATAATCCGGTTAATTATAAGCTACTTAGAATATATAAACCAATTGGATTTCAGCAGATTTCATTCATTTACGTACATGTATACCGAAAGGCACATAGAAACACTAACATAGACATATATACGTAGTCATTATATATATATATATAGGAAAATGCTCAGGACCCCGACGGCAGAGCTCAAGCCGTTTCGACGGCTATTTCTGAGTCCAGAAATAGCCGTCGAAACGGGTTGAGCTCTGCCGTCGGGGTCTTGGACATTTTCCTATTACGCACTCTACTACCCAAAGTACCGAGTACTCTGGTGCGTGATGGTCCACCTAATTCCTTACCACATCTTATACCTTCGTTATATATGTATATATATATATATATATATATATATATATGTGTGTGTGTGTGTGTGTGTGTGTGTGTGTGTGTGTGTGTGTGTGTGTGTGTGTGTGTGTGTGAGTGTATGTTTGAATTTTATTAAGTATATATTGTCTTATTATTCTGGAGTTTCATCTGTTTATTACAGGGTCCTCAGGGAAGAGAAAATTAAAATTGTCTCGTGATCCGGTGATGGAAAGGTGACTGCAGAATAACAACACTCAGTATTTAGACTTAATAAAGAGAAAATTAAAATTCTACCCCAGTATTATCTACTTTTTTATCTCAGCTGTCAACCACATACAGATATACACACACACACATATATATATATATATATACACATATATATATAACGAAGGAAGTGTGGTGAAGAACCTGGTGGACCATAACGCACCAGAGTACTCGATACTAGCTGTGGAAACGGCCAGAGCTCAGTCGTCGGTGTCCTGACTCTTTTCACGCATAAATATGTGTGTGCATGTATATATATACAAGTGTATGTATATATATATATATATATCAACATGTATAAACGGTAACATAGTACTCAACAGGGACATCAACAAGTAAATTCATCAACATGACTACTACATCATTCCAACATCATTATATACATATATAAGACCGAATCTATTTCCTGATTTAATGAAAACCACTGCTAAGTCATTAATATTATTAGCATCATCGTCTCATTGTGGTTTAACGGGATATTAATTACACATATTGAACTATTTGCGATAGATGTGAAACAGATTTAATCACAAAGAAACGCCGCGAAGATTTATTGTATATATATCCGATAAGTATTTATGTATGTATGTATGTATGTATGTATGTATGTATGTATGTATGTATGTATGTATGTATGTATGTATGTATGACTTAGTGCACAGTCTTTCCTCACAGTGCACAGTCTTTCCTCACTTTAAAAATATTCGTCACGCACAGGCATTGCACAATTGCATTAATTAATAATGTTATCGATAATTTCAGGCCCATAACCCTGCTAAACGCACAGTTCAAGATATAGGCCAAGGTGTGAGCAACGAGGTTGGCGCTTGTCGTCAAGGGTCTGGTGGGAGAGGCGCAGACATGCGCGATTCCGGACATTTCCATACAAGACAACTCCACCTCATGCGATACATCATAGAGAGGGTCGTTAAGGAACCTGGTACGGGTGGGGCCCTGATCAACTTGGATCAATCCAAAGCATTCGATAGGGTCGACCATCGGTACCCGGCGGCGATCCTCGAGGCAGCCGGTTTTGGGCCCGTTTTCAGGGGTTGGATGCAACAAATGTAGCAGCAACAACAGAAGCAACTGTAACAGCAACAACCCCAGCAACAGTAGCAAAACCAACACCACCACCACCCAACGCGCCAGAACTAGCACCAGCGCCTATACCATGCACCACGCCACAACCAGAACCAACGCCTGTGGAGGATTTTCCACTCCCCGGCCTATCACAACTGGAGACAGATTGTGACGACGAGGAGTGGGAAACGGTATCAGGAAAAAAGAAAAAAAGAAACCAAAAAAGAAAAAATTCTCTTCCCTCCCCCTCCAAAAACAAAATACAGAAGGAAACAAATAAACTATCAAACAAAACAGTTAGGACAGATATGCCACCATCCACACCAGCATCACCAACCCCACCACCACAAACACCAACACCATCACCATCATTAACCCCAACACCACCATCACCAACACCACAAAGGTCACCAAAAAGAGAAACAGAAACAAACCCACAACAAACGCAAACAAAACAAAACAACCAAAACGATACACACTACACAGCATTAAATTTCAACAACAAGGGCGGTGGATTGGCAGTATCGGTAGAGGGTCGGACGCCATGCTTTCCAGTATAATTACGTCCCTTTACGATCTGAGTTCAAATCCCGCCGATGTTGACTTTGCCTTTCATTCTTACGGGGTCGATAAGATAAGGTACCAGCAATGCACTGGGTAATTGCTGGCCTTGTGCCTAAAGTAGAAACAATTAAATTTGAACAACAACCAATTATTACACTACATCCAACACCAGCATCACAGAAAAAGACTACACAACAACCCAAAAGTTCACACCACCTCCACACATACAAATCACTCGCATCACACAGAAAACGTACACGACACTAAAACAAAAATTCCCCAAAGACATCGGAGACTACCGACAAACACTCTCCATGAGGATTTATAAGGACAGCCTTCCGGAGGAGGCCACAAGCAGTGAAAAGGATGGAGAAACCATCCTTTCTCTACGTGAAGTAAGGTAAGTGGTCTTTCCCATCTTTTCCACTCCGTTTCAACATGACCTCACTCAGAATAGGCAGCATAAATGCGCGTGGCTTGTGGTCGTCATGGAAGCAGGGCCACCTGCTCAACGACCTCAGACCACTAAACATAGATGTAGTGGCCATCAGCGAGACCAGAATCTCCGAAGCACGGGCCTTCGCACCGATCTTCGGCGGCTACGATGTGTACGCATCTCCCAGCCGTCCTGGATCGGGGGGGGGGGGGGAATTGCTGTGCTTTTTCGGAGAGGTCTGGATCTCACCATACGGGCCATCTTCCTGGACCCAGAAGGTAAGTTGGTGGTGCTGGACGTGACCAGCGGAGACGGGCAAGCTTTCAGGCTAGTGGCCGTCTATGCCCCGACAGGAGCAGGGCGGCATGATTTCTTCCGGCGTCTAGAGACCTTTCTTGGAACGTCCCGCTCTTTAGTGTTAGTGGGCGACTGGAACGGGATTTTAGATGTACACTGGGACTGTGTGGGATTAGCGGATAGGGGAGGAGTGTACAAGAACCTCACCAACCTGCTCAGGCGTTTTGAACTGTCTGACAGGTACCGATTGGATTTCCCGAATGTGCCAATGTGGACTTGGACAAATCGCATAGGGTCATCCAGATCATATCTAGATAGAGTATTTTGTAGGGAAATAGATAGGTCTAGCGTAGGCTGTCCACAATTCAAGATAGTCAGCTACACAGACCACAAATTCGTGATCTGTGTGCTTGACTTAGATAGGCTTCATAGACGAGGACCCGGGTACTGGAAGCTAAACGCGTCCTTACTAGCGCTCAAAGCCTACAGAGACCGGATTAGCGAACTAGTTAAGCGGGCGTTGACGGGGGTCATCGTCAACAACAAGTGGTCGTTTGCTCTGAAAAGAGTAATTAGAATAGAGTCCATTAGGTTTAGTAAGGCTTTAGCAATAGAGAAAAATAGAGCAGAGGGAGAACTAGTTAGAAAATTAGACGAGGCGCATAGCAAAGACATTGCGACCGACGTACTTGCGGCGAAATTGGCCCTTGACCAATTCTTCAATGCAAAGCACGAAGGCTGCGTTGTCAGAGCTAGGGTGCGTGCTCTCAGAGACGAGGGGACGAAAGCCGTTCAATCGGCCCGAGTGGCGGAGGCGCGTCGTGGCAACAAAGACACGATCCGGTCTTTGGTGGACCACGACGGGCGCATGCTTCTCGATCCCGGGCAAATGTGTGAAGCTTTTCAGCGCCACTTCGCACAGCTGCTCGGGGGCAGCGGCGAGCAAGTTCGAGGGATGGATTTTAGTGTCTATCTCGACGGACTGCCGCAGCTCTCGGCCACTTAGGCGGAGTGTTGTATAAAAGCCGATAACAGCCGCTGATTACGGGAGGAAATGTCTGGCTGCACAAGGGGTAAATCGCCTGGTTTGGATGGTCTGCCCTATGAACACGAGTGGGTCCTTAAATCAATTTAGATCAGTCGAAAGCTTTCGATAGGGTCCACCATAGTTACCTAGCGGCAGTCCTGAGGGCGGCTGGCTTTGGGCCCGTCTTCAGAGGCTGGATCGCTGCCATGCACAGCGACATCTGCTCTGTGGTGAGAGTGAACGGTCACCTTTCGGAACCGTTCAACATCATGCGCTCGGTCCGCCAAGGATGTCCCCTTTCGTCCATCTTGTACGTATTGACTCTCGAGCCATTACTACACAAACTCGAGACGTTGAGGGGTTACCGCGCGAACTAGGATGCGGAATATCCGTGTCAGATATGCGCACGAGGTCACCGTAGTGGTGTCGAACGCCAAACACATCGAGGCGATCGGCACTACACTAAGAGAATACGAAGCGGTGACAGGAGCAATGATCAACCAGGAAAAGTCAGTAGGCCTGCAGCTCGGCACCTGGAGAGGCAGGTCCAAGCCGTCCAACAGCGTGGTCGGCGCTGGACGGACGGACCGGTTAAATTGCTAGGGGTCTGGTTCGGTCCGGACCTCCCGACGGACAAAAACTGGGGCGAGGTGACGAGCAGGGTGGCTTCTGTCACCCAGAAATAGGTGGAGAGGAAGCTATCCCTGAAAGGTTGAGCGGTGGTGGCTAACGTGAACATCGCGTCCGTCATCTACTACCGCCTGACAGTCGAACCTTGTCCTAAGCCCCGCCTGACTGAGCTGGAGCATTTGCTATTTCGCTTTTTAAGGAAGGGACGCGCTCCGATGGTCAAGCGGTGCATCAGCTGTCAACACCCATTACGTGGAGGGCTGGGCATGCCGTGGCTGATGATGCGCAGACACGCGCTCAGGCTGCGACATCTCCACCTCTTCATCGACGATGATCAGGTGTGGTCGCCGTTTGCAAGACACGTCTTTCCCCAGCTCGTCTCCTTGACGGAGCTGCAGTCCTGGGTCAAGCGAAGACCGAGCGGGACGGGCTTGGACACTGGAATAATTTAGCAGCTAGGATAGTTCCATCTGACATTCTAACCAACGTAGCAGCTATGATAGTTCCATCTGACATTGGAACCAACTTAGCAGCTAGGATAGTTCCATCTGACATTGTAACCAACTTAGCAGCAAGGATAGTTCCATTTGACATTGTAACCAATTTAGCAGCAAGGATAGTTCCATCTGACATTCTAACCGACTTAGCAGCAAGGATAGTTCCATTTGACATTCTAACCAACTTAGCAGCAAGGATAGTTCCATCTGACATTCTAACCAACTTAGCAGCAAGGATAGTTCCATCTGACATTCTAACCAATTTAGCAGCAAGGATAGTTCCATCTTATATTGGAACCAATTTAGCAGCAAGGATAGTTCCATCTGACATTCTAACCAATTTAGCAGCAACGATAGTTCCATCTGACATTCTAACCAATTTAGCAGCAACGATAGTTCCATCTGAAATTCTAACCAATTTAGCAGCAAGGATAGTTCCATCTGACATTCTAACCAATTTAGCAGCAAGGATAGTTCCATCTGACATTCTAACCAATTTAGCAGCAAGGATAGTTCCATCTGACATTGTAACCAATTTAGCAGCAAGGATAGTTCCATCTGACATTCTAACCAATTTAGCAGCAAGGATAGTTTCATCTGACATTCTAACCAATTTAGCAGCAAGGATAGTTCCATCTGACATTCTAACTAATTTAGCAGCAAGGATAGTTCCATCTGACATTCTAACCAATTTAGCAGCAAGGATAGTTCCATCTGACATTCTAACCAACTTAGCAATAAGGATAGTTCCATCTAATGTTGTAACCAATTTAGCAGCAAGGATAGTTCCATCTGACATTCTAACCAACTTAGCAGCAAGGATAGTTCCATCTGACATTCTAACCAACTTAGCACCAAGGATAGTTCCATCTGATGTTGTAACCAATTTAGCAGCAAGGATAGTTCCATCTGACATTCTAACCAACTTAGCAGCAAGGATAGTTCCATCTGACATTCTAACCAACTTAGCACCAAGGATAGTTCCATCTGACATTGGAACCAACTTAGCACCAAGGATAGTTCCATGTGACATTCTAACCAATTTAGCAGCAAGGATAGTTCCATCTTACATTCTAACCAACTTAGCACCAAGGATAGTTCCATCTGACATTCTAACCAACTTAGCAATAAGGATAGTTCCATCTGACATTGGAACCAACTTAGCACCAAGGATAGTTCCATCTGACATTGGAACCAACTTAGCACCAAGGATAGTTCCATCTGACATTCTAACCAATTTAGCACCAAGGATAGTTCCATCTGACATTCTAACCAACTTAGCACCAAGGATAGTTCCATCTGACATTCTAACCAACTTAGCACCAAGGATAGTTCCATCTGACATTCTAACCAATTTAGCAGCAAGGATAGTTCCATCTTACATTCTAACCAACTTAGCACCAAGGATAGTTCCATCTGACATTCTAACCAACTTAGCAATAAGGATAGTTCCATCTGACATTGGAACCAACTTAGCACCAAGGATAGTTCCATCTGACATTGGAACCAACTTAGCACCAAGGATAGTTCCATCTGACATTGTAACCAACTTGGCACCAAGGATAGTTCCATCTGACATTGTAACCAACTTAGCACCAAGGATAGTTCCAACTGACATTCTAACCAACTTAGCAACAAGGATAGTTCCATCTGACATTGTAACCAACTTAGCACCAAGGATAGTTCCAACTGACATTCTAACCAATTTAGCAGCAAGGATAGTTCCATCTGACATTCTAACCAACTTAGCAACAAGGATAGTTCCATCTGACATTCTAACCAACTTAGCAACAAGGATAGTTCCATCTGACGTTGGAACCAACTTAGCACCAAGGATAGTTCCATCTGACATTCTAACCAACTTAGCAGCAAGGATAGTTCCATCTGACATTGTAACCAACTTAGCAACAAGGATAGTTCCATCTGACGTTGGAACCAACTTAGCACCAAGGATAGTTCCATCTGACATTCTAACCAACTTAGCACCAAGGATAGTTCCAACTGACATTCTAACCAACTTAGCACCAAGGATAGTTCCATCTGACATTCTAACCAACTTAGCACCAAGGATAGTTCCATCTGACATTGTAACCAACTTAGCAGCAAGGATAGTTCCATCTGACATTCTAACCAACTTAGCAACAAGGATAGTTCCATCTGACGTTGGAACCAACTTAGCACCAAGGATAGTTCCATCTGACATTCTAACCAACTTAGCAACAAGGATAGTTCCAACTGACATTCTAACCAACTTAGCACCAAGGATAGTTCCATCTGACATTGTAACCAACTTAGCACCAAGGATAGTTCCATCTGACATTCTAACCAACTTAGCAACAAGGATAGTTCCATCTGACGTTGGAACCAACTTAGCACCAAGGATAGTTCCATCTGACATTCTAACCAACTTAGCACCAAGGATAGTTCCATCTGACATTCTAACCAACTTAGCAGCAAGGATAGTTCCATCTGACATTGTAACCAACTTAGCAACAAGGATAGTTCCATCTGACATTCTAACCAACTTAGCAGCAAGGATAGTTCCATCTGACATTGTAACCAACTTAGCAACAAGGATAGTTCCATCTGACGTTGGAACCAACTTAGCACCAAGGATAGTTCCATCTGACATTCTAACCAACTTAGCACCAAGGATAGTTCCATCTGACATTCTAACCAACTTAGCAGGAAGGATAGTTCCATCTGACATTGTAACCAACTTAGCAGCAAGGATAGTTCCATCTGACATTCTAACCAACTTAGCAGCAAGGATAGTTCCATCTGACATTGTAACCAACTTAGCACCAAGGATAGTTCCATCTGACATTCTAACCAACTTAGCACCAAGGATAGTTCCATCTGACATTCTAACCAACTTAGCAGCAAGGATAGTTCCATCTGACATTGTAACCAACTTAGCACCAAGGATAGTTCCATCTGACATTCTAACCAACTTAGCACCAAGGATAGTTCCATCTGACATTCTAACCAACTTAGCACCAAGGATAGTTCCATCTGACATTCTAACCAACTTAGCAGCAAGGATAGTTCCATCTGACATTGTAACCAACTTAGCACCAAGGATAGTTCCATCTGACATTGTAACCAACTTAGCACCAAGGATAGTTCCATCTGACATTCTAACCAACTTAGCAGCAAGGATAGTTCCATCTGACATTGTAACCAACTTAGCACCAAGGATAGTTCCATCTGACATTCTAACCAACTTAGCACCAAGGATAGTTCCATCTGACATTCTAACCAACTTAGCACCAAGGATAGTTCCATCTGACATTCTAACCAACTTAGCAGCAAGGATAGTTCCATCTGACATTGTAACCAACTTAGCACCAAGGATAGTTCCATCTGACATTGTAACCAACTTAGCAGCAAGGATAGTTCCATCTGACATTCTAACCAACTTAGCAGCAAGGATAGTTCCATCTGACATTGTAACCAACTTAGCACCAAGGATAGTTCCATCTGACATTCTAACCAACTTAGCACCAAGGATAGTTCCATCTGACATTCTAACCAACTTAGCAGCAAGGATAGTTCCATCTGACATTGTAACCAACTTAGCACCAAGGATAGTTCCATCTGACATTCTAACCAACTTAGCACCAAGGATAGTTCCATCTGACATTCTAACCAACTTAGCACCAAGGATAGTTCCATCTGACATTCTAACCAACTTAGCAGCAAGGATAGTTCCATCTGACATTGTAACCAACTTAGCACCAAGGATAGTTCCATCTGACATTCTAACCAACTTAGCACCAAGGATAGTTCCATCTGACATTCTAACCAACTTAGCACCAAGGATAGTTCCATCTGACATTCTAACCAACTTAGCAGCAAGGATAGTTCCATCTGACATTCTAACCAACTTAGCACCAAGGATAGTTCCATCTGACATTGTAACCAACTTAGCACCAAGGATAGTTCCATCTGACATTCTAACCAACTTAGCACCAAGGATAGTTCCATCTGACATTCTAACCAACTTAGCAGCAAGGATAGTTCCATCTGACATTGTAACCAACTTAGCACCAAGGATAGTTCCATCTGACATTCTAACCAACTTAGCACCAAGGATAGTTCCATCTGACATTCTAACCAACTTAGCACCAAGGATAGTTCCATCTGACATTCTAACCAACTTAGCAGCAAGGATAGTTCCATCTGACATTGTAACCAACTTAGCAGCAAGGATAGTTCCATCTGACATTGTAACCAACTTAGCACCAAGGATAGTTCCATCTGACATTCTAACCAACTTAGCACCAAGGATAGTTCCATCTGACATTCTAACCAACTTAGCACCAAGGATAGTTCCATCTGACATTCTAACCAACTTAGCAGCAAGGATAGTTCCATCTGACATTGTAACCAACTTAGCAACAAGGATAGTTCCATCTGACATTGTAACCAACTTAGCACCAAGGATAGTTCCATCTGACATTGTAACCAACTTAGCAACAAGGATAGTTCCATCTGACGTTGGAACCAACTTAGCACCAAGGATAGTTCCATCTGACATTCTAACCAACTTAGCAACAAGGATAGTTCCAACTGACATTCTAACCAACTTAGCACCAAGGATAGTTCCATCTGACATTGTAACCAACTTAGCACCAAGGATAGTTCCATCTGACATTGTAACCAACTTAGCAACAAGGATAGTTCCATCTGACGTTGGAACCAACTTAGCACCAAGGATAGTTCCATCTGACATTCTAACCAACTTAGCAACAAGGATAGTTCCATCTGACATTCTAACCAACTTAGCAGCAAGGATAGTTCCATCTGACATTGTAACCAACTTAGCAGCAAGGATAGTTCCAACTGACATTCTAACCAACTTAGCAGCAAGGATAGTTCCATCTGACGTTGGAACCAACTTAGCACCAAGGATAGTTCCATCTGACATTGTAACCAACTTAGCAGCAAGGATAGTTCCAACTGACATTCTAACCAACTTAGCACCAAGGATAGTTCCATCTGACATTGTAACCAACTTAGCACCAAGGATAGTTCCATCTGACATTCTAACCAACTTAGCAGCAAGGATAGTTCCATCTGACGTTGGAACCAACTTAGCACCAAGGATAGTTCCAACTGACATTCTAACCAACTTAGCAGCAAGGATAGTTCCATCTGACATTGTAACCAACTTAGCACCAAGGATAGTTCCATCTGACATTGTAACCAACTTAGCAACAAGGATAGTTCCATCTGACGTTGGAACCAACTTAGCACCAAGGATAGTTCCAACTGACATTCTAACCAACTTAGCAGCAAGGATAGTTCCATCTGACATTGTAACCAACTTAGCAGCAAGGATAGTTCCATCTGACATTCTAATCAACTTAGCAGCAAGGATAGTTCCATCTGACATTGTAACTAACTTAGCAGCAAGGATAGTTCCATCTGACATTCTAACCAACTTAGCACCAAGGACAGTTCCATCTGACATTCTAACCAACTTAGCAGCTAGGATAGTTCCATCTGACATTGTAACAAACTTAGCACCAATGATAGTTCCATCTGACATTGGAACCAACTTAGCACCAAGGATAGTTCCATCTGACATTGGAACCAACTTAGCACCAAGGATAGTTCCATCTGACATTGGAACCAACTTAGCACCAAGGATAGTTCCATCTGACATTGGAACCAACTTAGCACCAAGGATAGTTCCATCTGACATTGTAACAAACTTAGCACCAAGGATAGTTCCATCTGACATTCTAACCAACTTAGCACCAAGGACAGTTCCATCTGACATTCTAACCAACTTAGCAGCTAGGATAGTTCCATCTGACATTGTAACAAACTTAGCACCAATGATAGTTCCATCTGACATTGGAACCAACTTAGCACCAAGGATAGTTCCATCTGACATTGGAACCAACTTAGCACCAAGGATAGTTCCATCTGACATTGGAACCAACTTAGCACCAAGGATAGTTCCATCTGACATTGGAACCAACTTAGCACCAAGGATAGTTCCATCTGACATTGTAACAAACTTAGCACCAAGGATAGTTCCATCTGACATTGGAACCAACTTAGCACCAAGGATAGTTCCATCTGACATTGGAACCAACTTAGCACCAAGGATAGTTCCATCTGACATTCTAACCAACTTAGCAGCTAGGATAGTTCCATCTGACATTGTAACAAACTTAGCACCAAGGATAGTTCCATCTGACATTCTAACCAACTTAGCACCAAGGATAATTCCATCTGACATTCTAACCAACTTAGCAGCAAGGATAGTTCCATCTGACATTCTAACCAACTTAGCACCAAGGATAGTTCCATCTGACATTGTAACCAACTTAGCAGCAATGATAGTTCCATCTGACATTGTAGACAACTTAGCACCAAGGATAGTTCCATCTGACATTCTAACCAACTTAGCAGCAAGGATAGTTCCAACTGACATTGTAACCAACTTAGCAGCAAGGATAGTTCCATCTGACATTGTAAACAACTTAGCACCAAGGATAGTTCCATCTGACACTCTAACCAACTTAGCAGCAAGGATAGTTCCATCTGACATTGTAACCTACTTAGCAGCAAGGATTGTTCCATCTGACACTGGAACCAACTTAGCAGCAAGGATAGATCCATCTGACATTCTAACCAATTTAGCACCAAGGATCGTTCCATCTGACATTCTAACCAACTTAGCACCAAGGATAGTTCCATCTGACATTCTAACCAACTTAGCAGCAAGGATAGTTCCATCTGACATTGTAACCAACTTAGCACCAAGGATAGTTCCATCTGACATTTTAACCAATTTAGCAGCTAGGACAGTTCCATCGGACATTGTAACCAACTTAGCACCAAGGATAGTTCCATCTGACATTGTAACCAACTTAGCACCAAGGATAGTTCCATGTGACATTGTAACCAACTTAGCACCAAGGATAGTTCCATCTGACATTGTAACCAATTTAGCAGCTAGGACAGTTCCATCGGACATTGTAACCAACTTAGCACCAAGGATAGTTCCATCTGACATTGTAACCAACTTAGCACCAAGGATAGTTCCATGTGACATTGTAACCAACTTAGCACCAAGGATAGTTCCATCTGACATTGTAACCAATTTAGCAGCTAGGACAGTTCCATCTGACATTGTAATCAACTTAGCACCAACGATAGTTCCATCTGACATTCTAACCAACTTAGCAGCAAGGATAGTTCCATCTAACATTCTAACCAACTTAGCAGCTAGGATAGTTCCATCTGACATTCTAAACAACTTAGCACCAAGGATAGTTCCATCTGACATTGTAACCAACTTAGTAGCTTGGATAGTTCCATCTGACATTGTAACCAATTTAGCAGCTAGGATAGTTTCATCTGACATTCTAACCAACTTAGCAGCAAGGATAGTTCCATCTGACATTCTAACCAACTTAGCAGCAAGGATAGTTCCATCTAACATTCTAACCAACTTAGCAGCTTGGATAGTTCCATCTGACATTCTAAACAACTTAGCACCAAGGATAGTTCCATCTGACATTGTAACCAACTTAGTAGCTTGGATAGTTCCATCTGACATTGTAACCAACTTAGCAGCAAGGATAGTTTCATCTGACATTCTAACCAACTTAGTAGCTTGGATAGTTCCATCTGACATTGTAACCAACTTAGCAGCAAGGATAGTTTCATCTGACATTCTAACCAACTTAGTAGCTTGGATAGTTCCATCTGACATTGTAACCAATTTAGCAGCTAGGATAGTTTCATCTGACATTCTAACCAACTTAGCAGCAAGGATAGTTCCATCTGACATTCTAACCAACTTAGCAGCAAGGATAGTTCCATCTGACATTCTAACCAACTTAGCAGCAAGGATAGTTCCATCTGACATTGTAACCAACTTAGCAGCTAGGATAATTCCATCTGACATTCTAACCAACTTAGCAGCTAGGATAGTTCCATCTGACATTCTAACCAACTTAGCACCAAGGATAGTTCCATCTGACATTCTAAACAACTTAGCACCAAGGATAGTTCCATCTGACATTGTAACCAACTTAGCAGCAAGGATAGTTCCATCTGACATTGGAACCAACTTAGCAGCAAGGATAGTTTCATCTGACATTCTAACCAACTTAGCAGCAAGGATAGTTCCATCTGACATTCTAATCAACTTAGCAGCAAGGATAGTTCCATCTGACATTCTAATCAACTTAGCAGCAAGGATAGTTCCATCTGACATTGTAACCAACTTAGCAGCAAGGATAGTTCCATCTGACATTCTAATCAACTTAGCAGCAAGGATAGTTCCATCTGACATTCTAATCAACTTAGCAGCAAGGATAGTTCCATCTGACATTGTAACCAACTTAGCAGCAAGGATAGTTCCATCTGACATTCTAATCAACTTAGCAGCAAGGATAGTTCCATCTGACATTCTAATCAACTTAGCAGCAAGGATAGTTCCATCTGACATTGGAACCAACTTAGCAGCAAGGATAGTTCCATCTGACATTGTAACTAACTTAGCACCAAGGATAGTTCCATCTGCCATTGTAACCAACTTAGCAGCAAGGATAGTTCCATCTGACATTGGAACCAACTTAGCACCAAGGATAGTTCCATCTGACATTCTAATCAACTTAGCAGCCATGATAGTTCCATCTGACATTGTAACCAACTTAGCAGCAAGGATAGTTCCATCTGACATTCTAACCAACTTAGCAGCAAGGATAGTTCCATCTGACATTGTAACTAACTTAGCAGCAAGGATAGTTCCATCTGACATTCTAACCAACTTAGCAGCTAGGATAGTTCCATCTGACATTGTAACCAACTTAGCACCAAGGATAGTTCCATCTGCCATTGTAACCAACTTAGCAGCAAGGATAGTTCCATCTGACATTGGAACCAACTTAGCACCAAGGATAGTTCCATCTGACATTCTAATCAACTTAGCAGCAAGGATAGTTCCATCTGACATTGTAACCAACTTAGCACCAAGGATAGTTCCATCTGCCATTGTAACCAACTTAGCAGCAAGGATAGTTCCATCTGACATTGGAACCAACTTAGCACCAAGGATAGTTCCATCTGACATTGGAACCAACTTAGCACCAAGGCTAGTTCCATCTGACATTGGAACCAACTTAGCACCAAGGATAGTTCCATCTGACATTCTAACCAACTTAGCAGCAAGGATAGTTCCATCTAACATTCTAACCAACTTAGGAGCTAGGATAGTTCCATCTGACATTCTAACCAACTTAGCACCAAGGATAATTCCATCTGACATTCTAACCAACTTAGCAGCAAGGATAGTTCCATCTGACATTCTAACCAATTTAGCACCAAGGATCGTTCCATCTGACATTCTAACCAACTTAGCACCAAGGATAGTTCCATCTGACATTGTAACCAACTTAGCACCAAGGATAGTTCCATCTGACATTTTAACCAATTTAGCAGCTAGGACAGTTCCATCGGACATTGTAACCAACTTAGCACCAAGGATAGTTCCATCTGACATTCTAACCAATTTAGCAGCAAGGATAGTTCCATCTGACATTGTAACCAACTTAGCAGCAAGGATAGTTCCATCTGACATTCTAACCAATTTAGCACCAAGGATCGTTCCATCTGACATTCTAACCAACTTAGCACCAAGGATAGTTCCATCTGACATTGTAACCAACTTAGCACCAAGGATAGTTCCATCTGACATTTTAACCAATTTAGCAGCTAGGACAGTTCCATCGGACATTGTAACCAACTTAGCACCAAGGATAGTTCCATCTGACATTCTAACCAACTTAGCACCAAGGATAGTTCCATCTGACATTCTAACCAACTTAGCAGCAAGTATAGTTCCATCTAACATTCTAACCAACTTAGCAGCTAGGATAGTTCCATCTGACATTGTAACAAACTTAGCACCAAGGATAGTTCCATCTGACATTCTAACCAACTTAGCACCAAGGATAATTCCATCTGACATTCTAACCAACTTAGCAGCTTGGATAGTTCCATCTGACATTGTAATCAACTTAGCACCAACGATAGTTCCATCTGACATTGGAACCAACTTAGCACCAAGGATAGATCCATCTGACATTGTAACCAACTTAGCAGCAAGGATAGTTCCATCTGACATTGTAATCAACTTAGCACCAACGATAGTTCCATCTGACATTGGAACCAACTTAGCACCAAGGATAGTTCCATCTGACATTGTAACCAACTTAGCAGCAAGGATAGTTCCATCTGACATTCTAACCAACTTAGCAGCAAGGATAGTTCCATCTGACATTGTAATCAACTTAGCACCAACGATAGTTCCATCTGACATTGGAACCAACTTAGCACCAAGGATAGATCCATCTGACATTGTAACCAACTTAACTCCAAGGATAGTTCCATCTGACATTCTAACCAACTTAGCAGCAAGTATAGTTCCATCTAACATTCTAACCAACTTAGCAGCTAGGATAGTTCCATCTGACATTGTAACAAACTTAGCACCAAGGATAGTTCCATCTGACATTCTAACCAACTTAGCACCAAGGATAATTCCATCTGACATTCTAACCAACTTAGCAGCTTGGATAGTTCCATCTGACATTGTAATCAACTTAGCACCAACGATAGTTCCATCTGACATTGGAACCAACTTAGCACCAAGGATAGATCCATCTGACATTGTAACCAACTTAGCAGCAAGGATAGTTCCATCTGACATTGTAATCAACTTAGCACCAACGATAGTTCCATCTGACATTGGAAACAACTTAGCACCAAGGATAGTTCCATCTGACATTGTAACCAACTTAGCAGCAAGGATAGTTCCATCTGACATTCTAACCAACTTAGCAGCAAGGATAGTTCCATCTGACATTGTAATCAACTTAGCACCAAGGATAGTTCCATCTGACATTGGAACCAACTTAGCACCAAGGATAGTTCCATCTGACATTGGAACCAACTTAGCACCAAGGATAGTTCCATCTGACATTCTAACCAACTTAGCAGCAAGGATAGTTCCATCTGACATTGTAATCAACTTAGCACCAACGATAGTTCCATCTGACATTGGAACCAACTTAGCACCAAGGATAGATCCATCTGACATTGTAACCAACTTAACTCCAAGGATAGTTCCATCTGACATTCTAACCAACTTAGCAGCTAGGATAGTTCCATCTGACAGTGTAACCAACTTAGCACCAAGGATAGTTCCATCTGACATTGTAACCAACTTAGCACCAAGGATAGTTCCATGTGACATTCTAACCAACTTAGCACCAAGGATAGATCCATCTGACATTCTAACCAACTTAGCACCAAGGATAGTTCCATCTGACATTCTAACCAACTTAGCAGCAAGGATAGTTCCATCTGACATTCTAACAAACTTAGCAGCAAGGATAGTTCCATCTAACATTCTAACCAACTTAGCAGCTAGGATAGTTCCATCTGACATTGTAACCAACTTAGCAGCAAGGATAGTTCCATCTGACATTCTAACCAACTTAGCACCAAGGATAGTTCCATCTGACATTGTAACCAACTTAGCAGCAAGGATAGTTCCATCTGACATTCTAACCAACTTAGCACCAAGGATAGTTTCATCTGACATTCTAACCAACTTAGCACCAAGGATAGTTCCATCTGACATTGTAACCAACTTAGCAGCAAGGATAGTTCCATCTGACATTCTAACCAACTTATCAGCAAGGATAGTTCCATCTGACATTCTAACCAACTTAGCAGCAAGGATAGTTCCATCTGACATTCTAACCAACTTAGCACCAAGGATAATTCCATCTGACATTCTAACCAACTTAGCAGCAAGGATAGTTCCATCTGACATTGGAACCAACTTAGCACCAAGGATAGTTCCATCTGACATTCTAACCAACTTAGCACCTAGGATAGTTCCATCTGACATTCTAACCAACTTAGCACCTAGGATAGTTCCATCTGACATTCTAACCAACTTAGCACCAAGGATAGTTCCATCTGACATTGTAACCAACTTAGCAACAAGGATAGTTCCATCTGTCGTTGGAACCAACTTAGCACCAAGGATAGTTCCATCTGACATTCTAACCAACCTAGCAGCAAGGATAGTTCCATCTGACATTCTAACCAACTTAGCACCAAGGATAGTTCCATCTGACATTGTAACCAACTTAGCAACAAGGATAGTTCCATCTGTCGTTGGAACCAACTTAGCACCTAGGATAGTTCCATCTGACATTCTAACCAACTTAGCACCAAGGATAGTTCCATCTGACATTCTAACCAACTTAGCACCAAGGACAGTTCCATCTGTCGTTGGAACCAACTTAGCACCAAGGATAGTTCCATCTGACATTCTAACCAACCTAGCAGCAAGGATAGTTCCAACTGACATTCTAACCAACTTAGCACCAAGGATAGTTCCATCTGACATTCTAACCAACTTAGCAGCAAGGATAGTTCCATCTGACATTGTAACCAACTTAGCACCAAGGATAGTTCCATCTGACATTGGAACCAATTTAGCAGCTAGGACAGTTCCATCTGACATTGTAACCAATTTAGCAGCTAGGACAGTTCCATCTGACATTGTAACCAACTTAGCAGCTAGGATAGTTCCATCTGACATTCTAACCAACTTAGCAGCAAGGATAGTTCCATCTGACATTGTAACCAACTTAGCAGCAAGGATAGTTCCATCTGACATTCTAACCAACTTAGCAACAAGGATAGTTCCAACTGACGTTGGAACCAACTTAGCACCAAGGATAGTTCCATCTGACATTCTAACCAACTTAGCAACAAGGATAGTTCCATCTGACATTGGAACCAACTTAGCACCAAGGATAGTTCCATCTGACATTCTAACCAATTTAGCAGCAAGGATAGTTCCATCTGACATTCTAACCAACTTAGCAGCAAGGATAGTTCGATCTGACATTGTAACCAACTTAGCAGCAAGGATAGTTCCATCTGACATTCTAACCAACTTAGCACCAAGGATAGTTCCATCTGACATTCTAACCAACTTAGCAGCAAGGATAGTTCGATCTGACATTGTAACCAACTTAGCAGCAAGGATAGTTCCATCTGACATTCTAACCAACTTAGCACCAAGGATAGTTCCATCTGACATTGGAACCAACTTAGCACCAAGGATAGATCCATGTGACATTCTAACCAATTTAGCACCAAGGATCGTTCCATCTGACATTCTAACCAACTTAGCACCAAGGATAATTCCATCTGACATTCTAACCAACTTAGCAGCAAGGATAGTTCCATCTGACATTGTAACCAACTTAGCAGCAAGGATAGTTCCATCTGACATTCTAACCAACTTAGCAGCAAGGATAGATCCATCTGACATTCTAACCAACTTAGCACCAAGGATAGTTCCATCTGACATTCTAACCAACTTAGCAGCAAGGATAGTTCCATCTGACATTCTAACCAACTTAGCAGCTTGGATAATTCCATCTGACATTCTAACCAACTTAGCAGCAAGGATAGTTCCATCTGACATTGGAACCAACTTAGCACCAAGGATAGTTCCATCTGACATTCTAACCAACTTAGCACCTAGGATAGTTCCATCTGACATTCTAACCAACTTAGCACCTAGGATAGTTCCATCTGACATTCTAACCAACTTAGCACCAAGGATAGTTCCATCTGACAATGTAACCAACTTAGCAACAAGGATAGTTCCATCTGACATTCTAACCAACTTAGCAGCAAGGATAGTTCCATCTGACATTGTAACCAATTTAGCAGCTAGGATAGTTCCATCTGACATTGTAACCAACTTAGCAGCTAGGATAGTTCCATCTGACATTGTAACCAACTTAGCACCAAGGATAGTTCCATCTGACATTGTAACCAATTTAGCACCAAGGATAGTTCCATCTGACATTGTAACCAATTTAGCAGCTAGGATAGTTCCATCTGACATTGTAACCAACTTAGCAGCTAGGATAGTTCCATCTGACATTGTAACCAACTTAGCAGCTAGGATAGTTCCATCTGACATTCTAACCAACTTAGCAGCAAGGATAGTTCCATCTGACATTCTAACCAATTTAGCAGCAAGGATAGTTCCATCTGACATTCTAACCAACTTAGCAGCAAGGATAGTTCCATGTGACATTCTAACCAACTTAGCAGCAAGGATAGTTCCATCTGACATTCTAACCAATTTAGCAGCAAGGATAGTTCCATCTGACATTCTAACCAATTTAGCAGCAAGGATAGTTCCATCTGACATTCTAACCAACTTAGCAGCAAGGATAGTTCCATGTGACATTCTAACCAACTTAGCAGCAAGGATAGTTCCATCTGACATTCTAACCAACTTAGCAGCAAGGATAGTTCCATCTGACATTCTAACCAATTTAGCAGCAAGGATAGTTCCATCTGACATTCTAACCAACTTAGCAGCAAGGATAGTTCCATCTGACATTCTAACCAATTTAGCAGCAAGGATAGTTCCATCTGACATTCTAACCAACTTAGCAGCAAGGATAGTTCCATGTGACATTCTAACCAACTTAGCAGCAAGGATAGTTCCATCTGACATTCTAACCAATTTAGCAGCAAGGATAGTTCCATCTGACATTCTAACCAACTTAGCAGCAAGGATAGTTCCATCTGACATTCTAACCAATTTAGCAGCAAGGATAGTTCCATCTGACATTCTAACCAACTTAGCAGCAAGGATAGTTCCATCTGACATTCTAACCAATTTAGCAGCAAGGATAGTTCCATCTGACATTCTAACCAACTTAGCAGCAAGGATAGTTCCATCTGACATTCTAACCAACTTAGCAGCAAGGATAGTTCCATCTGACATTCTAACCAATTTAGCAGCAAGGATAGTTCCATCTGACATTGTAACCAACTTAGCAGCTAGGATAGTTCCATCTGACATTGTAACCAACTTAGCACCAAGGATAGTTCCATCTGACATTCTAACCAACTTAGCACCAAGGATAGTTCCATCTGACATTCTAACCAACTTAGCAGCAAGGATAGTTCCATCTGACATTGTAACCAACTTAGCACCAAGGATAGTTCCATCTGACATTCTAACCAACTTAGCACCAAGGATAGTTCCATCTAACATTCTAACCAACTTAGCAGCAAGGATAGTTTCATCTGACATTGTAACCAACTTAGCACCAAGGATAGTTCCATCTGACATTGTAACCAACTTAGCAGCAAGGATAGTTCCATCTGACATTGTAACCAACTTAGCACCAAGGATAGTTTCATCTGACATTCTAACCAACTTAGCACCAAGGATAGTTCCATCTGACATTGTAACCAACTTAGCAGCAAGGATAGTTCCATCTGACATTGTAACCAACTTAGCAGCAAGGATAGTTCCATCTGACATTGTAACCAACTTAGCACCAAGGATAGTTCCATCTGACATTGTAACCAACTTAGCAGCAAGGATAGTTCCATCTGACATTGTAACCAACTTAGCACCAAGGATAGTTCCATCTGACATTCTAACCAACTTAGCACCAAGGATAGTTTCATCTGACATTCTAACCAACTTAGCAGCAAGGATAGTTCCATCTGACATTGTAACCAACTTAGCACCAAGGATAGTTCCATCTGACATTGTAACCAACTTAGCACCAAGGATAGTTTCATCTGACATTCTAACCAACTTAGCAGCAAGGATAGTTCCATCTGACATTGTAACCAACTTAGCACCAAGGATAGTTCCATCTGACATTCTAACCAACTTAGCAGCAAGGATAGTTCCATCTGACATTGTAACCAACTTAGCACCAAGGATAGTTTCATCTGACATTCTAACCAACTTAGCAGCAAGGATAGTTCCATCTGACATTGTAACCAACTTAGCACCAAGGATAGTTTCATCTGACATTCTAACCAACTTAGCAGCAAGGATAGTTCCATCTGACATTGTAACCAACTTAGCACCAAGGATAGTTTCATCTGACATTCTAACCAACTTAGCAGCAAGGATAGTTCCATCTGACATTGTAACCAACTTAGCACCAAGGATAGTTCCATCTGACATTCTAACCAACTTAGCAGCAAGGATAGTTCCATCTGACATTGTAACCAACTTAGCACCAAGGATAGTTTCATCTGACATTCTAACCAACTTAGCAGCAAGGATAGTTCCATCTGACATTGTAACCAACTTAGCACCAAGGATAGTTTCATCTGACATTCTAACCAACTTAGCAGCAAGGATAGTTCCATCTGACATTGTAACCAACTTAGCACCAAGGATAGTTTCATCTGACATTCTAACCAACTTAGCACCAAGGATAGTTCCATCTGACATTCTAACCAACTTAGCACCAAGGATAGTTCCATCTGACATTCTAACCAACTTAGCAGCAAGGATAGTTCCATCTGACATTGTAACCAACTTAGCAGCAAGGATAGTTCCATCTGACATTGTAACCAACTTAGCAGCAAGGATAGTTCCATCTGACATTGTAACCAACTTAGCAGCAAGGATAGTTCCATCTGACATTCTAACCAACTTAGCAGCAAGGATAGTTCCATCTGACATTGTAACCAACTTAGCAGCAAGGATAGTTCCATCTGACATTGTAACCAACTTAGCAGCAAGGATAGTTCCATCTGACATTGTAACCAACTTAGCACCAAGGATAGTTCCATCTGACATTCTAACCAACTTAGCAGCAAGGATAGTTCCATCTGACATTGTAACCAACTTAGCAGCAAGGATAGTTCCATCTGACATTGTAACCAACTTAACAGCAAGGATAGTTCCATCTGACATTGTAACCAACTTAGCAGCAAGGATAGTTCCATCTGACATTGTAACCAACTTAGCAGCAAGGATAGTTCCATCTGACATTGTAACCAACTTAGCAGCAAGGATAGTTCCATCTGACATTCTAACCAACTTAGCAGCAAGGATAGTTCCATCTGACATTGTAACCAACTTAGCAGCAAGGATAGTTCCATCTGACATTGTAACCAACTTAGCAGCAAGGATAGTTCCATCTGACATTGTAACCAACTTAGCAGCAAGGATAGTTCCATCTGACATTGTAACCAACTTAGCAGCAAGGATAGTTCCATCTGACATTGTAACCAACTTAGCACCAAGGATAGTTCCATCTGACATTCTAACCAACTTAGCAGCAAGGATAGTTCCATCTGACATTGTAACCAACTTAGCAGCAAGGATAGTTCCATCTGACATTGTAACCAACTTAGCAGCAAGGATAGTTCCATCTGACATTGTAACCAACTTAGCAGCAAGGATAGTTCCATCTGACATTGTAACCAACTTAGCAGCAAGGATAGTTCCATCTGACATTCTAACCAACTTAGCAGCAAGGATAGTTCCATCTGACATTGTAACCAACTTAGCAGCAAGGATAGTTCCATCTGACATTGTAACCAACTTAGCACCAAGGATAGTTCCATCTGACATTCTAACCAACTTAGCAGCAAGGATAGTTCCATCTGACATTGTAACCAACTTAGCAGCAAGGATAGTTCCATCTGACATTGTAACCAACTTAGCAGCAAGGATAGTTCCATCTGACATTGTAACCAACTTAGCAGCAAGGATAGTTCCATCTGACATTGTAACCAACTTAGCACCAAGGATAGTTCCATCTGACATTCTAACCAACTTAGCACCAAGGATAGTTTCATCTGACATTCTAACCAACTTAGCAGCAAGGATAGTTCCATCTGACATTGTAACCAACTTAGCACCAAGGATAGTTCCATCTGACATTGTAACCAACTTAGCACCAAGGATAGTTTCATCTGACATTCTAACCAACTTAGCAGCAAGGATAGTTCCATCTGACATTGTAACCAACTTAGCACCAAGGATAGTTCCATCTGACATTCTAACCAACTTAGCAGCAAGGATAGTTCCATCTGACATTGTAACCAACTTAGCACCAAGGATAGTTCCATCTGACATTCTAACCAACTTAGCAGCAAGGATAGTTCCATCTGACATTGTAACCAACTTAGCACCAAGGATAGTTTCATCTGACATTCTAACCAACTTAGCAGCAAGGATAGTTCCATCTGACATTGTAACCAACTTAGCAGCAAGGATAGTTCCATCTGACATTGTAACCAACTTAGCAGCAAGGATAGTTCCATCTGACATTGTAACCAACTTAGCAGCAAGGATAGTTCCATCTGACATTGTAACCAACTTAGCAGCAAGGATAGTTCCATCTGACATTGTAACCAACTTAGCAGCAAGGATAGTTCCATCTGACATTGTAACCAACTTAGCAGCAAGGATAGTTCCATCTGACATTGTAACCAACTTAGCACCAAGGATAGTTCCATCTGACATTCTAACCAACTTAGCACCAAGGATAGTTCCATCTGACATTCTAACCAACTTAGCACCAAGGATAGTTCCATCTGACATTGTAACCAACTTAGCACCAAGGATAGTTCCATCTGACATTCTAACCAACTTAGCAGGAAGGATAGTTCCATCTGACATTGTAACCAACTTAGCAGCTAGGATAGTTCCATCTGACATTCTAACCAACTTAGCAGCAAGGATAGTTCCATCTGACATTGTAACCAACTTAGCAGCAAGGATAGTTCCATCTGACATTCTAACCAACTTAGCAGCTAGGATAGTTCCATCTGACATTCTAACCAACTTAGCACCAAGGATAGTTCCATCTGACATTCTAACCAATTTAGCAGCAAGGATAGTTCCATCTGACATTCTAACCAACTTAGCACCAAGGATAGTTCCATCTGACATTGTAACCAACTTAGCACCAAGGATAGTTCCATCTGACATTCTAACCAATTTAGCAGCAAGGATAGTTCCATCTGACATTCTAATCAACTTAGCAGCAAGGATAGTTCCATCTGACATTCTAACCAACTTAGCAGGAAGGATAGTTCCATCTGACATTCTAACCAACTTAGCAGCAAGGATAGTTCCATCTGACATTCTAACCAACTTAGCAGCAAGGATAGTTCCATCTGACATTGTAACCAACTTAGCAGCAAGGATAGTTCCATCTGACATTCTAACCAACTTAGCACCAAGGATAGTTCCATCTGACATTGTAACCAACTTAGCAGCAAGGATAGTTCCATCTGACATTCTAACCAACTTAGCAGCAAGGATAGTTCCATCTGACATTGGAACCAACTTAGCACCAAGGATAGTTCCATCTGACATTGGAACCAACTTAGCACCAAGGATAGTTCCATCTGACATTGGAACCAACTTAGCACCAAGGATAGTTCCATCTGACATTGGAACCAACTTAGCACCAAGGATAGTTCCATCTGACATTCTAACCAACTTAGCAGCAAGGATAGTTCCATCTGACATTCTAACCAACTTAGCAGCAAGGATAGTTCCATCTGACATTCTAATCAACTTAGCAGCAAGGATAGTTCCATCTGACATTGGAACCAACTTAGCAGCAAGGATAGTTCCATCTGACATTCTAACCAACTTAGCAGCAAGGATAGTTCCATCTGACATTCTAACCAACTTAGCAGCAAGGATAGTTCCATCTGACATTCTAACCAACTTAGCACCAAGGATAGTTCCATCTGACATTCTAACCAACTTAGCAGCAAGGATAGTTCCATCTGACATTCTAACCAACTTAGCAGCAAGGATAGTTCCATCTGACATTGTAACCAACTTAGCAGCAAGGATAGTTCCATCTGACATTGTAACCAACTTAGCACCAAGGATAGTTCCATCTGACATTGGAACCAACTTAGCACCAAGGATAGTTCCATCTGACATTGGAACCAACTTAGCACCAAGGATAGTTCCATCTGACATTGGAACCAACTTAGCACCAAGGATAGTTCCATCTGACATTGGAACCAACTTAGCACCAAGGATAGTTCCATCTGACATTGTAACCAACTTAGCACCAAGGATAGTTCCATCTGACATTGGAACCAACTTAGCACCAAGGATAGTTCCATCTGACATTGGAACCAACTTAGCACCAAGGATAGTTCCATCTGACATTGTAACCAACTTAGCACCAAGGATAGTTCCATCTGACATTGGAACCAACTTAGCACCAAGGATAGTTCCATCTGACATTGTAACCAACTTAGCACCAAGGATAGTTCCATCTGACATTGTAACCAACTTAGCACCAAGGATAGTTCCATCTGACATTGGAACCAACTTAGCACCAAGGATAGTTCCATCTGACATTCTAACCAACTTAGCAGCAAGGATAGTTCCATCTGACATTGTAACCAACTTAGCAGCAAGGATAGTTCCATCTGACATTGTAACCAACTTAGCAGCAAGGATAGTTCCATCTGACATTGTAACCAATTTAGCAGCTAGGATAGTTCCATCTGACATTGTAACCAACTTAGCAGCAAGGATAGTTCCATCTGACATTCTAACCAACTTAGCAGCAAGGATAGTTCCATCTGACATTCTAACCAACTTAGCAGCAAGGATAGTTCCATCTGACATTGTAACCAATTTAGCAGCTAGGATAGTTCCATCTGACATTGTAACCAACTTAGCAGCAAGGATAGTTCCATCTGACATTCTAACCAACTTAGCAGCAAGGATAGTTCCATCTGACATTGTAACCAACTTAGCAGCAAGGATAGTTCCATCTGACATTCTAACCAACTTAGCACCAAGGATAGTTCCATCTGACATTGGAACCAACTTAGCACCAAGGATAGTTCCATCTGACATTGTAACCAACTTAGCAGCAAGGATAGTTCCATCTGACATTCTAACCAACTTAGCAGCAAGGATAGTTCCATCTGACATTGTAACCAACTTACAAGCAAGGATAGTTCCATCTAACATACTAACCAACTTAGCAGCTAGGATAGTTCCATCTGACATTGTAACAAACTTAGCACCAAGGATAGTTCCATCTGACATTCTAACCAACTTAGCACCAAGGATAATTCCATCTGACATTCTAACCAACTTAGCAGCAAGGATAGTTCCATCTGACATTCTAACCAACTTAGCACCAAGGATAGTTCCATCTGACATTGTAACCAACTTAGCAGCAAGGATAGTTCCATCTGACATTGTAACCAACTTAGCAGCAAGGATAGTTCCATCTGACATTCTAACCAACTTAGCAGCAAGGATTGATCCATCTGACATTCTAACCAACTTAGCACCAAGGATAGTTCCATCTGACATTGTAAACAATTTAGCAGCAAGGATAGTTCCATCTGACATTGTAACCAATTTAGCAGCTAGGACAGTTCCATCTGACATTGTAACCAACTTAGCACCAAGGATAGTTCCATCTGACATTGTAACCAACTTAGCAGCAAGGATAGATCCATCTGACATTCTAACCAACTTAGCACCAAGGATAGTTCCATGTGACATTCTAACCAATTTAGCAGCAAGGATAGTTCCATCTGACATTGTAACCAACTTAGCAGCAAGGATAGTTCCATCTGACATTCTAACCAATTTAGCAGCAAGGATAGTTCCATCTGACATTGTAACCAACTTAGCACCAAGGATAGTTCCATCTGACATTCTAACCAATTTAGCAGCAAGGATAGTTCCATCTGACATTGTAACCAACTTAGCACCAAGGATAGTTCCATCTGACATTGTAACCAACTTAGCAGCAAGGATAGTTCCATCTGACATTGTAACCAACTTAGCAGCAAGGATAGATCCATCTGACATTCTAACCAACTTAGCACCAAGGATAGTTCCATCTGACATTGTTACCAACTTAGCAGCAAGGATAGATCCATCTGACATTCTAACCAACTTAGCACCAAGGATAGTTCCATCTGACATTCTAACCAATTTAGCAGCAAGGATAGTTCCATCTGACATTCTAACCAACTTAGCACCAAGGATAGTTCCATCTGACATTGTAACCAACTTAGCACCAAGGATAGTTCCATCTGACATTGTAACCAACTTAGCACCAAGGATAGTTCCATCTGACATTGTAACCAACTTAGCACCAAGGATAGTTCCATCTGACATTGTAACCAACTTAGCAACAAGGATAGTTCCATCTGACGTTGGAACCAACTTAGCACCAAGGATAGTTCCATCTGACATTCTAACCAACTTAGCAACAAGGATAGTTCCATCTGACATTCTAACCAACTTAGCAGCAAGGATAGTTCCATCTGACATTGTAACCAACTTAGCAGCAAGGATAGTTCCAACTGACATTCTAACCAACTTAGCAGCAAGGATAGTTCCATCTGACGTTGGAACCAACTTAGCACCAAGGATAGTTCCATCTGACATTGTAACCAACTTAGCAGCAAGGATAGTTCCAACTGACATTCTAACCAACTTAGCACCAAGGATAGTTCCATCTGACATTGTAACCAACTTAGCACCAAGGATAGTTCCATCTGACATTCTAACCAACTTAGCAGCAAGGATAGTTCCATCTGACGTTGGAACCAACTTAGCACCAAGGATAGTTCCAACTGACATTCTAACCAACTTAGCAGCAAGGATAGTTCCATCTGACATTGTAACCAACTTAGCACCAAGGATAGTTCCATCTGACATTGTAACCAACTTAGCACCAAGGATAGTTCCATCTGACATTGTAACCAACTTAGCACCAAGGATAGATCCATCTGACATTCTAACCAACTTAGCACCAAGGATAGTTCCATCTGACATTCTAACCAACTTAGCAGCAAGGATAGTTCCATCTGACATTGTAACCAACTTAGCACCAAGGATAGTTCCATCTGACATTCTAACCAACTTAGCACCAAGGATAGTTCCATCTGACATTCTAACCAACTTAGCACCAAGGATAGTTCCATCTGACATTGTAACCAACTTAGCACCAAGGATAGTTCCATCTGACATTCTAACCAACTTAGCACCAAGGATAGATCCATCTGACATTCTAACCAACTTAGCACCAAGGATAGTTCCATCTGACATTCTAACCAACTTAGCACCAAGGATAGTTCCATCTGACATTCTAACCAACTTAGCACCAAGGATAGTTCCATCTGACATTGTAACCAACTTAGCACCAAGGATAGTTCCATCTGACATTCTAACCAACTTAGCACCAAGGATAGTTCCATCTGACATTCTAACCAACTTAGCACCAAGGATAGTTCCATCTGACATTCTAACCAACTTAGCACCAAGGATAGTTCCATCTGACATTCTAACCAACTTAGCACCAAGGATAGTTCCATCTGACATTGTAACCAACTTAGCACCAAGGATAGATCCATCTGACATTCTAACCAACTTAGCAGCAAGGATAGTTCCATCTGACATTCTAACCAACTTAGCACCAAGGATAGTTCCATCTGACATTCTAACCAACTTAGCACCAAGGATAGTTCCATCTGACATTGTAACCAACTTAGCACCAAGGATAGTTCCATCTGACATTCTAACCAACTTAGCACCAAGGATAGTTCCATCTGACATTCTAACCAACTTAGCACCAAGGATAGTTCCATCTGACATTGTAACCAACTTAGCACCAAGGATAGATCCATCTGACATTCTAACCAACTTAGCAGCAAGGATAGTTCCATCTGACATTCTAACCAACTTAGCACCAAGGATAGTTCCATCTGACATTCTAACCAACTTAGCACCAAGGATAGTTCCATCTGACATTGTAACCAACTTAGCACCAAGGATAGTTCCATCTGACATTCTAACCAACTTAGCACCAAGGATAGTTCCATCTGACATTGTAACCAACTTAGCACCAAGGATAGTTCCATCTGACATTGTAACCAACTTAGCACCAAGGATAGTTCCATCTGACATTCTAACCAACTTAGCACCAAGGATAGTTCCATCTGACATTCTAACCAACTTAGCACCAAGGATAGTTCCATCTGACATTGTAACCAACTTAGCACCAAGGATAGTTCCATCTGACATTCTAACCAACTTAGCACCAAGGATAGTTCCATCTGACATTGTAACCAACTTAGCACCAAGGATAGTTCCATCTGACATTCTAACCAACTTAGCACCAAGGATAGTTCCATCTGACATTCTAACCAACTTAGCACCAAGGATAGTTCCATCTGACATTCTAACCAACTTAGCACCAAGGATAGTTCCATCTGACATTCTAACCAACTTAGCACCAAGGATAGTTCCATCTGACATTGTAACCAACTTAGCACCAAGGATAGATCCATCTGACATTCTAACCAACTTAGCAGCAAGGATAGTTCCATCTGACATTCTAACCAACTTAGCACCAAGGATAGTTCCATCTGACATTCTAACCAACTTAGCACCAAGGATAGTTCCATCTGACATTGTAACCAACTTAGCACCAAGGATAGTTCCATCTGACATTCTAACCAACTTAGCACCAAGGATAGTTCCATCTGACATTCTAACCAACTTAGCACCAAGGATAGTTCCATCTGACATTCTAACCAACTTAGCACCAAGGATAGTTCCATCTGACATTCTAACCAACTTAGCACCAAGGATAGTTCCATCTGACATTGTAACCAACTTAGCACCAAGGATAGATCCATCTGACATTCTAACCAACTTAGCACCAAGGATAGTTCCATCTGACATTCTAACCAACTTAGCAGCAAGGATAGTTCCATCTGACATTGTAACCAACTTAGCACCAAGGATAGTTCCATCTGACATTCTAACCAACTTAGCACCAAGGATAGTTCCATCTGACATTCTAACCAACTTAGCACCAAGGATAGTTCCATCTGACATTGTAACCAACTTAGCACCAAGGATAGTTCCATCTGACATTCTAACCAACTTAGCACCAAGGATAGTTCCATCTGACATTCTAACCAACTTAGCACCAAGGATAGTTCCATCTGACATTCTAACCAACTTAGCAGCAAGGATAGTTCCATCTGACATTGTAACCAACTTAGCAGCAAGGATAGTTCCATCTGAAATTGTAACCAACTTAGCACCAAGGATAGATCCATCTGACATTCTAACCAACTTAGCAGCAAGGATAGTTCCATCTGACATTCTAACCAACTTAGCAGCAAGGATAGTTCCATCTGACATTGTAACCAACTTAGCACCAAGGATAGTTCCATCTGACATTCTAACCAACTTAGCACCAAGGATAGTTCCATCTGACATTCTAACCAACTTAGCACCAAGGATAGTTCCATCTGACATTGTAACCAACTTAGCACCAAGGATAGTTCCATCTGACATTGTAACCAACTTAGCACCAAGGATAGATCCATCTGACATTCTAACCAACTTAGCACCAAGGATAGTTCCATCTGACATTCTAACCAACTTAGCAGCAAGGATAGTTCCATCTGACATTGTAACCAACTTAGCAGCAAGGATAGTTCCATCTGACATTGTAACCAACTTAGCACCAAGGATAGTTCCATCTGACATTCTAACCAACTTAGCACCAAGGATAGTTCCATCTGACATTCTAACCAACTTAGCAGCAAGGATAGTTCCATCTGACATTGTAACCAACTTAGCAGCAAGGATAGTTCCATCTGACATTGTAACCAACTTAGCACCAAGGATAGTTCCATCTGACATTCTAACCAACTTAGCACCAAGGATAGTTCCATCTGACATTCTAACCAACTTAGCAGCAAGGATAGTTCCATCTGACATTGTAACCAACTTAGCAGCAAGGATAGTTCCATCTGACATTGTAACCAACTTAGCACCAAGGATAGTTCCATCTGACATTCTAACCAACTTAGCACCAAGGATAGTTCCATCTGACATTCTAACCAACTTAGCAGCAAGGATAGTTCCATCTGACATTGTAACCAACTTAGCAGCAAGGATAGTTCCATCTGACATTGTAACCAACTTAGCACCAAGGATAGTTCCATCTGACATTCTAACCAACTTAGCACCAAGGATAGTTCCATCTGACATTCTAACCAACTTAGCAGCAAGGATAGTTCCATCTGACATTGTATCCAACTTAGCAGCAAGGATAGTTCCATCTGACATTCTAACCAATTTAGCAGCAAGGATAGTTCCATCTGACATTGTAACCAACTTAGCACCAAGGATAGTTCCATCTGACATTCTAACCAATTTAGCAGCAAGGATAGTTCCATCTGACATTGTAACCAACTTAGCACCAAGGATAGTTCCATCTGACATTGTAACCAACTTAGCAGCAAGGATAGTTCCATCTGACATTGTAACCAACTTAGCAGCAAGGATAGATCCATCTGACATTCTAACCAACTTAGCACCAAGGATAGTTCCATCTGACATTGTTACCAACTTAGCAGCAAGGATAGATCCATCTGACATTCTAACCAACTTAGCACCAAGGATAGTTCCATCTGACATTCTAACCAATTTAGCAGCAAGGATAGTTCCATCTGACATTCTAACCAACTTAGCACCAAGGATAGTTCCATCTGACATTGTAACCAACTTAGCACCAAGGATAGTTCCATCTGACATTGTAACCAACTTAGCACCAAGGATAGTTCCATCTGACATTGTAACCAACTTAGCACCAAGGATAGTTCCATCTGACATTGTAACCAACTTAGCAACAAGGATAGTTCCATCTGACGTTGGAACCAACTTAGCACCAAGGATAGTTCCATCTGACATTCTAACCAACTTAGCAACAAGGATAGTTCCATCTGACATTCTAACCAACTTAGCAGCAAGGATAGTTCCATCTGACATTGTAACCAACTTAGCAGCAAGGATAGTTCCAACTGACATTCTAACCAACTTAGCAGCAAGGATAGTTCCATCTGACGTTGGAACCAACTTAGCACCAAGGATAGTTCCATCTGACATTGTAACCAACTTAGCAGCAAGGATAGTTCCAACTGACATTCTAACCAACTTAGCACCAAGGATAGTTCCATCTGACATTGTAACCAACTTAGCACCAAGGATAGTTCCATCTGACATTCTAACCAACTTAGCAGCAAGGATAGTTCCATCTGACGTTGGAACCAACTTAGCACCAAGGATAGTTCCAACTGACATTCTAACCAACTTAGCAGCAAGGATAGTTCCATCTGACATTGTAACCAACTTAGCACCAAGGATAGTTCCATCTGACATTGTAACCAACTTAGCACCAAGGATAGTTCCATCTGACATTGTAACCAACTTAGCACCAAGGATAGATCCATCTGACATTCTAACCAACTTAGCACCAAGGATAGTTCCATCTGACATTCTAACCAACTTAGCAGCAAGGATAGTTCCATCTGACATTGTAACCAACTTAGCACCAAGGATAGTTCCATCTGACATTCTAACCAACTTAGCACCAAGGATAGTTCCATCTGACATTCTAACCAACTTAGCACCAAGGATAGTTCCATCTGACATTGTAACCAACTTAGCACCAAGGATAGTTCCATCTGACATTCTAACCAACTTAGCACCAAGGATAGATCCATCTGACATTCTAACCAACTTAGCACCAAGGATAGTTCCATCTGACATTCTAACCAACTTAGCACCAAGGATAGTTCCATCTGACATTCTAACCAACTTAGCACCAAGGATAGTTCCATCTGACATTGTAACCAACTTAGCACCAAGGATAGTTCCATCTGACATTCTAACCAACTTAGCACCAAGGATAGTTCCATCTGACATTCTAACCAACTTAGCACCAAGGATAGTTCCATCTGACATTCTAACCAACTTAGCACCAAGGATAGTTCCATCTGACATTCTAACCAACTTAGCACCAAGGATAGTTCCATCTGACATTGTAACCAACTTAGCACCAAGGATAGATCCATCTGACATTCTAACCAACTTAGCAGCAAGGATAGTTCCATCTGACATTCTAACCAACTTAGCACCAAGGATAGTTCCATCTGACATTCTAACCAACTTAGCACCAAGGATAGTTCCATCTGACATTGTAACCAACTTAGCACCAAGGATAGTTCCATCTGACATTCTAACCAACTTAGCACCAAGGATAGTTCCATCTGACATTCTAACCAACTTAGCACCAAGGATAGTTCCATCTGACATTGTAACCAACTTAGCACCAAGGATAGATCCATCTGACATTCTAACCAACTTAGCAGCAAGGATAGTTCCATCTGACATTCTAACCAACTTAGCACCAAGGATAGTTCCATCTGACATTCTAACCAACTTAGCACCAAGGATAGTTCCATCTGACATTGTAACCAACTTAGCACCAAGGATAGTTCCATCTGACATTCTAACCAACTTAGCACCAAGGATAGTTCCATCTGACATTGTAACCAACTTAGCACCAAGGATAGTTCCATCTGACATTGTAACCAACTTAGCACCAAGGATAGTTCCATCTGACATTCTAACCAACTTAGCACCAAGGATAGTTCCATCTGACATTCTAACCAACTTAGCACCAAGGATAGTTCCATCTGACATTGTAACCAACTTAGCACCAAGGATAGTTCCATCTGACATTCTAACCAACTTAGCACCAAGGATAGTTCCATCTGACATTGTAACCAACTTAGCACCAAGGATAGTTCCATCTGACATTCTAACCAACTTAGCACCAAGGATAGTTCCATCTGACATTCTAACCAACTTAGCACCAAGGATAGTTCCATCTGACATTCTAACCAACTTAGCACCAAGGATAGTTCCATCTGACATTCTAACCAACTTAGCACCAAGGATAGTTCCATCTGACATTGTAACCAACTTAGCACCAAGGATAGATCCATCTGACATTCTAACCAACTTAGCAGCAAGGATAGTTCCATCTGACATTCTAACCAACTTAGCACCAAGGATAGTTCCATCTGACATTCTAACCAACTTAGCACCAAGGATAGTTCCATCTGACATTGTAACCAACTTAGCACCAAGGATAGTTCCATCTGACATTCTAACCAACTTAGCACCAAGGATAGTTCCATCTGACATTCTAACCAACTTAGCACCAAGGATAGTTCCATCTGACATTCTAACCAACTTAGCACCAAGGATAGTTCCATCTGACATTCTAACCAACTTAGCACCAAGGATAGTTCCATCTGACATTGTAACCAACTTAGCACCAAGGATAGATCCATCTGACATTCTAACCAACTTAGCACCAAGGATAGTTCCATCTGACATTCTAACCAACTTAGCAGCAAGGATAGTTCCATCTGACATTGTAACCAACTTAGCACCAAGGATAGTTCCATCTGACATTCTAACCAACTTAGCACCAAGGATAGTTCCATCTGACATTCTAACCAACTTAGCACCAAGGATAGTTCCATCTGACATTGTAACCAACTTAGCACCAAGGATAGTTCCATCTGACATTCTAACCAACTTAGCACCAAGGATAGTTCCATCTGACATTCTAACCAACTTAGCACCAAGGATAGTTCCATCTGACATTCTAACCAACTTAGCAGCAAGGATAGTTCCATCTGACATTGTAACCAACTTAGCAGCAAGGATAGTTCCATCTGACATTGTAACCAACTTAGCACCAAGGATAGATCCATCTGACATTCTAACCAACTTAGCAGCAAGGATAGTTCCATCTGACATTCTAACCAACTTAGCAGCAAGGATAGTTCCATCTGACATTGTAACCAACTTAGCACCAAGGATAGTTCCATCTGACATTCTAACCAACTTAGCACCAAGGATAGTTCCATCTGACATTCTAACCAACTTAGCACCAAGGATAGTTCCATCTGACATTGTAACCAACTTAGCACCAAGGATAGTTCCATCTGACATTGTAACCAACTTAGCACCAAGGATAGATCCATCTGACATTCTAACCAACTTAGCACCAAGGATAGTTCCATCTGACATTCTAACCAACTTAGCAGCAAGGATAGTTCCATCTGACATTGTAACCAACTTAGCAGCAAGGATAGTTCCATCTGACATTGTAACCAACTTAGCACCAAGGATAGTTCCATCTGACATTCTAACCAACTTAGCACCAAGGATAGTTCCATCTGACATTCTAACCAACTTAGCAGCAAGGATAGTTCCATCTGACATTGTAACCAACTTAGCAGCAAGGATAGTTCCATCTGACATTGTAACCAACTTAGCACCAAGGATAGTTCCATCTGACATTCTAACCAACTTAGCACCAAGGATAGTTCCATCTGACATTCTAACCAACTTAGCAGCAAGGATAGTTCCATCTGACATTGTAACCAACTTAGCAGCAAGGATAGTTCCATCTGACATTGTAACCAACTTAGCACCAAGGATAGTTCCATCTGACATTCTAACCAACTTAGCACCAAGGATAGTTCCATCTGACATTCTAACCAACTTAGCAGCAAGGATAGTTCCATCTGACATTGTAACCAACTTAGCAGCAAGGATAGTTCCATCTGACATTGTAACCAACTTAGCACCAAGGATAGTTCCATCTGACATTCTAACCAACTTAGCACCAAGGATAGTTCCATCTGACATTCTAACCAACTTAGCAGCAAGGATAGTTCCATCTGACATTGTATCCAACTTAGCAGCAAGGATAGTTCCATCTGACATTGTAACCAACTTAGCACCAAGGATAGTTCCATCTGACATTCTAACCAACTTAGCACCAAGGATAGTTCCATCTGACATTCTAACCAACTTAGCAGCAAGGATAGTTCCATCTGACATTGTAACCAACTTAGCAGCAAGGATAGTTCCATCTGACATTGTAACCAACTTAGCACCAAGGATAGTTCCATCTGACATTCTAACCAACTTAGCACCAAGGATAGTTCCATCTGACATTCTAACCAACTTAGCAGCAAGGATAGTTCCATCTGACATTCTAACCAACTTAGCAGCAAGGATAGTTCCATCTGACATTGTAACCAACTTAGCACCAAGGATAGTTCCATCTGACATTCTAACCAACTTAGCACCAAGGATAGTTCCATCTGACATTCTAACCAACTTAGCAGCAAGGATAGTTCCATCTGACATTGTAACCAACTTAGCAGCAAGGATAGTTCCATCTGACATTGTAACCAACTTAGCACCAAGGATAGTTCCATCTGACATTCTAACCAACTTAGCACCAAGGATAGTTCCATCTGACATTGTAACCAACTTAGCACCAAGGATAGTTCCATCTGACATTGGAACCAACTTAGCACCAAGGATAGTTCCATCTGACATTGTAACCAACTTAGCAGCAAGGATAGTTCCATCTGACATTCTAACCAACTTAGCAGCAAGGATAGTTCCATCTGACATTGTAACCAACTTAGCAGCAAGGATAGTTCCATCTGACATTGTAACCAACTTAGCAGCTAGGATAGTTCCATCTGACATTGTAACCAACTTAGCAGCAAGGATAGTTCCATCTGACATTCTAACCAACTTAGCAGCAAGGATAGTTCCATCTGACATTGTAACCAACTTAGCAGCAAGGATAGATCCATCTGACATTCTAACCAACTTAGCACCAAGGATAGTTCCATCTGACATTCTAACCAATTTAGCAGCAAGGATAGTTCCATCTGACATTGTAACCAACTTAGCAGCAAGGATAATTCCATCTGACATTCTAACCAACTTAGCAACTAGGATAGTTCCATCTGACATTGGAACCAACTTAGCACCAAGGATAGTTCCATCTGACATTCTAACCAACTTAGCACCTAGGATAGTTCCATCTGACATTCTAACCAACTTAGCACCAAGGATAGTTCCATCTGACATTGTAACCAACTTAGCAACAAGGATAGTTCCATCTGACGTTGGAACCAACTTAGCACCAAGGATAGTTCCAACTGACATTCAACCAACTTAGCAGCCAGGATATTTCCATCTGACATTCTAACCAACTTAGCAGCAAGGATAGTTCCATCTGACATTGTAACCAACTTAGCACCAAGGATAGTTCCATCTGACATTCTAATCAACTTAGCAGCTTGGATAGTTCCATCTGACATTGTAACCAACTTAGCAGGAAGGATAGTTCCATCTGACATTCTAACCAACTTAGCAGCAAGGATAGTTCCATCTGACATTCTAACCAACTTAGCACCAAGGATAGTTCCATCTGACATTCTAATCAACTTAGCACCAAGGATAGTTCCATCTGACATTCTAACCAACTTAGCAGGAAGGATAGTTCCATCTGACATTCTAACCAACTTAGCAGCAAGGATAGTTCCATCTGACATTCTAACCAACTTAGCAGCTAGGATAGTTCCATCTAACATTCTAACCAACTTAGCAGCTAGGATAGTTCCATCTGACATTGTAACCAACTTAGCAGCAAGGATAGTTCCATCTGACATTCTAACCAACTTAGCAGCAAGGATAGTTCCATCTAACATTCTAACCAACTTAGCAGCTAGGATAGTTCCATCTGACATTGTAACAAACTTAGCACCAAGGATAGTTCCATCTGACATTCTAACCAACTTAGCACCAAGCATAATTCCATCTGACATTCTAACCAACTTAGCAGCAAGGATAGTTCCATCTGACATTCTAACCAATTTAGCACCAAGCATAATTCCATCTGACATTGTAACCAACTTAGCAGCAAGGATAGATCCATCTGACATTCTAACCAATTTAGCACCAAGGATCGTTCCATCTGACATTCTAACCAACTTAGCAGCTAGGATAGTTCCATCTGACATTGTAACAAACTTAGCACCAAGGATAGTTCCATCTGACATTGTAACCCACTTAGCAGCAAGGATAGTTCCATCTGACATTGTAACCAACTTAGCACCAAGGATAGTTCCATCTGACATTGGAACCAACTTAGCACCAAGGATAGTTCCATCTGACATTGTAACCAACTTAGCAGCAAGGATAGTTCCATCTGACATTCTAACCAACTTAGCAGCAAGGATAGTTCCATCTGACATTGTAACCAACTCAGCAGCAAGGATAGTTCCATCTAACATTCTAACCAACTTAGCAGCAAGGATAGATCCATCTGACATTGTAACAAACTTAGCACCAAGGATAGTTCCATCTGACATTCTAACCAACTTAGCACCAACGATAGTTCCATCTGACATTGGAACCAACTTAGCAGCAAGGATAGTTCCATCTGACATTCTAACCAACTTAGCAGGAAGGATAGTTCCATCTGACATTCTAACCAACTTAGCAGCAAGGATAGTTCCATCTGACATTCTAACCAACTTAGCACCAAGGATAGTTCCATCTGACATTCTAACCAACTTAGCAGCAAGGATAGATCCATCTGACATTCTAACCAACTTAGCACCAAGGATAGTTCCATCTGACATTCTAACCAACTTAGCAGCTTGGATAGTTCCATCTGACATTCTAACCAACTTAGCAGCTTGGATAGTTCCATCTGACATTCTAACCAACTTAGCACCAAGGATAGTTCCATCTGACATTCTAACCAACTTAGCAGCTTGGATAGTTCCATCTGACATTCTAACCAACTTAGCACCAAGGATAGTTCCATCTGACATTCTAACCAACTTAGCACCAAGGATAGTTCCATCTGACATTCTAACCAACTTAGCAGCAAGGATAGTTCCATCTGACATTCTAACCAACTTAGCAGCAAGGATAGTTCCATCTGACATTCTAACCAACTTAGCAGCTTGGATAGTTCCATCTGACATTCTAACCAACTTAGCAGCAAGGATAGTTCCATCTGACATTCTAACCAACTTAGCAGCTTGGATAGTTCCATCTGACATTCTAACCAACTTAGCAGCAAGGATAGTTCCATCTGACATTCTAACCAACTTAGTAGCTTGGATAGTTCCATCTGACATTCTAACCAACTTAGCAGCAAGGATAGTTCCATCTGACATTCTAACCAACTTAGCAGCTTGGATAGTTCCATCTGACATTCTAACCAACTTAGCAGCAAGGATAGTTCCATCTGACATTCTAACCAACTTAGCAGCTTGGATAGTTCCATCTGACATTCTAACCAACTTAGCAGCAAGTATAGTTCCATCTGACATTCTAACCAACTTAGCAGCTTGGATAGTTCCATCTGACATTCTAACCAACTTAGCAGCAATGATAGTTCCATCTGACATTCTAACCAACTCAGCAGCTTGGATAGTTCCATCTGACATTCTAACCAACTTAGCACCAAGGATAGTTCCATCTGACATTCTAACCAACTTAGCACCAAGGATAGTTCCATCTGACATTCTAACCAACTTAGCAGCAAGGATAGTTCCATCTGACATTCTAACCAACTTAGCAGCAAGGATAGTTCCATCTGACATTGGAACCAACTTAGCACCAAGGATAGATCCATCTGACATTCTAACCAACTTAGCAGCTAGGATAGTTCCATCTGACATTCTAACCAACTTAGCAGCAAGGATAGTTCCATCTGACATTGGAACCAACTTAGCACCAAGGATAGTTCCATCTGACATTCTAACCAACTTAGCACCAAGGATAGTTCCATCTGACATTCTAATCAACTTAGCAGCAAGGATAGTTCCATCTGACATTGGAACCAACTTAGCAGCAAGGATAGATCCATCTGACATTCTAACCAACTTAGCAGCTAGGATAGTTCCATCTGACATTCTAACCAACTTAGCAGCAAGGATAGTTCCATCTGACATTCTAACCAACTTAGCAGCAAGGATAGTTCCATCTAACATTCTAACCAACTTAGCAGCTAGGATAGTTCCATCTGACATTCTAACCAACTTAGCAGCTTGGATAGTTCCATCTGACATTCTAACCAACTTAGCAGCAAGGATAGTTCCATCTGACATTCTAACCAACTTAGCAGCTTGGATAGTTCCATCTGACATTCTAACCAACTTAGCAGCAAGGATAGTTCCATCTGACATTCTAACCAACTTAGCAGCAAGGATAGTTCCATCTGACATTGTAACCAACTTAGCAGCAAGGATAGTTCCATCTGACATTCTAACCAACTTAGCAGCAAGGATAGTTCCATCTAACATTCTAACCAACTTAGCAGCTAGGATAGTTCCATCTGACATTGGAACCAACTTAGCAGCAAGGATGGTTCCATCTAACATTCTAACCAACTTAGCAGCTAGGATAGTTCCATCTGACATTGTAACAAACTTAGCACCAAGGATAGTTCCATCTGACATTCTAACCAACTTAGCACCAAGCATAATTCCATCTGACATTCTAACCAACTTAGCAGCAAGGATAGTTCCATCTGACATTGTAACCAACTTAGCAGCAAGGATAGTTCCATCTGACATTGTAACCAACTTAGCAGCAAGGATAGATCCATCTGACATTCTAACCAATTTAGCACCAAGGATCGTTCCATCTGACATTCTAACCAACTTAGCAGCTAGGATAGTTCCATCTGACATTGTAACCAACTTAGCACCAAGGATAGTTCCATCTGACATTGTAACCAACTTAGCAGCAAGGATAGTTCCATCTGACATTGTAACCAATTTAGCACCAAGGATCGTTCCATCTGACATTCTAACCAACTTAGCAGCTAGGATAGTTCCATCTGACATTGTAACAAACTTAGCACCAAGGATAGTTCCATCTGACATTCTAACCAACTTAGCACCAAGGATAGTTCCATCTGACATTGTAACCCACTTAGCAGCAAGGATAGTTCCATCTGACATTCTAACCAACTTAGCAGGAAGGATAGTTCCATCTGACATTCTAACCAACTCAGCAGCAAGGATAGTTCCATCTAACATTCTAACCAACTTAGCAGCAAGGATAGATCCATCTGACATTGTAACAAACTTAGCACCAAGGATAGTTCCATCTGACATTCTAACCAACTTAGCACCAACGATAGTTCCATCTGACATTGGAACCAACTTAGCAGCAAGGATAGTTCCATCTGACATTCTAACCAACTTAGCAGGAAGGATAGTTCCATCTGACATTCTAACCAACTTAGCAGCAAGGATAGTTCCATCTGACATTCTAACCAACTTAGCACCAAGGATAGTTCCATCTGACATTCTAACCAACTTAGCAGCAAGCATAGATCCATCTGACATTCTAACCAACTTAGCACCAAGGATAATTCCATCTGACATTCTAACCAACTTAGCAGCTTGGATAGTTCCATCTGACATTCTAACCAACTTAGCAGCTTGGATAGTTCCATCTGACATTCTAACCAACTTAGCACCAAGGATAGTTCCATCTGACATTCTAACCAACTTAGCAGCTTGGATAGTTCCATCTGACATTCTAACCAACTTAGCACCAAGGATAGTTCCATCTGACATTCTAACCAACTTAGCACCAAGGATAGTTCCATCTGACATTCTAACCAACTTAGCAGCAAGGATAGTTCCATCTGACATTCTAACCAACTTAGCAGCAAGGATAGTTCCATCTGACATTCTAACCAACTTAGCAGCTTGGATAGTTCCATCTGACATTCTAACCAACTTAGCAGCAAGGATAGTTCCATCTGACATTCTAACCAACTTAGCAGCTTGGATAGTTCCATCTGACATTCTAACCAACTTAGCAGCAAGGATAGTTCCATCTGACATTCTAACCAACTTAGTAGCTTGGATAGTTCCATCTGACATTCTAACCAACTTAGCAGCAAGGATAGTTCCATCTGACATTCTAACCAACTTAGCAGCTTGGATAGTTCCATCTGACATTCTAACCAACTTAGCAGCAAGGATAGTTCCATCTGACATTCTAACCAACTTAGCAGCTTGGATAGTTCCATCTGACATTCTAACCAACTTAGCAGCAAGTATAGTTCCATCTGACATTCTAACCAACTTAGCAGCTTGGATAGTTCCATCTGACATTCTAACCAACTTAGCAGCAATGATAGTTCCATCTGACATTCTAACCAACTTAGCAGCTTGGATAGTTCCATCTGACATTCTAACCAACTTAGCACCAAGGATAGTTCCATCTGACATTCTAACCAACTTAGCACCAAGGATAGTTCCATCTGACATTCTAACCAACTTAGCAGCAAGGATAGTTCCATCTGACATTCTAACCAACTTAGCAGCAAGGATAGTTCCATCTGACATTGGAACCAACTTAGCACCAAGGATAGATCCATCTGACATTCTAACCAACTTAGCAGCTAGGATAGTTCCATCTGACATTCTAACCAACTTAGCAGCAAGGATAGTTCCATCTGACATTGGAACCAACTTAGCACCAAGGATAGTTCCATCTGACATTCTAACCAACTTAGCACCAAGGATAGTTCCATCTGACATTCTAATCAACTTAGCAGCAAGGATAGTTCCATCTGACATTCTAACCAACTTAGCAGCAAGGATAGTTCCATCTGACATTGGAACCAACTTAGCACCAAGGATAGATCCATCTGACATTCTAACCAACTTAGCAGCTAGGATAGTTCCATCTGACATTCTAACCAACTTAGCAGCAAGGATAGTTCCATCTGACATTCTAACCAACTTAGCAGCAAGGATAGTTCCATCTGACATTCTAACCAACTTAGCAGCAAGGATAGTTCCATCTGACGTTCTAACCAATTTATCAGCAAGGATAGTTCCATCTGACATTCTAACCAACTTAGCAGCAAGGATAGTTCCATCTGACATTCTAACCAACTTAGCAGGAAGGATAGTTCCATCTGACATTCCAACCAATTTATCAGCAAGGATAGTTCCATCTGACATTCTAACCAACTTAGCAGCAAGGATAGTTCCATCTGACATTCTAACCAACTTAGCAGCAAGGATAGTTCAATCTGACATTGTAACCAATTTAGCAGCTAGGACAGTTCCATCTGACATTGTAACCAACTTAGAACCAAGGATAGTTCCATCTGACATTGTAACCAACTTAGCAGAAAGGATAGTTCCATCTGACATTGGAACCAACTTAGCACCAAGGATAGTTCCATCTGACATTGTTACCAACTTAGCACCAAGGATAGTTCCATCTGACATTCTAACCAACTTAGCAGCAAGGATAGTTCCATCTGACATTGGAACCAACTTAGCAGCAAGGATAGTTTCATCTGACATTCTAACCAACTTAGCAGCAAGGATAGTTCCATCTGACATTGGAACCAACTTAGCACCAAGGATAGATCCATCTGACATTCTAACCAACTTAGCAGCTAGGATAGTTCCATCTGACATTCTAACCAACTTAGCAGCAAGGATAGTTCCATCTGACATTCTAACCAACTTAGCAGCAAGGATAGTTCCATCTGACATTCTAACCAACTTAGCAGCAAGGATAGTTCCATCTGACATTCTAACCAATTTATCAGCAAGGATAGTTCCATCTGACATTCTAACCAACTTAGCAGCAAGGATAGTTCCATCTGACATTCTAACCAACTTAGCACCAAGGATAGTTCCATCTGACATTCTAACCAACTTAGCACCAAGGATAGTTCCATCTGACATTCTAACCAACTTAGCAGCAAGGATAGTTCCATCTGACATTCTAACCAACTTAGCAGCAAGGATAGTTCCATCTGACATTCTAACCAACTTAGCAGCTTGGATAGTTCCATCTGACATTCTAACCAACTTAGCAGCAAGGATAGTTCCATCTGACATTCTAACCAACTTAGCAGCTTGGATAGTTCCATCTGACATTCTAACCAACTTAGCAGCAAGGATAGTTCCATCTGACATTCTAACCAACTTAGTAGCTTGGATAGTTCCATCTGACATTCTAACCAACTTAGCAGCAAGGATAGTTCCATCTGACATTCTAACCAACTTAGCAGCTTGGATAGTTCCATCTGACATTCTAACCAACTTAGCAGCAAGGATAGTTCCATCTGACATTCTAACCAACTTAGCAGCTTGGATAGTTCCATCTGACATTCTAACCAACTTAGCAGCAAGTATAGTTCCATCTGACATTCTAACCAACTTAGCAGCTTGGATAGTTCCATCTGACATTCTAACCAACTTAGCAGCAATGATAGTTCCATCTGACATTCTAACCAACTTAGCAGCTTGGATAGTTCCATCTGACATTCTAACCAACTTAGCACCAAGGATAGTTCCATCTGACATTCTAACCAACTTAGCACCAAGGATAGTTCCATCTGACATTCTAACCAACTTAGCAGCAAGGATAGTTCCATCTGACATTCTAACCAACTTAGCAGCAAGGATAGTTCCATCTGACATTGGAACCAACTTAGCACCAAGGATAGATCCATCTGACATTCTAACCAACTTAGCAGCTAGGATAGTTCCATCTGACATTCTAACCAACTTAGCAGCAAGGATAGTTCCATCTGACATTGGAACCAACTTAGCACCAAGGATAGTTCCATCTGACATTCTAACCAACTTAGCACCAAGGATAGTTCCATCTGACATTCTAATCAACTTAGCAGCAAGGATAGTTCCATCTGACATTCTAACCAACTTAGCAGCAAGGATAGTTCCATCTGACATTGGAACCAACTTAGCACCAAGGATAGATCCATCTGACATTCTAACCAACTTAGCAGCTAGGATAGTTCCATCTGACATTCTAACCAACTTAGCAGCAAGGATAGTTCCATCTGACATTCTAACCAACTTAGCAGCAAGGATAGTTCCATCTGACATTCTAACCAACTTAGCAGCAAGGATAGTTCCATCTGACATTCTAACCAATTTATCAGCAAGGATAGTTCCATCTGACATTCTAACCAACTTAGCAGCAAGGATAGTTCCATCTGACATTCTAACCAACTTAGCAGGAAGGATAGTTCCATCTGACATTCCAACCAATTTATCAGCAAGGATAGTTCCATCTGACATTCTAACCAACTTAGCAGCAAGGATAGTTCCATCTGACATTCTAACCAACTTAGCAGCAAGGATAGTTCAATCTGACATTGTAACCAATTTAGCAGCTAGGACAGTTCCATCTGACATTGTAACCAACTTAGAACCAAGGATAGTTCCATCTGACATTGTAACCAACTTAGCAGAAAGGATAGTTCCATCTGACATTGGAACCAACTTAGCACCAAGGATAGTTCCATCTGACATTGTTACCAACTTAGCACCAAGGATAGTTCCATCTGACATTCTAACCAACTTAGCAGCAAGGATAGTTCCATCTGACATTGGAACCAACTTAGCAGCAAGGATAGTTTCATCTGACATTCTAACCAACTTAGCAGCAAGGATAGTTCCATCTGACATTGGAACCAACTTAGCACCAAGGATAGTTTCATCTGACATTCTAACCAACTTAGCAGCAAGGATAGTTCCATCTGACATTGGAACCAACTTAGCAGCAAGGATAGTTCCATCTGACATTCTAACCAACTTAGCAGCAAGGATAGTTCCATCTGACATTCTAACCAACTTAGCAGCAAGGATAGTTTCATCTGACATTCTAACCAACTTAGCAGCAAGGATAGTTCCATCTGACATTGGAACCAACTTAGCACCAAGGATAGTTCCATCTGACATTCTAACCAACTTAGCAGCAAGGATAGTTCCATCTGACATTCTAACCAACTTAGCAGCAAGGATAGTTCCATCTGACATTCTAACCAACTTAGCAGCAAGGATAGTTCCATCTGACATTGGAACCAACTTAGCAGCAAGGATAGTTCCATCTGACATTCTAACCAACTTAGCAGCAAGGATAGTTCCATCTGACATTCTAACCAACTTAGCAGCAAGGATAGTTCCATTTGACATTGGAACCAACTTAGCAGCAAGGATAGTTCCATCTGACATTGTAACCAACTTAGCACCATCAATAGTTCCATCTGACATTCTAACCAACTTAGCAGCAAGGATAGTTCCATCTGACATTGTAAACAAATTTAGCAGCAAGGACAGTTCCATCTGACATTGTAACCAACTTAGCAGGAAGGATAGTTCCATCTGACATTGGAACCAACTTAGCACCAAGATAATTCCATCTGACATTCTAACCAACTTAGCACCAAGGATAGTTCCATCTGACATTCTAACCAACTTAGCAGCAAGGATAGTTCCATCTGACATTGTAACCAACTTAGCAGGAAGGATAGTTCCATCTGACATTGGAACCAACTTAGCACCAAGATAATTCCATCTGACATTCTAACCAACTTAGCACCAAGGATAATTCCATCTGACATTCTAACCAACTTAGCAGCAAGGATAGTTCCATCTGACATTCTAACCAATTTAGCAGCTAGGATAGTTCCATCTGACATTGTAACAAACTTAGCACCAAGGATAGTTCCATCTGACATTCTAACCAACTTAGCACCAAGGATAATTCCATCTGACATTCTAACCAACTTAGCAGCAAGGATAGTTCCATCTGACATTCTAACCAACTTAGCACCAAGAATAATTCCATCTGACATTCTAACCAACTTAGCAGCAAGGATAGTTCCATCTGACATTGTAACAAACTTAGCACCAAGGATAGTTCCATCTGACATTCTAACCAACGTAGCACCAAGAATAATTCCATCTGACATTCTAACCAACTTAGCAGCAAGGATAGTTCCATCTGACATTCTAACCAACTTAGCACCAAGGATAGTTCCATCTGACATTCTAACCAACTTAGCAGCAAGGATAGTTCCATCTGACATTCTAACCAACTTAGCACCAAGGATAGTTCCATCTGACATTCTAACCAACTTAGCAGCAAGGATAGTTCCATCTGACATTGTAACAAACTTAGCACCAAGGATAGTTCCATCTGACATTCTAACCAACTTAGCACCAAGGATAGTTCCATCTGACATTCTAACCAACTTAGCAACAAGGATAGTTCCATCTGACATTGGAACCAACTTAGCAGCAAGGATAGTTCCATCTGACATACTAACCAACTTAGCAGCAAGGATAGTTCCATCTGACATTCTAACCCACTTAGCACCAAGGATAGTTCCATCTGACATTGTAACCAACTTAGCACCAAGGATAGTTCCATCTGACATTGTAACCAACTTAGCCCCAAGGATAGTTCCATCTGACATTGTAACCAACTTAGCAGAAAGGATAGTTCCATCTGACATTGGAACCAACTTAGCACCAAGGATAGTTCCATCTGACATTGTTACCAACTTAGCACCAACGATAGTTCCATCTGACATTGGAACCAACTTAGCACCAAGGATAGTTCCATCTGACATTGGAACCAACTTAGCACCAAGGATAGTTCCATCTGACATTGTTACCAACTTAGCACCAACGATAGTTCCATCTGACATTGGAACCAACTTAGCACCAAGGATAGTTCCATCTGACATTGTTACCAACTTAGCACCAACGATAGTTCCATCTGACATTGGAACCAACTTAGCACCAAGGATAGTTCCATCTGACATTGTTACCAACTTAGCACCAACGATAGTTCCATCTGACATTGTTACCAACTTAGCACCAACGATAGTTCCATCTGACATTGGAACCAACTTAGCACCAAGGATAGTTCCATCTGACATTGGAACCAACTTAGCACCAGGGATAGTTCCATCTGACATTGTTACCAACTTAGCACCAAGGATAGTTCCATCTGACATTGTTACCAACTTAGCAGAAAGGATAGTTCCATCTGACATTGGAACCAACTTAGCACCAAGGATAGTTCCATCTGACATTGTTACCAACTTAGCACCAACGATAGTTCCATCTGACATTGGAACCAACTTCGCACCTAGGATAGTTCCATCTGACATTGTTACCAACTTAGCACCAACGATAGTTCCATCTGACATTGTTACCAACTTAGCACCAACGATAGTTCCATCTGACATTGGAACCAACTTAGCACCAAGGATAGTTCCATCTGACATTGGAACCAACTTAGCACCAAGGATAGTTCCATCTGACATTGGAACCAACTTAGCACCAAGGATAGTTCCATCTGACATTGTTACCAACTTAGCACCAAGGATAGTTCCATCTGACATTGTTACCAACTTAGCAGAAAGGATAGTTCCATCTGACATTGGAACCAACTTAGCACCAAGGATTGTTCCATCTGACATTGTTACCAACTTAGCACCAACGATAGTTCCATCTGACATTGGAACCAACTTAGCACCAAGGATAGTTCCATCTGACATTGTTACCAACTTAGCACCAACGATAGTTCCATCTGACATTGGAACCAACTTAGCACCAAGGATAGTTCCATCTGACATTGTTACCAACTTAGCACCAACGATAGTTCCATCTGACATTGTTACCAACTTAGCACCAACGATAGTTCCATCTGACATTGTTACCAACTTAGCACCAAGGATAGTTCCATCTGACATTGTTACCAACTTAGCACCAAGGATAGTTCCATCTGACATTGTTACCAACTTAGCAGAAAGGATAGTTCCATCTGACATTGGAACCAACTTAGCACCAAGGATAGTTCCATCTGACATTGTTACCAACTTAGCACCAACGATAGTTCCATCTGACATTGGAACCAACTTAGCACCAAGGATAGTTCCATCTGACATTGTTACCAACTTAGCACCAACGATAGTTCCATCTGACATTGGAACCAACTTAGCACCAAGGATAGTTCCATCTGACATTGTTACCAACTTAGCACCAACGATAGTTCCATCTGACATTGTTACCAACTTAGCACCAACGATAGTTCCATCTGACATTGTTACCAACTTAGCACCAACGATAGTTCCATCTGACATTGGAACCAACTTAGCACCAACGATAGTTCCATCTGACATTGGAACCAACTTAGCACCAAGGATAGTTCCATCTGACATTGTTACCAACTTAGCACCAAGGATAGTTCCATCTGACATTGTTACCAACTTAGCACCAAGGATAGTTCCATCTGACATTGTTACCAACTTAGCAGAAAGGATAGTTCCATCTGACATTGGAACCAACTTAGCACCAAGGATAGTTCCATCTGACATTGTTACCAACTTAGCACCAACGATAGTTCCATCTGACATTGGAACCAACTTAGCACCAAGGATAGTTCCATCTGACATTGTTACCAACTTAGCACCAACGATAGTTCCATCTGACATTGGAACCAACTTAGCACCAAGGATAGTTCCATCTGACATTGTTACCAACTTAGCACCAACGATAGTTCCATCTGACATTGTTACCAACTTAGCACCAACGATAGTTCCATCTGACATTGTTACCAACTTAGCACCAACGATAGTTCCATCTGACATTGTTACCAACTTAGCACCAACGATAGTTCCATCTGACATTGGAACCAACTTAGCACCAAGGATAGTTCCATCTGACATTGTTACCAACTTAGCACCAACGATAGTTCCATCTGACATTGTTACCAACTTAGCACCAACGATAGATCCATCTGACATTGGAACCAACTTAGCACCAAGGATAATTCCATCTGACATTCTAACCAACTTAGCAGCAAGGATAGTTCCATCTGACATTCTAACCAACTTAGCAGCTAGGATAGTTCCATCTGACATTGTAACAAACTTAGCACCAAGGATAGTTCCATCTGACATTCTAACCAACTTAGCAGGAAGGATAGTTCCATCTGACATTGTAACAAACTTAGCACCAAGGATAGTTCCATCTGACATTCTAACCAACTTAGCACCAAGGATAATTCCATCTGACATTCTAACCAACTTAGCAGCAAGGATAGTTCCATCTGACATTCTAACCAACTTAGCAGCAAGGATAGTTCCATCTGACATTGTAACAAACTTAGCACCAAGGATAGTTCCATCTGACATTCTAACCAACTTAGCACCAAGGATAGTTCCATCTGACACTGTAACCAACTTAGCACCAAGAATAATTCCATCTGACATTCTAACCAACTTAGCAGCAAGGATAGTTCCATCTGACATTCTAACCAACTTAGCACCAAGGATAGTTCCATCTGACATTGTAACCAACTTAGCACCAAGGATAGTTCAATCTGACATTGTAACCAATTTAGCAGCTAGGACAGTTCCATCTGACATTCTAACAAACTTAGCACCAAGGATAGTTCCATCTGACATTGTAACCAACTTAGCACCAAGGATAGTTCCATCTGACATTGTAACCAACTTAGCACCAAGGATAGTTCCATCTGACATTGTAACCAACTTAGCACCAAGGATAGTTCCATCTGACATTGTAACCAACTTAGCCCCAAGGATAGTTCCATCTGACATTGTAACCAACTTAGCAGAAAGGATAGTTCCATCTGACATTGGAACCAACTTAGCACCAAGGATAGTTCCATCTGACATTGTTACCAACTTAGCACCAACGATAGTTCCATCTGACATTGGAACCAACTTAGCACCAAGGATAGTTCCATCTGACATTGGAACCAACTTAGCACCAAGGATAGTTCCATCTGACATTGTTACCAACTTAGCAGCTTGGATAGTTCCATCTGACATTGGAACCAACTTATCACCAAGGATAGTTCCATCTGACATTGTTACCAACTTAGCACCAACGATAGTTCCATCTGACATTGGAACCAACTTAGCACCAAGGATAGTTCCATCTGACATTGTTACCAACTTAGCACCAACGATAGTTCCATCTGACATTGGAACCAACTTAGCACCAAGGATAGTTCCATCTGACATTGTTACCAACTTAGCACCAACGATAGTTCCATCTGACATTGGAACCAACTTAGCACCAAGGATAGTTCCATCTGACATTGTTACCAACTTAGCACCAACGATAGTTCCATCTGACATTGGAACCAACTTAGCACCAAGGATAGTTCCATCTGACATTGTTACCAACTTAGCACCAACGATAGTTCCATCTGACATTGGAACCAACTTAGCACCAAGGATAGTTCCATCTGACATTGTTACCAACTTAGCACCAACGATAGTTCCATCTGACATTGGAACCAACTTAGCACCAAGGATAGTTCCATCTGACATTGTTACCAACTTAGCACCAACGATAGTTCCATCTGACATTGTTACCAACTTAGCACCAACGATAGTTCCATCTGACATTGGAACCAACTTAGCACCAAGGATAGTTCCATCTGACATTGGAACCAACTTAGCACCAAGGATAGTTCCATCTGACATTGTTACCAACTTAGCACCAAGGATAGTTCCATCTGACATTGTTACCAACTTAGCAGAAAGGATAGTTCCATCTGACATTGGAACCAACTTAGCACCAAGGATAGTTCCATCTGACATTGTTACCAACTTAGCACCAACGATAGTTCCATCTGACATTGGAACCAACTTAGCACCTAGGATAGTTCCATCTGACATTGTTACCAACTTAGCACCAACGATAGTTCCATCTGACATTGTTACCAACTTAGCACCAACGATAGTTCCATCTGACATTGGAACCAACTTAGCACCAAGGATAGTTCCATCTGACATTGTTACCAACTTAGCACCAACGATAGTTCCATCTGACATTGTTACCAACTTAGCACCAACGATAGTTCCATCTGACATTGGAACCAACTTAGCACCAAGGATAGTTCCATCTGACATTGGAACCAACTTAGCACCAAGGATAGTTCCATCTGACATTGTTACCAACTTAGCACCAAGGATAGTTCCATCTGACATTGTTACCAACTTAGCAGAAAGGATAGTTCCATCTGACATTGGAACCAACTTAGCACCAAGGATTGTTCCATCTGACATTGTTACCAACTTAGCACCAACGATAGTTCCATCTGACATTGGAACCAACTTAGCACCAAGGATAGTTCCATCTGACATTGTTACCAACTTAGCACCAACGATAGTTCCATCTGACATTGGAACCAACTTAGCACCAAGGATAGTTCCATCTGACATTGTTACCAACTTAGCACCAACGATAGTTCCATCTGACATTGGAACCAACTTAGCACCAAGGATAGTTCCATCTGACATTGTTACCAACTTAGCACCAAGGATAGTTCCATCTGACATTGTTACCAACTTAGCACCAAGGATAGTTCCATCTGACATTGTTACCAACTTAGCAGAAAGGATAGTTCCATCTGACATTGGAACCAACTTAGCACCAAGGATAGTTCCATCTGACATTGTTACCAACTTAGCACCAACGATAGTTCCATCTGACATTGGAACCAACTTAGCACCAAGGATAGTTCCATCTGACATTGTTACCAACTTAGCACCAACGATAGTTCCATCTGACATTGTTACCAACTTAGCACCAACGATAGTTCCATCTGACATTGGAACCAACTTAGCACCAAGGATAGTTCCATCTGACATTGTTACCAACTTAGCACCAAGGATAGTTCCATCTGACATTGTTACCAACTTAGCACCAAGGATAGTTCCATCTGACATTGTTACCAACTTAGCAGAAAGGATAGTTCCATCTGACATTGGAACCAACTTAGCACCAAGGATAGTTCCATCTGACATTGTTACCAACTTAGCACCAACGATAGTTCCATCTGACATTGGAACCAACTTAGCACCAAGGATAGTTCCATCTGACATTGTTACCAACTTAGCACCAACGATAGTTCCATCTGACATTGTTACCAACTTAGCACCAACGATAGTTCCATCTGACATTGGAACCAACTTAGCACCAAGGATAGTTCCATCTGACATTGTTACCAACTTAGCACCAAGGATAGTTCCATCTGACATTGTTACCAACTTAGCACCAAGGATAGTTCCATCTGACATTGTTACCAACTTAGCAGAAAGGATAGTTCCATCTGACATTGGAACCAACTTAGCACCAAGGATAGTTCCATCTGACATTGTTACCAACTTAGCACCAACGATAGTTCCATCTGACATTGGAACCAACTTAGCACCAAGGATAGTTCCATCTGACATTGTTACCAACTTAGCACCAACGATAGTTCCAACTGACATTGTTACCAACTTAGCACCAACGATAGTTCCATCTGACATTGGAACCAACTTAGCACCAAGGATAGTTCCATCTGACATTGTTACCAACTTAGCACCAAGGATAGTTCCATCTGACATTGTTACCAACTTAGCACCAAGGATAGTTCCATCTGACATTGTTACCAACTTAGCAGAAAGGATAGTTCCATCTGACATTGGAACCAACTTAGCACCAAGGATAGTTCCATCTGACATTGTTACCAACTTAGCACCAACGATAGTTCCATCTGACATTGGAACCAACTTAGCACCAAGGATAGTTCCATCTGACATTGTTACCAACTTAGCACCAACGATAGTTCCATCTGACATTGTTACCAACTTAGCACCAACGATAGTTCCATCTGACATTGGAACCAACTTAGCACCAAGGATAGTTCCATCTGACATTGTTACCAACTTAGCACCAAGGATAGTTCCATCTGACATTGTTACCAACTTAGCACCAAGGATAGTTCCATCTAACATTGTTACCAACTTAGCAGAAAGGATAGTTCCATCTGACATTGGAACCAACTTAGCACCAAGGATAGTTCCATCTGACATTGTTACCAACTTAGCACCAACGATAGTTCCATCTGACATTGGAACCAACTTAGCACCAAGGATAGTTCCATCTGACATTGTTACCAACTTATCACCAACAATAGTTCCATCTGACATTGTTACCAACTTAGCACCAACGATAGTTCCATCTGACATTGGAACCAACTTAGCACCAAGGATAGTTCCATCTGACATTGTTACCAACTTAGCACCAACGATAGTTCCATCTGACATTGTTACCAACTTAGCACCAACGATAGTTCCATCTGACATTGGAACCAACTTAGCACCAAGGATAGTTCCATCTGACATTGTTACCAACTTAGCACCAAGGATAGTTCCATCTGACATTGTTACCAACTTAGCAGAAAGGATAGTTCCATCTGACATTGGAACCAACTTAGCACCAAGGATAGTTCCATCTGACATTGTTACCAACTTAGCACCAACGATAGTTCCATCTATCATTGGAACCAACTTAGCACCAAGGATAGTTCCATCTTACATTGTTACCAACTTAGCACCAACGATAGTTCCATCTGACATTGGAACCAACTTAGCACCAAGGATAGTTCCATCTGACATTGTTACCAACTTAGCACCAACGATAGTTCCATCTGACATTGGAACCAACTTAGCACCAAGGATAGTTCCATCTGACATTGTTACCAACTTAGCACCAACGATAGTTCCATCTGACATTGGAACCAACTTAGCAGCAAGGATAGTTCCATCTGACATTGTTACCAACTTAGCACCAACGATAGTTCCATCTGACATTGGAACCAACTTAGCACCAACGATAGTTCCATCTGACATTGGAACCAACTTAGCACCAAGGATAGTTCCATCTGACATTGTTACCAACTTAGCACCAACGATAGTTCCATCTGACATTGTTACCAACTTAGCACCAACGATAGTTCCATCTGACATTGGAACCAACTTAGCACCAAGGATAGTTCCATCTGACATTGTTACCAACTTAGCACCAACGATAGTTCCATCTGACATTGTTACCAACTTAGCACCAACGATAGTTCCATCTGACATTGGAACCAACTTAGCACCAAGGATAGTTCCATCTGACATTGGAACCAACTTAGCACCAAGGATAGTTCCATCTGACATTGTTACCAACTTAGCAGAAAGGATAGTTCCATCTGATATTGGAACCAACTTAGCACCAAGGATAGTTCCATCTGACATTGTTACCAACTTAGCAGAAAGGATAGTTCCATCTGACATTGGAACCAACTTAGCACCAAGGATAGTTCCATCTGACATTGTTACCAACTTAGCACCAACGATAGTTCCATCTGACATTGTTACCAACTTAGCACCAACGATAGTTCCATCTGACATTGGAACCAACTTAGCACCAAGGATAGTTCCATCTGACATTGGAACCAACTTAGCACCAAGGATAGTTCCATCTGACATTGTTACCAACTTAGCAGAAAGGATAGTTCCATCTGACATTGGAACCAACTTAGCACCAAGGATAGTTCCATCTGACATTGTTACCAACTTAGCAGAAAGGATAGTTCCATCTGACATTGGAACCAACTTAGCACCAAGGATAGTTCCATCTGACATTGTTACCAACTTAGCACCAACGATAGTTCCATCTGACATTGTTACCAACTTAGCACCAACGATAGTTCCATCTGACATTGTTACCAACTTAGCACCAACGATAGTTCCATCTGACATTGGAACCAACTTAGCAGCAAGGATAGTTCCATCTGACATTGGAACCAACTTAGCACCAAGGATAGTTCCATCTGACATTCTAACCAACTTAGCAGCAAGGATAGTTCCATCTGACATTGGAACCAACTTAGCAGCAAGGATAGTTTCATCTGACATTCTAACCAACTTAGCACCAACGATAGTTCCATCTGACATTGGAACCAACTTAGCACCAAGGATAGTTCCATCTGACATTCTAACCAACTTAGCAGCAAGGATAGTTCCATCTGACATTGGAACCAACTTAGCACCAAGGATAGTTCCATCTGACATTCTAACCAACTTAGCAGCAAGGATAGTTCCATCTGACATTGGAACCAACTTAGCAGCAAGGATAGTTCCATCTGACATTCTAACCATCTTAGCAGCAAGGATAGTTCCATCTGACATTGGAACCAACTTTGCACCAAGGATAGTTCCATCTGACATTCTAACCAACTTAGCAGCAAGGATAGTTCCATCTGACATTGGAACCAACTTAGCAGCAAGGATAGTTTCATCTGACATTCTAAACATCTTAGCAGCAAGGATAGTTCCATCTGACATTCTAACCAACTTAGCAGCAAGGATAGTTCCATCTGACATTGGAACCAACTTAGCACCAAGGATAGTTCCATCTGACATTCTAACCAACTTAGCAGCAAGGATAGTTCCATCTGACATTCTAACCAACTTAGCAGCAAGGATAGTTCCATCTGACATTGTAACCAACTTAGCACCAAGGATAGTTCCATCTGACATTCTAACCAACTTAGCAGCAAGGATAGTTCCATCTGACATTGGAACCAACTTAGCAGCAAGGATAGTTTCATCTGACATTCTAACCAACTTAGCAGCAAGGATAGTTCCATCTGACATTGGAACCAACTTAGCAGCAAGGATAGTTCCATCTGACATTCTAACCAACTTAGCAGCAAGGATAGTTCCATCTGACATTCTAACCAACTTAGCAGCAAGGATAGTTCCATCTGACATTGGAACCAACTTAGCAGCAAGGATAGTTCCATCTGACATTCTAACCAACTTAGCAGCAAGGATAGTTCCATCTGACATTGGAACCAACTTAGCAGGAAGGATAGTTCCATCTGACATTGTAACCAACTTAGCAGGAAGGATAGTTCCATCTGACATTCTAACCAACTTAGCACCAAGGATAGTTCCATCTGACATTGGAACCAACTTAGCACCAAGATAATTCCATCTGACATTCTAACCAACTTAGCACCAAGGATAGTTCCATCTGACATTCTAACCAACTTAGCAGCAAGGATAGTTCCATCTGACATTGTAACCAATTTAGCAGCAAGGACAGTTCCATCTGACATTGTAACCAACTTAGCAGGAAGGATAGTTCCATCTGACATTCTAACCAACTTAGCACCAAGGATAATTCCATCTGACATTCTAACCAACTTAGCAGCAAGGATAGTTCCATCTGACATTCTAACCAACTTAGCAGCAAGGATAGTTCCATCTGACATTGTAACAAACTTAGCACCAAGGATAGTTCCATCTGACATTCTAACCAACTTAGCACCAAGAATAATTCCATCTGACATTCTAACCAACTTAGCAGCAAGGATAGTTCCATCTGACATTCTAACCAACTTAGCACCAAGGATAGTTCCATCTGACATTCTAACCAACTTAGCAGCAATGATAGTTCCATCTGACATTGGAACCAACTTATCAGCAAGGATAGTTTCATCTGACATTCTAACCAACTTAGCAGCAAGGATAGTTCCATGTGACATTGGAACCAACTTAGCAGCAAGGATAGTTCCATCTGACATTCTAACCAACTTAGCAGCAAGGATAGTTCCATCTGACATTCTAACCAACTTAGCACCAAGGACAGTTCCATCTGAGATTGTAACCAACTTAGCACCAAGGATAGTTCCATCTGACATTGTAACCAACTTAGCAGAAAGGATAGTTCCATCTGACATTGGAACCAACTTAGCACCAAGGATAGTTCCATCTGACATTGTTACCAACTTAGCACCAACGATAGTTCCATCTGACATTGGAACCAACTTAGCACCAAGGATAGTTCCATCTGACATTGGAACCAACTTAGCACCAAGGATAGTTCCATCTGACATTGTAACCAACTTAGCAGAAAGGATAGTTCCATCTGACATTGGAACCAACTTAGCACCAAGGATAGTTCCATCTGACATTGTTACCAACTTAGCACCAACGATAGTTCCATCTGACATTGGAACCAACTTAGCACCAAGGATAGTTCCATCTGACATTGTTACCAACTTAGCAGCAAGGATAGTTCCATCTGACATTGGAACCAACTTAGCAGCAAGGATAGTTCCATCTGACATTGGAACCAACTTAGCACCAAGGATAGTTCCATCTGACATTCTAACCAACTTAGCAGCAAGGATAGTTCCATCTGACATTGGAACCAACTTAGCAGCAAGGATAGTTCCATCTGACATTCTAACCAACTTAGCAGCAAGGATAGTTCCATCTGACATTGGAACCAACTTAGCACCAAGGATAGTTCCATCTGACATTCTAACCAACTTAGCAGCAAGGATAGTTCCATCTGACATTGGAACCAACTTAGCACCAAGGATAGTTCCATCTGACATTCTAACCAACTTAGCAGCAAGGATAGTTCCATCTGACATTGGAACCAACTTAGCACCAACGATAGTTCCATCTGACATTCTAACCAACTTAGCAGCAAGGATAGTTCCATCTGACATTGTAACCAACTTAGGACCAACGATAGTTCCATCTGACATTCTAGCCAATTTAGCAGCAAGGATAGTTCCATCTGACATTCTAACCAATTTATCAGCAAGGATAGTTCCATCTGACATTCTAACCAACTTAGCAGCTTGGATAGTTCCATCTGACATTCTAACCAATTTATCAGCAAGGATAGTTCCATCTGACATTCTAACCAACTTAGCACCAAGGATAGTTCCATCTGTCATTCTAACCAACTTAGCACCAAGGATAGTTGCATCTGACATTGTAACCAATTTAGCAGCTAGGATAGTTCCATCTGACATTCTAACCAACTTAGCAGCTTGGATAGTTCCATCTGACATTGTAACCAACTTAGCACCAAGGATAGTTCCATCTGACATTGTAACCAACTTAGCACCAAGGATAGTTCCATCTGACATTGTAACCAACTTAGGAGCAAGGATAGTTCCATCTGACATTGGAACCAACTTAGCACCAAGGATAGTTCCATCTGACATTGTTACCAACTTAGCACCAACGATAGTTCCATCTGACATTCTAACCAACTTAGCAGCTTGGATAGTTCCATCTGACATTCTAACCAACTTAGCAGCTTGGATAGTTCCATCTGACATTCTAACCAACTTAGCAGCTTGGATAGTTCCATCTGACATTGTAACCAACGTAGCAGCTTGGATAGTTCCATCTGACATTGTAACCAACTTAGCAGCAAGGATAGTTCCATCTGACATTGGAACCAACTTAGCAGCAAGGATAGTTCCATCTGACATTGGAACCAACTTAGCAGCAAGGATAGTTCCATCTGACATTGGAACCAACTTAGCAGCAAGGATAGTTCCATCTGACATTCTAACCAACTTAGCAGCAAGGATAGTTTCATCTGACATTCTAACCAACTTAGCACCAAGGATAGTTTCATCTGATATTCTAACCAACTTAGCAGCAAGGATAGTTCCATCTGACATTCTAACCAACTTAGCAGCAAGGATAGTTCCATCTGACATTGGAACCAATTTAGCACCAAGGATAGTTCCATCTGACATTCTAACCAACTTAGCAGGAAGGATAGTTCCATCTGACATTGTAACCAACTTAGCAGCAAGGATAGTTCCATCTGACATTGGAACCAACTTAGCAGCAAGGATAGTTTCATCTGACATTCTAACCAACTTAGCAGCAAGGATAGTTTCATCTGACATTCTAACCAACTTAGCACCAAGGATAGTTCCATCTGACATTGGAACCAACTTAGCACCAAGGATAGTTCCATCTGACATTCTAACCAACTTAGCAGCAAGGATAGTTCCATCTGACATTCTAACCAACTTAGCACCAAGGATAGTTCCATCTGACATTCTAACCAACTTAGCACCAAGGATAGTTCCATCTGACATTGTAACCAACTTAGCAGCAAGGATAGTTCCATCTGACATTGGAACCAACTTAGCAGCAAGGATAGTTTCATCTGACATTCTAACCAACTTAGCAGCAAGGATAGTTCCATCTGACATTCTAACCAACTTAGCAGCAAGGATAGTTCCATCTGACATTGGAACCAACTTAGCACCAAGGATAGTTCCATCTGACATTCTAACCAACTTAGCAGGAAGGATAGTTCCATCTGACATTCTAACCAACTTAGCACCAAGGATAGTTCCATCTGACATTGTAACCAACTTAGCAGCAAGGATAGTTCCATCTGACATTGGAACCAACTTAGCAGCAAGGATAGTTTCATCTGACATTCTAACCAACTTAGCAGCAAGGATAGTTCCATCTGACATTCTAACCAACTTAGCACCAAGGATAGTTCCATCTGACATTCTAACCAACTTAGCAGGAAGGATAGTTTCATCTGACATTGGAACCAACTTAGCAGCAAGGATAGTTTCATCTGACATTCTAACCAACTTAGCAGCAAGGATAGTTTCATCTGACATTCTAACCAACTTAGCACCAAGGATAGTTCCATCTGACATTCTAACCAACTTAGCAGGAAGGATAGTTCCATCTGACATTCTAACCAACTTAGCACCAAGGATAGTTCCATCTGACATTGGAACCAACTTAGCAGCAAGGATAGTTTCATCTGACATTCTAACCAACTTAGCAGCAAGGATAGTTCCATCTGACATTCTAACCAACTTAGCAGCAAGGATAGTTCCATCTGACATTGGAACCAACTTAGCAGCTAGGATAGTTCCATCTGACATTCTAACCAACTTAGCAGCAAGGATAGTTCCATCTGACATTCTAACCAACTTAGCAGCAAGGATAGTTCCATCTGACATTGGAACCAATTAGCACCAACGATAGTTCCATCTGACATTGGAACCAACTTAGCACCAAGGATAGTTCCATCTGACATTGGAACCAACTTAGCACCAAGGATAGTTCCATCTGACATTGGAACCAACTTAGCAGCAAGGATAGTTTCATCTGACATTCTAAACATCTTAGCACCAACGATAGTTCCATCTGACATTCTAACCAACTTAGCACCAAGGATAGTTCCATCTGACATTGTAACCAACTTAGGACCAACGATAGTTCCATCTGACATTCTAACCAACTTAGCAGCAAGGATAGTTCCATCTGACATTGTAACTTACTTAGCAGGAAGGATAGTTCCATCTGACATTGTAACCAACTTAGGACCAAGGATAGTTCCATATGACATTCTAACCAACTTAGCACCAAGGATAGTTCCATCTGACATTCTAACCAACTTAGCAGCAAAGATAGTTCCATCTGACATTGTAACCAACTTAGCAGCAAGGATAGTTCCATCTGACATTCTAACCAACTTAGCAGCAAGGATAGTTCCATCTGACATTCTAACCAACTTAGCACCAAGGATAGTTCCATCTGACATTCTAACCAACTTAGCAGCAAGGATAGTTCCATCTGACATTCTAACCAACTTAGCAGCAAGGATAGTTCCATCTGATATTTTAATCAACTTATCACCAAGGATAGTTCCATCTGACGTTCTAACCAACTTAGCAGCAAGGATAGTTCCATCTGACATTGGAACCAAGTTAGCACCAAGGATAGTTCCATCTGACATTCTAGCCAATTTAGCAGCAAGGATAGTTCCATCTGACATTCTAACCAATTTATCAGCAAGGATAGTTCCATCTGACATTGTAACCAACTTAGCACCAAGGATAGTTCCATCTGACATTCTAACCAATTTATCAGCAAGGATAGTTCCATCTGACATTCTAACCAACTTAGCACCAAGGATAGTTCCATCTGACATTCTAACCAATTTAGCAGCAAGGATAGTTCCATCTGACATTGTAACCAACTTAGCACCAAGGATAGTTCCATCTGACATTCTAACCAATTTATCAGCAAGGATAGTTCCATCTGACATTCTAACCAACTTAGCACCAAGGATAGTTCCATCTGACATTCTAACCAATTTAGCAGCAAGGATAGTTCCATCTGACATTCTAATCAACTTAGCAGGAAGGATAGTTCCATCTGACATTCTAACCAATTTAGCAGCAAGGATAGTTCCATCTGACATTGTAACCAACTTAGCACCAAGGATAGTTCAATCTGACATTGTAACCAACTTAGCACCAAGGATAGTTCCATCTGACATTGTAACCAACTTAGCACCAAGGATAGTTCCATCTGACATTGTAACCAACTTAGCACCAAGGATAGTTCCATCTGACATTCTAACCAATTTAGCAGCAAGGATAGTTCCATGTGACATTCTAACCAACTTAGCAGCAAGGATAGTTCCATCTGACATTGGAACCAACTTATCAGCAAGGATAGTTTCATCTGACATTCTAACCAACTTAGCAGCAAGGATAGTTCCATCTGACATTGGAACCAACTTAGCACCAAGGATAGTTCCATCTGACATTCTAACCAATTTAGCAGCAAGGATAGTTCCATGTGACATTCTAACCAACTTAGCAGCAAGGATAGTTCCATCTGACATTCTAACCAACTTAGCAGCAAGGATAGTTCCATTCTGACATTCTAACCAACTTAGCAGCAAGGATAGTTCCATCTGACATTCTAACCAACTTATCAGCAAGGATAGTTCCATCTGACATTCTAACCAACTTAGCAGCAAGGATAGTTCCATCTGACATTGTAACCAACTTAGCACCAAGGATAGTTCAATCTGACATTGTAACCAACTTAGCACCAAGGATAGTTCCATCTGACATTGTAACCAACTTAGCACCAAGGATAGTTCCATCTGACATTCTAACCAACTTAGCAGCAAGGATAGTTCAATCTGACATTGTAACCAACTTAGGACCAACGATAGTTCCATCTGACATTCTAACCAACTTAGCAGCAAGGATAGTTCCATCTGACATTGTAACCAACTTAGGACCAACGATAGTTCCATCTGACATTCTAACCAACTTAGCAGCAAGGATAGTTCAATCTGACATTGTAACCAACTTAGGACCAACGATAGTTCCATCTGACATTCTAACCAACTTAGCAGCAAGGATAGTTCCATCTGACATTGTAACCAACTTAGGACCAACGATAGTTCCATCTGACATTCTAACCAACTTAGTACCAAGGATAGTTCCATCTGACATTGGAACCAACTTAGCAGCAAGGATAGTTCCATCTGACATTGGAACTAACTTAGCAGCAAGAATAGTTTCATCTGACATTGTAACCAACTTAGCACCAAGGATAGTTCCATCTGACATTCTAACCAACTTAGCAGCAAGGATAGTTCCATCTGACATTGGAACCAACTTAGCACCAAGGATAGTTCCATCTGACATTCTAACCAACTTAGCAGCAAGGATAGTTCCATCTGACATTCTAACCAACTTATCAGCAAGGATAGTTCCATCTGACATTCTAACCAACTTAGCAGCAAGGATAGTTCCATCTGACATTGTAACCAACTTAGCACCAAGGATAGTTCCATCTGACATTGTAACCAACTTAGCAGCAAGGATAGTTCCATCTGACATTGGAACCAACTTAGCAGCAAGGATAGTTCCATCTGACATTGTAACCAACTTAGCAGCAAGGATAGTTCCATCTGACATTGGAACCAACTTAGCAGCAAGGATAGTTCCATCTGACATTGTAACCAACTTAGCAGCAAGGATAGTTCCATCTGACATTGGAACCAACTTAGCAGCAAGGATAGTTCCATCTGACATTGGAACCAACTTAGCACCAAGGATAGTTCAATCTGACATTGTAACCAATTTAGCAGCTAGGACAGTTCCATCTGACATTGTAACCAACTTAGCACCAAGGATAGTTCCATCTGACATTGTAACCAACTTAGCAGCAAGGATAGTTCCATCTGACATTGGAACCAACTTAGCACCAACGATAGTTCCATCTGACATTCTAACCAACTTAGTACCAAGGATAGTTCCATCCGACATTGGAACCAACTTAGCAGCAAGGATAGTTCCATCTGACATTCTAACCAACTTAGCACCAAGGATAGTTCCATCTGACATTCTAACCAACTTAGCACCTTGGATAGTTCCATCTGTCATTCTAACCAACTTAGCAGCAAGGATAGTTCCATCTGACATTCTAACCAACTTAGCACCTTGGATAGTTCCATCTGACATTCTAACCAACTTAGCACCAAGGATAGTTCCATCTGACATTCTAACCAACTTAGCAGCAAGGATAGTTCCATCTGACATTTTACCAACTTAGCAGCAAGGATAGTTCCATCTGACATTCTAACCAACTTAGCAGCTTGGATAGTTCCATGTGACATTCTAACCAACTTAGCAGCAAGGATAGTTCCATCTGACATTCTAACCAACTTAGCAGCAAGGATAGTTCCATCTGACATTGGAACCAACTTAGCACCAAGGATAGTTCCATCTAACGTTCTAACCAACTTAGCACCAAGGATAGTTCCATCTGACATTCTAACCAACTTAGCAGCAAGGATAGTTCCATCTGACATTGGAACCAACTTAGCACCAAGGATAGTTCTATCTGACATTCTAACCAACTTAGCAGCAAGGATAGTTCCATCTGACATTCTAACCAACTTAGCAGCAAGGATAGTTCGATCTGACATTCTAACCAACTTAGCAGTAAGGATAGTTCCATCTGACATTCTAACCAACTTAGCACCTAGGATAGTTCCATCTGACATTCTAACCAACTTTGCAGCAAGGATAGTTCCATCTGACATTCTAACCAACTTAGCACCAAGCATAGTTCCATCTGACATTGTAACCAACTTAGCAGCAAGGATAGTTCCATCTGACATTGGAACCAACTTAGCACCAAGGATAGTTCCATCTGACATTCTAACCAACTTAGCAGCAAGGCTAGTTCCATCTGACATTCTAACCAACTTAGCACCTAGGATAGTTCCATCTAACATTCTAACCAACTTAGCAGCAAGGATAGTTCCATCTGACATTGGAACCAACTTATCAGCAAGGATAGTTTCATCTGACATTCTAACCAACTTAGCAGCAAGGATAGTTCCATCTGACATTCTAACCAACTTAGCAGCAAGGATAGTTCCATCTGACATTCTAACCAACTTAGCAGCAAGGATAGTTCCATCTGACATTCTAACCAACTTAGCAGCAAGGATAGTTCCATCTGACATTGTAACCAACTTAGCACCAAGGATAGTTCCATGTGACATTCTAACCAACTTAGCAGCAAGGATAGTTCCATGTGACATTCTAACCAACTTAGCAGCAAGGATAGTTCAATCTGACATTGTAACCAATTTAGCAGCTAGGACAGTTCCATCTGACATTCTAACCAACTTAGCAGCTTGGATAGTTCCATCTGACATTCTAACCAACTTAGCACCAAGGATAGTTCCATCTGAAATTGGAACCAACTTATCAGCAAGGATAGTTTCATCTGACATTCTAACCAACTTAGCAGCAAGGATAGTTCCATCTGACATTCTAACCAACTTAGCAGCAAGGATAGTTCCATCTGACATTCTAACCAACTTAGCAGCAAGGATAGTTCCATCTGACATTCTAACCAACTTAGCAGCAAGGATAGTTCCATCTGACATTGGAACCAACTTAGCAGCAAGGATAGTTCCATCTGACATTCTAACCAACTTAGCAGCAAGGATAGTTCCATCTGACATTGGAACCAACTTAGCAACAGGGATAGTTCCATCTGACATTCTAACCAACTTAGCAGCAAGGATAGTTCCATCTGACATTGGAACCAACTTAGCACCAAGGATAGTTCCATCTGACATTGTAACCAACTTAGCACCAAGGATAGTTCAATCTGACATTGGAACCAACTTAGCACCAAGGATAGTTCCATCTGACATTGTAACCAACTTAGCACCAACGATAGTTCCATCTGGCATTCTAACCAACTTAGCAGCAAGGATAGTTCCATCTGACATTGGAACCAACTTAGCACCAAGGATAGTTCCATCTGACATTGTAACCAACTTAGCACCAAGGATAGTTCAATCTGACATTGGAACCAACTTAGCAGCAAGGATAGTTCCATCTGACATTGGAACCAACTTAGCACCAAGGATAGTTCCATCTGACATTCTAACCAACTTAGCAGCAAGGATAGTTCCATCTGACATTCTAACCAACTTAGCAGGAAGGATAGTTCCATCTGACATTCTAACCAACTTAGCAGCTTGGATAGTTCCATCTGACATTCTAACCAACTTAGCAGGAAGGATAGTTCCATCTGACATTCTAACCAACTTAGCAGCTTGGATAGTTCCATCTGACATTCTAACCAACTTAGCAGCTTGGATAGTTCCATCTGACATTGGAACCAACTTAGCACCAAGGATAGTTCCATCTGACATTCTAACCAACTTAGCAGGAAGGATAGTTCCATCTGACATTGGAACCAACTTAGCAGCAAGGATAGTTCCATCTGACATTCTAACCAACTTAGCAGGAAGGATAGTTCCATCTGACATTCTAACGAACTTAGCAGCTAGGATAGTTCCATCTGACATTCTAACCAACTTAGCACCAACGATAGTTCCATCTGACATTCTAACCAACTTAGCAGGAAGGATAGTTCCATCTGACATTCTAACCAACTTAGCAGCTAGGATAGTTCCATCTGACATTCTAACCAACTTAGCAGGAAGGATAGTTCCATCTGACATTCTAACCAACTTAGCAGGAAGGATAGTTCCATCTGACATTCTAACCAACTTAGCAGCTAGGATAGTTCCATCTGACATTCTAACCAACTTAGCAGGAAGGATAGTTCCATCTGACATTCTAACCAACTTAGCAGCAAGGATAGTTCCATCTGACATTCTTACCAATTTAGCAGCTTGGATAGTTCCATCTGACATTCTAACCAACTTAGCAGCTTGGATAGTTCCATCTGACATTCTAACCAACTTAGCAGGAAGGATAGTTCCATCTGACATTCTAACCAACTTAGCAGCTTGGATAGTTCCATCTGACATTCTAACCAACTTAGCAGGAAGGATAGTTCCATCTGACATTCTAACCAACTTAGCAGCTTGGATAGTTCCATCTGACATTCTAACCAACTTAGCAGCAAGGATAGTTCCATCTGACATTCTAACCAATTTAGCAGCTTGGATAGTTCCATCTGACATTCTAACCAACTTAGCAGCTAGGATAGTTCCATCTGACATTCTAACCAACTTAGCAGCAAGGATAGTTCCATCTGACATTCTAACCAACTTAGCAGCAAGGATAGTTCCATCTGACATTCTAACCAATTTAGCAGCTTGGATAGTTCCATCTGACATTCTAACCAACTTAGCAGCTTGGATAGTTCCATCTGACATTCTAACCAACTTAGCAGCAAGGATAGTTCCATCTGACATTCTAACCAACTTAGCAGCAAGGATAGTTCCATCTGACATTCTAACCAACTTAGCAGGAAGGATAGTTCCATCTGACATTCTAACCAACTTAGCACCAACGATAGTTCCATCTGACATTCTAACCAACTTAGCAGGAAGGATAGTTCCATCTGACATTCTAACCAACTTAGCAGCTAGGATAGTTCCATCTGACATTCTAACCAACTTAGCAGGAAGGATAGTTCCATCTGACATTCTAACCAACTTAGCAGGAAGGATAGTTCCATCTGACATTCTAACCAACTTAGCAGCTAGGATAGTTCCATCTGACATTCTAACCAACTTAGCAGCAAGGATAGTTCCATCTGACATTCTAACCAACTTAGCAGGAAGGATAGTTCCATCTGACATTCTAACCAACTTAGCACCAACGATAGTTCCATCTGACATTCTAACCAACTTAGCAGGAAGGATAGTTCCATCTGACATTCTAACCAACTTAGCAGCTAGGATAGTTCCATCTGACATTCTAACCAACTTAGCAGGAAGGATAGTTCCATCTGACATTCTAACCAACTTAGCAGCAAGGATAGTTCCATCTGACATTCTAACCAATTTAGCAGCTTGGATAGTTCCATCTGACATTCTAACCAACTTAGCAGCAAGGATAGTTCCATCTGACATTCTAACCAACTTAGCAGGAAGGATAGTTCCATCTGACATTCTAACCAACTTAGCACCAACGATAGTTCCATCTGACATTCTAACCAACTTAGCAGGAAGGATAGTTCCATCTGACATTCTAACCAACTTAGCAGCTAGGATAGTTCCATCTGACATTCTAACCAACTTAGCAGGAAGGATAGTTCCATCTGACATTCTAACCAACTTAGCAGCAAGGATAGTTCCATCTGACATTCTAACCAATTTAGCAGCTTGGATAGTTCCATCTGACATTCTAACCAACTTAGCAGCTTGGATAGTTCCATCTGACATTCTAACCAACTTAGCAGCTTGGATAGTTCCATCTGACATTCTAACCAACTTAGCAGCTTGGATAGTTCCATCTGACATTCTAACCAACTTAGCAGCTTGGATAGTTCCATCTGACATTCTAACCAACTTAGCAGGAAGGATAGTTCCATCTGACATTCTAACCAACTTAGCAGGAAGGATAGTTCCATCTGACATTCTAACCAACTTAGCAGGAAGGATAGTTCCATCTGACATTCTAACCAACTCAGCAGGAAGGATAGTTCCATCTGACATTCTAACCAACTTAGCAGCTTGGATAGTTCCATCTGACATTCTAACCAACTTAGCAGCTTGGATAGTTCCATCTGACATTCTAACCAACTTAGCAGGAAGGATAGTTCCATCTGACATTCTAACCAACTTAGCAGGAAGGATAGTTCCATCTGACATTCTAACCAACTTAGCAGGAAGGATAGTTCCATCTGACATTCTAACCAACTTAGCAGCTTGGATAGTTCCATCTGACATTCTAACCAACTTAGCAGCTTGGATAGTTCCATCTGACATTCTAACCAACTTAGCAGGAAGGATAGTTCCATCTGACATTCTAACCAACTTAGCAGGAAGGATAGTTCCATCTGACATTCTAACCAACTTAGCAGGAAGGATAGTTCCATCTGACATTCTAACCAACTTAGCAGCTTGGATAGTTCCATCTGACATTCTAACCAACTTAGCAGGAAGGATAGTTCCATCTGACATTCTAACCAACTTAGCAGCTTGGATAGTTCCATCTGACATTCTAACCAACTTAGCAGGAAGGATAGTTCCATCTGACATTCTAACCAACTTAGCAGCTTGGATAGTTCCATCTGACATTCTAACCAACTTAGCAGGAAGGATAGTTCCATCTGACATTCTAACCAACTTAGCAGCTTGGATAGTTCCATCTGACATTCTAACCAACTTAGCAGGAAGGATAGTTCCATCTGACATTCTAACCAACTTAGCAGGAAGGATAGTTCCATCTGACATTCTAACCAACTTATCAGGAAGGATAGTTCCATCTGACATTCTAACCAACTTAGCAGGAAGGATAGTTCCATCTGACATTCTAACCAACTCAGCAGGAAGGATAGTTCCATCTGACATTCTAACCAACTTAGCAGCTTGGATAGTTCCATCTGACATTCTAACCAACTTAGCAGCTTGGATAGTTCCATCTGACATTCTAACCAACTTAGCAGGAAGGATAGTTCCATCTGACATTCTAACCAACTTAGCAGGAAGGATAGTTCCATCTGACATTCTAACCAACTTAGCAGCTTGGATAGTTCCATCTGACATTCTAACCAACTTAGCAGGAAGGATAGTTCCATCTGACATTCTAACCAACTTAGCAGCTTGGATAGTTCCATCTGACATTCTAACCAACTTAGCAGGAAGGATAGTTCCATCTGACATTCTAACCAACTTAGCAGCTTGGATAGTTCCATCTGACATTCTAACCAACTTAGCAGGAAGGATAGTTCCATCTGACATTCTAACCAACTTAGCAGCTTGGATAGTTCCATCTGACATTCTAACCAACTTAGCAGGAAGGATAGTTCCATCTGACATTCTAACCAACTTAGCAGCTTGGATAGTTCCATCTGACATTCTAACCAACTTAGCAGGAAGGATAGTTCCATCTGACATTCTAACCAAATTAGCAGCTTGGATAGTTCCATCTGACATTCTAACCAACTTAGCAGGAAGGATAGTTCCATCTGACATTCTAACCAACTTAGCAGCTTGGATAGTTCCATCTGACATTCTAACCAACTTAGCAGGAAGGATAGTTCCATCTGACATTCTAACCAACTTAGCAGCTTGGATAGTTCCATGTGACATTCTAACCAACTTAGCAGCTTGGATAGTTCCATCTGACATTCTAACCAACTTAGCAGGAAGGATAGTTCCATCTGACATTCTAACCAACTTAGCAGCTTGGATAGTTCCATCTGACATTCTAACCAACTTAGCAGGAAGGATAGTTCCATCTGACATTCTAACCAACTTATCAGCAAGGATAGTTCCATCTGACATTCTAACCAACTTAGCAGCTTGGATAGTTCCATCTGACATTCTAACCAACTTAGCAGGAAGGATAGTTCCATCTGACATTCTAACCAACTTAGCAGCTTGGATAGTTCCATGTGACATTCTAACCAACTTAGCAGCTTGGATAGTTCCATCTGACATTCTAACCAACTTAGCAGGAAGGATAGTTCCATCTGACATTCTAACCAACTTAGCAGCTTGGATAGTTCCATGTGACATTCTAACCAACTTAGCAGCTTGGATAGTTCCATCTGACATTCTAACCAACTTAGCAGGAAGGATAGTTCCATCTGACATTCTAACCAACTTAGCAGCAAGGATAGTTCCATCTCACATTCTAACCAACTTAGCAGCTTGGATAGTTCCATCTGACATTCTAACCAACTTAGCAGCAAGGATAGTTCCATCTGACATTCTAACCAACTTAGCAGCAAGGATAGTTCCATCTGACATTCTAACCAACTTAGCAGGAAGGATAGTTCCATCTGACATTCTAACCAACTTAGCAGCTTGGATAGTTCCATGTGACATTCTAACCAACTTAGCAGCTTGGATAGTTCCATCTGACATTCTAACCAACTTAGCAGGAAGGATAGTTCCATCTGACATTCTAACCAACTTAGCAGGAAGGATAGTTCCATCTGACATTCTAACCAACTTAGCAGCAAGGATAGTTCCATCTGACATTCTAACCAACTTAGCAGCAAGGATAGTTCCATCTGACATTCTAACCTACTTAGCCGCAAGGATAGTTCCATCTGACATTCTAACCAACTTAGCAGCAAGGATAGTTCCATCTGACATTCTAACCAACTTAGCAGCTTGGATAGTTCCATGTGACATTCTAACCAACTTAGCAGGAAGGATAGTTCCATCTGACATTCTAACCAACTTAGCAGGAAGGATAGTTCCATCTGACATTCTAACCAACTTAGCAGGAAGGATAGTTCCATCTGACATTCTAACCAACTTAGCAGGAAGGATAGTTCCATCTGACATTCTAACCAACTTAGCAGCAAGGATAGTTCCATCTGACATTCTAACCAACTTAGCAGGAAGGATAGTTCCATCTGACATTCTAACCAACTTAGCAGGAAGGATAGTTCCATCTGACATTCTAACCAACTTAGCAGGAAGGATAGTTCCATCTGACATTCTAACCAACTTAGCAGCAAGGATAGTTCCATCTGACATTCTAACCAACTTAGCAGCAAGGATAGTTCCATCTGACATTCTAACCAACTTAGCAGGAAGGATAGTTCCATCTGACATTCTAACCAACTTAGCAGGAAGGATAGTTCCATCTGACATTCTAACCAACTTAGCAACAAGGATAGTTCCATCTGACATTCTAACCAACTTAGCAGCAAGGATAGTTCCATCTGACATTGGAACCAACTTAGCACCAAGGATAGTTCCATCTGACATTGTAACCAACTTAGCACCAAGGATAGTTCAATCTGACATTGGAACCAACTTAGCACCAAGGATAGTTCCATCTGACATTGTAACCAACTTAGCACCAACGATAGTTCCATCTGACATTCTAACCAACTTAGCAGCAAGGATAGTTCCATCTGACATTGGAACCAACTTAGCACCAAGGATAGTTCCATCTGACATTGTAACCAACTTAGCACCAAGGATAGTTCCATCTGACATTCTAACCAACTTAGCAGCAAGGATAGTTCCATCTGACATTGGAACCAACTTAGCACCAAGGATAGTTCCATCTGACATTCTAACCAACTTAGCAGCAAGGATAGTTCCATCTGACATTCTAACCAACTTAGCAGGAAGGATAGTTCCATCTGACATTCTAACCAACTTAGCAGCTTGGATAGTTCCATCTGACATTCTAACCAACTTAGCAGGAAGGATAGTTCCATCTGACATTCTAACCAACTTAGCAGCTTGGATAGTTCCATCTGACATTCTAACCAACTTAGCAGCTTGGATAGTTCCATCTGACATTGGAACCAACTTAGCACCAAGGATAGTTCCATCTGACATTCTAACCAACTTAGCAGGAAGGATAGTTCCATCTGACATTGGAACCAACTTAGCACCAAGGATAGTTCCATCTGACATTCTAACCAACTTAGCAGCAAGGATAGTTCCATCTGACATTCTAACCAACTTAGCAGGAAGGATAGTTCCATCTGACATTGGAACCAACTTAGCACCAAGGATAGTTCCATCTGACATTCTAACCAACTTAGCAGCAAGGATAGTTCCATCTGACATTCTAACCAACTTAGCAGGAAGGATAGTTCCATCTGACATTGGAACCAACTTAGCACCAAGGATAGTTCCATCTGACATTCTAACCAACTTAGCAGCAAGGATAGTTCCATCTGACATTGGAACCAACTTAGCACCAAGGATAGTTCCATCTGACATTCTAACCAACTTAGCAGCAAGGATAGTTCCATCTGACATTCTAACCAACTTAGCAGGAAGGATAGTTCCATCTGACATTCTAACCAACTTAGCAGCTTGGATAGTTCCATCTGACATTCTAACCAACTTAGCAGGAAGGATAGTTCCATCTGACATTCTAACCAACTTAGCAGCTTGGATAGTTCCATCTGACATTCTAACCAACTTAGCAGCTTGGATAGTTCCATCTGACATTGGAACCAACTTAGCACCAAGGATAGTTCCATCTGACATTCTAACCAACTTAGCAGGAAGGATAGTTCCATCTGACATTGGAACCAACTTAGCAGCAAGGATAGTTCCATCTGACATTCTAACCAACTTAGCAGGAAGGATAGTTCCATCTGACATTCTAACCAACTTAGCAGCTAGGATAGTTCCATCTGACATTCTAACCAACTTAGCACCAACGATAGTTCCATCTGACATTCTAACCAACTTAGCAGGAAGGATAGTTCCATCTGACATTCTAACCAACTTAGCAGCTAGGATAGTTCCATCTGACATTCTAACCAACTTAGCAGGAAGGATAGTTCCATCTGACATTCTAACCAACTTAGCAGGAAGGATAGTTCCATCTGACATTCTAACCAACTTAGCAGCTAGGATAGTTCCATCTGACATTCTAACCAACTTAGCAGGAAGGATAGTTCCATCTGACATTCTAACCAACTTAGCAGCAAGGATAGTTCCATCTGACATTCTTACCAATTTAGCAGCTTGGATAGTTCCATCTGACATTCTAACCAACTTAGCAGCTTGGATAGTTCCATCTGACATTCTAACCAACTTAGCAGGAAGGATAGTTCCATCTGACATTCTAACCAACTTAGCAGCTTGGATAGTTCCATCTGACATTCTAACCAACTTAGCAGGAAGGATAGTTCCATCTGACATTCTAACCAACTTAGCAGCTTGGATAGTTCCATCTGACATTCTAACCAACTTAGCAGCAAGGATAGTTCCATCTGACATTCTAACCAATTTAGCAGCTTGGATAGTTCCATCTGACATTCTAACCAACTTAGCAGCTAGGATAGTTCCATCTGACATTCTAACCAACTTAGCAGGAAGGATAGTTCCATCTGACATTCTAACCAACTTAGCAGCAAGGATAGTTCCATCTGACATTCTAACCAATTTAGCAGCTTGGATAGTTCCATCTGACATTCTAACCAACTTAGCAGCTTGGATAGTTCCATCTGACATTCTAACCAACTTAGCAGCAAGGATAGTTCCATCTGACATTCTAACCAACTTAGCAGCAAGGATAGTTCCATCTGACATTCTAACCAACTTAGCAGGAAGGATAGTTCCATCTGACATTCTAACCAACTTAGCACCAACGATAGTTCCATCTGACATTCTAACCAACTTAGCAGGAAGGATAGTTCCATCTGACATTCTAACCAACTTAGCAGGAAGGATAGTTCCATCTGACATTCTAACCAACTTAGCAGCTAGGATAGTTCCATCTGACATTCTAACCAACTTAGCAGGAAGGATAGTTCCATCTGACATTCTAACCAACTTAGCAGGAAGGATAGTTCCATCTGACATTCTAACCAACTTAGCAGCTAGGATAGTTCCATCTGACATTCTAACCAACTTAGCAGCAAGGATAGTTCCATCTGACATTCTAACCAACTTAGCAGGAAGGATAGTTCCATCTGACATTCTAACCAACTTAGCACCAACGATAGTTCCATCTGACATTCTAACCAACTTAGCAGGAAGGATAGTTCCATCTGACATTCTAACCAACTTAGCACCAACGATAGTTCCATCTGACATTCTAACCAACTTAGCAGGAAGGATAGTTCCATCTGACATTCTAACCAACTTAGCAGCTAGGATAGTTCCATCTGACATTCTAACCAACTTAGCAGGAAGGATAGTTCCATCTGACATTCTAACCAACTTAGCAGCAAGGATAGTTCCATCTGACATTCTAACCAATTTAGCAGCTTGGATAGTTCCATCTGACATTCTAACCAACTTAGCAGCTTGGATAGTTCCATCTGACATTCTAACCAACTTAGCAGCTTGGATAGTTCCATCTGACATTCTAACCAACTTAGCAGGAAGGATAGTTCCATCTGACATTCTAACCAACTTAGCAGGAAGGATAGTTCCATCTGACATTCTAACCAACTTAGCAGCTTGGATAGTTCCATCTGACATTCTAACCAACTTAGCAGCTTGGATAGTTCCATCTGACATTCTAACCAACTTAGCAGGAAGGATAGTTCCATCTGACATTCTAACCAACTTAGCAGGAAGGATAGTTCCATCTGACATTCTAACCAACTTAGCAGGAAGGATAGTTCCATCTGACATTCTAACCAACTCAGCAGGAAGGATAGTTCCATCTGACATTCTAACCAACTTAGCAGCTTGGATAGTTCCATCTGACATTCTAACCAACTTAGCAGCTTGGATAGTTCCATCTGACATTCTAACCAACTTAGCAGGAAGGATAGTTCCATCTGACATTCTAACCAACTTAGCAGGAAGGATAGTTCCATCTGACATTCTAACCAACTTAGCAGCTTGGATAGTTCCATCTGACATTCTAACCAACTTAGCAGGAAGGATAGTTCCATCTGACATTCTAACCAACTTAGCAGCTTGGATAGTTCCATCTGACATTCTAACCAACTTAGCAGGAAGGATAGTTCCATCTGACATTCTAACCAACTTAGCAGCTTGGATAGTTCCATCTGACATTCTAACCAACTTAGCAGGAAGGATAGTTCCATCTGACATTCTAACCAACTTAGCAGCTTGGATAGTTCCATGTGACATTCTAACCAACTTAGCAGCTTGGATAGTTCCATCTGACATTCTAACCAACTTAGCAGGAAGGATAGTTCCATCTGACATTCTAACCAACTTAGCAGCTTGGATAGTTCCATCTGACATTCTAACCAACTTAGCAGGAAGGATAGTTCCATCTGACATTCTAACCAACTTATCAGCAAGGATAGTTCCATCTGACATTCTAACCAACTTAGCAGCTTGGATAGTTCCATCTGACATTCTAACCAACTTAGCAGGAAGGATAGTTCCATCTGACATTCTAACCAACTTAGCAGCTTGGATAGTTCCATGTGACATTCTAACCAACTTAGCAGCTTGGATAGTTCCATCTGACATTCTAACCAACTTAGCAGGAAGGATAGTTCCATCTGACATTCTAACCAACTTAGCAGCTTGGATAGTTCCATGTGACATTCTAACCAACTTAGCAGCTTGGATAGTTCCATCTGACATTCTAACCAACTTAGCAGGAAGGATAGTTCCATCTGACATTCTAACCAACTTAGCAGCAAGGATAGTTCCATCTGACATTCTAACCAACTTAGCAGCTTGGATAGTTCCATCTGACATTCTAACCAACTTAGCAGCAAGGATAGTTCCATCTGACATTCTAACCAACTTAGCAGCAAGGATAGTTCCATCTGACATTCTAACCAACTTAGCAGGAAGGATAGTTCCATCTGACATTCTAACCAACTTAGCAGCTTGGATAGTTCCATGTGACATTCTAACCAACTTAGCAGCTTGGATAGTTCCATCTGACATTCTAACCAACTTAGCAGGAAGGATAGTTCCATCTGACATTCTAACCAACTTAGCAGCAAGGATAGTTCCATCTGACATTCTAACCAACTTAGCAGCAAGGATAGTTCCATCTGACATTCTAACCTACTTAGCCGCAAGGATAGTTCCATCTGACATTCTAACCAACTTAGCAGCAAGGATAGTTCCATCTGACATTCTAACCAACTTAGCAGGAAGGATAGTTCCATCTGACATTCTAACCAACTTAGCAGCTTGGATAGTTCCATGTGACATTCTAACCAACTTAGCAGGAAGGATAGTTCCATCTGACATTCTAACCAACTTAGCAGGAAGGATAGTTCCATCTGACATTCTAACCAACTTAGCAGGAAGGATAGTTCCATCTGACATTCTAACCAACTTAGCAGGAAGGATAGTTCCATCTGACATTCTAACCAACTTAGCAGCAAGGATAGTTCCATCTGACATTCTAACCAACTTAGCAGGAAGGATAGTTCCATCTGACATTCTAACCAACTTAGCAGGAAGGATAGTTCCATCTGACATTCTAACCAACTTAGCAGGAAGGATAGTTCCATCTGACATTCTAACCAACTTAGCAGCAAGGATAGTTCCATCTGACATTCTAACCAACTTAGCAGCAAGGATAGTTCCATCTGACATTCTAACCAACTTAGCAGGAAGGATAGTTCCATCTGACATTCTAACCAACTTAGCAGGAAGGATAGTTCCATCTGACATTCTAACCAACTTAGCAGCAAGGATAGTTCCATCTGACATTCTAACCAACTTAGCAGGAAGGATAGTTCCATCTGACATTCTAACCAACTTAGCAGGAAGGATAGTTCCATCTGACATTCTAACCAACTTAGCAGGAAGGATAGTTCCATCTGACATTCTAACCAACTTAGCAGGAAGGATAGTTCCATCTGACATTCTAACCAACTTAGCAGGAAGGATAGTTCCATCTGACATTCTAACCAACTTAGCAGCAAGGATAGTTCCATCTGACATTCTAACCAACTTAGCAGGAAGGATAGTTCCATCTCACATTCTAACCAACTTAGCAGCAAGGATAGTTCCATCTGACATTCTAACCAACTTAGCAGCAAGGATAGTTCCATCTGACATTCTAACCAACTTAGCAGGAAGGATAGTTCCATCTGACATTCTAACCAACTTAGCACCAAGGATAGTTCCATCTGACATTCTAACCAACTTAGCAGCAAGGATAGTTCCATCTGACATTCTAACCAACTTAGCAGGAAGGATAGTTCCATCTGACATTCTAACCAACTTAGCAGCAAGGATAGTTCCATCTGACATTCTAACCAACTTAGCAGCAAGGATAGTTCCATCTGATTTCTAACCAACTTAGCAGGAAGGATAGTTCCATCTGACATTCTAACCAACTTAGCACCAAGGATAGTTCCATCTGACATTCTAACCAACTTAGCAGGAAGGATAGTTCCATCTGACATTCTAACCAACTTAGCACCAAGGATAGTTCCATCTGACATTCTAACCAACTTAGCAGGAAGGATAGTTCCATCTGACATTCTAACCAACTTAGCAGGAAGGATAGTTCCATCTGGCATTCTAACCAACTTAGCAGGAAGGATAGTTCCATCTGACATTCTAACCAACTTAGCAGGAAGGATAGTTCCATCTGACATTCTAACCAACTTAGCAGGAAGGATAGTTCCATCTGACATTCTTACCAACTTAGCAGCAAGGATAGTTCCATCTGACATTCTAACCAACTTAGCACCTTGGATAGTTCCATCTGACATTCTAACCAACTTAGCAGCAAGGATAGTTCCATCTGACATTCTAACCAACTTAGCAGCAAGGATAGTTCCATCTGACATTCTAACCAACTTAGCAGCAAGGATAGTTCCATCTGACATTCTAAACAACTTAGCAGCAAGGATAGTTCCATCTGACATTCTAACCAACTTAGCAGCAAGGATAGTTCCATCTGACATTCTAACCAACTTAGCACCTTGGATAGTTCCATCTGACATTCTAACCAACTTAGCAGGAAGGATAGTTCCATCTGACATTCTAACCAACTTAGCAGCAAGGATAGTTCCATCTGACATTCTAACCAACTTAGCAGCTAGGATAGTTCCATCTGACATTCTAACCAACTTAGCAGGAAGGATAGTTCCATCTGACATTCTAACCAACTTAGCAGGAAGTATAGTTCCATCTGACATTCTACCCAACTTAGCAGCTTGGATAGTTCCATCTGACATTCTAACCAACTTAGCAGCAAGGATAGTTCCATCTGACATTCTAACCAACTTAGCAGCAAGGATAGTCCCATCTGACATTCTAACCAACTTAGCAGGAAGGATAGTTCCATCTGACATTCTAACCAACTTAGCAGGAAGGATAGTTCCATCTGACATTCTAACCAACTTAGCAGCAAGGATAGTTCCATCTGACATTCTAACCAACTTAGCAGCAAGGATAGTTCCATCTGACATTCTAACCAACTTAGCAGCAAGGATAGTTCCATCTGACATTCTAACCAACTTAGCAAGAAGGATAGTTCCATCTGACATTCTAACCAACTTAGCAGGAAGGATAGTTCCATCTGACATTCTAACCAACTTAGCAAGAAGGATAGTTCCATCTGACATTCTAACCAACTTAGCAGGAAGGATAGTTCCATCTGACATTCTAACCAACTTAGCAGGAAGGATAGTTCCATCTGACATTCTAACCAACTTAGCAGGAAGGATAGTTCCATGTGACATTCTAACCAACTTAGCAGGAACGATAGTTCCATGTGACATTCTAACCAACTTAGCAAGAAGGATAGTTCCATCTGACATTCTAACCAAATTAGCAGCTTGGATAGTTCCATCTGACATTCTAACCAACTTAGCAGGAAGGATAGTTCCATCTGACATTCTAACCAACTTAGCAGGAAGGATAGTTCCATCTGACATTCTAACCAACTTAGCAGGAAGGATAGTTCCATCTGACATTCTAACCAACTTAGCAGGAAGGATAGTTCCATCTGACATTCTAACCAACTTAGCAGCTTGGATAGTTCCATCTGACATTCTAACCAACTTAGCAGGAAGGATAGTTCCATCTGACATTCTAACCAACTTAGCAAGAAGGATAGTTCCATCTGACATTCTAACCAACTTAGCAGGAAGGATAGTTCCATCTGACATTCTAACCAACTTAGCAGCTAGGATAGTTCCATCTGACATTCTAACCAACTTAGCATCTTGGATAGTTCCATCTGACATTCTAACCAACTTAGCAGCAAGGATAGTTCCATCTGACATTCTAACCAACTTAGCAGCTTGGATAGATCCATGTGACATTCTAACCAACTTAGCAGCAAGGATAGTTCCATGTGACATTCTAACCCACTTAGCAGCAAGGATAGTTCCATCTGACATTCTAACCAACTTAGCAGCTTGGATAGATCCATGTGACATTCTAACCAACTTAGCAGCAAGGATAGTTCCATGTGACATTCTAACCCACTTAGCAGCAAGGATAGTTCCATCTGACATTCTAACCAACTTAGCAGCTTGGATAGATCCATGTGACATTCTAACCAACTTAGCAGCAAGGATAGTTCCATGTGACATTCTAACCCACTTAGCAGCAAGGATAGTTCCATCTGACATTCTAACCAACTTAGCAGCTTGGATAGATCCATGTGACATTCTAACCAACTTAGCAGCAAGGATAGTTCCATGTGACATTCTAACCAACTTAGCAGCAAGGATAGTTCCATCTGACATTCTAACCAACTTAGCAGCAAGGATAGTTCCATGTGACATTCTAACCAACTTAGCAGCAAGGATAGTTCCATCTGACATTCTAACCAACTTAGCACCAAGGATAGTTCCATCTGACATTCTAACCAACTTAGCAGCAAGGATAGTTCCATCTGACATTCTAACCAACTTAGCACCAAGGATAGTTCCATCTGACATTCTAAGCAACTTAGCAGCAAGGATAGTTCCATCTGACATTCTAACCAAGTTAGCAGCAAGGATAGTTCCATCTGACATTCTAACCAACTTAGCAGCAAGGATAGTTCCATCTGACATTCTAACCAACTTAGCACCAAGGATAGTTCCATCTGACATTCTAACCAACTTAGCAGCTTGGATAGTTCCATATGACATTCTAACCAACTTAGCAGGAAGGATAGTTCCATCTGACATTCTAACCAACTTAGCAGGAAGGATAGTTCCATCTGACATTCTAACCAACTTAGCAGGAAGTATAGTTCCATCTGACATTCTAACCAACTTAGCAGCTTGGATAGTTCCATCTGACATTCTAACCAACTTAGCAGCAAGGATAGTTCCATCTGACATTCTAACCAACTTAGCAGCAAGGATAGTTCCATCTGACATTCTAACCAACTTAGCAGGAAGGATAGTTCCATCTGACATTCTAACCAACTTAGCAGGAAGGATAGTTCCATCTGACATTCTAACCAACTTAGCAGCAAGGATAGTTCCATCTGACATTCTAACCAACTTAGCAGCAAGGATAGTTCCATCTGACATTCTAACCAACTTAGCAAGAAGGATAGTTCCATCTGACATTCTAACCAACTTAGCAGGAAGGATAGTTCCATCTGACATTCTAACCAACTTAGCAGGAAGGATAGTTCCATGTGACATTCTAACCAACTTAGCAGGAACGATAGTTCCATGTGACATTCTAACCAACTTAGCAAGAAGGATAGTTCCATCTGACATTCTAACCAAATTAGCAGCTTGGATAGTTCCATCTGACATTCTAACCAACTTAGCAGGAAGGATAGTTCCATCTGACATTCTAACCAACTTAGCAGGAAGGATAGTTCCATCTGACATTCTAACCAACTTAGCAGGAAGGATAGTTCCATCTGACATTCTAACCAACTTAGCAGGAAGGATAGTTCCATCTGACATTCTAACCAACTTAGCACCAAGGATAGTTCCATCTGACATTCTAACCAACTTAGCAGCTTGGATAGTTCCATCTGACATTCTAACCAACTTAGCAGGAAGGATAGTTCCATCTGACATTCTAACCAACTTAGCAGCTTGGATAGTTCCATCTGACATTCTAACCAACTTAGCAGCAAGGATAGTTCCATCTGACATTCTAACCGACTTAGCAGCTAGGATAGTTCCATCTGACATTCTAACCAACTTAGCAGCTTGGATAGTTCCATGTGACATTCTAACCAACTTAGCAGGAAGGATAGTTCCATCTGACATTCTAACCAACTTAGCAAGAAGGATAGTTCCATCTGACATTCTAACCAACTTAGCAGGAAGGATAGTTCCATCTGACATTCTAACCAACTTAGCAGCTAGGATAGTTCCATCTGACATTCTAACCAACTTAGCAGCTTGGATAGTTCCATCTGACATTGTAACCAACTTAGCATCTTGGATAGTTCCATCTGACATTCTAACCAACTTAGCAGGAAGGACAGTTCCATCTGACATTCTAACCAACTTAGCAGCTTGGATAGTTCCATCTGACATTCTAACCAACTTAGCAGGAAGGATAGTTCCATCTGACATTCTAACCAACTTAGCAGCTTGGATAGTTCCATCTGACATTCTAACCAACTTAGCAGCTAGGATAGTTCCATCTGACATTCTAACCAACTTAGCAGCAAGGATAGTTCCATCTGACATTCTAACCAACTTAGCAGCAAGGATAGTTCCATCTAACATTCTAACCAACTTAGCAGCTTGGATAGTTCCATCTGACATTCTAACCAACTTAGCAGCTTGGATAGTTCCATCTGACATTCTAACCAACTTAGCAGCTAGGATTGTTCCATCTGACATTCTAACCAACTCAGAAGCAAGGATAGTTCCATCTGACATTCTAACCAACTTAGCAGCTAGGATAGTTCCATCTGACATTCTAACCAACTTAGCAGCTTGGATAGTTCCATCTGACATTCTAACCAACTTAGCAGCTTGGATAGTTCCATCTGACATTCTAACCAACTTAGCAGCTAGGATAGTTCCATCTGACATTCTAACCAACTTAGCAGCTTGGATAGTTCCATCTGACATTCTAACCAACTTAGCAGCTTGGATAGTTCCATCTGACATTCTAACCAACTTAGCAGCTAGGATAGTTCCATCTGACATTCTAACTAACTTAGCAGCTTGGATGGTTCCATCTGACATTCTAACCAACTTAGCAGCTTGGATAGTTCCATCTGACATTCTAACCAACTTAGCAGCTAGGATAGTTCCATCTGACATTCTAACCAACTTAGCAGCTAGGATAGTTCCATCTGACATTCTAACCAACTTAGCATCTTGGATAGTTCCATCTGACATTCTAACCAACTTAGCAGCTAGGATAGTTCCATCTGACATTCTAACCAATTTAGCGGCTTGGATATTTCCATCTGACATTCTAACCAACTTAGCAGGAAGGATAATTCCATCTGACATTCTAACCAACTTAGCAGCTAGGATAGTTCCATCTGACATTCTAACCAACTTAGCAGGAAGGATAGTTCCATCTGACATTCTAACCAACTTAGCAGCTAGGATAGTTCCATCTGATATTCTAACCAACTTAGCAGCAAGGATAGTTCCATCTGACATTCTAACCAACTTAGCAGCTTGGATAGTTCCATCGGCCATCTAACCAACTTAGCAGCTAGGATAGTTCCATCGGACATTCTAACCAACTTAGCAGCTAGGATAGTTCCATCTGACATTCTAACCAACTTAGCAGCTAGGATAGTTCCATCTGACATTCTAACCAACTTAGCAGCTTGGATAGTTCCATCGGACATTCTAACCAACTTAGCAGCTTGGATAGTTCCATCGGACATTCTAACCAACTTAGCAGCTTGGATAGTTCCATCTGACATTCTAACCAACTTAGCAGCTTGGATAGTTCCATCTGACATTCTAACCAACTTAGCAGCTTGGATAGTTCCATCGGACATTCTAACCAACTTAGCAGCTAGGATAGTTCCATCTGACATTCTAACCAACTTAGCAGGAAGGATAGTTCCATCTGACATTCTAACCAACTTAGCAGGAAGGATAGTTCCATCTGACATTCTAACCAACTTAGCAGCAAGGATAGTTCCATGTGACATTCTAACCAACTTAGCAGCAAGGATAGTTCCATCTGACATTCTAACCAACTTAGCAGCAAGGATAGTTCCATCTGACATTCTAACCAACTTAGCAGGAAGGATAGTTCCATCTGACATTCTAACCAACTTAGCAGCTAGGATAGTTCCATCTGACATTCTAACCAATTTAGCGGCTTGGATATTTCCATCTGACATTCTAACCAACTTAGCAGGAAGGATAATTCCATCTGACATTCTAACCAACTTAGCAGCTAGGATAGTTCCATCTGACATTCTAACCAACTTAGCAGGAAGGATAGTTCCATCTGACATTCTAACCAACTTAGCAGCTAGGATAGTTCCATCTGATATTCTAACCAACTTAGCAGCAAGGATAGTTCCATCTGACATTCTAACCAACTTAGCAGCTTGGATAGTTCCATCGGACATTCTAACCAACTTAGCAGCTAGGATAGTTCCATCGGACATTCTAACCAACTTAGCAGCTAGGATAGTTCCATCTGACATTCTAACCAACTTAGCAGCTAGGATAGTTCCATCTGACATTCTAACCAACTTAGCAGCTTGGATAGTTCCATCGGACATTCTAACCAACTTAGCAGCTTGGATAGTTCCATCGGACATTCTAACCAACTTAGCAGCTTGGATAGTTCCATCTGACATTCTAACCAACTTAGCAGCTTGGATAGTTCCATCTGACATTCTAACCAACTTAGCAGCTTGGATAGTTCCATCGGACATTCTAACCAACTTAGCAGCTAGGATAGTTCCATCTGACATTCTAACCAACTTAGCAGGAAGGATAGTTCCATCTGACATTCTAACCAACTTAGCAGGAAGGATAGTTCCATCTGACATTCTAACCAACTTAGCAGCAAGGATAGTTCCATGTGACATTCTAACCAACTTAGCAGCAAGGATAGTTCCATCTGACATTCTAACCAACTTAGCAGCTTGGATAGATCCATGTGACATTCTAACCAACTTAGCAGCAAGGATAGTTCCATGTGACATTCTAACCAACTTAGCAGCAAGGATAGCTCCATCTGACATTCTAACCAACTTAGCAGCAAGGATAGTTCCATGTGACATTCTAACCAACTTAGCAGCAAGGATAGTTCCATCTGACATTCTAACCAACTTAGCACCAAGGATAGTTCCATCTGACATTCTAACCAACTTAGCAGCAAGGATAGATCCATCTGACATTCTAACCAACTTAGCACCAAGGATAGTTCCATCTGACATTCTAAGCAACTTAGCAGCAAGGATAGTTCCATCTGACATTCTAACCAACTTAGCAGCAAGGATAGTTCCATCTGACATTCTAACCAACTTAGCAGCAAGGATAGTTCCATCTGACATACTAACCAACTTAGCACCAAGGATAGTTCCATCTGACATTCTAACCAACTTAGCAGCTTGGATAGTTCCATGTGACATTCTAACCAACTTAGCAGGAAGGATAGTTCCATCTGACATTCTAACCAACTTAGCAGCAAGGATAGTTCCATCTGACATTCTAACCAACCTAGCAGCAAGGATAGTTCCATTTGACACTCTAACCAACTTAGCAGGAAGGATAGTTCCATCTGACATTCTAACCAACTTAGCAGCAAGGATAGTTCCATCTGACATTCTAACCAACTTAGCAGGAAGGATAGTTCCATCTGGCATTCTAACCAACTTAGCACCAAGGATAGTTCCATCTGACATTCTAACCAACTTAGCACCAAGGATAGTTCCATCTGACATTCTAACCAACTTAGCACCAAGGATAGTTCCATCTGACATTCTAACCAACTTAGCAGGAAGGATAGTTCCATCTGGCATTCTAACCAACTTAGCACCAAGGATAGTTCCATCTGACATTCTAACCAACTTAGCACCAAGGATAGTTCCATCTGACATTCTAACCAACTTAGCAGCTTGGATAGTTCCATCGGACATTCTAACCAACTTAGCAGCTTCGATAGTTCCATCGGACATTCTAACCAACTTAGCAGCTTGGATAGTTCCATCTGACATTCTAACCAACTTAGCAGCTTGGATAGTTCCATCGGACATTCTAACCAACTTAGCAGCTAGGATAGTTCCATCTGACATTCTAACCAACTTAGCAGGAAGGATAGTTCCATCTGACATTCTAACCAACTTAGCAGGAAGGATAGTTCCATCTGACATTCTAACCAACTTAGCAGCAAGGATAGTTCCATGTGACATTCTAACCAACTTAGCAGCAAGGATAGTTCCATCTGACATTCTAACCAACTTAGCAGCAAGGATAGTTCCATGTGACATTCTAACCAACTTAGCAGGAAGGATAGTTCCATCTGACATTCTAACCAACTTAGCAGCTAGGATAGTTCCATCTGACATTCTAACCAATTTAGCGGCTTGGATATTTCCATCTGACATTCTAACCAACTTAGCAGGAAGGATAATTCCATCTGACATTCTAACCAACTTAGCAGCTAGGATAGTTCCATCTGACATTCTAACCAACTTAGCAGGAAGGATAGTTCCATCTGACATTCTAACCAACTTAGCAGCTAGGATAGTTCCATCTGATATTCTAACCAACTTAGCAGCAAGGATAGTTCCATCTGACATTCTAACCAACTTAGCAGCTTGGATAGTTCCATCGGACATTCTAACCAACTTAGCAGCTAGGATAGTTCCATCGGACATTCTAACCAACTTAGCAGCTAGGATAGTTCCATCTGACATTCTAACCAACTTAGCAGCTAGGATAGTTCCATCTGACATTCTAACCAACTTAGCAGCTTGGATAGTTCCATCGGACATTCTAACCAACTTAGCAGCTTGGATAGTTCCATCGGACATTCTAACCAACTTAGCAGCTTGGATAGTTCCATCTGACATTCTAACCAACTTAGCAGCTTGGATAGTTCCATCTGACATTCTAACCAACTTAGCAGCTTGGATAGTTCCATCGGACATTCTAACCAACTTAGCAGCTAGGATAGTTCCATCTGACATTCTAACCAACTTAGCAGGAAGGATAGTTCCATCTGACATTCTAACCAACTTAGCAGGAAGGATAGTTCCATCTGACATTCTAACCAACTTAGCAGCAAGGATAGTTCCATGTGACATTCTAACCAACTTAGCAGCAAGGATAGTTCCATCTGACATTCTAACCAACTTAGCAGCTTGGATAGATCCATGTGACATTCTAACCAACTTAGCAGCAAGGATAGTTCCATGTGACATTCTAACCAACTTAGCAGCAAGGATAGCTCCATCTGACATTCTAACCAACTTAGCAGCAAGGATAGTTCCATGTGACATTCTAACCAACTTAGCAGCAAGGATAGTTCCATCTGACATTCTAACCAACTTAGCACCAAGGATAGTTCCATCTGACATTCTAACCAACTTAGCAGCAAGGATAGTTCCATCTGACATTCTAACCAACTTAGCACCAAGGATAGTTCCATCTGACATTCTAAGCAACTTAGCAGCAAGGATAGTTCCATCTGACATTCTAACCAACTTAGCAGCAAGGATAGTTCCATCTGACATTCTAACCAACTTAGCAGCAAGGATAGTTCCATCTGACATTCTAACCAACTTAGCACCAAGGATAGTTCCATCTGACATTCTAACCAACTTAGCAGCTTGGATAGTTCCATGTGACATTCTAACCAACTTAGCAGGAAGGATAGTTCCATCTGACATTCTAACCAACTTAGCAGCAAGGATAGTTCCATCTGACATTCTAACCAACTTAGCAGGAAGGATAGTTCCATCTGACATTCTAACCAACTTAGCAGCAAGGATAGTTCCATGTGACATTCTAACCAACTTAGCACCAAGGATAGTTCCATCTGACATTCTAACCAACTTAGCAGGAAGGATAGTTCCATCTGGCATTCTAACCAACTTAGCACCAAGGATAGTTCCATCTGACATTCTAACCAACTTAGCACCAAGGATAGTTCCATCTGACATTCTAACCAACTTAGCAGCAAGGATAGTTCCATCTGACATTCTAACCAACTTAGCAGGAAGGATAGTTCCATCTGACATTCTAACCAACTTAGCAGGAAGGATAGTTCCATCTGACATTCTAACCAACTTAGCAGGAAGGATAGTTCCATCTGGCATTCTAACCAACTTAGCACCAAGGATAGTTCCATCTGACATTCTAACCAACTTAGCAGCTTGGATAGTTCCATGTGACATTCTAACCAACTTAGCAGGAAGGATAGTTCCATCTGACATTCTAACCAACTTAGCAGCAAGGATAGTTCCATCTGACATTCTAACCAACCTAGCAGCAAGGATAGTTCCATCTGACATTCTAACCAACTTAGCACCAAGGATAGTTCCATCTGACATTCTAACCAACTTAGCAGCTTGGATAGTTCCATGTGACATTCTAACCAACTTAGCAGGAAGGATAGTTCCATCTGACATTCTAACCAACTTAGCAGCAAGGATAGATCCATCTGACATTCTAACCAACCTAGCAGCAAGGATAGTTCCATCTGACATTCTAACCAACTTAGCAGGAAGGATAGTTCCATCGGACATTCTAACCAACTTAGCAGCAAGGATAGTTCCATGTGACATTCTAACCAACTTAGCACCAAGGATAGTTCCATCTGACATTCTAACCAACTTAGCAGGAAGGATAGTTCCATCTGGCATTCTAACCAACTTAGCACCAAGGATAGTTCCATCTGACATTCTAACCAACTTAGCACCAAGGATAGTTCCATCTGACATTCTAACCAACTTAGCAGGAAGGATAGTTCCATCTGGCATTCTAACCAACTTAGCACCAAGGATAGTTCCATCTGACATTCTAACCAACTTAGCACCAAGGATAGTTCCATCTGACATTCTAACCAACTTAGCAGGAAGGATAGTTCCATCTGGCATTCTAACCAACTTAGCACCAAGGATAGTTCCATCTGACATTCTAACCAACTTAGCACCAAGGATAGTTCCATCTGACATTCTAACCAACTTAGCAGGAAGGATAGTTCCATCTGGCATTCTAACCAACTTAGCACCAAGGATAGTTCCATCTGACATTCTAACCAACTTAGCACCAAGGATAGTTCCATCTGACATTCTAACCAACTTAGCAGGAAGGATAGTTCCATCTGGCATTCTAACCAACTTAGCACCAAAGATAGTTCCATCTGACATTCTAACCAACTTAGCACCAAGGATAGTTCCATCTGACATTCTAACCAACTTAGCAGGAAGGATAGTTCCATCTGGCATTCTAACCAACTTAGCACCAAGGATAGTTCCATCTGACATTCTAACCAACTTAGCACCAAGGATAGTTCCATCTGACATTCTAACCAACTTAGCAGGAAGGATAGTTCCATCTGGCATTCTAACCAACTTAGCACCAAGGATAGTTCCATGTGACATTCTAACCAACTTAGCACCAAGGATAGTTCCATCTGACATTCTAACCAACTTAGCAGGAAGGATAGTTCCATCTGGCATTCTAACCAACTTAGCACCAAGGATAGTTCCATCTGACATTCTAACCAACTTAGCACCAAGGATAGTTCCATCTGACATTCTAACCAACTTAGCAGGAAGGATAGTTCCATCTGGCATTCTAACCAACTTAGCACCAAGGATAGTTCCATGTGACATTCTAACCAACTTAGCACCAAGGATAGTTCCATCTGACATTCTAACCAACTTAGCAGGAAGGATAGTTCCATCTGGCATTCTAACCAACTTAGCACCAAGGATAGTTCCATCTGACATTCTAACCAACTTAGCACCAAGGATAGTTCCATCTGACATTCTAACCAACTTAGCAGGAAGGATAGTTCCATCTGGCATTCTAACCAACTTAGCACCAAGGATAGTTCCATCTGACATTCTAACCAACTTAGCACCAAGGATAGTTCCATCTGACATTCTAACCAACTTAGCAGCAAGGATAGTTCCATCTGACATTCTAACCAACTTAGCAGGAAGGATAGTTCCATCTGACATTCTAACCAACTTAGCAGGAAGGATAGTTCCATCTGACATTCTAACCAACTTAGCAGGAAGGATAGTTCCATCTGGCATTCTAACCAACTTAGCACCAAGGATAGTTCCATCTGACATTCTAACCAACTTAGCACCAAGGATAGTTCCATCTGACATTCTAACCAACTTAGCACCAAGGATAGTTCCATCTGACATTCTAACCAACTTAGCACCAAGGATAGTTCCATCTGACATTCTAACCAACTTAGCAGGAAGGATAGTTCCATCTGACATTCTAACCAACTTAGCAGGAAGGATAGTTCCATGTTACATTCTAACCAACTTAGCACCAAGGATAGTTCCATCTGACATTCTAACCAACTTAGCACCAAGGATAGTTCCATGTGACATTCTAACCAACTTAGCAGGAAGGATAGTTCCATCTGACATTCTAACCAACTTAGCAGGAAGGATAGTTCCATCTGACATTCTAACCAACTTAGCAGCTTGGATAGTTCCATCTGACATTCTAACCAACTTAGCAGGAAGGATAGTTCCATCTGATATTCTAACCAACTTAGCAGGAAGGATAGTTCCATCTGACATTCTAACCAACTTAGCACCAAGGATAGTTCCATCTGACATTCTAACCAACTTAGCACCAAGGATAGTTCCATCTGACATTCTAACCAACTTAGCAGGAAGGATAGTTCCATCTGACATTCTAACCAACTTAGCAGGAAGGATAGTTCCATGTGACATTCTAACCAACTTAGCACCAAGGATAGTTCCATCTGACATTCTAACCAACTTAGCACCAAGGATAGTTCCATCTGACATTCTAACCAACTTAGCAGGAAGGATAGTTCCATCTGACATTCTAACCAACTTAGCAGCAAGGATAGTTCCATCTGACATTCTAACCAACTTAGCAGGAAGGATAGTTCCATGTGACATTCTAACCAACTTAGCACCAAGGATAGTTCCATCTGACATTCTAACCAACTTAGCACCAAGGATAGTTCCATGTGACATTCTAACCAACTTAGCAGGAAGGATAGTTCCATCTGACATTCTAACCAACTTAGCAGGAAGGATAGTTCCATCTGACATTCTAACCAACTTAGCAGCTAGGATAGTTCCATCTGACATTCTAACCAACTTAGCAGGAAGGATAGTTCCATCTGACATTCTAACCAACTTAGCAGGAAGGATAGTTCCATCTGACATTCTAACCAACTTAGCAGGAAGGATAGTTCCATGTGACATTCTAACCAACTTAGCAGGAAGGATAGTTCCATGTGACATTCTAACCAACTTAGCAGGAAGGATAGTTCCATCTGACATTCTAACCAACTTAGCAGGAAGGATAGTTCCATCTGACATTCTAACCAACTTAGCAGGAAGGATAGTTCCATGTGACATTCTAACCAACTTAGCAGGAAGGATAGTTCCATCTGACATTCTAACCAACTTAGCAGGAAGGATAGTTCCATCTGACATTCTAACCAACTTAGCAGGAAGGATAGTTCCATCTGGCATTCTAACCAACTTAGCACCAAGGATAGTTCCATCTGACATTCTAACCAACTTAGCACCAAGGATAGTTCCATCTGACATTCTAACCAACTTAGCAGGAAGGATAGTTCCATGTGACATTCTAACCAACTTAGCAGGAAGGATAGTTCCATGTGACATTCTAACCAACTTAGCAGGAAGGATAGTTCCATCTGACATTCTAACCAACTTAGCAGGAAGGATAGTTCCATCTGACATTCTAACCAACTTAGCAGGAAGGATAGTTCCATCTGGCATTCTAACCAACTTAGCACCAAGGATAGTTCCATCTGACATTCTAACCAACTTAGCACCAAGGATAGTTCCATCTGACATTCTAACCAACTTAGCAGCAAGGATAGTTCCATCTGACATTCTAACCAACTTAGCAGGAAGGATAGTTCCATCTGACATTCTAACCAACTTAGCAGGAAGGATAGTTCCATCTGACATTCTAACCAACTTAGCAGGAAGGATAGTTCCATCTGACATTCTAACCAACTTAGCAGCTAGGATAGTTCCATCTGACATTCTAACCAACTTAGCAGGAAGGATAGTTCCATCTGACATTCTAACCAACTTAGCAGGAAGGATAGTTCCATCTGACATTCTAACCAACTTAGCAGCTAGGATAGTTCCATCTGACATTCTAACCAACTTAGCAGGAAGGATAGTTCCATCTGACATTCTAACCAACTTAGCAGGAAGGATAGTTCCATCTGACATTCTAACCAACTTAGCAGGAAGGATAGTTCCATGTGACATTCTAACCAACTTAGCAGGAAGGATAGTTCCATGTGACATTCTAACCAACTTAGCAGGAAGGATAGTTCCATCTGACATTCTAACCAACTTAGCAGGAAGGATAGTTCCATCTGACATTCTAACCAACTTAGCAGGAAGGATAGTTCCATCTGGCATTCTAACCAACTTAGCACCAAGGATAGTTCCATCTGACATTCTAACCAACTTAGCACCAAGGATAGTTCCATCTGACATTCTAACCAACTTAGCAGGAAGGATAGTTCCATGTGACATTCTAACCAACTTAGCAGGAAGGATAGTTCCATGTGACATTCTAACCAACTTAGCAGGAAGGATAGTTCCATCTGACATTCTAACCAACTTAGCAGGAAGGATAGTTCCATCTGACATTCTAACCAACTTAGCAGGAAGGATAGTTCCATCTGGCATTCTAACCAACTTAGCACCAAGGATAGTTCCATCTGACATTCTAACCAACTTAGCACCAAGGATAGTTCCATCTGACATTCTAACCAACTTAGCAGCAAGGATAGTTCCATCTGACATTCTAACCAACTTAGCAGGAAGGATAGTTCCATCTGACATTCTAACCAACTTAGCAGGAAGGATAGTTCCATCTGACATTCTAACCAACTTAGCAGGAAGGATAGTTCCATCTGGCATTCTAACCAACTTAGCACCAAGGATAGTTCCATCTGACATTCTAACCAACTTAGCACCAAGGATAGTTCCATCTGACATTCTAACCAACTTAGCACCAAGGATAGTTCCATCTGACATTCTAACCAACTTAGCACCAAGGATAGTTCCATCTGACATTCTAACCAACTTAGCAGGAAGGATAGTTCCATCTGACATTCTAACCAACTTAGCAGCAAGGATAGTTCCATCTGACATTCTAACCAACTTAGCAGGAAGGATAGTTCCATGTGACATTCTAACCAACTTAGCACCAAGGATAGTTCCATCTGACATTCTAACCAACTTAGCACCAAGGATAGTTCCATCTGACATTCTAACCAACTTAGCAGGAAGGATAGTTCCATCTGACATTCTAACCAACTTAGCAGCTAGGATAGTTCCATCTGACATTCTAACCAACTTAGCAGGAAGGATAGTTCCATGTAACATTCTAACCAACTTAGCACCAAGGATAGTTCCATCTGACATTCTAACCAACTTAGCACCAAGGATAGTTCCATGTGACATTCTAACCAACTTAGCAGGAAGGATAGTTCCATCTGACATTCTAACCAACTTAGCAGGAAGGATAGTTCCATCTGACATTCTAACCAACTTAGCAGCTAGGATAGTTCCATCTGACATTCTAACCAACTTAGCAGGAAGGATAGTTCCATCTGACATTCTAACCAACTTAGCAGGAAGGATAGTTCCATCTGACATTCTAACCAACTTAGCACCAAGGATAGTTCCATCTGACATTCTAACCAACTTAGCACCAAGGATAGTTCCATCTGACATTCTAACCAACTTAGCAGGAAGGATAGTTCCATCTGACATTCTAACCAACTTAGCAGCAAGGATAGTTCCATCTGACATTCTAACCAACTTAGCAGGAAGGATAGTTCCATGTGACATTCTAACCAACTTAGCACCAAGGATAGTTCCATCTGACATTCTAACCAACTTAGCACCAAGGATAGTTCCATCTGACATTCTAACCAACTTAGCAGGAAGGATAGTTCCATCTGACATTCTAACCAACTTAGCAGCAAGGATAGTTCCATCTGACATTCTAACCAACTTAGCAGGAAGGATAGTTCCATGTGACATTCTAACCAACTTAGCACCAAGGATAGTTCCATCTGACATTCTAACCAACTTAGCACCAAGGATAGTTCCATGTGACATTCTAACCAACTTAGCAGGAAGGATAGTTCCATCTGACATTCTAACCAACTTAGCAGGAAGGATAGTTCCATCTGACATTCTAACCAACTTAGCAGGAAGGATAGTTCCATGTGACATTCTAACCAACTTAGCAGGAAGGATAGTTCCATGTGACATTCTAACCAACTTAGCAGGAAGGATAGTTCCATCTGACATTCTAACCAACTTAGCAGGAAGGATAGTTCCATGTGACATTCTAACCAACTTAGCACCAAGGATAGTTCCATCTGACATTCTAACCAACTTAGCAGGAAGGATAGTTCCATCTGACATTCTAACCAACTTAGCAGCTGGGATAGTTCCATCTGACATTCTAACCAACTTAGCAGGAAGGATAGTTCCATCTGACATTCTAACCAACTTAGCAGGAAGGATAGTTCCATCTGACATTCTAACCAACTTAGCAGGAAGGATAGTTCCATCTGACATTCTAACCAACTTAGCAGCTGGGATAGTTCCATCTGACATTCTAACCAACTTAGCAGGAAGGATAGTTCCATCTGACATTCTAACCAACTTAGCACCAAGGATAGTTCCATCTGACATTCTAACCAACTTAGCAGGAAGGATAGTTCCATCTGACATTCTAACCAACTTAGCAGCTTGGATAGTTCCATCTGACATTCTAACCAACTTAGCACCAAGGATAGTTCCATCTGACATTCTAACCAACTTAGCAGGAAGGATAGTTCCATCTGACATTCTAACCAACTTAGCAGCTGGGATAGTTCCATCTGACATTCTAACCAACTTAGCAGGAAGGATAGTTCCATCTGACATTCTAACCAACTTAGCAGGAAGGATAGTTCCATCTGACATTCTAACCAACTTAGCAGGAAGGATAGTTCCATGTGACATTCTAACCAACTTAGCAGGAAGGATAGTTCCATGTGACATTCTAACCAACTTAGCAGGAAGGATAGTTCCATCTGACATTCTAACCAACTTAGCAGGAAGGATAGTTCCATCTGACATTCTAACCAACTTAGCAGGAAGGATAGTTCCATGTGACATTCTAACCAACTTAGCAGGAAGGATAGTTCCATCTGACATTCTAACCAACTTAGCAGGAAGGATAGTTCCATCTGACATTCTAACCAACTTAGCAGGAAGGATAGTTCCATGTGACATTCTAACCAACTTAGCAGGAAGGATAGTTCCATCTGACATTCTAACCAACTTAGCAGGAAGGATAGTTCCATCTGACATTCTAACCAACTTAGCAGGAAGGATAGTTCCATCTGACATTCTAACCAACTTAGCAGGAAGGATAGTTCCATCTGACATTCTAACCAACTTAGCAGGAAGGATAGTTCCATCTGACATTCTAACCAACTTAGCAGGAAGGATAGTTCCATCTGACATTCTAACCAACTTAGCACCAAGGATAGTTCCATCTGACATTCTAACCAACTTAGCAGGAAGGATAGTTCCATCTGACATTCTAACCAACTTAGCAGCTTGGATAGTTCCATCTGACATTCTAACCAACTTAGCAGGAAGGATAGTTCCATCTGACATTCTAACCAACTTAGCAGGAAGGATAGTTCCATCTGACATTCTAACCAACTTAGCAGGAAGGATAGTTCCATCTGACATTCTAACCAACTTAGCAGGAAGGATAGTTCCATCTGACATTCTAACCAACTTAGCACCAAGGATAGTTCCATCTGACATTCTAACCAACTTAGCAGGAAGGATAGTTCCATCTGACATTCTAACCAACTTAGCAGGAAGGATAGTTCCATCTGACATTCTAACCAACTTAGCAGGAAGGATAGTTCCATCTGACATTCTAACCAACTTAGCAGGAAGGATAGTTCCATCTGACATTCTAACCAACTTAGCAGCTTGGATAGTTCCATCTGACATTCTAACCAACTTAGCAGGAAGGATAGTTCCATCTGACATTCTAACCAACTTAGCAGGAAGGATAGTTCCATCTGACATTCTAACCAACTTAGCAGGAAGGATAGTTCCATCTGACATTCTAACCAACTTAGCAGGAAGGATAGTTCCATCTGACATTCTAACCAACTTAGCAGCTTGGATAGTTCCATCTGACATTCTAACCAACTTAGCAGGAAGGATAGTTCCATCTGACATTCTAACCAACTTAGCAGGAAGGATAGTTCCATCTGACATTCTAACCAACTTAGCAGGAAGGATAGTTCCATCTGACATTCTAACCAACTTAGCAGGAAGGATAGTTCCATCTGACATTCTAACCAACTTAGCAGCTTGGATAGTTCCATCTGACATTCTAACCAACTTAGCAGGAAGGATAGTTCCATCTGACATTCTAACCAACTTAGCAGGAAGGATAGTTCCATCTGACATTCTAACCAACTTAGCAGGAAGGATAGTTCCATCTGACATTCTAACCAACTTAGCAGGAAGGATAGTTCCATCTGACATTCTAACCAACTTAGCAGCTTGGATAGTTCCATCTGACATTCTAACCAACTTAGCAGGAAGGATAGTTCCATCTGACATTCTAACCAACTTAGCAGGAAGGATAGTTCCATCTGACATTCTAACCAACTTAGCAGGAAGGATAGTTCCATCTGACATTCTAACCAACTTAGCAGGAAGGATAGTTCCATCTGACATTCTAACCAACTTAGCAGGAAGGATAGTTCCATGTGACATTCTAACCAACTTATCAGGAAGGATAGTTCCATCTGACATTCTAACCAACTTAGCAGGAAGGATAGTTCCATCTGACATTCTAACCAACTTAGCAGCTTGGATAGTTCCATCTGACATTCTAACCAACTTAGCAGGAAGGATAGTTCCATGTGACATTCTAACCAACTTAGCACCAAGGATAGTTCCATCTGACATTCTAACCAACTTAGCAGGAAGGATAGTTCCATGTGACATTCTAACCAACTTAGCAGGAAGGATAGTTCCATGTGACATTCTAACCAACTTAGCAGGAAGGATAGTTCCATCTGACATTCTAACCAACTTAGCAGGAAGGATAGTTCCATCTGACATTCTAACCAACTTAGCAGCTTGGATAGTTCCATCTGACATTCTAACCAACTTAGCAGGAAGGATAGTTCCATGTGACATTCTAACCAACTTAGCAGCAAGGATAGTTCCATCTGACATTCTAACCAACTTAGCAGCTGGGATAGTTCCATCTGACATTCTAACCAACTTAGCAGGAAGGATAGTTCCATCTGACATTCTAACCAACTTAGCAGGAAGGATAGTTCCATCTGACATTCTAACCAACTTAGCAGGAAGGATAGTTCCATGTGACATTCTAACCAACTTAGCAGCTAGGATAGTTCCATGTGACATTCTAACCAACTTAGCAGGAAGGATAGTTCCATCTGACATTCTAACCAACTTAGCAGGAAGGATAGTTCCATGTGACATTCTAACCAACTTAGCAGCTTGGATAGTTCCATGTGACATTCTAACCAACTTAGCAGGAAGGTAGTTCCATCTGACATTCTAACCAACTTAGCAGGAAGGATAGTTCCATCTGACATTCTAACCAACTTAGCAGGAAGGATAGTTCCATGTGACATTCTAACCAACTTAGCAGGAAGGATAGTTCCATCTGACATTCTAACCAACTTAGCAGGAAGGATAGTTCCATCTGACATTCTAACCAACTTAGCAGGAAGGATAGTTCCATCTGACATTCTAACCAACTTAGCAGGAAGGATAGTTCCATCTGACATTCTAACCAACTTAGCAGGAAGGATAGTTCCATCTGACATTCTAACCAACTTAGCAGCTTGGATAGTTCCATCTGACATTCTAACCAACTTAGCAGGAAGGATAGTTCCATCTGACATTCTAACCAACTTAGCAGGAAGGATAGTTCCATCTGACATTCTAACCAACTTAGCACCAAGGATAGTTCCATCTGACATTCTAACCAACTTAGCAGGAAGGATAGTTCCATCTGACATTCTAACCAACTTAGCAGGAAGGATAGTTCCATCTGACATTCTAACCAACTTAGCAGGAAGGATAGTTCCATCTGACATTCTAACCAACTTAGCAGGAAGGATAGTTCCATCTGACATTCTAACCAACTTAGCACCAAGGATAGTTCCATCTGACATTCTAACCAACTTAGCAGGAAGGATAGTTCCATCTGACATTCTAACCAACTTAGCAGGAAGGATAGTTCCATCTGACATTCTAACCAACTTAGCAGGAAGGATAGTTCCATCTGACATTCTAACCAACTTAGCAGGAAGGATAGTTCCATCTGACATTCTAACCAACTTAGCAGCTTGGATAGTTCCATCTGACATTCTAACCAACTTAGCAGGAAGGATAGTTCCATCTGACATTCTAACCAACTTAGCAGGAAGGATAGTTCCATCTGACATTCTAACCAACTTAGCAGGAAGGATAGTTCCATCTGACATTCTAACCAACTTAGCAGGAAGGATAGTTCCATCTGACATTCTAACCAACTTAGCAGGAAGGATAGTTCCATCTGACATTCTAACCAACTTAGCAGCTTGGATAGTTCCATCTGACATTCTAACCAACTTAGCAGGAAGGATAGTTCCATCTGACATTCTAACCAACTTAGCAGGAAGGATAGTTCCATCTGACATTCTAACCAACTTAGCAGGAAGGATAGTTCCATCTGACATTCTAACCAACTTAGCAGGAAGGATAGTTCCATCTGACATTCTAACCAACTTAGCAGCTTGGATAGTTCCATCTGACATTCTAACCAACTTAGCAGGAAGGATAGTTCCATCTGACATTCTAACCAACTTAGCAGGAAGGATAGTTCCATCTGACATTCTAACCAACTTAGCAGGAAGGATAGTTCCATCTGACATTCTAACCAACTTAGCAGGAAGGATAGTTCCATCTGACATTCTAACCAACTTAGCAGCTTGGATAGTTCCATCTGACATTCTAACCAACTTAGCAGGAAGGATAGTTCCATCTGACATTCTAACCAACTTAGCAGGAAGGATAGTTCCATCTGACATTCTAACCAACTTAGCAGGAAGGATAGTTCCATCTGACATTCTAACCAACTTAGCAGGAAGGATAGTTCCATCTGACATTCTAACCAACTTAGCAGCTTGGATAGTTCCATCTGACATTCTAACCAACTTAGCAGGAAGGATAGTTCCATCTGACATTCTAACCAACTTAGCAGGAAGGATAGTTCCATCTGACATTCTAACCAACTTAGCAGGAAGGATAGTTCCATCTGACATTCTAACCAACTTAGCAGCTTGGATAGTTCCATCTGACATTCTAACCAACTTAGCAGGAAGGATAGTTCCATCTGACATTCTAACCAACTTAGCAGGAAGGATAGTTCCATCTGACATTCTAACCAACTTAGCAGGAAGGATAGTTCCATCTGACATTCTAACCAACTTAGCAGGAAGGATAGTTCCATCTGACATTCTAACCAACTTAGCAGCTTGGATAGTTCCATCTGACATTCTAACCAACTTAGCAGGAAGGATAGTTCCATCTGACATTCTAACCAACTTAGCAGGAAGGATAGTTCCATCTGACATTCTAACCAACTTAGCAGGAAGGATAGTTCCATCTGACATTCTAACCAACTTAGCAGGAAGGATAGTTCCATCTGACATTCTAACCAACTTAGCAGCTTGGATAGTTCCATCTGACATTCTAACCAACTTAGCAGGAAGGATAGTTCCATCTGACATTCTAACCAACTTAGCAGGAAGGATAGTTCCATCTGACATTCTAACCAACTTAGCAGGAAGGATAGTTCCATCTGACATTCTAACCAACTTAGCAGGAAGGATAGTTCCATCTGACATTCTAACCAACTTAGCAGCTTGGATAGTTCCATCTGACATTCTAACCAACTTAGCAGGAAGGATAGTTCCATCTGACATTCTAACCAACTTAGCAGGAAGGATAGTTCCATCTGACATTCTAACCAACTTAGCAGGAAGGATAGTTCCATCTGACATTCTAACCAACTTAGCAGGAAGGATAGTTCCATCTGACATTCTAACCAACTTAGCAGGAAGGATAGTTCCATGTGACATTCTAACCAACTTATCAGGAAGGATAGTTCCATCTGACATTCTAACCAACTTAGCAGGAAGGATAGTTCCATCTGACATTCTAACCAACTTAGCAGCTTGGATAGTTCCATCTGACATTCTAACCAACTTAGCAGGAAGGATAGTTCCATGTGACATTCTAACCAACTTAGCACCAAGGATAGTTCCATCTGACATTCTAACCAACTTAGCACCAAGGATAGTTCCATCTGACATTCTAACCAACTTAGCAGGAAGGATAGTTCCATCTGACATTCTAACCAACTTAGCAGGAAGGATAGTTCCATGTGACATTCTAACCAACTTAGCACCAAGGATAGTTCCATCTGACATTCTAACCAACTTAGCAGGAAGGATAGTTCCATGTGACATTCTAACCAACTTAGCACCAAGGATAGTTCCATCTGACATTCTAACCAACTTAGCAGGAAGGATAGTTCCATGTGACATTCTAACCAACTTAGCACCAAGGATAGTTCCATCTGACATTCTAACCAACTTAGCAGGAAGGATAGTTCCATGTGACATTCTAACCAACTTAGCAGGAAGGATAGTTCCATGTGACATTCTAACCAACTTAGCAGGAAGGATAGTTCCATCTGACATTCTAACCAACTTAGCAGGAAGGATAGTTCCATCTGACATTCTAACCAACTTAGCAGCTTGGATAGTTCCATCTGACATTCTAACCAACTTAGCAGGAAGGATAGTTCCATGTGACATTCTAACCAACTTAGCAGCAAGGATAGTTCCATCTGACATTCTAACCAACTTAGAAGGAAGGATAGTTCCATGTGACATTCTAACCAACTTAGCAGGAAGGATAGTTCCATCTGACATTCTAACCAACTTAGCAGCTTGGATAGTTCCATCTGACATTCTAACCAACTTAGCACCAGGGATAGTTCCATGTGACATTCTAACCAACTTAGCAGCAAGGATAGTTCCATCTGACATTCTAACCAACTTAGCACCAAGGATAGTTCCATGTGACATTCTAACCAACTTAGCAGGAAGGATAGTTCCATCTGACATTCTAACCAACTTAGCAGGAAGGATAGTTCCATGTGACATTCTAACCAACTTAGCACCAAGGATAGTTCCATGTGACATTCTAACCAACTTAGCATCAAGGATAGTTCCATCTCACATTCTAACCAACTTAGCACCAAGGATAGTTCCATCTGACATTCTAACCAACTTAGCACCAAGGATAGTTCCATCTGACATTCTAACCAACTTAGCAGGAAGGATAGTTCCATGTGACATTCTAACCAACTTAGCAGGAAGGATAGTTCCATCTGACATTCTAACCAACTTAGCACCAAGGATAGTTCCATCTGACATTCTAACCAACTTAGCAGCAAGGATAGTTCCATCTGACATTCTAACCAACTTAGCACCAAGGATAGTTCCATGTGACATTCTAACCAACTTAGCACCAAGGATAGTTCCATCTGACATTCTAACCAACTTAGCAGGAAGGATAGTTCCATCTGACATTCTAACCAACTTAGCAGCAAGGATAGTTCCATGTGACATTCTAACCAACTTAGCACCAAGGATAGTTCCATCTGACATTCTAACCAACTTAGCAGGAAGGATAGTTCCATCTGACATTCTAACCAACTTAGCAGGAAGGATAGTTCCATCTGACATTCTAACCAACTTAGCAGCAAGGATAGTTCCATCTGACATTCTAACCAACTTAGCACCAAGGATAGTTCCATCTGACATTCTAAGCAACTTAGCAGGAAGGATAGTTCCATGTGACATTCTAACCAACTTAGCACCAAGGATAGTTCCATCTGACATTCTAACCAACTTAGCACCAAGGATAGTTCCATCTGACATTCTAACCAACTTAGCAGGAAGGATAGTTCCATGTGACATTCTAACCAACTTAGCAGGAAGGATAGTTCCATCTGACATTCTAACCAACTTAGCAGGAAGGATAGTTCCATGTGACATTCTAACCAACTTAGCAGGAAGGATAGTTCCATCTGACATTCTAACCAACTTAGCACCAAGGATAGTTCCATCTGACATTCTAACCAACTTAGCAGGAAGGATAGTTCCATCTGACATTCTAACCAACTTAGCAGGAAGGATAGTTCCATGTGACATTCTAACCAACTTAGCAGGAAGGATAGTTCCATCTGACATTCTAACCAACTTAGCAGGAAGGATAGTTCCATGTGACATTCTAACCAACTTAGCAGGAAGGATAGTTCCATGTGACATTCTAACCAACTTAGCAGGAAGGATAGTTCCATCTGACATTCTAACCAACTTAGCAGGAAGGATAGTTCCATCTGACATTCTAACCAACTTAGCACCAAGGATAGTTCCATGTGACATTCTAACCAACTTAGCACCAAGGATAGTTCCATGTGACATTCTAACCAACTTAGCACCAAGGATAGTTCCATCTGACATTCTAACCAACTTAGCACCAAGGATAGTTCCATCTGACATTCTAACCAACTTAGCAGGAAGGATAGTTCCATGTGACATTCTAACCAACTTAGCAGGAAGGATAGTTCCATGTGACATTCTAACCAACTTAGCACCAAGGATAGTTCCATGTGACATTCTAACCAACTTAGCAGGAAGGATAGTTCCATGTGACATTCTAACCAACTTAGCAGGAAGGATAGTTCCATGTGACATTCTAACCAACTTAGCAGGAAGGATAGTTCCATCTGACATTCTAACCAACTTAGCAGGAAGGATAGTTCCATGTGACATTCTAACCAACTTAGCAGGAAGGATAGTTCCATCTGACATTCTAACCAACTTAGCAGGAAGGATAGTTCCATCTGACATTCTAACCAACTTAGCAGGAAGGATAGTTCCATGTGACATTCTAACCAACTTAGCAGGAAGGATAGTTCCATCTGACATTCTAACCAACTTAGCAGGAAGGATAGTTCCATCTGACATTCTAACCAACTTAGCAGGAAGGATAGTTCCATCTGACATTCTAACCAACTTAGCAGGAAGGATAGTTCCATCTGACATTCTAACCAACTTAGCAGGAAGGATAGTTCCATCTGACATTCTAACCAACTTAGCACCAAGGATAGTTCCATGTGACATTCTAACCAACTTAGCACCAAGGATAGTTCCATCTGACATTCTAACCAACTTAGCAGGAAGGATAGTTCCATCTGACATTCTAACCAACTTAGCAGCAAGGATAGTTCCATGTGACATTCTAACCAACTTAGCACCAAGGATAGTTCCATCTGACATTCTAACCAACTTAGCACCAAGGATAGTTCCATCTGACATTCTAACCAACTTAGCAGGAAGGATAGTTCCATGTGACATTCTAACCAACTTAGCAGGAAGGATAGTTCCATCTGACATTCTAACCAACTTAGCAGGAAGGATAGTTCCATCTGACATTCTAACCAACTTAGCAGGAAGGATAGTTCCATGTGACATTCTAACCAACTTAGCACCAAGGATAGTTCCATCTGACATTCTAACCAACTTAGCAGGAAGGATAGTTCCATGTGACATTCTAACCAACTCAGCACCAAGGATAGTTCCATCTGACATTCTAACCAACTTAGCACCAAGGATAGTTCCATGTGACATTCTAACCAACTTAGCACCAAGGATAGTTCCATCTGACATTCTAACCAACTTAGCAGGAAGGATAGTTCCATGTGACATTCTAACCAACTTAGCAGGAAGGATAGTTCCATGTGACATTCTAACCAACTTAGCACCAAGGATAGTTCCATGTGACATTCTAACCAACTTAGCACCAAGGATAGTTCCATGTGACATTCTAACCAACTTAGCACCAAGGATAGTTCCATCTGACATTCTAACCAACTTAGCAGCAAGGATAGTTCCATCTGACATTCTAACCAACTTAGCAGGAAGGATAGTTCCATGTGACATTCTAACCAACTTAGCAGCAAGGATAGTTCCATGTGACATTCTAACCAACTTAGCACCAAGGATAGTTCCATCTGACATTCTAACCAACTTAGCAGGAAGGATAGTTCCATGTGACATTCTAACCAACTTAGCAGCAAGGATAGTTCCATGTGACATTCTAACCAACTTAGCACCAAGGATAGTTCCATCTGACATTCTAACCAACTTAGCACCAAGGATAGTTCCATCTGGCATTCTAACCAACTTAGCACCAAGGATAGTTCCATGTGACATTCTAACCAACTTAGCACCAAGGATAGTTCCATCTGACATTCTAACCAACTTAGCACCAAGGATAGTTCCATGTGACATTCTAACCAACTTAGCACCAAGGATAGTTCCATCTGACATTCTAACCAACTTAGCACCAAGGATAGTTCCATCTGACATTCTAACCAACTTAGCAGGAAGGATAATTCCATCTGACATTGTAACCAACTTAGCACCAAGGATAGTTCCATGTGACATTCTAACCAACTTAGCAGGAAGGATAGTTCCATCTGACATTCTAACCAACTTAGCAGGAAGGATAGTTCCATGTGACATTCTAACCAACTTAGCAGGAAGGATAGTTCCATCTGACATTCTAACCAACTTAGCAGCAAGGATAGTTCCATGTGACATTCTAACCAACTTAGCACCAAGGATAGTTCCATCTGACATTCTAACCAACTTAGCAGGAAGGATAGTTCCATCTGACATTGTAACCAACTTAGCACCAAGGATAGTTCCATGTGACATTCTAACCAACTTAGCAGGAAGGATAGTTCCATCTGACATTCTAACCAACTTAGCAGCAAGGATAGTTCCATGTGACATTCTAACCAACTTAGCACCAAGGATAGTTCCATGTGACATTCTAACCAACTTAGCACCAAGGATAGTTCCATCTGACATTCTAACCAACTTAGCAGCTTGGATAGTTCCATGTGACATTCTAACCAACTTAGCAGGAAGGATAGTTCCATGTGACATTCTAACCAACTTAGCAGGAAGGATAGTTCCATGTGACATTCTAACCAACTTAGCAGGAAGGATAGTTCCATGTGACATTCTAACCAACTTAGCAGGAAGGATAGTTCCATCTGACATTCTAACCAACTTAGCAGCAAGGATAGTTCCATGTGACATTCTAACCAACTTAGCACCAAGGATAGTTCCATGTGACATTCTAACCAACTTAGCACCAAGGATAGTTCCATGTGACATTCTAACCAACTTAGCAGGAAGGATAGTTCCATCTGACATTCTAACCAACTTAGCAGCAAGGATAGTTCCATGTGACATTCTAACCAACTTAGCACCAAGGATAGTTCCATGTGACATTCTAACCAACTTAGCACCAAGGATAGTTCCATGTGACATTCTAACCAACTTAGCAGGAAGGATAGTTCCATCTGACATTCTAACCAACTTAGCACCAAGGATAGTTCCATCTGACATTCTAACCAACTTAGCAGGAAGGATAGTTCCATCTGACATTCTAACCAACTTAGCAGGAAGGATAGTTCCATCTGACATTGTAACCAACTTAGCACCAAGGATAGTTCCATGTGACATTCTAACCAACTTAGCAGGAAGGATAGTTCCATCTGACATTGTAACCAACTTAGCACCAAGGATAGTTCCATGTGACATTCTAACCAACTTAGCAGGAAGGATAGTTCCATCTGACATTGTAACCAACTTAGCACCAAGGATAGTTCCATGTGACATTCTAACCAACTTAGCACCAAGGATAGTTCCATCTGACATTCTAACCAACTTAGCACCAAGGATAGTTCCATGTGACATTCTAACCAACTTAGCACCAAGGATAGTTCCATGTGACATTCTAACCAACTTAGCACCAAGGATAGTTCCATGTGACATTCTAACCAACTTAGCAGGAAGGATAGTTCCATCTGACATTGTAACCAACTTAGCACCAAGGATAGTTCCATGTGACATTCTAACCAACTTAGCACCAAGGATAGTTCCATCTGACATTGTAACCAACTTAGCACCAAGGATAGTTCCATGTGACATTCTAACCAACTTAGCAGGAAGGATAGTTCCATCTGACATTGTAACCAACTTAGCACCAAGGATAGTTCCATGTGACATTCTAACCAACTTAGCACCAAGGATAGTTCCATCTGACATTGTAACCAACTTAGCACCAAGGATAGTTCCATGTGACATTCTAACCAACTTAGCAGGAAGGATAGTTCCATCTGACATTGTAACCAACTTAGCACCAAGGATAGTTCCATGTGACATTCTAACCAACTTAGCACCAAGGATAGTTCCATCTGACATTCTAACCAACTTAGCACCAAGGATAGTTCCATCTGACATTCTAACCAACTTAGCAGGAAGGATAGTTCCATCTGACATTCTAACCAACTTAGCACCAAGGATAGTTCCATGTGACATTCTAACCAACTTAGCACCAAGGATAGTTCCATCTGACATTCTAACCAACTTAGCACCAAGGATAGTTCCATGTGACATTCTAACCAACTTAGCACCAAGGATAGTTCCATCTGACATTGTAACCAACTTAGCACCAAGGATAGTTCCATGTGACATTCTAACCAACTTAGCAGGAAGGATAGTTCCATCTGACATTGTAACCAACTTAGCACCAAGGATAGTTCCATGTGACATTCTAACCAACTTAGCACCAAGGATAGTTCCATCTGACATTCTAACCAACTTAGCAGGAAGGATAGTTCCATGTGACATTCTAACCAACTTAGCACCAAGGATAGTTCCATCTGACATTCTAACCAACTTAGCAGGAAGGATAGTTCCATGTGACATTCTAACCAACTTAGCAGGAAGGATAGTTCCATCTGACATTCTAACCAACTTAGCAGGAAGGATAGTTCCATCTGACATTCTAACCAACTTAGCACCAAGGATAGTTCCATCTGACATTCTAACCAACTTAGCACCAAGGATAGTTCCATCTGACATTCTAACCAACTTAGCAGGAAGGATAGTTCCATGTGACATTCTAACCAACTTAGCACCAAGGATAGTTCCATCTGACATTCTAACCAACTTAGCAGGAAGGATAGTTCCATCTGACATTCTAACCAACTCAGCACCAAGGATAGTTCCATCTGACATTCTAACCAACTTAGCAGGAAGGATAGTTCCATCTGACATTCTATCCAACTTAGCACCAAGGATAGTTCCATCTGACATTCTAACCAACTTAGCACCAAGGATAGTTCCATCTGACATTCTAACCAACTTAGCACCAAGGATAGTTCCATCTGACATTCTAACCAACTTAGCACCAAGGATAGTTCCATCTGACATTCTAACCAACTTAGCACCAAGGATAGTTCCATCTGACATTCTAACCAACTTAGCACCAAGGATAGTTCCATGTGACATTCTAACCAACTTAGCAGGAAGGATAGTTCCATGTGACATTCTAACCAACTTAGCAGGAAGGATAGTTCCATGTGACATTCTAACCAACTTAGCACCAAGGATAGTTCCATCTGACATTCTAACCAACTTAGCACCAAGGATAGTTCCATGTGACATTCTAACCAACTTAGCAGGAAGGATAGTTCCATCTGACATTCTAACCAACTTAGCACCAAGGATAGTTCCATGTGACATTCTAACCAACTTAGCACCAAGGATAGTTCCATCTGACATTCTAACCAACTTAGCACCAAGGATAGTTCCATCTGACATTCTAACCAACTTAGCAGGAAGGATAGTTCCATGTGACATTCTAACCAACTTAGCAGGAAGGATAGTTCCATGTGACATTCTAACCAACTTAGCACCAAGGATAGTTCCATCTGACATTCTAACCAACTTAGCAGCAAGGATAGTTCCATCTGACATTCTAACCAACTTAGCAGCAAGGATAGTTCCATCTGACATTCTAACCAACTTAGCAGCTTGGATAGTTCCATGTGACATTCTAACCAACTTAGCAGGAAGGATAGTTCCATGTGACATTCTAACCAACTTAGCAGGAAGGATAGTTCCATCTGACATTCTAACCAACTTAGCAGGAAGGATAGTTCCATGTGACATTCTAACCAACTTAGCAGGAAGGATAGTTCCATCTGACATTCTAACCAACTTAGCAGCAAGGATAGTTCCATGTGACATTCTAACCAACTTAGCACCAAGGATAGTTCCATGTGACATTCTAACCAACTTAGCACCAAGGATAGTTCCATCTGACATTCTAACCAACTTAGCAGCTTGGATAGTTCCATGTGACATTCTAACCAACTTAGCAGGAAGGATAGTTCCATGTGACATTCTAACCAACTTAGCAGGAAGGATAGTTCCATGTGACATTCTAACCAACTTAGCAGGAAGGATAGTTCCATGTGACATTCTAACCAACTTAGCAGGAAGGATAGTTCCATCTGACATTCTAACCAACTTAGCAGCAAGGATAGTTCCATGTGACATTCTAACCAACTTAGCACCAAGGATAGTTCCATGTGACATTCTAACCAACTTAGCACCAAGGATAGTTCCATTTGACATTCTAACCAACTTAGCAGGAAGGATAGTTCCATCTGACATTCTAACCAACTTAGCAGCAAGGATAGTTCCATGTGACATTCTAACCAACTTAGCACCAAGGATAGTTCCATGTGACATTCTAACCAACTTAGCACCAAGGATAGTTCCATCTGACATTCTAACCAACTTAGCAGGAAGGATAGTTCCATCTGACATTCTAACCAACTTAGCAGGAAGGATAGTTCCATCTGACATTCTAACCAACTTAGCAGGAAGGATAGTTCCATCTGACATTCTAACCAACTTAGCACCAAGGATAGTTCCATCTGACATTCTAACCAACTTAGCACCAAGGATAGTTCCATCTGACATTCTAACCAACTTAGCAGGAAGGATAGTTCCATCTGACATTGTAACCAACTTAGCACCAAGGATAGTTCCATCTGACATTCTAACCAACTTAGCACCAAGGATAGTTCCATGTGACATTCTAACCAACTTAGCAGGAAGGATAGTTCCATCTGACATTCTAACCAACTTAGCACCAAGGATAGTTCCATGTGACATTCTAACCAACTTAGCACCAAGGATAGTTCCATCTGACATTCTAACCAACTTAGCACCAAGGATAGTTCCATCTGACATTCTAACCAACTTAGCACCAAGGATAGTTCCATCTGACATTCTAACCAACTTAGCAGGAAGGATAGTTCCATCTGACATTGTAACCAACTTAGCAGCTTGGATAGTTCCATCTGACATTCTAACCAACTTAGCACCAAGGATAGTTCCATCTGACATTCTAACCAACTTAGCAGGAAGGATAGTTCCATCTGACATTGTAACCAACTTAGCAGCAAGGATAGTTCCATCTGACATTCTAACCAACTTAGCACCAAGGATAGTTCCATCTGACATTCTAACCAACTTAGCACCAAGGATAGTTCCATCTGACATTCTAACCAACTTAGCACCAAGGATAGTTCCATCTGACATTCTAACCAACTTAGCAGGAAGGATAGTTCCATCTGACATTGTAACCAACTTAGCAGCTTGGATAGTTCCATCTGACATTCTAACCAACTTAGCACCAAGGATAGTTCCATCTGACATTCTAACCAACTTAGCAGGAAGGATAGTTCCATCTGACATTGTAACCAACTTAGCAGCAAGGATAGTTCCATCTGACATTCTAACCAACTTAGCACCAAGGATAGTTCCATCTGACATTCTAACCAACTTAGCACCAAGGATAGTTCCATCTGACATTCTAACCAACTTAGCACCAAGGATAGTTCCATCTGACATTGTAACCAACTTAGCACCAAGGATAGTTCCATGTGACATTCTAACCAACTTAGCAGGAAGGATAGTTCCATCTGATATTGTAACCAACTTAGCACCAAGGATAGTTCCATGTGACATTCTAACCAACTTAGCAGGAAGGATAGTTCCATCTGACATTCTAACCAACTTAGCAGGAAGGATAGTTCCATCTGACATTGTAACCAACTTAGCACCAAGGATAGTTCCATGTGACATTCTAACCAACTTAGCACCAAGGATAGTTCCATCTGACATTCTAACCAACTTAGCACCAAGGATAGTTCCATGTGACATTCTAACCAACTTAGCAGGAAGGATAGTTCCATCTGACATTGTAACCAACTTAGCACCAAGGATAGTTCCATGTGACATTCTAACCAACTTAGCAGGAAGGATAGTTCCATCTGACATTGTAACCAACTTAGCAGGAAGGATAGTTCCATCTGACATTGTAACCAACTTAGCACCAAGGATAGTTCCATGTGACATTCTAACCAACTTAGCACCAAGGATAGTTCCATCTGACATTCTAACCAACTTAGCACCAAGGATAGTTCCATCTGACATTGTAAGCAACTTAGCACCAAGGATAGTTCCATCTGACATTCTAACCAACTTAGCACCAAGGATAGTTCCATGTGACATTCTAACCAACTTAGCACCAAGGATAGTTCCATCTGACATTCTAACCAACTTAGCACCAAGGATAGTTCCATCTGACATTCTAACCAACTTAGCACCAAGGATAGTTCCATGTGACATTCTAACCAACTTAGCACCAAGGATAGTTCCATCTGACATTCTAACCAACTTAGCACCAAGGATAGTTCCATGTGACATTCTAACCAACTTAGCAGGAAGGATAGTTCCATCTGACATTGTAACCAACTTAGCACCAAGGATAGTTCCATCTGACATTGTAACCAACTTAGCACCAAGGATAGTTCCATGTGACATTCTAACCAACTTAGCACCAAGGATAGTTCCATCTGACATTCTAACCAACTTAGCACCAAGGATAGTTCCATCTGACATTGTAACCAACTTAGCACCAAGGATAGTTCCATGTGACATTCTAACCAACTTAGCAGGAAGGATAGTTCCATCTGACATTGTAACCAACTTAGCACCAAGGATAGTTCCATGTGACATTCTAACCAACTTAGCAGGAAGGATAGTTCCATCTGACATTGTAACCAACTTAGCACCAAGGATAGTTCCATGTGACATTCTAACCAACTTAGCAGGAAGGATAGTTCCATCTGACATTCTAACCAACTTAGCACCAAGGATAGTTCCATGTGACATTCTAACCAACTTAGCACCAAGGATAGTTCCATCTGACATTGTAACCAACTTAGCACCAAGGATAGTTCCATGTGACATTCTAACCAACTTAGCAGGAAGGATAGTTCCATCTGACATTGTAACCAACTTAGCACCAAGGATAGTTCCATGTGACATTCTAACCAACTTAGCACCAAGGATAGTTCCATCTGACATTCTAACCAACTTAGCACCAAGGATAGTTCCATCTGACATTCTAACCAACTTAGCAGGAAGGATAGTTCCATCTGACATTCTAACCAACTTAGCACCAAGGATAGTTCCATGTGACATTCTAACCAACTTAGCACCAAGGATAGTTCCATCTGACATTCTAACCAACTTAGCACCAAGGATAGTTCCATCTGACATTCTAACCAACTTAGCAGGAAGGATAGTTCCATCTGACATTCTAACCAACTTAGCACCAAGGATAGTTCCATGTGACATTCTAACCAACTTAGCAGCAAGGATAGTTCCATCTAACATTCTAACCAACTTAGCACCAAGGATAGTTCCATCTGACATTGTAACCAACTTAGCACCAAGGATAGTTCCATGTGACATTCTAACCAACTTAGCAGGAAGGATAGTTCCATCTGACATTGTAACCAACTTAGCACCAAGGATAGTTCCATGTGACATTCTAACCAACTTAGCACCAAGGATAGTTCCATCTGACATTCTAACCAACTTAGCAGGAAGGATAGTTCCATGTGACATTCTAACCAACTTAGCAGGAAGGATAGTTCCATGTGACATTCTAACCAACTTAGCAGGAAGGATAGTTCCATGTGACATTCTAACCAACTTAGCACCAAGGATAGTTCCATCTGACATTCTAACCAACTTAGCACCAAGGATAGTTCCATCTGACATTCTAACCAACTTAGCAGGAAGGATAGTTCCATGTGACATTCTAACCAACTTAGCAGGAAGGATAGTTCCATGTGACATTCTAACCAACTTAGCACCAAGGATAGTTCCATCTGACATTCTAACCAACTTAGCAGGAAGGATAGTTCCATCTGACATTCTAACCAACTTAGCAGGAAGGATAGTTCCATGTGACATTCTAACCAACTTAGCACCAAGGATAGTTCCATCTGACATTCTAACCAACTTAGCACCAAGGATAGTTCCATCTGACATTCTAACCAACTTAGCAGGAAGGATAGTTCCATGTGACATTCTAACCAACTTAGCACCAAGGATAGTTCCATGTGACATTCTAACCAACTTAGCACCAAGGATAGTTCCATCTGACATTCTAACCAACTTAGCAGGAAGGATAGTTCCATCTGACATTCTAACCAACTTAGCAGGAAGGATAGTTCCATGTGACATTCTAACCAACTTAGCACCAAGGATAGTTCCATCTGACATTCTAACCAACTTAGCACCAAGGATAGTTCCATCTGACATTCTAACCAACTTAGCACCAAGGATAGATCCATCTGACATTCTAACCAACTTAGCAGCAAGGATAGTTCCATCTGACATTCTAACCAACTTAGCAGCAAGGATAGTTCCATCTGACATTCTAACCAACTTAGCAGGAAGGATAGTTCCATGTGACATTCTAACCAACTTAGCAGGAAGGATAGTTCCATCTGACATTCTAACCAACTTAGCAGGAAGGATAGTTCCATGTGACATTCTAACCAACTTAGCAGGAAGGATAGTTCCATCTGACATTCTAACCAACTTAGCAGGAAGGATAGTTCCATGTGACATTCTAACCAACTTAGCACCAAGGATAGTTCCATCTGACATTCTAACCAACTTAGCAGGAAGGATAGTTCCATGTGACATTCTAACCAACTCAGCACCAAGGATAGTTCCATCTGACATTCTAACCAACTTAGCACCAAGGATAGTTCCATGTGACATTCTAACCAACTTAGCACCAAGGATAGTTCCATCTGACATTCTAACCAACTTAGCAGGAAGGATAGTTCCATGTGACATTCTAACCAACTTAGCAGGAAGGATAGTTCCATGTGACATTCTAACCAACTTAGCACCAAGGATAGTTCCATCTGACATTCTAACCAACTTAGCACCAAGGATAGTTCCATGTGACATTCTAACCAACTTAGCACCAAGGATAGTTCCATCTGACATTCTAACCAACTTAGCAGCAAGGATAGTTCCATCTGACATTCTAACCAACTTAGCAGGAAGGATAGTTCCATGTGACATTCTAACCAACTTAGCAGCAAGGATAGTTCCATGTGACATTCTAACCAACTTAGCACCAAGGATAGTTCCATCTGACATTCTAACCAACTTAGCAGGAAGGATAGTTCCATGTGACATTCTAACCAACTTAGCAGCAAGGATAGTTCCATGTGACATTCTAACCAACTTAGCACCAAGGATAGTTCCATCTGACATTCTAACCAACTTAGCACCAAGGATAGTTCCATCTGGCATTCTAACCAACTTAGCACCAAGGATAGTTCCATGTGACATTCTAACCAACTTAGCACCAAGGATAGTTCCATCTGACATTCTAACCAACTTAGCACCAAGGATAGTTCCATGTGACATTCTAACCAACTTAGCACCAAGGATAGTTCCATCTGACATTCTAACCAACTTAGCACCAAGGATAGTTCCATCTGACATTCTAACCAACTTAGCAGGAAGGATAGTTCCATCTGACATTCTAACCAACTTAGCAGCAAGGATAGTTCCATGTGACATTCTAACCAACTTAGCACCAAGGATAGTTCCATGTGACATTCTAACCAACTTAGCAGGAAGGATAGTTCCATCTGACATTCTAACCAACTTAGCAGGAAGGATAGTTCCATGTGACATTCTAACCAACTTAGCAGGAAGGATAGTTCCATCTGACATTCTAACCAACTTAGCAGCAAGGATAGTTCCATGTGACATTCTAACCAACTTAGCACCAAGGATAGTTCCATGTGACATTCTAACCAACTTAGCACCAAGGATAGTTCCATCTGACATTCTAACCAACTTAGCAGCTTGGATAGTTCCATGTGACATTCTAACCAACTTAGCAGGAAGGATAGTTCCATGTGACATTCTAACCAACTTAGCAGGAAGGATAGTTCCATGTGACATTCTAACCAACTTAGCAGGAAGGATAGTTCCATGTGACATTCTAACCAACTTAGCAGGAAGGATAGTTCCATCTGACATTCTAACCAACTTAGCAGCAAGGATAGTTCCATGTGACATTCTAACCAACTTAGCACCATGGATAGTTCCATGTGACATTCTAACCAACTTAGCACCAAGGATAGTTCCATGTGACATTCTAACCAACTTAGCAGGAAGGATAGTTCCATCTGACATTCTAACCAACTTAGCAGCAAGGATAGTTCCATGTGACATTCTAACCAACTTAGCACCAAGGATAGTTCCATGTGACATTCTAACCAACTTAGCACCAAGGATAGTTCCATGTGACATTCTAACCAACTTAGCAGGAAGGATAGTTCCATCTGACATTCTAACCAACTTAGCACCAAGGATAGTTCCATCTGACATTCTAACCAACTTAGCACCAAGGATAGTTCCATCTGACATTCTAACCAACTTAGCAGGAAGGATAGTTCCATCTGACATTGTAACCAACTTAGCACCAAGGATAGTTCCATGTGACATTCTAACCAACTTAGCAGGAAGGATAGTTCCATCTGACATTGTAACCAACTTAGCACCAAGGATAGTTCCATGTGACATTCTAACCAACTTAGCAGGAAGGATAGTTCCATCTGACATTGTAACCAACTTAGCACCAAGGATAGTTCCATGTGACATTCTAACCAACTTAGCACCAAGGATAGTTCCATGTGACATTCTAACCAACTTAGCAGGAAGGATAGTTCCATGTGACATTCTAACCAACTTAGCAGGAAGGATAGTTCCATCTGACATTCTAACCAACTTAGCAGGAAGGATAGTTCCATGTGACATTCTAACCAACTTAGCAGGAAGGATAGTTCCATCTGACATTGTAACCAACTTAGCACCAAGGATAGTTCCATGTGACATTCTAACCAACTTAGCACCAAGGATAGTTCCATGTGACATTCTAACCAACTTAGCACCAAGGATAGTTCCATGTGACATTCTAACCAACTTAGCAGGAAGGATAGTTCCATCTGACATTCTAACCAACTTAGCAGCAAGGATAGTTCCATGTGACATTCTAACCAACTTAGCACCAAGGATAGTTCCATGTGACATTCTAACCAACTTAGCACCAAGGATAGTTCCATGTGACATTCTAACCAACTTAGCAGGAAGGATAGTTCCATCTGACATTGTAACCAACTTAGCACCAAGGATAGTTCCATGTGACATTCTAACCAACTTAGCAGGAAGGATAGTTCCATCTGACATTGTAACCAACTTAGCACCAAGGATAGTTCCATGTGACATTCTAACCAACTTAGCACCAAGGATAGTTCCATGTGACATTCTAACCAACTTAGCACCAAGGATAGTTCCATGTGACATTCTAACCAACTTAGCAGGAAGGATAGTTCCATCTGACATTGTAACCAACTTAGCACCAAGGATAGTTCCATGTGACATTCTAACCAACTTAGCAGGAAGGATAGTTCCATCTGACATTGTAACCAACTTAGCACCAAGGATAGTTCCATGTGACATTCTAACCAACTTAGCACCAAGGATAGTTCCATCTGACATTGTAACCAACTTAGCACCAAGGATAGTTCCATGTGACATTCTAACCAACTTAGCAGGAAGGATAGTTCCATCTGACATTGTAACCAACTTAGCACCAAGGATAGTTCCATGTGACATTCTAACCAACTTAGCACCAAGGATAGTTCCATCTGACATTCTAACCAACTTAGCACCAAGGATAGTTCCATCTGACATTCTAACCAACTTAGCAGGAAGGATAGTTCCATCTGACATTCTAACCAACTTAGCACCAAGGATAGTTCCATGTGACATTCTAACCAACTTAGCACCAAGGATAGTTCCATCTGACATTCTAACCAACTTAGCACCAAGGATAGTTCCATGTGACATTCTAACCAACTTAGCACCAAGGATAGTTCCATCTGACATTGTAACCAACTTAGCACCAAGGATAGTTCCATGTGACATTCTAACCAACTTAGCAGGAAGGATAGTTCCATCTGACATTCTAACCAACTTAGCACCAAGGATAGTTCCATCTGACATTCTAACCAACTTAGCAGGAAGGATAGTTCCATCTGACATTCTAACCAACTTAGCACCAAGGATAGTTCCATGTGACATTCTAACCAACTTAGCACCAAGGATAGTTCCATCTGACATTCTAACCAACTTAGCAGGAAGGATAGTTCCATGTGACATTCTAACCAACTTAGCACCAAGGATAGTTCCATCTGACATTCTAACCAACTTAGCAGGAAGGATAGTTCCATGTGACATTCTAACCAACTTAGCAGCAAGGATAGTTCCATCTGACATTCTAACCAACTTAGCACCAAGGATAGTTCCATCTGACATTCTAACCAACTTAGCACCAAGGATAGTTCCGTCTGACATTCTAACCAACTTAGCAGGAAGGATAGTTCCATGTGACATTCTAACCAACTTAGCACCAAGGATAGTTCCATGTGACATTCTAACCAACTTAGCACCAAGGATAGTTCCATGTGACATTCTAACCAACTTAGCAGGAAGGATAGTTCCATCTGACATTGTAACCAACTTAGCACCAAGGATAGTTCCATGTGACATTCTAACCAACTTAGCAGGAAGGATAGTTCCATCTGACATTGTAACCAACTTAGCACCAAGGATAGTTCCATGTGACATTCTAACCAACTTAGCACCAAGGATAGTTCCATGTGACATTCTAACCAACTTAGCACCAAGGATAGTTCCATGTGACATTCTAACCAACTTAGCAGGAAGGATAGTTCCATCTGACATTGTAACCAACTTAGCACCAAGGATAGTTCCATGTGACATTCTAACCAACTTAGCAGGAAGGATAGTTCCATCTGACATTGTAACCAACTTAGCACCAAGGATAGTTCCATGTGACATTCTAACCAACTTAGCACCAAGGATAGTTCCATCTGACATTGTAACCAACTTAGCACCAAGGATAGTTCCATGTGACATTCTAACCAACTTAGCAGGAAGGATAGTTCCATCTGACATTGTAACCAACTTAGCACCAAGGATAGTTCCATGTGACATTCTAACCAACTTAGCACCAAGGATAGTTCCATCTGACATTCTAACCAACTTAGCACCAAGGATAGTTCCATCTGACATTCTAACCAACTTAGCAGGAAGGATAGTTCCATGTGACATTCTAACCAACTTAGCACCAAGGATAGTTCCATGTGACATTCTAACCAACTTAGCACCAAGGATAGTTCCATCTGACATTCTAACCAACTTAGCAGGAAGGATAGTTCCATGTGACATTCTAACCAACTTAGCAGGAAGGATAGTTCCATGTGACATTCTAACCAACTTAGCACCAAGGATAGTTCCATCTGACATTCTAACCAACTTAGCACCAAGGATAGTTCCATCTGACATTCTAACCAACTTAGCAGGAAGGATAGTTCCATGTGACATTCTAACCAACTTAGCAGGAAGGATAGTTCCATGTGACATTCTAACCAACTTAGCACCAAGGATAGTTCCATCTGACATTCTAACCAACTTAGCAGGAAGGATAGTTCCATCTGACATTCTAACCAACTTAGCACCAAGGATAGTTCCATCTGACATTCTAACCAACTTAGCAGGAAGGATAGTTCCATCTGACATTCTATCCAACTTAGCACCAAGGATAGTTCCATCTGACATTCTAACCAACTTAGCACCAAGGATAGTTCCATCTGACATTCTAACCAACTTAGCACCAAGGATAGTTCCATCTGACATTGTAACCAACTTAGCACCAAGGATAGTTCCATCTGACATTCTAACCAACTTAGCACCAAGGATAGTTCCATCTGACATTCTAACCAACTTAGCACCAAGGATAGTTCCATGTGACATTCTAACCAACTTAGCAGGAAGGATAGTTCCATGTGACATTCTAACCAACTTAGCAGGAAGGATAGTTCCATGTGACATTCTAACCAACTTAGCACCAAGGATAGTTCCATCTGACATTCTAACCAACTTAGCACCAAGGATAGTTCCATGTGACATTCTAACCAACTTAGCAGGAAGGATAGTTCCATCTGACATTCTAACCAACTTAGCACCAAGGATAGTTCCATGTGACATTCTAACCAACTTAGCACCAAGGATAGTTCCATCTGACATTCTAACCAACTTAGCACCAAGGATAGTTCCATCTGACATTCTAACCAACTTAGCAGGAAGGATAGTTCCATGTGACATTCTAACCAACTTAGCAGGAAGGATAGTTCCATGTGACATTCTAACCAACTTAGCACCAAGGATAGTTCCATCTGACATTCTAACCAACTTAGCAGCAAGGATAGTTCCATCTGACATTCTAACCAACTTAGCAGCAAGGATAGTTCCATCTGACATTCTAACCAACTTAGCAGCTTGGATAGTTCCATGTGACATTCTAACCAACTTAGCAGGAAGGATAGTTCCATGTGACATTCTAACCAACTTAGCAGGAAGGATAGTTCCATGTGACATTCTAACCAACTTAGCAGGAAGGATAGTTCCATCTGACATTCTAACCAACTTAGCAGCAAGGATAGTTCCATGTGACATTCTAACCAACTTAGCACCAAGGATAGTTCCATGTGACATTCTAACCAACTTAGCACCAAGGATAGTTCCATCTGACATTCTAACCAACTTAGCAGCTTGGATAGTTCCATGTGACATTCTAACCAACTTAGCAGGAAGGATAGTTCCATGTGACATTCTAACCAACTTAGCAGGAAGGATAGTTCCATGTGACATTCTAACCAACTTAGCAGGAAGGATAGTTCCATGTGACATTCTAACCAACTTAGCAGGAAGGATAGTTCCATCTGACATTCTAACCAACTTAGCAGCAAGGATAGTTCCATGTGACATTCTAACCAACTTAGCACCAAGGATAGTTCCATGTGACATTCTAACCAACTTAGCACCAAGGATAGTTCCATTTGACATTCTAACCAACTTAGCAGGAAGGATAGTTCCATCTGACATTCTAACCAACTTAGCAGCAAGGATAGTTCCATGTGACATTCTAACCAACTTAGCACCAAGGATAGTTCCATGTGACATTCTAACCAACTTAGCACCAAGGATAGTTCCATCTGACATTCTAACCAACTTAGCAGGAAGGATAGTTCCATCTGACATTCTAACCAACTTAGCAGGAAGGATAGTTCCATCTGACATTCTAACCAACTTAGCACCAAGGATAGTTCCATCTGACATTCTAACCAACTTAGCAGGAAGGATAGTTCCATCTGACATTGTAACCAACTTAGCACCAAGGATAGTTCCATCTGACATTCTAACCAACTTAGCAGGAAGGATAGTTCCATCTGACATTCTAACCAACTTAGCACCAAGGATAGTTCCATCTGACATTCTAACCAACTTAGCACCAAGGATAGTTCCATCTGACATTCTAACCAACTTAGCAGGAAGGATAGTTCCATCTGACATTGTAACCAACTTAGCACCAAGGATAGTTCCATCTGACATTCTAACCAACTTAGCACCAAGGATAGTTCCATCTGACATTCTAACCAACTTAGCAGGAAGGATAGTTCCATCTGACATTCTAACCAACTTAGCACCAAGGATAGTTCCATGTGACATTCTAACCAACTTAGCAGGAAGGATAGTTCCATCTGATATTGTAACCAACTTAGCACCAAGGATAGTTCCATGTGACATTCTAACCAACTTAGCACCAAGGATAGTTCCATCTGACATTCTAACCAACTTAGCACCAAGGATAGTTCCATCTGACATTCTAACCAACTTAGCACCAAGGATAGTTCCATCTGACATTCTAACCAACTTAGCACCAAGGATAGTTCCATCTGACATTCTAACCAACTTAGCAGGAAGGATAGTTCCATCTGACATTGTAACCAACTTAGCACCAAGGATAGTTCCATGTGACATTCTAACCAACTTAGCAGGAAGGATAGTTCCATCTGACATTGTAACCAACTTAGCAGCAAGGATAGTTCCATCTGACATTATAACCAACTTAGCACCAAGGATAGTTCCATGTGACATTCTAACCAACTTAGCAGGAAGGATAGTTCCATCTGACATTGTAACCAACTTAGCACCAAGGATAGTTCCATGTGACATTCTAACCAACTTAGCACCAAGGATAGTTCCATCTGACATTCTAACCAACTTAGCACCAAGGATAGTTCCATCTGACATTCTAACCAACTTAGCACCAAGGATAGTTCCATCTGACATTCTAACCAACTTAGCACCAAGGATAGTTCCATCTGACATTCTAACCAACTTAGCAGGAAGGATAGTTCCATCTGACATTCTAACCAACTTAGCAGGAAGGATAGTTCCATGTGACATTCTAACCAACTTAGCAGGAAGGATAGTTCCATCTGACATTGTAACCAACTTAGCACCAAGGATAGTTCCATGTGACATTCTAACCAACTTAGCAGGAAGGATAGTTCCATCTGACATTGTAACCAACTTAGCACCAAGGATAGTTCCATCTGACATTGTAACCAACTTAGCAGCAAGGATAGTTCCATCTGACATTATAACCAACTTAGCACCAAGGATAGTTCCATGTGACATTCTAACCAACTTAGCAGGAAGGATAGTTCCATCTGACATTGTAACCAACTTAGCACCAAGGATAGTTCCATCTGACATTGTAACCAACTTAGCAGCAAGGATAGTTCCATCTGACATTATAACCAACTTAGCACCAAGGATAGTTCCATGTGACATTCTAACCAACTTAGCAGGAAGGATAGTTCCATCTGACATTGTAACCAACTTAGCACCAAGGATAGTTCCATGTGACATTCTAACCAACTTAGCAGGAAGGATAGTTCCATCTGACATTGTAACCAACTTAGCACCAAGGATAGTTCCATGTGACATTCTAACCAACTTAGCACCAAGGATAGTTCCATCTGACATTCTAACCAACTTAGCACCAAGGATAGTTCCATGTGACATTCTAACCAACTTAGCAGGAAGGATAGTTCCATCTGACATTGTAACCAACTTAGCACCAAGGATAGTTCCATCTGACATTCTAACCAACTTAGCACCAAGGATAGTTCCATCTGACATTGTAACCAACTTAGCAGGAAGGATAGTTCCATCTGACATTGTAACCAACTTAGCACCAAGGATAGTTCCATCTGACATTGTAACCAACTTAGCACCAAGGATAGTTCCATCTGACATTCTAACCAACTTAGCAGCAAGGATAGTTCCATCTGACATTGTAACCAACTTAGCACCAAGGATAATTCCATCTGACATTCTAACCAACTTAGCAGCAAGGATAGTTCCATCTGACATTGTAACCAACTTAGCAGCAAGGATAGTTCCATCTGACATTCTAACCAACTTAGCACCAAGGATAGTTCCATCTGACATTCTAACCAACTTAGCACCAAGGATAGTTCCATCTGACATTCTAACCAACTTAGCACCAAGGATAGTTCCATGTGACATTCTAACCAACTTAGCACCAAGGATAGTTCCATCTGACATTCTAACCAACTTAGCACCAAGGATAGTTCCATCTGACATTCTAACCAACTTAGCAGGAAGGATAGTTCCATCTGACATTCTAACCAACTTAGCACCAAGGATAGTTCCATGTGACATTCTAACCAACTTAGCACCAAGGATAGTTCCATCTGACATTCTAACCAACTTAGCACCAAGGATAGTTCCATCTGACATTCTAACCAACTTAGCAGGAAGGATAGTTCCATCTGACATTCTAACCAACTTAGCACCAAGGATAGTTCCATGTGACATTCTAACCAACTTAGCAGCAAGGATAGTTCCATCTGACATTCTAACCAACTTAGCACCAAGGATAGTTCCATCTGACATTGTAACCAACTTAGCACCAAGGATAGTTCCATGTGACATTCTAACCAACTTAGCAGGAAGGATAGTTCCATCTGACATTGTAACCAACTTAGCACCAAGGATAGTTCCATGTGACATTCTAACCAACTTAGCACCAAGGATAGTTCCATCTGACATTCAAACCAACTTAGCAGGAAGGATAGTTCCATGTGACATTCTAACCAACTTAGCAGGAAGGATAGTTCCATGTGACATTCTAACCAACTTAGCAGGAAGGATAGTTCCATGTGACATTCTAACCAACTTAGCACCAAGGATAGTTCCATCTGACATTCTAACCAACTTAGCACCAAGGATAGTTCCATCTGACATTCTAACCAACTTAGCAGGAAGGATAGTTCCATGTGACATTCTAACCAACTTAGCAGGAAGGATAGTTCCATGTGACATTCTAACCAACTTAGCACCAAGGATAGTTCCATCTGACATTCTAACCAACTTAGCACCAAGGATAGTTCCATCTGACATTCTAACCAACTTAGCAGGAAGGATAGTTCCATCTGACATTCTAACCAACTTAGCAGGAAGGATAGTTCCATGTGACATTCTAACCAACTTAGCACCAAGGATAGTTCCATCTGACATTCTAACCAACTTAGCACCAAGGATAGTTCCATCTGACATTCTAACCAACTTAGCAGGAAGGATAGTTCCATGTGACATTCTAACCAACTTAGCACCAAGGATAGTTCCATGTGACATTCTAACCAACTTAGCACCAAGGATAGTTCCATCTGACATTCTAACCAACTTAGCAGGAAGGATAGTTCCATCTGACATTCTAACCAACTTAGCAGGAAGGATAGTTCCATGTGACATTCTAACCAACTTAGCACCAAGGATAGTTCCATCTGACATTCTAACCAACTTAGCACCAAGGATAGTTCCATCTGACATTCTAACCAACTTAGCACCAAGGATAGTTCCATCTGACATTCTAACCAACTTAGCACCAAGGATAGTTCCATCTGACATTCTAACCAACTTAGCACCAAGGATAGTTCCATCTGACATTCTAACCAACTTAGCAGGAAGGATAGTTCCATCTGACATTCTAACCAACTTAGCAGGAAGGATAGTTCCATGTGACATTCTAACCAACTTAGCACCAAGGATAGTTCCATCTGACATTCTAACCAACTTAGCACCAAGGATAGTTCCATCTGACATTCTAACCAACTTAGCACCAAGGATAGTTCCATCTGACATTCTAACCAACTTAGCAGCAAGGATAGTTCCATCTGACATTCTAACCAACTTAGCAGGAAGGATAGTTCCATCTGACATTCTAACCAACTTAGCACCAAGGATAGTTCCATCTGACATTCTAACCAACTTAGCAGCAAGGATAGTTCCATCTGACATTGTAACCAACTTAGCAGCTTGGATAGTTCCATCTGACATTGTAACCAACTTAGCAGCTTGGATAGTTCCATCTGACATTGTAACCAACTTAGCAGCTTGGATAGTTCCATCTGACATTGTAACCAACTTAGCAGCTTGGATAGTTCCATCTGACATTGTAACCAACTTAGCAGCTTGGATAGTTCCATCTGACATTCTAACCAACTTAGCAGGAAGGATAGTTCCATCTGACATTCTAACCAACTTAGCAGGAAGGATAGTTCCATCTGACATTCTAACCAACTTAGCACCAAGGATAGTTCCATCTGACATTCTAACCAACTTAGCACCAAGGATAGTTCCATCTGACATTGTAACCAACTTAGCACCAAGGATAGTTCCATGTGACATTCTAACCAACTTAGCAGGAAGGATAGTTCCATCTGACATTGTAACCAACTTAGCACCAAGGATAGTTCCATGTGACATTCTAACCAACTTAGCACCAAGGATAGTTCCATCTGACATTCTAACCAACTTAGCAGGAAGGATAGTTCCATGTGACATTCTAACCAACTTAGCAGGAAGGATAGTTCCATGTGACATTCTAACCAACTTAGCACCAAGGATAGTTCCATCTGACATTCTAACCAACTTAGCACCAAGGATAGTTCCATCTGACATTCTAACCAACTTAGCACCAAGGATAGTTCCATCTGACATTGTAACCAACTTAGCACCAAGGATAGTTCCATGTGACATTCTAACCAACTTAGCACCAAGGATAGTTCCATCTGACATTCTAACCAACTTAGCAGGAAGGATAGTTCCATGTGACATTCTAACCAACTTAGCAGGAAGGATAGTTCCATGTGACATTCTAACCAACTTAGCACCAAGGATAGTTCCATCTGACATTCTAACCAACTTAGCACCAAGGATAGTTCCATCTGACATTCTAACCAACTTAGCAGGAAGGATAGTTCCATGTGACATTCTAACCAACTTAGCAGGAAGGATAGTTCCATGTGACATTCTAACCAACTTAGCACCAAGGATAGTTCCATCTGACATTCTAACCAACTTAGCAGGAAGGATAGTTCCATCTGACATTCTAACCAACTTAGCAGGAAGGATAGTTCCATCTGACATTGTAACCAACTTAGCAGCTTGGATAGTTCCATCTGACATTGTAACCAACTTAGCAGCTTGGATAGTTCCATCTGACATTGTAACCAACTTAGCAGCTTGGATATTTCCATCTGACATTCTAACCAACTTAGCACCAAGGATAGTTCCATCTGACATTCTAACCAACTTAGCACCAAGGATAGTTCCATCTGACATTCTAACCAACTTAGCAGGAAGGATAGTTCCATGTGACATTCTAACCAACTTAGCAGGAAGGATAGTTCCATGTGACATTCTAACCAACTTAGCAGGAAGGATAGTTCCATGTGACATTCTAACCAACTTAGCACCAAGGATAGTTCCATCTGACATTCTAACCAACTTAGCACCAAGGATAGTTCCATCTGACATTCTAACCAACTTAGCACCAAGGATAGTTCCATCTGACATTCTAACCAACTTAGCACCAAGGATAGTTCCATCTGACATTCTAACCAACTTAGCAGGAAGGATAGTTCCATGTGACATTCTAACCAACTTAGCAGGAAGGATAGTTCCATGTGACATTCTAACCAACTTAGCAGGAAGGATAGTTCCATGTGACATTCTAACCAACTTAGCACCAAGGATAGTTCCATCTGACATTCTAACCAACTTAGCACCAAGGATAGTTCCATCTGACATTCTAACCAACTTAGCAGGAAGGATAGTTCCATGTGACATTCTAACCAACTTAGCAGGAAGGATAGTTCCATGTGACATTCTAACCAACTTAGCACCAAGGATAGTTCCATCTGACATTCTAACCAACTTAGCAGGAAGGATAGTTCCATCTGACATTCTAACCAACTTAGCAGGAAGGATAGTTCCATCTGACATTCTAACCAACTTAGCAGGAAGGATAGTTCCATCTGACATTGTAACCAACTTAGCAGCTTGGATAGTTCCATCTGACATTGTAACCAACTTAGCAGCTTGGATAGTTCCATCTGACATTGTAACCAACTTAGCAGCTTGGATAGTTCCATCTGACATTGTAACCAACTTAGCAGCTTGGATAGTTCCATCTGACATTCTAACCAACTTAGCACCAAGGATAGTTCCATCTGACATTCTAACCAACTTAGCAGGAAGGATAGTTCCATCTGACATTGTAACCAACTTAGCAGCTTGGATAGTTCCATCTGACATTGTAACCAACTTAGCAGGAAGGATAGTTCCATCTGACATTCTAACCAACTTAGCAGCAAGGATAGTTCCATCTGACATTCTAACCAACTTAGCAGGAAGGATAGTTCCATCTGACATTCTAACCAACTTAGCACCAAGGATAGTTCCATGTGACATTCTAACCAACTTAGCAGCAAGGATAGTTCCATCTGACATTCTAACCAACTTAGCAGGAAGGATAGTTCCATCTGACATTCTAACCAACTTAGCACCAAGGATAGTTCCATGTGACATTCTAACCAACTTAGCAGCAAGGATAGTTCCATCTGACATTCTAACCAACTTAGCAGCAAGGATAGTTCCATCTGACATTCTAACCAACTTAGCAGGAAGGATAGTTCCATCTGACATTCTAACCAACTTAGCACCAAGGATAGTTCCATGTGACATTCTAACCAACTTAGCAGCAAGGATAGTTCCATCTGACATTCTAACCAACTTAGCACCAAGGATAGTTCCATCTGACATTCTAACCAACTTAGCACCAAGGATAGTTCCATCTGACATTCTAACCAACTTAGCAGGAAGGATAGTTCCATCTGACATTGTAACCAACTTAGCACCAAGGATAGTTCCATGTGACATTCTAACCAACTTAGCACCAAGGATAGTTCCATCTGACATTCTAACCAACTTAGCAGGAAGGATAGTTCCATCTGACATTCTAACCAACTTAGCAGGAAGGATAGTTCCATGTGACATTCTAACCAACTTAGCACCAAGGATAGTTCCATCTGACATTCTAACCAACTTAGCACCAAGGATAGTTCCATCTGACATTCTAACCAACTTAGCAGGAAGGATAGTTCCATGTGACATTCTAACCAACTTAGCAGGAAGGATAGTTCCATGTGACATTCTAACCAACTTAGCACCAAGGAAAGTTCCATCTGACATTCTAACCAACTTAGCAGGAAGGATAGTTCCATCTGACATTCTAACCAACTTAGCAGGAAGGATAGTTCCATGTGACATTCTAACCAACTTAGCACCAAGGATAGTTCCATCTGACATTCTAACCAACTTAGCAGGAAGGATAGTTCCATGTGACATTCTAACCAACTTAGCAGGAAGGATAGTTCCATGTGACATTCTAACCAACTTAGCACCAAGGATAGTTCCATCTGACATTCTAACCAACTTAGCACCAAGGATAGTTCCATCTGACATTCTAACCAACTTAGCAGGAAGGATAGTTCCATGTGACATTCTAACCAACTTAGCACCAAGGATAGTTCCATGTGACATTCTAACCAACTTAGCACCAAGGATAGTTCCATCTGACATTCTAACCAACTTAGCAGGAAGGATAGTTCCATCTGACATTCTAACCAACTTAGCAGGAAGGATAGTTCCATGTGACATTCTAACCAACTTAGCACCAAGGATAGTTCCATCTGACATTCTAACCAACTTAGCACCAAGGATAGTTCCATCTGACATTCTAACCAACTTAGCACCAAGGATAGTTCCATCTGACATTCTAACCAACTTAGCACCAAGGATAGTTCCATCTGACATTCTAACCAACTTAGCAGGAAGGATAGTTCCATGTGACATTCTAACCAACTTAGCAGGAAGGATAGTTCCATGTGACATTCTAACCAACTTAGCACCAAGGATAGTTCCATCTGACATTCTAACCAACTTAGCAGGAAGGATAGTTCTATCTGACATTCTAACCAACTTAGCACCAAGGATAGTTCCATGTGACATTCTAACCAACTTAGCAGGAAGGATAGTTCCATGTGACATTCTAACCAACTTAGCAGGAAGGATAGTTCCATGTGACATTCTAACCAACTTAGCACCAAGGATAGTTCCATCTGACATTCTAACCAACTTAGCACCAAGGATAGTTCCATGTGACATTCTAACCAACTTAGCAGGAAGGATAGTTCCATCTGACATTCTAACCAACTTAGCACCAAGGATAGTTCCATGTGACATTCTAACCAACTTAGCACCAAGGATAGTTCCATCTGACATTCTAACCAACTTAGCACCAAGGATAGTTCCATCTGACATTCTAACCAACTTAGCAGGAAGGATAGTTCCATGTGACATTCTAACCAACTTAGCAGGAAGGATAGTTCCATGTGACATTCTAACCAACTTAGCACCAAGGATAGTTCCATCTGACATTCTAACCAACTTAGCAGGAAGGATAGTTCCATCTGACATTCTAACCAACTTAGCACCAAGGATAGTTCCATGTGACATTCTAACCAACTTAGCACCAAGGATAGTTCCATCTGACATTCTAACCAACTTAGCACCAAGGATAGTTCCATCTGACATTCTAACCAACTTAGCAGGAAGGATAGTTCCATGTGACATTCTAACCAACTTAGCAGGAAGGATAGTTCCATGTGACATTCTAACCAACTTAGCAGGAAGGATAGTTCCATCTGACATTCTAACCAACTTAGCAGGAAGGATAGTTCCATCTGACATTCTAACCAACTTAGCAGCTTGGATAGTTCCATCTGACATTGTAACCAACTTAGCAGCTTGGATAGTTCCATCTGACATTCTAACCAACTTAGCACCAAGGATAGTTCCATCTGACATTCTAACCAACTTAGCAGCAAGGATAGTTCCATCTGACATTCTAACCAACTTAGCAGCAAGGATAGTTCCATCTGACATTCTAACCAACTTAGCAGGAAGGATAGTTCCATCTGACATTCTAACCAACTTAGCACCAAGGATAGTTCCATCTGACATTCTAACCAACTTAGCAGCAAGGATAGTTCCATCTGACATTCTAACCAACTTAGCAGCTTGGATAGTTCCATCTGACATTGAAACCAACTTAGCAGCTTGGATAGTTCCATCTGACATTGTAACCAACTTAGCAGCTTGGATAGTTCCATCTGACATTCTAACCAACTTAGCAGGAAGGATAGTTCTATCTGACATTCTAACCAACTTAGCACCAAGGATAGTTCCATCTGACATTCTAACCAACTTAGCAGGAAGGATAGTTCCATCTGACATTCTAACCAACTTAGCACCAAGGATAGTTCCATCTGACATTCTAACCAACTTAGCAGGAAGGATAGTTCCATCTGACATTCTAACCAACTTAGCAGCAAGGATAGTTCCATCTGACATTCTAATCAACTTAGCAGCAAGGATAGTTCCATCTGACATTCTAACCAACTTAGCAGCAAGGATAGTTCCATCTGACATTCTAACCAACTTAGCAGCTTGGATAGTTCCATCTGACATTGTAACCAACTTAGCAGCTTGGATAGTTCCATCTGACATTGTAACCAACTTAGCAGCTTGGATAGTTCCATCTGACATTGTAACCAACTTAGCAGCAAGGATAGTTCCATCTGACATTCTAACCAACTTAGCAGGAAGGATAGTTCCATCTGACATTCTAACCAACTTAGCAGCAAGGATAGTTCCATCTGACATTCTAACCAACTTAGCACCAAGGATAGTTCCATCTGACATTCTAACCAACTTAGCACCAAGGATAGTTCCATCTGACATTCTAACCAACTTAGCACCAAGGATAGTTCCATGTGACATTCTAACCAACTTAGCAGGAAGGATAGTTCCATGTGACATTCTAACCAACTTAGCAGGAAGGATAGTTCCATGTGACATTCTAACCAACTTAGCACCAAGGATAGTTCCATCTGACATTCTAACCAACTTAGCACCAAGGATAGTTCCATGTGACATTCTAACCAACTTAGCAGGAAGGATAGTTCCATCTGACATTCTAACCAACTTAGCACCAAGGATAGTTCCATGTGACATTCTAACCAACTTAGCACCAAGGATAGTTCCATCTGACATTCTAACCAACTTAGCAGGAAGGATAGTTCCATGTGACATTCTAACCAACTTAGCAGGAAGGATAGTTCCATGTGACATTCTAACCAACTTAGCACCAAGGATAGTTCCATCTGACATTCTAACCAACTTAGCAGCAAGGATAGTTCCATCTGACATTGTAACCAACTTAGCAGCTTGGATAGTTCCATCTGACATTGTAACCAACTTAGCAGCAAGGATAGTTCCATCTGACATTCTAACCAACTTAGCACCAAGGATAGTTCCATCTGACATTCTAACCAACTTAGCAGCAAGGATAGTTCCATCTGACATTCTAACCAACTTAGCAGCAAGGATAGTTCCATCTGACATTGTAACCAACTTAGCAGCTTGGATAGTTCCATCTGACATTGTAACCAACTTAGCAGCTTGGATAGTTCCATCTGACATTCTAACCAACTTAGCACCAAGGATAGTTCCATCTGACATTCTAACCAACTTAGCAGCAAGGATAGTTCCATCTGACATTCTAACCAACTTAGCAGCAAGGATAGTTCCATCTGACATTCTAACCAACTTAGCACCAAGGATAGTTCCATCTGACATTCTAACCAACTTAGCACCAAGGATAGTTCCATCTGACATTCTAACCAACTTAGCAGCAAGGATAGTTCCATCTGACATTCTAATCAACTTAGCAGCAAGGATAGTTCCATCTGACATTCTAACCAACTTAGCAGCAAGGATAGTTCCATCTGACATTCTAACCAACTTAGCAGCTTGGATAGTTCCATCTGACATTGTAACCAACTTAGCAGCTTGGATAGTTCCATCTGACATTGTAACCAACTTAGCAGCTTGGATAGTTCCATCTGACATTCTAACCAACTTAGCAGCAAGGATAGTTCCATCTGACATTCTAACCAACTTAGCAGCAAGGATAGTTCCATCTGACATTCTAACCAACTTAGCAGCAAGGATAGTTCCATCTGACATTCTAACCAACTTAGCACCAAGGATAGTTCCATCTGACATTCTAACCAACTTAGCACCAAGGATAGTTCCATCTGACATTCTAACCAACTTAGCAGGAAGGATAGTTCCATCTGACATTCTAACCAACTTAGCACCAAGGATAGTTCCATCTGACATTCTAACCAACTTAGCAGGAAGGATAGTTCCATCTGACATTCTAACCAACTTAGCAGCAAGGATAGTTCCATCTGACATTCTAATCAACTTAGCAGCAAGGATAGTTCCATCTGACATTCTAACCAACTTAGCAGCAAGGATAGTTCCATCTGACATTCTAACCAACTTAGCAGCTTGGATAGTTCCATCTGACATTGTAACCAACTTAGCAGCTTGGATCGTTCCATCTGACATTGTAACCAACTTAGCAGCTTGGATAGTTCCATCTGATATTCTAACCAACTTAGCAGGAAGGATAGTTCCATCTGACATTCTAACCAACTTAGCAGCAAGGATAGTTCCATCTGACATTCTAACCAACTTAGCACCAAGGATAGTTCCATCTGACATTCTAACCAACTTAGCACCAAGGATAGTTCCATCTGACATTCTAACCAACTTAGCAGGAAGGATAGTTCCATCTGACATTCTAACCAACTTAGCACCAAGGATAGTTCCATCTGACATTCTAACCAACTTAGCAGGAAGGATAGTTCCATCTGACATTCTAACCAACTTAGCAGCAAGGATAGTTCCATCTGACATTCTAATCAACTTAGCAGCAAGGATAGTTCCATCTGACATTCTAACCAACTTAGCAGCAAGGATAGTTCCATCTGACATTCTAACCAACTTAGCAGCTTGGATAGTTCCATCTGACATTGTAACCAACTTAGCAGCTTGGATAGTTCCATCTGACATTGTAACCAACTTAGCAGCTTGGATAGTTCCATCTGACATTCTAACCAACTTAGCAGGAAGGATAGTTCCATCTGACATTCTAACCAACTTAGCAGGAAGGATAGTTCCATCTGACATTCTAACCAACTTAGCAGGAAGGATAGTTCCATGTGACATTCTAACCAACTTAGCAGGAAGGATAGTTCCATCTGACATTCTAACCAACTTAGCAGGAAGGATAGTTCCATGTGACATTCTAACCAACTTAGCAGGAAGGATAGTTCCATCTGACATTCTAACCAACTTAGCACCAAGGATAGTTCCATCTGACATTCTAACCAACTTAGCACCAAGGATAGTTCCATCTGACATTCTAACCAACTTAGCAGGAAGGATAGTTCCATCTGACATTGGAACCAACTTAGCAGCTTGGATAGTTCCATGTGACATTCTAACCAACTTAGCACCAAGGATAGTTCCATCTGACATTCTAACCAACTTAGCAGCAAGGATAGTTCCATCTGACATTCTAACCAACTTAGCAGGAAGGATAGTTCCATGTGACATTCTAACCAACTTAGCACCAAGGATAGTTCCATCTGACATTCTAACCAACTTAGCAGCAAGGATAGTTCCATCTGACATTCTAACCAACTTAGCAACAAGGATAGTTCCATCTGACATTCTAACCAACTTAGCACCAAGGATAGTTCCATCTGACATTCTAACCAACTTAGCACCAAGGATAGTTCCATCTGACATTCTAACCAACTTAGCAGGAAGGATAGTTCCATCTGACATTCTAACCAACTTAGCACCAAGGATAGTTCCATCTGACATTCTAACCAACTTAGCAGCTTGGATAGTTCCATCTGACATTCTAACCAACTTAGCAGGAAGGATAGTTCCATCTGACATTCTAACCAACTTAGCAGCAAGGATAGTTCCATCTGACATTCTAACCAACTTAGCAGCTTGGATAGTTCCATCTGACATTGTAACCAACTTAGCAGCTTTGATAGTTCCATCTGACATTGTAACCAACTTAGCAGGAAGGATAGTTCCATCTGACATTCTAACCAACTTAGCACCAAGGATAGTTCCATCTGACATTCTAACCAACTTAGCAGCTTGGATAGTTCCATCTGACATTCTAACCAACTTAGCAGCTTGGATAGTTCCATCTGACATTCTAACCAACTTAGCAGGAAGGATAGTTCCATCTGACATTCTAACCAACTTAGCAGCAAGGATAGTTCCATCTGACATTCTAACCAATTTAGCAGCAAGGATAGTTCCATCTGACATTCTAACCAACTTAGCAGCAAGGATAGTTCCATCTGACATTCTAACCAATTTAGCACCAAGGATAGTTCCATCTGACATTGTAACCAACTTAGCAGCAAGGATAGTTCCATCTGACATTCTAACCAACTTAGCAGGAAGGATAGTTCCATCTGACATTCTAACCAACTTAGCAGCTTGGATAGTTCCATCTGACATTGTAACCAACTTAGCAGCTTGGATAGTTCCATCTGACATTCTAACCAACTTAGCAGGAAGGATAGTTCCATCTGACATTCTAACCAACTTAGCAGCTTGGATAGTTCCATGTGACATTGTAACCAACTTAGCAGCTTGGATAGTTCCATCTGACATTGTAACCAACTTAGCAGCTTGGATAGTTCCATGTGACATTCTAACCAACTTAGCACCAAGGATAGTTCCATCTGACATTCTAACCAACTTAGCAGGAAGGATAGTTCCATCTGACATTCTAACCAACTTAGCAGCAAGGATAGTTCCATCTGACATTCTAACCAACTTAGCAGCTTGGATAGTTCCATCTGACATTGTAACCAACTTAGCAGCTTGGATAGTTCCATCTGACATTGTAACCAACTTAGCAGCTTGGATAGTTCCATGTGACATTCTAACCAACTTAGCACCAAGGATAGTTCCATCTGACATTCTAACCAACTTAGCAGGAAGGATAGTTCCATCTGACATTCTAACCAACTTAGCAGCAAGGATAGTTCCATCTGACATTCTAACCAACTTAGCAGCTTGGATAGTTCCATCTGACATTCTAACCAACTTAGCAGGAAGGATAGTTCCATCTGACATTCTAACCAACTTAGCAGGAAGGACAGTTCCATCTGACATTCTAACCAACTTAGCAGCAAGGATAGTTCCATCTGACATTCTAACCAACTTAGCAGGAAGGATAGTTCCATCTGACATTCTAACCAACTTAGCACCAAGGATAGTTCCATCTGACATTCTAACCAACTTAGCAGCTTGGATAGTTCCATCTGACATTGTAACCAACTTAGCAGCTTGGATAGTTCCATCTGACATTGTAACCAACTTAGCAGCTTGGATAGTTCCATCTGACATTCTAACCAACTTAGCAGGAAGGATAGTTCCATCTGACATTCTAACCAACTTAGCAGGAAGGATAGTTCCATCTGACATTCTAACCAACTTAGCAGCAAGGATAGTTCCATCTGACATTCTAACCAACTTAGCAGCTTGGATATTTCCATGTGACATTCTAACCAACTTAGCAGCAAGGATAGTTCCATCTGACATTCTAACCAACTTAGCAGCTTGGATAGTTCCATGTGACATTCTAACCAACTTAGCAGGAAGGATAGTTCCATCTGACATTCTAACCAACTTAGCACCAAGGATAGTTCCATCTGACATTCTAACCAACTTAGCAAGAAGGATAGTTCCATCTGACATTCTAACCAACTTAGCAGCAAGGATAGTTCCATCTGACATTCTAACCAACTTAGCAGCAAGGATAGTTCCATCTGACATTTTAACCAACTTAGCAGCAAGGATAGTTCCATCTGACATTCTAACCAACTTAGCAGGAAGGATAGTTCCATCTGACATTCTAACCAACTTAGCAGCAAGGATAGTTCCATCTGACATTCTAACCAACTTAGCAGCTAGGATAGTTCCATCTGACATCCTAACCAACTTAGCAGCAAGGATAGTTCCATCTGACATTCTAACCAACTTAGCAGCTAGGATAGTTCCATCTGACATTCTAACCAACTTAGCAGCAAGGATAGTTCCATCTAACATTCTAACCAACTTAGCAGCTTGGATAGTTCCATCTGACATTCTAACCAACTTAGCAGCTAGGATTGTTCCATCTGACATTCTAACCAACTCAGAAGCAAGGATAGTTCCATCTGACATTCTAACCAACTTAGCAGCTAGGATAGTTCCATCTGACATTCTAACCAACTTAGCAGCTTGGATAGTTCCATCTGACATTCTAACCAACTTAGCAGCTTGGATAGTTCCATCTGACATTCTAACCAACTTAGCACCAAGGATAGTTCCATCTGACATTCTAACCAACTTAGCAGGAAGGATAGTTCCATCTGACATTCTAACCAACTTAGCACCAAGGATAGTTCCATCTGACATTCTAACCAACTTAGCAGCTAGGATAGTTCCATCTGACATTCTAACCAACTTAGCACCAAGGATAGTTCCATCTGACATTCTAACCAACTTAGCAGCTAGGATAGTTCCATCTGACATTCTAACCAACTTAGCAGCTTGGATAGTTCCATCTGACATTCTAACCAACTTAGCAGCTTGGATAGTTCCATCTGACATTCTAACCAACTTAGCAGCTAGGATAGTTCCATCTGACATTCTAACCAACTTAGCAGCTTGGATAGTTCCATCTGACATTCTAACCAACTTAGCAGCTAGGATAGTTCCATCTGACATTCTAACCAACTTAGCAGCTTGGATAGTTCCATCTGACATTCTAACCAACGTAGCAGCAAGGATAGTTCCATCTGACATTCTAACCAACTTAGCAGCTTGGATAGTTCCATCTGACATTCTAACCAACTTAGCAGCTTGGATAGTTCCATCTGACATTCTAACCAACTTAGCAGCTAGGATAGTTCCATCTGACATTCTAACCAACTTAGCAGCAAGGATAGTTCCATCTGACATTCTAACCAACTTAGCAGCTTGGATAGTTCCATCTGACATTCTAACCAACTTAGCAGCTTGGATAGTTCCATCTGACATTCTAACCAACTTAGCAGCTAGGATAGTTCCATCTGACATTCTAACCAACTTAGCAGCTTGGATAGTTCCATCTGACATTCTAACCAACTTAGCAGCTTGGATAGTTCCATCTGACATTCTAACCAACTTAGCAGCTTGGATAGTTCCATCTGACATTCTAACCAACTTAGCAGCTTGGATAGTTCCATCTGACATTCTAACCAACTTAGCAGCTTGGATAGTTCCATCTGACATTCTAACCAACTTAGCAGCTTGGATAGTTCCATCTGACATTCTAACCAACTTAGCAGCTTGGATAGTTCCATCTGACATTCTAACCAACTTAGCAGCTAGGATAGTTCCATCTGACATTCTAACCAACTTAGCAGCAAGGATAGTTCCATGTGACATTCTAACCAACTTAGCAGCTTGGATAGTTCCATCTGACATTCTAACCAACTTAGCAGCTAGGATAGTTCCATCTGACATTCTAACCAACTTAGCAGCCTGGATAGTTCCATCTGACATTCTAACCAACTTAGCAGCAAGGGTAGTTCCATCTGACATTCTAACCAATTTAGCAGCAAGGATAGTTCCATCTGACATTCTAACCAACTTAGCACCAAGGATAGTTCCATCTGACATTCTAACCAACTTAGCAGCAAGGATAGTTCCATCTGACATTCTACCCAACTTATCAGCAAGGATAGTTCCATCTGACATTCTAACCAACTTAGCAGCTAGGATAGTTCCATCTGACATTCTAACCAATTTAGCAAGAAGGATAGTTCCATCTGACATTGTAACCAACTTAGCAGCAAGGATAGTTCCATCTGACATTCTAACCAACTTAGCAGCTATGATAGTTCCATCTGACATTGTAACCACTTTAGCAGCTAGTATATTCGATATTGAGATATTTTAAGGAGAGAATACAAAGAAGTAAAGGCTTAGAAATGAAAGGAGTGAAATTGGGTATGAGGGAGAGAGGAAGTATAAAAAAGATTTGTTAACTTGGACGTAGCTTAAAACAAAACACACAACACAGTACAGTGGAGAACTATGTTAGTTTGATCGTTTATATTATAGGAAACGGTCATAACATTTCAGAGACCAGATTTTCACCAGAAGATAGAATAAAAAATAAAAGATAATAAAGAAAGGTAGATGGTAAGAGGAGAAAGAATGGTAAAAACATTGGGAGAAAGCACGTTCGTTTCATAAGAACCGGTAGAGTAGAAAGTTCTATTGTTTGTAAATCGAAGCTCATGTTTTGTATCAATAGCGATTGTTCACTTCGTCGTTTTGCAGCAATTGACGTTTGATTAAAACCAATTTTCTCTTTGACATAGATTTCATGTCCTTGTGTCACTGTGAAAATCCCCTCGGCCCTGTACTTACTTTCAGTCTCTCACTCCCTCTCACTCACCGCTCACTCCCTTACCACGCTCACTCCCCCTCACCCCTCACTCCCTCACTCCCTCACTCCCTCAATCCCCCTCAATCTAGCTCACTGCTCCCACACACCCTCACTCCCCCTCACTCCTCTTCATGCCCCCCTCAACCAACTCTCACTACCCCTTCACTCTCCTTCACTCCACCTCACGTCACCATCACTCCACCTCACCCCCTCACTCTCCCTCAGCCCATCAATCCACCTCACCCCATCACTACCCCCTCACTCCCCCTCACTTCCCTTATTCCTCCTCACTGCCCATCACTCCCCCTCCACTCTCCCTCACTCTTCCTCACTCTCCTAAATCCCCCTCTCTCCGAATGCCATGTATTATAGTTATGACACTATCACCGTCATTACCATTCACCTATGTTCAATATCATAATTGTTTCTACTTTAGGCACAAGGCCAGCAATAATCCAGTACATTACTGGTACTTTATTTTATCGACCCCGTAAGGATGAAAGGTAAAGTCAACCTTGGCCGGATTTGAACTCAGATCGTAAAGGGTCGTAACTATGCTGGGAAACATGTCCGACCCTCTACCGATACTGCCAATTCACCGCCCTTATCATAATTGTTTCTACTTTAGGCACAAGGCCAGCCATTAAACCAGTACATTACTGGTAAATGACAGATGTTCCCGTAAGCTCACTAACAGCAACCAACTCTATCAATTGTTCTAGCAACTGTTAGTAATGGCGTTTCTTCCATGTTTTCATTTTGTTCCCTTTTTATTTTTTGTTGTTGTCGTTAACGTCTTCTTCTTCTTCTTCTTCTTCTTCTTCTTCTTCTTCTTCTTCTTCTTCTTCTTCTTCTCCTTCTTCTTCTTCTTCTTCTTTTTCTTTTTCTTCTTCTTCTTCTTCTACTTTTTCTTTTTCTTCTTCTTTTTCATCTTCATTTTCTTCTTCTTCTTCTTCTTCTTCTTCTTCTTCTTCTTCTTCTTCTTCTTCTTCTTCTTCTTCTTTTTCTTCTTCTTCTTCTCCCCCCCCCCCCTCTCCTGCACCCCACCTCCACTACTATCAATACTATATATTATCCAGTTGTTAAATACCCTTCCTCCATCAATCTCGGCTACTCCTTGTTTTGTTGTCAGAAATCTCCATTATCTATCTTTGTTTTGTTCATGTCTATATATATTACCTTCGTTGATTTCATTCTTAAAGGACTAGAATATATATATATATATATATATATATATATATATATATATATATATGTAATCATATAAATGTATATGTATGTATATGTATGTATATATATGGTATTTATTCTCACGTTTCTTTATATATATATATATATATATGTGTGTGTGTGTGTGTGTGTGTGTGTTTTCCAGCATTGTTTGCTTTGATTTTAGTAATACTAATAGTATATATATACTAATAGTATATATTTTCTCATTTGATAGAATACCTTCCTTTATAACTAATATGGCTGCTGCAAACTTTATTCCGTTTAATCTGGTGATATTGATGTTCCTGTCTGTTTACATTAAATCTCCGACTGGCGTATTTCATTGCTGTTGCTATTTGATCGTTTAGGAAGTTTTTATCCTCGCTATGTACTTTCCCCTTCATTTACACATCTAACGATTTTATTTCTTTAACTCTTTCTACCTTTTGATCATAATGCCCGTCATTACAATAATGTAATCTTATATATATACACATACGACCATTATATATATATATATATATATATATATATATATATATATGTCCGTGTCTGTGTGTATAGTCTTTATACTTGTTATATATATATATATATAAATACGACCATTATATATATATACGACCATTATATATATATTTATATATATATATATATATATATATATATATATGTGTGTGTGTGTGTGTGTGTGTGTGTGTATGGTCTTTATAGTATTTTGCTTTTTGTGTTCTGGTTTATTCATATTTTCGTTTTTTGCTGGTTATATTCGATATTTGTTGCTCAGTTATATATAGGTGTTCTAGTGTTCTGATTGGCTGAGCTTTATTTTTGACATTGTTCAATACTCATGTATTTAGTCTACTTTCGTGCGTCACATTTTTAATGTTTCTCAATGTTTGCTTTATCTTCGTCAAATGTCTTTCCCTTCGTGTATTAAGCAATGTATTTTGTATCTGATATATCTTTGGTTTTAAGAATGTATATTCCTAAAATATCTATTTATTCTGATGGGAAATAAAGTTCATTTTATATCAGTGTTATTTTCTCACTAATTGTCGTTTTTTTAATGTATTGTTGTAGTTTTGTTTAGGATTAGAGAGTAGAATGTACATGGAATAACTATCAAAACGTACATTCCTCACTCGAAACTGTGTGTGAAGTGTTAGTATGTACCATGGTTTGGTTAAAGGGTTTAGGAGCCCATGTGATTAGTGAACAGGCACTAAAACGTTATTGGCCCACCTTTCTTTAAATCAGTGGAACACCCAGGATGAGGAGACTACTGGAACAGGAAAGGAATGTCCCAGATCTGGGCTGCTATATGTTTTTTGGCCACGAAATGAGGAAAGGCAAATGGTATCTTGGTGGTATAGTAAATTAGAACGGAGAGTCTCTAACGGTCTCCTATATAGAAAAGTATTCACGTATGTCTAATGAATTATCAGCTAGGGAGTAAAAGGCAATTTTTTGTTTCAATTATCATACATTTCAACATGTCCCAGAACATTTGATTTTGGCGATGAAGAGTTTCCACGCTGAATTATATCATTTTTCATTCATAAAATTGAAATGTCTCATCAAACTTAGTCCAATTCTTATAACTTTAATTTCATTTACAATTTATTTGTTGTGTGGAGAGGGTGATAGTATTGTTAGTTTCATTACTCCTCGGATCTCGTCGGCGATCAGTATAAACATGTCCACGTCGTTATATGACGTAAGAAACTAATATTTCCCGAATATTAAACACCTCTCCCAAGATTGACATTCATTTAATCATTCCAACTTGACAAAATAAGGTACTAATCAAGTACAAAAGTTTATTTAAAATCTTCGCCAATATTTTATGTCATTAGAAATCCTTATTTCACTAACATAAAAATGCTTTATTTATGCATATATTCTTCAAGTATTTAAATTCAGAACATGAAGAGCTGTGGTAAGAAACTCTCAGGAGAACTGGACAGCAGAATATCTTCAGATAAGAAACAGCCCTCAATCAAAGGTTTCGGATCTCACTACAAGTTAAATATTTTGGTGTTTTATCGGTTGCCCTCTCCATCAGCTTTAGCCTATCGTCAACTTGCCCTAAAATCTTGTTTGGCAAAATATGTTACATGACCCGGAATAACACACGTCAAAGATTACATCAAAGATGGCTTCCAATAATTTGTTTCGTGATTTAACCGCTCTACCACCTTGCTATTTAAATATTAAAACATTTTCATGAGGGTACAAATGTATTTAATAATTAAGTATTAGATGTGTGTGTGTATTTTTAATTAAATACAACGGCATATGTTATTGAAGTTTTCTAAATTTAAAGTTTTCTTATTGAAATTTAGGCTTCTTATAACTGGATAAATGTTGGTAATACCAATTAATTGGCGGCAAAAAACTAAAGACGGTAAGTTATTATGAGAACTGCAATAACTTGAGCTCGTTTAAAATGGCAGCTGCAAGGGCAATGATTAGATTTATGGAATACTATTACAATTACGAATACAATCTATGGTGTTAATAACCAGCTGTTGTAATAGAAGCATTAATGATGTTATGTATGAAAACTTACAATTAGCTTAATATGCCTTCATTTAAAACATTTATCGTCTAAGGTTTGAATGTGTGATTTTGTGTTGTCTTGACTTTATGTTATTTATATTTCGTTTTATATGTATAGAAAATGTACGTATGAATTTAGAAACATTGATGGGTATTTTCAAAAGCGTTTGTTTCGGTTTATTAGATGTCTGATTTATCAACAGACATGCTTTGAAAATTTAGCATACAACTTCTTGTTTTTAACAAATTGCTTATAAAATAATTTGATTCAGCTCTCCAATAATCGATAAATACCGCTATAAATATACACTTCAAACTACATAGAGCAATTGAAAAACGTAACAGTAAAACCACACCGGATGAAAATTTAGCATACATTTTATATGGGAATTCATACTTTAAAGACAAAGACTTTTTAAAAACTCTCTGTGAACTCTCATGCACAGTGTACAATCATGTTTTCCAACATAAGTAATATGTGTCGTGTAATGGTGAGCTGGTGACCTGGTGATCTAGCGCAGTCGATAGTATAGGATTGAATTTCTCGGTATTTATTCCGGCCCCCTAAACTCTGAGTTCAAATCCTGCCAAAGTCACCCACTCATTCTGTTGGAGTTGATATAATACAATGTCTATTCATGTTCAGTTGATTAGCGAAAATGTTTTAAACGTTGGACATAATGCTTTGTTGTATCCATTCCTGTTCTGTACCTTCTAATCCCCCTACACCTTCCCCAGTAGGTTAGCCTCATGCAAGTAATTCGCCTAAAACGAACAAAAAAGTAATTGATTACCCTTTTAGTATACTAATTGAAATAGTCCGCGAAGTTTTGTACATTGTTGTAGCGGATAAAACGATCAGAAGACAAAAATGAAAACTACTGTCAAAAACAAACATTACGAACACTTACATAAAGAACATTTGTTTAGTAAAGGTAAATATAACTATTTAATTAAAACAAGTTAAACATGTCTGGTAAATGGCGTCGAGATACATAATTTCTCTATCCTGCGTTTTAATTTACATTTGTATTAATAATAATGTTAGTGTCTGGTTAAATTAAGTAAAAGTTTTAACAGCATGTCTTTTAAGCCAAACACAATGAAAGAAACATGTCTTACATGGATTCTGTCATTTCAATGTGTAACTGGAACACAAATAAGAAAGAGTGACACTAACGACAAAATGTTGAAGAAATGCTTCAAATTATCTGAACTTCTTACAATCTCTACCGCACTGAAATTAATTTTATCAACACGGAAATGATGAAATGCAGAGTTGACCTCAGTGTTCGTTTGAGAACATAGAACGCCTGAACAAATACAAATACGGTAAACCCTTTTGTCCCAGGTTCTAACGCCCCTGTCAATTCTCTGTTATGACAGGCATCATTAACATTGATTTCAAGAACTTGAAGGGGACTTACAGGGCGGATAAAATAACAAGTAAATATAATAATTAAGTGGCTATATCGATGGTATAAGTATAATTAAGTATATATAAAACACTTGATTCTTACATCTGATTACATAAGCATTTATTTTAACTATAATCTTATAGCAGTGTTTTCCAATAATTACGTAAAACGCATATTTTTTCTTCCTTTCTACTTCCTTACCTCCTTGGATTTCGATTTAATTAAAACAAAAATGAATACAATTACCCCTCGTTTGAGAGCTGTTCTGTGGAATTATTTCGAGGGAAATAAATTTAAATAATGGTCTTATATATTTGACAGATTTCCTCGAATACCACTTAAATTTGGATACAAATTTAACTTGTGTTGTGTTAACAATTTTGCAGTTGTCGTATTTTAATTGAGATCAAGTCCCTGAAATGAAGGATTGCCTAAAAGCTGTTTGCAACAAAACGTGTTTTCTTTCATAGGGAAAAAGAGTTACTAATGGGATTACATCCACTTCCCTTCTTAAATTCCCCCAAGACTAATTATGTTTTTAATTATTTCTGAATGAATCACGTTTATAGAATTCCGGTGAATTTTTTATTCATGCTTTGAACATTAAATCACCGAAAGGATTATTTGTTATGTTAAAATAAATCATTTCTAGAAACCAACTTTCTAAATGTGCTATTTTTTGTAGATTTTTAAAGCCTTACTGAGAATGACTGATTGGAGTACTTGCTGATTATTACATGATTTATCACCTCATATTAGCATTGTATAAAATATAGTTATTACATAGGAAAATATGAGTAGCTGAGTTGACAGCAGCGGGCGTGGCTGAAGGTGTACGTGTTAGAGAAAAACAGGATTTTGTAAGGCACGAATAGGAGATTAGGGAATAATTAAAATTACAAATATATCACGTGAGAGAAGTGAGTATTATTGAAAAGTTAGGTTGTGCTAGTTTCAGAAATGAGGAATAGCAGTTTCATACATCAATTTCAAACTGTATTCTGATTCAGGTTAATATATATATCTATAGTTATAGTTAAATCTTACAAATTGAATAGAATGGACACCAGTCAGTTACGACGATTGGTGTTCTAGTTTTCTAATCAATGGAGCAGCATGCTCACGAAATTAACAAATAGGTGGCTGGGCATTCCATAGATACGTGTACTCATAACGTAATTCTCATGACAATTCAGCGTGGACGAGTGTATGACAAGGCAGGCCTTTTGTAATACACTCACAGTCTATTCTATAGGCTTCTACACAGTTTCTGTCTACACATTTACCCTCATAATCAATGATCGATGCAAGGCTGTGATAAATGGCCCGTACCAAAAGAGTGAAATATTTGGTAGGTGCTAGTGTAGGGAATGTGAAGGGGAAGTGGATATTTTTACTGTTGACCTGGCTGGTGGCGATGGTGATGGGAATGATCCCCTGTTATTGGACCCTATCATGATAAAAAAAACTTTCAACTTTCCCTACATATTATTATATTGTTCTATTACGTGTTCCAGCAGACAGGCTGAGGCCATACTGGGGCACCAATATATTTGCAGGAACATATATAAACACTTGTTTAGTTTTAAACAATTTAGGGCTTGATTAAAATGAAAGTTGGCTGTTATTTCTAGGAGAGAAAACAACTATATAGAGGCCCTATCTTGAGCTAGGACAAACGGCTATATGGGGTGGACCTAATATGTAATTAATTCTGTTGAGCATAACTCCTTATAGAAACGATACAATAATAAAGTGAAGAGATATAGTTTCTTTAGAATCGAATGTAATTGAAAATAAGTAGCGACTATTGAGGTGGGTGCCTTTGTATTTCTTGCTTGTGGTTTAGGTTGGTTTTTGTGTGTAACCACATGGACATTTTGCGTTAAACCTCTCTACATGTGTAGCAATATGGACATATTGTGTGAAAACTCTCTACCTGTGTAACAACATGGACATATTGTTAAAACTCTGCATCTGTTTCTTCTCTAGTCATTTTATTGCGATGTTTGCTACATCTACCCATTATAAACTAAATTATTGCTATATATAGCGAAGAGGACATCATAAATGCTTGGTTTTAAAAATACATTCGGTTCGGTGTAAGCTCTAATTAAACAGTCACTATTAAAAAACAAATATCCTACACTCGTGTGTGTCTAATCCAATCGATAGCCTCTCCTGTTGAAGGAATACCTCCCTGGTTGATCATCACTATTTTGTGATTGGTTTTAGTCAAGTCATAGGTAGCTGTATTCAGCACACTTGGCCATTTGTGGGGGCTGATGCTATTTAACACATAGATGAGGTGGATGGACGTTGTCTCTGAGTAATTCATCCTCTCTTGTTTTTTTCTACTGCTATGGATTCAATTACCCTCCTCAGGAAATTCTGTTCTTGTGGGGGAGTCAGTCTAGAGTCTGACCAATCATCCATGAAGTAGTTTGATCTAGCTTACATGGTACGAGTAGCACACACACACACACATGCATATATATATATATATATATATATATATATATATATATATATATATACAGAGAGAAAGAGAGTTGTGTGTGTATACATCTATATATATATATATCATATAAGTTATGTAAGTGTTTTGTAGGTACATATACGTATATACGTTAATGGAATTATAACTATGAGTAGATACACTTAGTTTCAATAAGTTCATCACTTTCTCTCTCGTTGTCTTAACATGTTATACAAATAGATTTTTACAGAGAAGAAATGTGATAAAGAGAAAGTGAAAATGGGATTTCATTGAAGCAGTTTAATTAGATTAATTCAATGGAATTAGACTAGAAATTAAGCTACTTAATGGCATGTAATATTTGATTGGCTAAATAATCCAAATAATAATTTATAGTTTGATGATGTCTCGTTTCAATGTCAATGTCTTAATTCCATTAATTCGATAAATAAGTGTATATATATGTAGAGTGAAAGTGTGCTATATTCCAGATGCAAGATGAAGAGGATATAGATGTTTGTTTCCCAACCACGTGGCTCTGCATTGAATCCCAATATATAACAACTTAGGCGGCCTCATCCATAGCTTCACACGTTGGAAAATGTGACGGTGATCACTTTCCACATCTTTTCCATCCAAGGGATAAATAAATAAGTAAATAATTGTTGATATTCTCTCTCTCTCTCTGTTTCAGTCACAGTTTCCGTCTCTCTCGCTCTCCACTATCTCTCTATTGATGGATACCCCACGACCCCGTATTTACCCGGAGAATGGTGAGGGAGACACATTGGAAGAGCTTTTCCAGCTTACGAGGCTCACACCTGCAGGTAGCCAACTCCGTGTCGATATATGAATAATGATGTTGGCTTGAAGCATTGTGGAATGTGAAGATTGGTGCTTGAATGTTGCTACGACGGAGGTTTAGTTGCGATGGAAGTTTAGAGGCAACAAAATAGCATGAACACAGAGAGAAGTGAGTTTGAGTGAAGAAGTGGAAGAACGAAGAACAGACACAAATCTACCTCAAAATGTTGTTCTTTCTCTCTTTTCTCAACACAACCTATCTCTTTCTATACTCTATTTTATTGCTTTAATGTTAAGATATGTTTCTTTCTTATTACTGTTGAGTGGGGTTTCAATGATATTTGGTAACTACTTCTGTTTGAGAGTGAGTTACTGCAGAAACACACAAAAATCAACTCCTAGTTTCTGGTTTAAATTTTCGGTGAAATAAACTTAACTTCTATTACAGCATATTTATTTTACTATTCAATATATTTGGTGAATATATATCAACGTAAATAAAATGGCATTAAAAATCTTTTATAAAATGTGTGGTATTGGGGGATAGATTAAAATCAATAAAACTCTTTATCATTAATATCGAGAAAATGTAGCTTGTCTAGAATTACCTCATGTCATCCCTTCTACAGTCTTAGTGTTTGTTTCATTAGATTATATTCAACGAATGTATGGACATAAAAATAATACTAATGCTATATAAAATATGAAACTTGTCGTTTTGTGCCCTGTTTAAAATCAATAATTTTCTAAGAAATTCTTTCATCGATATTGGATATCTCATGTGTAGCCATATTGACAGCGGGAATAGCAGAAGCAATGACTGGACATTAGAATATATGTTGGTAATAATATTGTAGACAAAAGTATTCTTGGATTAATTCTGCGCCGTTTTCATATAGCGAGGCCAATCCTTAATTTATAGCTTCTATATTCTTCCAACTAATATTAACTTAGCTAAAACTGTCTAGTATTGATAGTTGAATAATGAATTTTAACCTGTCAACATTTGTTCGACATGTATGCACTCAGATTTATATATACCCTCACATTTACACACCCACATAAATACATAATATAAGCATACATACATATATATAACCGTCTTTCAATTTCCATTCAATTGTAACTTCTCTGACGAATCAACCAGGTGTCGAGAATCTCTCTCTCTCTCTCTCTCTCTCTCTCTCTCTCTCTCTCTCTCTCTCTCTCTCTCTCTTTATCTTTCTCTCTTTCTCTCTCTCTCTCTCTCTCTCTCTCTCTCTCTCTCTCTCTCTCTCTCTCTCTCTCTCTCTCTCTGTAGCTAATGTAATATATATATATATATACATTAGCGATATTTCTAGTGCATATATAATCAATCAATCTTATATATATACATATATATATATATGATAATAATGGAGCTGCGGCGCTGCAAATGGGTTACATATGAAAAAGTTTGTCCTCATCAGTGGCCTTCCAACCGTCGTAGGCATTTCGTCGCATTAAAGGCCATATACCTCAGGTTGGTGCGAGCAACGGCTAAAAAAGGTCGTTGGGACACGTAAATAAAGGGGACGCTAGGGTGAACAGACAAATTGGTTTAAGCAGCAGAAAGTGATGAAGAAGAAACAAGTCCCAGTAATGTGCTGGGTATTTGCTGGCCTTTTTTCTCTCTCTCTCGTTTGCGACTTCACAGAACTTATGTTTACCGAATTCGCAGACCAGACCCCTTCTTCCTCCCGTTAGACCTGTGCGAAATTCCTTCCTTGCTCACATTTCAACCAGGTTTGATGGTCTTTATTCTCTCGTTCACGATTCCACCAAATTTATATTCATAGAAATCTGAGACTTGTGTCTTCTTCATCACTTTCTGCTGCTTAAACCAATTTGTCTGTTCACCCTAGCGTCCCCTTTATTTAAGTGTCCCAACGACTTTTTTTAGCCGTTGCTCGCACCAACCTGAGGTATATGGCCTTTAATGCGACGAAATGCCTACGACGGTTGGAAGGCCACTAAAGAGGACAAACTTTTTCATATGTAACCCATTTGCAGCGCCGCAGCACCATTATTATTATATTTACACATATATGTTTTCCTCCGCTGCCACCAATCTGTTTCGTTCTTTGTGTCTTTACCCTTTCTAGCAGTCTCTCTCTCTCTCTCTGTTAGCCTCTTCCTCACCTTTCACTCACTCACTCTCTGTCACTACCTCTCCTCCTCCCCTTTCTTCCCGTTTGACCTGTCCGTAATCCTTTTCGCGCGGGCACTTCGCCAAGCCGGTATGAATTTTTTTCTCTCTCTCTCGTCTGCGACTTCACAGAACTTATGTTTACCGAATTCGCAGACCAGACCCCATCTTCCTCCCGTTAGACCTGTGCGAAATTCCTTCCTTGCTCACATTTCAACCAGGTTAGATGGTCTTTATTCTCTCGTTCACGATTCCACCGAATTTATATTCATAGAAATCTGGGACTTGTGTCTTCTTCATCACTTTCTGCTGCTTAAACCACTTTGTCTGTTTACCCTACCGTCCCCTTTATTTACGTGTCCAACGACTTTTTTTAGCCGTTGCTTGCACCAACCTGAGGTATATGGCCTTTAATACGACGAAATGCCTACGACGGTTGGAAGGCCACTGATGAGGACAAACTTTTTCATATATATATATATATATATATTTATATATATATATATATATATATATAAATATTTATATATATATATATATATATATATATATATATATATGTATATATATATATATATATATATATATATATAGAGAGAGAGAGAGAGAGAGAGAGAGAGAGAGAGAGAGAGAGAGAGAGAGAGAGAGATGTTTAACCCCGTCGAAACGGCTTGAGCTCTGCCGTCGGAGTTAAACATTTTCCTCTTACCAATACTACTACCCTAAGTAATATAACAACAGTCTATGGCAGGTAATATAACAACAGTCTACTACAGGTAATATAACAACAGTCTATGGCAGGTAATATAACAACAGTCTACAGCAGGTAATATAACAACAGTCTACTGCAGGTAATATAACAACAGTCTACTACAGGTAATATAACAAGTCTATTACAGGTAATATAACAACAGTCTACTGAGGGTAATATAACAACAGTCTACAACAGGTAATATAACAACAGTCAACTGCAGGTAATATAACAACAGTCTACTGCAGGTAATATAACAACAGTCTACTACAGGTAATATAACAACAGTCTACTACAGGTAATATAACAACAGTCTACAACAGGTAATATAACAACAGTCTACAACAGGTAATATAACAACAGTCAACTATAGGTAATATAACAACAGTCTACAACAGGTCATATAACGGCAGTCAACTATAGGTAATATAACAACAGTCTACTACAGGTAATATAACAACAGTCTACTACAAGTAATATAACAACAGTCTATTACAGGTAATATAACAACAGTCTACTGCAGGTAATATAACAACAGTCTACTACAGGTAATATAACAAGTCTATTACAGGTAATATAACAACAGTCTACTGCAGGTAATATAACAACAGTCTACTACCGGCAATAACACAACAGTCTACTGCAGCTAATATAACAACTGTCTACTGCAAGTAATATAACAACAGTCTACTGCAGGTAATATAACAACAGTCTACAACAGGTAATATAACAACAGTTTACTACATGTAATATAACAATAGTCTACTACATGTAATATAACAACAGTCTACTACAGGTAATATAACAACAGTCTACTGCCGGTAATATAACAACGGTCTACTGCGGGTAATATAACAACAATCTACTGCACGTAATATAACAACAGTCTACTACAGGTAATATAACAACTGTCTACTACATATAATATATAAACAATCTACTGCAGGTAATATAACAACAGTCTACTACAGGTAATATAACAACAATCTACTGCAGGTAATATAACAACAGTCTACTACAGGTAATATAACAACAATCTACTGCAGGTAATATAACAACAGTTTACTTCAGGTAATATAACAACAGTCTACTGCAGGTAATATAACAACAGTCTACTACAGGTAATATAACAACAGTCTACTGCAGGGAATATAACAACAGTCTACTACAGGTAATATAACAACAGTTTACTTCAGGTAATATAACAACAGTCTACTGCAGGTAATATAACAACAGTCTACTACAGGGAATATAACAACAGTCTACAACAGGTAATATAACAACAGTCTACTGCAGGTAATATAACAACAGTCTACTGCGGGTAATATAACAACAGTCTACTGCGGGTAATATAACAACAGTCTACTGCGGGTAATATAACAACGGTCTACTGCGGGTAATATAACAACAGTGTACTGCGGGTAATATAACAACAGTCTACTGCAGGAAATATAACAACAGTCTATGGCAGGTAATATAACAACAGTCTACTACAGGTAATATCACAACAGTCTACTGCAAGTAATATAACAACAGTCTATTACAGGTAATATAACAACAGTCTACTACAGGTAATATCACAACAGTCTACTGCAAGTAATATAACAACAGTCTATTACAGGTAATATAACAACAGTCTACTGCAGGTAATATAACAACAGTCTACTGCAGGTAATATAACAACAGTCTACTGCATGTAATATAAAAACAGTCTACTACAGGTAATATAACAACAGTCTACTACAGGTAATATAACAAGTCTATTACAGGTAATATATCAACAGTCTACTACAGGTAATATAACAACAGTCTACTCAAAGTAATATAACAACAGTCTACTGCAGGTAATATAACAACAGTCTACTACAGGTAATTTAACAGCAGTCTACTACAGGTAATATAGCAACGGTCTATTGCACGTAATATAACAATTGTCTATGCAGGTAATGTAACAACAGTCTACTACAGGTAATATATCAACTGTCTACTACAGGTAATTTAACAGCAGTCTACTACAGGTAATATAACAACAGTCTACTACAGGTAATTTAACAGCAGTCTACTACAGGTAATATAACAACAGTCTACTACAGGTAATATAACAACAGTCTACAGCAGGTAATATAACAACAATCTACTGCAGGGAATATAACAACAGTCTACAGCAGGTAATATAACAACAATCTACTGCAGGGAATATAACAACAGTCTACTGCAGGTAATATAACAACAGTCTACTGCAAGTAATATAACAACAATCTACTGCAGGAAATATAACAACAGTCTACTACAGGTAATATAACAACAGTCTACTACAGTTAATATAACAACAGTCTACTGCAGGTAATATAACAACAGTTTACTTCAGGTAATATAACAACAGTCTACTACAGGTAATATAACAACAGTCTACTGCAGGTAATATAACAACAGTCTACTACAGGTAATATAACAACAGTCTACAACAGGTAATATAACAACAGTCTACTACAGGTAATATAACAACAGTTTACTACAATTAATATAACAACGGTCTACTGCATGTAATATAACAACAGTCTACTACAGGTAATATAACAACAGTCTACTGCAGGTAATATAAAAACAGTCTAATACAGGTAATATAACAACAGTTTACTACAATTAATATAACAACAGTCTACTGCAGGTAATATAACAACAGTCTATTGCGGGTAATATAACAAGAGTCTACTCCAGGTAATATAACAACAGTCTACTACAGGTAATATAACAACAGTCTACTGCAGGTAATATAAAAACAGTCTATTGCGGGTAATATAACAACAGTTTACTACAATTAATATAACAACAGTCTACTACAGGTAATATAACAACAGTCTATTACAGGTAATATAACAACATTCTACTACTGGTAAATTAACAACAGTCTATTACAGGTAATATAACAACAGTCGAGTACAGGTAATATAACAACATTCTACTATAGGTAATATAACAACAGTCTACAACAGGTCATATAACAGCAGTCAACTATAGGTAATATAACAACAGTCTACTGCATTAAATATAACAACAGTCTACTGCAGGTAATATAACTACAGTCTACTACAGGTAATATAACAACAGTCTACTACAGGTAATATAACAACAGTCTACTACAGGTAATATAAAGACAGTCTACAACAGGTAATATAACAACAGTCTACTGCCGGCAATATAACAACAGTCTACTACAGGTTATATAACAATAGTCTACTGCCGGCAATATAACAACAGTCTACTGCCGGCAATATAACAACTGTCTACTACAGGTAATATAACAACAGTCTACTACAGGTAATATAAAAACCATCTCCTACACGTAATATAACAACAGTCTACTGCATTAAATATAACAACTGTCTACTACAGGTAATATAAAAACCATCTCCTACAGGTAATATAACAACAGTCTACTGCATTAAATATAACAACTGTCTACTACAGGTAATATTACAATAGTCTATGCGGGTAATATAACAACAATCTACTGCAGGTAATATAACAACAGTCTACTACAGGTAATATAACAACAGTCTACTACAGGTAATATAAAAACAGTCTACTACAGGTAATATAACAACAGTCTACTACAGGTAATAGAACAACCGTCTACTATAGGTAATATAACAACAGTCTACTGCGGGTAATATAACAACTGTCTACTGCGGGTAATATAATAATAGCCTACTACAGGTAATATAACAACAGTCTACTGCGGGTAATATAACAACAGTCTACTACAGGTAATATAACAACAGTCTACTACAGGTAATATAACAACAATATCTGTCCCGTAAAGTCAACAAGATCTGGAAATCATAATCATGAAATAAATCAAAACGAAAGGTAATAATCTCAAACAGAAAATGAAAATGTAATCAAAAACCAAACCCCAAACAAATTTGCCTTGACCCAATTGTCCTGAATGTTTGGTTATCTCAGGATGGTACCACCATAACTCCAAAAAAGGTTATGTCACCATTCCATACCCACACGGGAGAAGAAGTAATTTATGAACGAGTGAATCTGTAATGGAGGTATTCCATTGTCACTATGTTCAACTTCAACTAATTTGTTGCTAATGATTTTGAGCAATACATAAACACAATCCACCGATCCATTGATCTTTGGCATTTAAAGCTGATGACACATATTCCATAGCCAAATACCTTTGGAAAAATAGAAAAAATAGCACCATTTGAGTAGTGTTTTAATAGGACGGAAGAGAACGTTGATCTCCGCTCAAATTGAACACAACACAGTTTGAAGGAAACCGCGTAGCAATCTGAGATAGTTTACCGACTTCAGAAGTTCAATAACATGCTCACAAACACAACACCGTTTGGAGGAATACCACATGTTATCTGACATAGATTACTGACTTAATAAGTTCAATAACACCCTCACAAAATCCCGTCATTACAGGGCATTATGTTTGGATGATAAACAGAAAATAAATGAATTACAAAAATTAAAAACAAATTATAAGTTTTGTATTTTATAGCCCTAAATATCGTAAAGGTCGTGATTGTCACATCTTTGCGTAAGATGATAAAATCAGAAGCAATATTAATTTTTCATTATTTCACAATTGGTTTTAATTATAACCCACAGCAGAGGGAAATATTCTTCATTCTTTATTGCTATTTCTAAATGATCTTTATTTATTTATTTAAATCTTTATTCTTTATAACATTTTCTTGGAAATCTCGTAATTACATAAATACTCTTGCAAACTCTATAATATAATTGTTTCTACTTTAGGCACAAGGCCAGCAATTACCCAGTGCATTACTGGTACTTTATTTTATCGACCCCGTAAGGATGAAAGGCAAAGTCAACCTCGGCGGGATTTGAACTCAGATCACAAAGGGACGTAACTATGCTGGAAAGCATGGCGTCCAACCCTCTACCGATACTGCCAACTGGATGTATATGTTGACTGGTCCGATTTCAGATGTCACACATTACATCATAGAGGAGAGCAGGGAGGAATTAACAGAAGAGCTGAAATATGAGAATTTGTACTGAGTGAAATGGAAGTGAAATGGAAGAATTAGCGTTCAATGCTTGAAAGCATGTGAACCCAACCACACACACAATATACATTCCTTTACACAACGATTTGTTACCTTTTTCTCAAATTGATGCGTTTTGAAATATTAAATTTGTTGTATATAGTAAATTCCCCATGTTTCAAACTACGGTAAAATACGTACATTGCAACACATTCTATATCTATCAATCTACCTATCTACCTATCTCTCTACCTATCTCTCTCTCTCTCTCTCTCTCTCTCTCTCTCTCTCTCTCTCTCTATCTATCTATCTATCTATCTATCTATTTATCTATCTATCTACCTCTAACAAAAACATCAACTGAAAACACGCACACACCCAACACTGACATAAACATACGGCCACAAACGACAACCACACCAACAACACAACCAGACACTTCACCAACAAAACAAACACCCACACCACCACAATCACAAACCCCAACCACAAAAAGAAAATTACAAACAGAAACAATATACATAAAAAACAAAACACATTACACATACATAAAAACAAGAAACAAAGAACTGGTGGGAACTGTCCGAAAGGACTCCACAATACAAACGGAAGGAAAAAACCTTCCCCACCAACCACCCACTCCAAACCTCAAACTTATCAGGGTAAGAACCCTACAATACGAAACTTTAAAAGGTACTTCCCACATGATGTGGGCCCCCCTTGCCAAAAAACCCTTACCCGTGTCCTGCTAAAAGGATTCCCTACCTCCCCAAACACCCCCAATCTGGACATGGAGATCGAACAACCCGACCTCCAGGAAACGAAAAGGTAAGTGTTCCTGCCTTTTCTCTCCTTAACTCTTCTTCACCAACATGGCGACTATACACGTTGGATGTTTGAATGTACGTTGCCTGGGCATGCCCTGGAAACAGAGCCAGATTTTAAATGATCTCTGGTCACATTGTATAGATGTGATAGCCATCACTGAGTCCAGGATTCACGACAAACAGCAGCTAACCCCCATGTTCGATGACTTTGAGATCTACGCAATTCTGTCAGCCAGGAGATGGAGGGGGAGTTGCTATTCTGTTTCGAAAAAACTTGGATCTCAAAGCACAGACGATTCACTTGGACCCGGAGGGCAGTTGGTGGTTCTGGACGTGAATGGTAGTGAAGGTGGAGCTTTCAGACCGGTGGCCGTATATGGCCCGACTGGGACATCGCGACCAGAGTTCTTCAAGCGTCTGGAACCATTTTGGGGAACGTCTCACACCTTAGTGTTAGCGGGGGACTGGAATGGCATCTTAGATGCACGTTGGGACTATGTAGGGGCTCGTGATAACAGACGGGGTGTAATAGCCTCAAAAATCTCATCACCCAATTCCAACTGGCTGATAGATATCGACTAGACTTCCCAGGTGTACCACTGTGGATGTGGAGCAACCGCACTGGGTCTTCTAGATCGTATTTAGATAGATTTTTAATTAGACAGAATGATAAGGAAACATTAAGCTGTCTACAAATGCACATGGTTGCCTATTAAGACCACAAATAGTCACCTGCGTATTCAATCTTGATAGAACACATAGACAGGGACCCGGATACTGAAAGCTAAACATGTCGCTTCCGGCGCGTAACGCCTACAGTAAATGAATTAGCACCTTAGTTAAGTGCCAGTTGACATGGAGCTCTCTCAAGAGAGCAATTAGATTAGAATCGATAGCATTTAGCAAAGAAGTAGCTTTAGGAAAAAACAAAACCGAAAAGGAACTGATAGCTAAAGTAGAAGCGGCACTTAGGAATGGTAGTACAGCTGACGCGCTAGAGGCGAGAACAGCACTAGACCAGTTCTTCAACGTGAAACACGAAGGTTGTATTGTCAGAAGTAGAACACGTGCTCTAGGAAACGAGGGAACCAAAGCTGTTACCTGTGCCTGAGTGGCAGAGGCGAAAAGTGGCAACAAATCCACAATTCGATCTTTGCAAGAGAAGAATAGACGCATTCTACTTTAATCCAAGCAGATGTGCACAGCTTTCCAGCAGCATTTTGCACAAATGTTCGGGAAAAGCGGTACGTCGAGGGAGGTGATGGACTTCGGCTCCTACCTCGACGGCGTACCACGACTCTCGAGCACGGATGCAGAGAGCTGCAAAAGGCCGATCACAGCGGGCGAAATAGAAGATGCCCTAGGCCGCTGCGGGAAACGCAAATCACCCGGTTTAGATGGTCTACCCTATGAGTTTTACATAGGCATGCCAGACTTGTTCACTGGCGTCCTCGAAGCGGTCTACTGCAACTGGCACAGAACGGGAAAATTCCCAGTTCTGTAGGCAGAGGCGTAGTAACGCTGATCAGGACAGATGAGAACAAGGGAGGGGGAGAGATAAGCAATTTCAGGCCCATAACTCTGCTCAACACAGAGTTAAAGATTTTGGCCAAGGTTATAGCAGCGAGGCTGGTGCTTGTCGTCGAGAACCTTGTAGGGGAAGTGCAAACGTGTGCAAACCCGACCAGGACCATACACGACAACCTCCACCTCATGCGATACATCATAGAGAGGGTAGGGTGGAAACCTGGCTTGATGTGGGGCTCTGATCAATTTAGATCTGTCTAAAGCATTTGACAGGGTCGACCATCAATAATTGGAAGCGGCTTTGGTCCCGTCTTCAGAGGCTGGATCACTGCCATGCACACCAGCATCTGCTCGGCAGACAAGGTGAATGGCTACCTATCGGAGCCATTCCAAATCATGCGTTCCATCCGTCAGAGATGCCCTCTGTCCTCCATTCTGTATGTTCTGACTATCGTGCCATTACTGCGCAAGTTGGAGCTGTTGCAGGGCAATCCGATCGAACCAGGACTGCGGAAAGCAGCGTCGGCCTATGCCGACGACATAACCGCAATGGTGTCGAAAACCTCGGAAATCGGGGTAATCGGCAACCTATTACAGGAATAAGAAACGTGCTGAAAGGTGGGTGAATGTGGCGAAAATGGCCCGAGTGAATGGGTCTTCTCTGTATATAAACCTGTAGGTTGAGGTAGATAAACAGAGGGAAGACGGGAACACCTACAAAACGTGTTCCTGGTGTTGAGGGCTGTTCTATCCCAGTGTGTAAAACAACCCTACAGTAACGTTACCTCACCCCTATTGCGGATTTCAATTGTTATTTTATTATATATACTTTATTGTTACTTATTAATGTTAATGTTATATGATTTTTATGTAAAATCCCCGCCGACACGTCTTGTAATGGCCCATTTTGTGGCAAATAAGAAAGATATCTATCTATCTATCTGTCTATCTATCTATCCCTCTATTTATCTATCTATCCATCTATCTATCCATCTCTCTCTCCCCTCTCTCTCTCTCTCTTTCTCTCTCTCTCTCTCTCTCTCTCTCTCTCTCTATATATATATATATATATATATATATATATATATATATATATATATATATAATTAAATTAATAAAAACAATG